>CM036588.1:32137500-32737500 GCA_020745705.1 Hemiprocne comata
TTAACTCTCCCACAGATTCTTATACCCTTTCCCTGTCTGCCTGGCTTTTTTTCCATGTTAGTGGTAGAGAATAGCACTTCAGACAGCTATTACATTCTATGTGTGCTGAAGCCTTTGGGAATATTAGTTTAGAACTTTGGAAAAGAGGGAAACATGGGACTAAACAAAGGTGCATCACTAAGAACAAGTATAATCTTGCAAAGCTATTGAAGGATGGATGTACTGAAGTTCTATGTGCTGCTGGTTCTACAGTAAACAAAGTAAACCAAAGCTACCTGGTATTTCTACTCTGTATTTAGTGTATTTCTTGAGATTTTTAGAATGTTTAATTCAGCATATAGAATGTAATGCAAATTATTAATTGAGCTTTTTTATAGCATCCATTTTTTTAAGGACTTATGGGAGCTGTGCACTTTTGAGCCATAGGCATCCTAGTTGAATACAAAGAATGGTAAAGAGATGGGTCAGCTGTGACTTGCCTAATAGCCTGGAGAAGTTTTAAGTGCAAATGCATTCTGTATTTCCCCTTCTTTACTGCTGTAAAGAAGCTAAACTTCTGAAGCCACATTTTCCAAAAGATCTAGAAAGATCCATCTCAGACAGAAGGAAAGTAAGTGCACCTTTGCAGCCATAACTGCTCCAGGGCACACAGAAGGGAAGTGATGTTCCTCTCTTACCGGGTGGCAGCAGGAGTGTTGCAGGGATGGGGCCCTCCCATGCTACTGGCAACCCTGCTACCCAAGAGAGCAATAAGGGCCCTGCTCCTGGGAAATAGTGAAGCTATAGGAAATAGCTCTAGCTTCTTTAGCAGAAAGAAGCTGTTGCTTTCCTAGCCCCATACTGTCTATGCAATGAATTTAGCAGAAGAATTTTTCCAAGACTAACATTTGTCATGTGTTAGACTTCACTTAGCAGGCAAAACCTGTACAAGTAAATAGAATTTGTTGTGATACACCTCAAAAATCAAAGATTCTTGATTGGGTCCTAGATACAAGCATTAAATGAAATAGTATAGGCCAACATACTGATTATAAAGCAAGACATAAGCTTTAATAAGACATTTAAATCTTGTAAAGGTTGGAACAGCTAAAGCTCTTCATCAAATAACTCCTAGGATACAGGTACCCAGTATTATTTTGTGTAAATCTCCAAGCCATCTTGCTTTGGTAATTTAAGAATTTTACACTAAAAACATATAATTTAACCTATTTATCATTTACTGTTTAGGTGAGCTAAGTTTGGTTTGCTGCATCAACTGTAATGCTAAAGCTTAAAATCTACTGCAGGGCTGTGACTGGCATGATGTTTATTTTTAGAAATAGAAAACCCTCAGAGGAAAAACAGTAAAGAATATAGCTTCTACTGGTGAGAGCTATTGCTTCCAACACTATTTCTCTCAGGATTTGCCATTTTAGAAAGTTTATTTTTAAAATATAGGATATGAAGCATAAAAGGTTGCAATTCTACAAAACATGCACATTAACCTGGTTAATGTGTATATGGTAAGAGTATACATTAAAAAAATGGTAAAAACAATGTCAAAACTCTTATAATTACACTATTTCCTTCCAGGTAGAAGGGGACAGCTTAAGACACTTGGTTACAGAAAGCATAAAAACTATGCTTACTTACTCTTAACGACAGACACTTGACCAAGATAATTGTAAGAACCAAGTATACAAAAGAGGTCAGCCTTTTATGTAAGGAAAAAGGACAGGAAGAAGTACAAGGAAGTCCCTGCCAACCCCCTAAAATCTTCACTTAAAAGCAACAGACTTAAGTAATAGTCCCCCACTCCTTTCATCTGCTACTGTAATAATGGAAATTTGTTTTGATCAACAGCCAACACCACTTCAAACATTAACAGTGACAGGAGAGACCTTAAGCTTTACTTGTGCTGTGTCCTGGCTGATAAGTGCATGCTCAGCATTTGCATTTGTCAGTGTACCAAGAAACGTGATTAGATGGTGGAAAGGAGGGGAACAGACTCATGAAAATGTGCTCTTTTCCCAGCATTCTAGGACTGATTTGATGTTTTGGAACCAACATGTTTCCCTCCCCAACTCTGGCAGAAACACAATCTCAGTTAATAATATGCCATTTGGATGGGTAGAGGAGACAACTGCATCCAACATCTACTTCCCAGGACTTATTTTAGGTAATTACTTCCAGTTCTGAGTAGTGGAAGCCAAAATAAATTGAATGAGGATTAAGACAGGTAAGTTTATTTGGAATTCTTTGAGGTTCTAGTAAATGCACAGTTAAGGTGCTTCAAAAAATACTATACATTCTTGTCAGGAAGAGAATACTCCTTGGGAATAATTGTTATTGGTTATACAACACTGCCAATCCAATATAAGAAGATATATAGGAGAGAAAGAGACCATAAGTCTTTGGACCCAACAGCCTTTTTGAAAGTAAACCTAGGGTTTTCAAGTACAAAGCACTTGATTCCTTTTACTTCAGAGATGACCTAAGGTGTGTAATATTCAGCTAAGCATACATTTGAACCAAAAAGGTCAAGATGAAAGAAACAGTTTTAAACACAATTCCAATTCCATGAAAGATGGGTATCATTCTTGCTTTACTCTTGTGCTTTAACTGCTCTCTAAGTAACAGCATCAGCTCACTTTTCTGATTGTTTTTTTAAACATGCATTTGACAAGTGACCCCTCAAAAGAAAAGATTCACATATAGAAAATAATACAGCATGTTTGAACTTGGAATTTCAATACTGAGTTTTGATCAAATTAATAATTTTGTGTTAATTTGCACTTTCAAGGAGCCATCCCATTTCTAGTTATACAAGTAATTACTGATTTCCATCAGAACAAGTGAAATTGCTCCCCTCAGTTGGTTGAGTTTAGCTACCTCCAGGAACACAAGCTTAGCTCTGCTGCTCCTTCTCTGGCAAAACAAAAGCCACAGGTCTCTTAGCTGATCAATTGTCATGGCACTGTAAAAAATCATATGTAATACATGTGGTTTGGTCCTCCCTCTTGGACCCTCAGCAAGACTCTTCTTCTGTCTCCAGCTGAGGAGTGAGGACAGGCTTCCTGACCTCCTGCTCCATGCCTCTTCCCCACAATAAAAAGAGGGCAGGAAATAAAGTTTGAATTGTGTTTTAACATATAAAAAAAACCAAATCAATACCAAGGCTGAAATTCACCTTGATGAGTTTCACAGGAAGAAAAACTATGTAAGTAGTATGCTTGGTTTTTTCCTTCCATCATGCAATCTCCTGGGGGCAATGTGGGAAGCCTACAGTGCATTCACATGAAGTTCAAAGGTAGAGCTCCAGCAAGACAGACTAAGTTCCCAGTTTTAAAATCTAATTTTAAGATTTAAGTTTCTGTACATAAGTACATAATTGTACTTCATGAATGTTTAAGAAAAAACCCAGTATTTTGAGTTCTATACATTCAGGATACTTCAGAAGAACATATTTGGTTTCAGTTTGTTCCTCACCAGGTATGTTTCAACAGAGATCATATTTCCACAGCTGATTGCTCTGTGATAAGATGTCAGAACTCCTACTGTGATAATTCTCCATAAGCCCATGCCCCTGCCCTAGAATTACAACACACAGAGAAGATGCACAGTTCTGTTCAAAGATACATTCCACTTCCAGGATGCCAGTGCTACACAAAACATCAGGACCAAGAAAAAAAAAAAAGTCCAAGTCTGTCAACAGCCATTTGAGAGACTTAAAAGAGCTTCAGAAGTTATTTAAGAACTGACAAAATAGGATGTGTGAACATCAATAAAAATGACTCTTCCAACTTAGTAAACATAGGCATAGGTCCTAACCTTATGCTGAGAATCAGTCCTGTCAACAGCTTGTTAGAATGTGGCAAACTAATTGGGAAAAAATAAAACAACCCCTCACTGACAGTGCCAGTGGTTTTGTAATTCAGGTCATAAATATGAAGTATCGTGCAACAAACAAACGTGACAAAGCCTACCTCAGTTAAGTTTGTTTATATGATAAAAAAATAAAATATTAAACTGCTTGTAGTGCAACATTCTATCAGCATACATAAGTATACCATGCTTTGTAAATTTACTGTTACAGTATTTACAGTATATAGCAATGCTTTAAACCAGAGGTGAAAGAACAAAAATAGGTAATGGAAAAAGTTTACATACAGGTGTGGGTCTTAATATTGTCCACCTAATTATCAAGTTCACTTGGCAGACACTTGTGTCTCATGAATATTCCTGCCCCACACCACACAGGACACCTTTCTGTCAGCAGTGGTCTGCTCTGTAGATAGTCGAAAGATGTTTTTAAACACTGCATAGCCTTCAAGCTTTGTCTGTTTCTTCAAACATCATTTGCAAGGACAGCTGTAAAATACACAAGAACTCCATCAATTATCTTCATCTCATCAATCTGAAAGCTCAACTCCTGAAATAAGATCAATAACTCTTCACTCTTGCAGAGCTGTACTGAAGATGGACTAAGTTAATGCCCTCTTCCAGCAGTCTCTTAGTTGAAGTATATGTTATAGGAGGAAAATAAGGGACCAAAGCAGTTCAAGAATTCCTAGCCATTACTTAAAATTCTGTGCTCTCACTGCATGCTAAGATGCCAGAATATAGAAAAAATTATGAGAACATAGAATTATATGCTGCATTATTTAACATTCTGTGAAGCTTCTGCTGGTGTGCACTGCTCAAAGTGATGAAAAATGAACTTGGTAAAAAGGATGCAGTAACTATGCTTGCAGTACTTGTTCAATATCACTGTCCTTGTAATAGAGAAATAAAGACTAATTATATCAGAATAATCAACTACTCAGCAATTCCTTAATTACCCTCACTGAGTGAGGGAGAAAGGACTGTCCTAACAGCCACTTACATACTGCCAGGAGTTAAGTAAAATCCATGCATATAGAGAGATGTCTTAAGGACAGCTTTTTATAAGACTGACTAACCACCAAGCTGTTCTTGGGAGCAGGTTATGAGACTTTCAGGTCTCTTCCCTTATCACTGCTAAAGGGAAAAATCTGTTCCTCACTTCCTCTGAAGAATGTCTTTGGAAGACTTTTAGAAGACTGTGCACCCATCCCATGGGCTGCAACTGCCCTGGAAGAGCTACTTTAAATGATAACACTGCTCAAGCAGCAAATACTGCAATTCTTCTGTTGACATTTCTGCCCATAGCAGACAGGAATCAGGACCACTTTGGCTGGTTTTAGGTGGGGAAAAAGTGTGAAAGTCTGAAATCCAGTATTATCTTTAATTTTCAAGTCTCAGTCTTTAAATTTCGTATTTTCAGAAAAGACTATGTAATAGCTTTGGAACAAGACAGTGCACCACACACTTTGTGGATCTGAATTCTCAGTTCTAGTAATACTTGTTCACAATACAACATAAACGAGTCACCTTCTCTACAGTGCACTAGGTAACTATTGGGGCAATAACACATGTTAGGAATACAGACTTTTTCAATGTTTTCCATAGCATTACTCAGACTAAGCAAAGATCTGTAAATACTTTAGTAAGAGCACTAGTCTCGCTTTAGTGGGCAGATGGTAGAAGAAAAATTCAAGTAAAAATAATTTAAAAAAAAAGAATCCATTCTACTGCACATTATTTCACTATATTCTGTGCTACTCTACAGGCTAACTGTGAAAAAGCCAAGCACTTGATACAGCACGTTTATGAAATACAGTAATTTACCCAACACCTTGAGATTTTTGTAACCTTACCTTCTGTATCTAAAGGGAGTATCTGGGAATTTGCATTTTGTTTCTTTAACACCCACATTCTTGAGCACTTTGTGCCTGTGCTCTACGTGGTGATCTCAGCTGTCTCAAGGCAGCATCTCCATACTGAATACCTGAGCCCATTCTTTCTGGGTCCAGTTCTCCTGATGAGAAACAAAATGGTCACAAGAAGATGGATCATTTTCAAATAATACGTTCCTATTTAACTAGTAACATTAGATTAAAAAAAAGCATCATGATCTTCTCCTCTAGTTACGGAGAGATCTATTGCAATTCTGTTTACTTTCAGGCAATTCCAAACCTGTATAATTTTCTCCTAAAATTTCAGCTGTGTGCTCTTAATTGCAACAACAAAGCAGTTTGTCTGAGTTAGGCTGCAACAAGAAATGAATCTGCACTAACTACTTCCAACAAAGGACATGTCCGAAATGTTTTGTGCAAACACAGTTAAAAACCACCTGCTTTCAGAGACTAATATGCAAAGAAAGTAGAGATACCAAGCCAAACAAAAATGGATCAATCTGATAGTAGGATTCCATAAAGCACTGTCCCCAGAGGAAATTATCTCAACCTTACCTATGTCTGGTATCCATTTCTGCCTACTCCATACCCTGTGCCTTCAGAAATGTTCTTATGGCTGCATAATGGACTGGCCAAGATTAGAAACATTTAGTCTAAAAAAAAACCCAACCAAACACAAACCCAAAAACGAAGAATTGCTCCAAATAATTCAGATCACTGTTTGCTTCCTTATTTAAAATAAAAGCTGCTGTTTGGCATTCATTTGCTGCAGTAATTAGGAAAGTCCTAAGAAAATACCAAATTCTTTTCATCTAAAAATTTGTGTTTGACATTCAAAACATGTAATTAGAGTCTGAGACAGATTTTTCAACATGGCAAATACTTGCAACTTTGAAGATATCAAACAATTAGAAGATAAGAGAGATAAACTGGAATGCAAATTAGCTGTAAAGACACCTAACACTTAGAAGCCTGTCTCAAATAGAAACCTGCCCACTTGCGCTGAGCAGCTTATGGTATATTTCTAGATCTGCAAAAGTAAAAATGGTTTCAACCAAGAGGCAGGAAGGTCACTTCTAGCACAGTTGCTAGGAAACATCCCTGACATTTTCAGTATTACTGTTCAAATTCTCTTGACTGTATTTCCTGCTACATATGAGAAGCAGAATAAAAGTTACGTCTGCCCTGACACTAGGTTTTTATTCTGCATTGCTAAAACTGTCTAATGTCAGGCTTGATGTTTTTAGCAACCCACAGAATGCACAGTCTACACTCAGAGCTGACTGTGTAAAAACATCCATAAATCACACCACCCCCCTTTTAGCTATACAGATCTGACTTAGATGCCCATCCCTACTAAAACACAGGGGAAGCAGCTATAAAGGAAATGGGTTCTTTTATCACAGTGAAATTTTGGTTCTTTGGGTTGATTCTATCAGAGGACTTTGAATAGTGATATTTCCACATGTATCTTTATTTTTCAGGAAAAAAAGAAACATTAAAAGAATACAAATCTCCATTTACCTGATTCAATTTTATTGAGTATTTTTCTTGCACACTGTACAAAGGCCTCTTCAACATTTTCCCCTGTTAGTGCACTTGTTTCCAAGAACATCAGCTCTGCATTTGATACCAGAAAAACAATCTCAAAAGCAAGTCTGGAATATCTGCTATAGTAATTAAAAGCATGAAAGCTAGGAACAACAAACATTTTCTTAAGGAGAACTGTTGTCAAATAGTATGGCCCAGATAAACTAGCTTTTGACAGCAAAACTGCAAAAAAACTTCCTCTGAAATTTATACATTAACCCTACAAAGTTGGAATACAAAGATAATAATCTGGGCTGTGTATGCAAATTAGCACATGAAACCAAAGAACATTATATAGTTTCCCATAAATAGAAAGTTATATGTAGAAGGACAGCCTGCAGCCACAGTTGGTAAAAAGGACTATTTCTAATTGACTTATAAAAGCAAAACTAGATTTTACTGATTGCACGACTGCAGCACAGATACTAAAACTGAAACTGGCTTTAACCACCACAGAAATGTGTCCTCAGACTGGAAATTCTGAATACCATAGACCAGGCAATAGTCCTCTGAATTCAACTCCCCATGAGTAAAACTCGTTGCTTCCAACTGCAGCACATCCCATCCAACCCTATAGATTATATTCTATAATTTATAGAATCTATAAGACACTGAAAAGTAAGAAATCATGCTCTTCATTTTCTCCTCAGCCCTTTGGCAGCAAGGTAATACCCGAAGCTGTATTACATTCCCTTGGGAATACATCTCCACAAAGAAGGTATTACTTAAGTAGCAGCTGCAACTGGAAGTTGCAACTGGAAGTTCGACTTAAATAGTACATGTAGTTCTCACTGCAGGCCCTCTCCTCTCTCTGTGCCTCATGTTCTGACAGAACTCTCTTTTCTGTAGATAGCTGACAAGGTACAGTGGACAAAATACTCCCAAGCTGCACAAAAATGAAATTATTTTAAGTATTAAGCATCTTTGAATACTACATGAAGATTCTGTACTACTTACCATTTTCTTGTGCAAACCGGGATGCTTCTAAAAAAGTAACTTCACGATCTGCATCAAGATCCTTTTTGTTTCCACACAGTATTATCACAATATTTTGACTTGCTAACATTCTTGCATCTGTCAACCAATTAGTAAGTGCATTGTAGGTTTCCCGGCTAGGTAGAAAATGACATCCTTTATTAGAATGCACTCATTTCTAGTGAACAGATCACTGAACTAAAAGTCAGAAAGTAAATCTGTATTTCTGGCAAACCACAAATTGCTGCTAGTCAGGCAAGTCACCTACACATCTCAATATACCAGCTATGAACTGGGAAGAGTATCAAGTTCCCTCATGAAACTATTAAAAAACTTACAAGTTTTTAAAAAGCAAGATAAAATCAACCACAATATATAAATAAATAGGCACAATAATAAAATACCCTGTTAATGTGAAAAGATAAAATTCTAAGTGCTAATCTAGTTTCAGCCTTTCACACATGAAATTTTGGGATGACAGAATGAGTTACTGTTTAACATGGAATTCCAGTGGTACTAAAGTTTCAGGTGGGACTGTAAGAATTTACTACACTTGTGGAGAACTGTGTTCCTGAAGTATCCCATTTGTGTCAAGTGCAATAATACTGCAGGCAGTTACCCTGCACGCTCTGTTAGTTGTGATAGTGTTGGTCAGAGATAAAGCCTTCCAGCAGCAAGATTGATGCATGAGTCCAGCTGACCTTAAACACACAACACAGATTTCAAAAACTGCTCAGTGAGCACTCCACTCACAGGACAAAAAGCAACGGATCTGGCGAGTCATCATTAGCCAACATGAACTGACAAGTATCGGTCAATGGTGGCCAGGAAAAAAAAAGGGAAATGTGTCATGGTAAGGTATTCTATTGGCTGCCTATAATATTGAAAAATAAGTTGGAGAGAGGAACAGAACTTTGAGCTATAGTTAAGGAACAGGAATAATATAGCTAAGGTAGAGCTACCTTCTCCAGAGGATGACCTGTTATATAAAAGGGGCTGATGTCTGCTTTTAGCTTCTGTTGCAAGGCTTCCTGAGCAAGTGGTTGCACATAGTCCACTGTGATTAGAACAGCTACTGGTGGGCCAATCCTCCCTTTGAGACTGTTCTCATTTATGACATTCATAATGCCTCATGTAAACAAGTTCCAAAACTTTAATACAGACTAAAAAAGAAACACTTCTTAATATTTTATTTTCTTCCTGTCCATTCTCTGTTAGAGGATTGGGTACTTGGACGATTAACGTGTGTTAATTGTATCTGGTAGTCTATAAGCAATAGAGCTGCTAGCTTTCTTACCTGGTTATATCATAGACAAGCAGAGCACCTGCAGCACCTCTATAGTAACTCCTTGTTACAGACCTGAAATAGAATTACACATGTATATCTATGTAGTATCTTCATTGTTTCAAATCTGAGTTAATAAAATGCAACCTTGATTATGAAACAGAACTCTCATTTACATATTTGAAATAAAGTCTGTATTTTAGACAACATTATCAGCTGTGCAAGTGCAGACTATTGACAATTAGATTTTTGACAAAGCTTTTTCACTAAATATAGCTGTATAGGGATTCTCAAAGTCCACTATGATCAGTGTGCTGCTGAAGTTATCATACTATATGGCCCAATATGGAACTGGGAGACTATGGTGATACCTATGGAATGAAAACAGCATAATTAACTTATATTTGAACTCTCAGTAGTGAGGAGAGAATGAACAAAGTTAACTGTCATTGAATAATTTAAGACTCTTAAGTTGACGAGGAAGAAGCAAGGAAAGCAAAGCAAAGCATCCTTCAAATGGTAAAGGAAGAAGAAAATAAATTGCTAAGTACACGGAGGTTGATCAGCCTTAAAAAGGATTATATTATAAAATGCCACAGAAAAGAAAGGATCTGCAAGTCTGTGAACACTTGAAACTTGAAAGAGCAGAAGTTGCATGACTATCTGAAAGTACAGAGCCTTCAAGCTCCTCAGAATCCCAGGATATCTGGCCAACACACTGGAGAGATCTCATTAATAGAGACTACATAGCACTGGCTAGCTTTGCATAGTCATGGATGTATCCAAATAACTTGTCTAATACAGGACATTTATCTGGATTCCTGCCCATGACTCAGACTTCTATCACTATAGCCACCTTTATAAACCACTGACCCCCACAATAAAACCAAAGAATCCTCCTCAATATAAAAAAGGGTGATGTCCTTTTGATGGTTAATAGACTCAGGAACACATTAGGTCTTTATTGAGTTCAATCTATGCCTCATATGTATGACACAGTTAAAAAACAGCATTAAAAATACATAAGTGGTTCTAATACAAATACACTGCTTTTTCTTCAAGAAACGTGGAGATCTCAGTCTTTGTAGAAGTGTATTTAGACAAATTAACTAAACAACTGATTTTCCCCCTCTAATAAAAAATATTATATAATGAAACTGTTCATTCTTATGCAGATTAACAGCCTACAACTTCCTAGTACTTACTTACTCCAACCAACAGGTGGTCTTCTAAACATGGAGTTAAGCACACACAGTTAGTTAAAAAAGTATTGAGTCTGGCTGGTGAAGAAATTTTCAGCCACATATTCTACTCATATACCTTAACTAGCGCAGAAAATATCCAATGGAAAAAAAAAAAAAAAGGCAGAACCTCAGATCCTGCAAGTCAGCATTGCTTTACTGAAAGCAATGGATCTGTGTTGCTATGTTGAAGTTAGAAGATCTGGCCTAGTTAATAGTATGAAAGCAGACAAAATTCCACTGACCAAGAAACTACATGGACTTATAAGCAGGGAGAAAATACCCAACACTCATAGCAATAATTTAGTAACAAACATTTAATGAAACAATTGAAAAGGTTACCTGAATCTCTCTTGTCCTGCTGTATCCCATATCTGCAATTTTACATATTTACCACCAACATTTATGATCTTTGAACCAAATTCCACTCCTATAGTATGATTTGAGTCATCCTTGACTAAAAAAAAAAAAAAAAAGGAAAGAAAAAGAGACTTATTTGGAGAATATTTAGAGTGAATAGTTTTAACCTAATCCAATTTAGGTATAGTCAAAACTCTTCAGTGTTCAAATTACAAACTACTTCCTCAACCATCAAGTTCAGTGTCACTAATAAGTCTACTGCCACCATGTGGGAAACTTCGGCTGGTCCGAGGGACTGGAATGCAAGTTTAAAGTTACCCTTGAGCAGATAACCCTGCCCTTGAAGAGGCCTGAGAATCTTGAGAAGAGCTGAGTAAACAAGATAAGCGACTGCCAGGTGGAACATCTGCCGAACCACTAGATGGGACGTGAAAAAGAAGACTATCCAAGTTACAGCAGAGAAAAGTTGTCCAATTGTGGACTGTTGATGTTTGCTTAACCAATGAGATGTAGACACACATGTATAGGAGAGGATAGAAAAAGGTTTGTTAGCTGAATAAAGTGGTCTTTTTGCACGCAAGCTTGTGTCGTGTCCGTCCCAACAACGACACTACCATGCAGAAATAAACATTCTTACAGTTTTTGAAGATCCTATTTAATTCAAAATTACTACTAGAAAGGCCTGCCTTAATCAAATCTTTCTCAGTTCCCATTAATAAACAACAAGACAATTTTTGGTTTTCACCTGTGTTTTCTAACGCTTTGATGCGGTTTAAAGTTAAAATTAATGAAAAAGCAGAACACAAAAAGACAGTCCTGCTCATGAATAAGCAAGAGCTGCTACTTCCTCAACGCACTAAGTTAAGATACTTGCTATATGTACAGTGTTGATATCTCAGATTCTCAGCAACATACAACTGCCCACACCAGAAGCAAGGTGATGGTTCAAGTTAAACCACAGAATCATGTAATGCTCCCTTGGTGACTGCACATTATCCACCAGTATTTATCACAGAACATAGTCCTTAAAGGACATGGAGTGTCTATGTATTTAGAAAGAGTCTAGATGTTGGGAAATTTGACTTCTAACAGGCTCTCTTTTCTTTCATCTGCTCAGTATTTTTTCTAAAAGATCCAAGCCTGTATTATTTATCTAGCCCATAGCTGCAAGAATAATTCCCACAAAAAAAGTAAGTCTGTATTTTATCAACACCCTCTTATATTTACTTGAGAGTCAAAGAGAATACTCCTCAATATCAAGCCTTTCATTAGAGGGAAACTGTGCAATAAAGATTTACAGCCTGGTTCGGAACATAATTCTCAGTCAAAATCCTCATTTATACAAGTAAGAGAATCATGGGAACTTCCATACTTATGTAGCCAGTGCCTTCACCTGTGGTACAAAGCCATGGAGAACTCTTACTGTGCTCACATATACTTACATTTCTTTTCAATAAATTGGTGTAGTAAACAGGATTTTCCAGTTCCAGCATTTCCTATGACCAAGAACTTAAACAGGAAATCTGAAGATTGAAAGACACACACACACACAAAATTGTTAAATTTTTGCTTACATTTGTCACAAGATCACATACACGAGCCAGCTATTCTCTAGTAGCTGCTATTTCAAAGAGGAGGGAACAGATGATTGCACTGTTTCTCTTATAAACATAGCAAGTCTGCAGAGGACATCGGGTAAGCATACAATGAGAAGGATTAAGTTTGCAATATCAACAAAAGAAAAACTTAACATTAATTTCTTTAGCCATGATCAGAGCTGTCAAAGGAGTTACATATTGGCTGAGAAGATGGCAGAAGAAAAAAACCCTAGACAATGCTAAGTAAGACAAAACACTGATATGTTACTCTGTCAGAACCTCATTTGAGTCCTTAGTCTTACACATTGAATTTAACATACACACAAATTATGTGCTCATTCCATTTCATGCAGGAATTATTTGTTACGGTTTATCATCAACACCTCCTATCAATGGTAAAAGCAGCAAGGAATTTTCTCATATGGTAACAAAATTCCCACTGTTGAAAAGTCACTAGCAACCCAGGGCTATGAATCTTGGGAATGTCCACCATCTGTTGCCTTCACCTGTCTTCTAAATTTTATTCATATTTAAAATGAGGTAGTATTTTACCAAGGATTTTTGCCCCCTTTTTTTTACATTTTACTTTTGCATGATTTTACTTTTTTCAAATGTTGCAACAGGCTTGGTACAGAGTCTCTATTCTGCCCTTCCCAGAAAGAGATTGCTGTTTCTTGCTCACAAATATGACCATTTACATGTTCAAGACACACTGTTCCAAACTCCTCTCATTCTTCACGCCCCCACCCAGCTGCTCATGCTTTCTGGGTGAAAAAATCAGCTACAAAAAGGATTTTGCTTCAGGTTGTGAAAATTGTGTGTGTTATCTCCTGCAAAGAAGGGCCCTTTGTGTCATCTCAACTCCAGAACACATGAGAATGCTTCATTCTCTCATCTCACTGTTAGTATGAAATGTAAATATCATAAATAGCCCCAAAGTGTTACATTAAGAAAAAACTCACCTCTGAGAGAAAGTAAAATTTCTCTTTTTATGGACCAAATATAACTAGTTAGCAGCCTTTTGTACCTTCATATATCTATATTTAAACTGCTGTGGGTGTGTGTAATCTCACTGGTTTTACCACTTTCAGAGAGCTCCTCAAAGTGCAAGATGTTCTGAGACACAGTCACAATTAAAAAAATCTGTTTCTGGTCTCTGCAATTTTTCCAAAAATCCAGTTAAAACTGGTTCTCCATATACTTGGTGAATGCTGTTTGTCAGATTTTTTTTTTGTTAAAAACAACTACAAAATTAAAAGTCTACCTTTCTTTTTTTATATGGAAGACTCATATTATTGACCATAGTATAACAGCTACTGTCAAACTAAACCAGGAAAAGAGTAAAACCAAAACTCTATTCCTACACTCTGTGATTGTAAGCACTGGTTGATAAGCATGGTTTATGAAGCCATGTTTGTGCAACCCTCAAAACCAAGATGAACAGCAAATTTAACATGCTGCTCTGTTTTGCACAGACCAGCTGTAGGCCAGTGAGAAATCGCGACCATGGTGTCACTGTCACGGACTGACTTCAGAACAGCAGTGCATTTTTCCTGGGGTGTTTTAAGTTAATGTGCTTTGCATTTTACTCTGAAAACAAGAGTGATACTTGGGGATTTTATACCCATATCTTTAAACTGGTAACGTACTCTAACAGCACTTCATAATAGACACCCAATTCCAACTGAGATTCTAGTGCACCGGACAACTTTAAAAGGTAATCTTTCCTACAAATAAATCACTTAGAAGCTGACTCACTGTCTGCTTACTTAGTTGACAAAAAATACATTTCCCTCTGCCAAAGTAGCAATAGATTTTCTAAAGTGAAACTTGAAACTGCAGTTATAATTCATTTGTTTACAGTACTGAAGAGACACTTGTTTTAGTCTACCATGGAACGGAAATCCCAAAATCTTACAATAAAAAAAATCAAAACCTTTCTGCACCAAAGAAGGCAACAATGTCTCCAAACACATGTAGGTTCATAGAGCAAATTACACTTTTAAGTTAAATTCACAAATGTAACTGTGCTTCTATCAGTTTAAACTCCAATTCAAAATAACAAAAGGCGTTTAGGTTTATGTTAACCATTTATCCACAAGCACTGGATAACACATTTCAGGAAATATGGAATACTTTGCACATTTAATAAACTGCAAGGAAGGACAAGAAAAGGGATATGCCAATACCAAAAGTCACAAGTATCCATATTCAATGAATTTTTAAGCTCATAGCCTACCATATTAATGAGTAAGGTAATACCAGGTAAGAAAAGGGAGAACATTTTTTAGTTTGTTATTCTGGAAATTTTTTATATTGTCATTCTGTATGATAGTGGGAATCACAGCAATTGCATTTTTATAACTTTTTTAAATTGTTCCATTTAGGACATGAATTATCTTCTTTTTGAACTGTACAGATTATCTAAAAATGTACCACAGTCCAGAAACACCAAAACTGAATGAGATTGGACAGATAGCTTCTTTTAGACCAACTGTAACATCGTTGTGTACTCACAATCAGGAAAACCTTTCAAATATTTACTCTCTGCCATTTCAACAAATAATGCAACTAATTCTAGTGTTTGCACTACTGTTTAATTGCTCCAGTTTTTCCTTTTGGCCTCCTCTTCCCAGAGGAGTTAAGTTACTTCATTCCAGTTAGCTGCCAAGCCTGTCACCCTAGAGAAGTTCCTCTTTTGAATTCTGTTGTTCCTCCTTCATGGAAAAGCTGAAAAGCAACATCACTCAGATGTTACAAATGCTTGCTGGCATGCTGGCTGCTGAAAAGGTCTAGAAAAGTTGAAGTACTTGGCCTGTAAATAAGATCATCATTATAACAGAAAGGATTTAGGACAAAATATTAACTCTGTGCCAAAAGGAAAAAGGGTTACAAAACATGCACTAGAGAAAGCATAAAGGGATGAAAGGCAGCATAGCATGGCTGTTTAATGAAGTAAGGCAATACAAAGTATCAATTTACTCCCCTCTGTGAGCTACATGCATCACCTGATCCCAAAATGGGTAGGGCGTACAGGGAACAAAACTTACTTTCTAGCACAGGTGAAAAAGAGTAAAACTGTGACTCCACCCCAAAGATGCAACAGTAGCTAAAACTACAAGTTTGAGGGAGGAGGAAGGGGAGCTGCCAGGAAAGGAGAAGGAAGACAATTGTGGCTTTGACTCAAGTACCAGCAAAAACAGATGGTTAATGTGGAAACCACCCCCAGGCATCCAACCTCCTCCTTTGACTGAAGTTTACTCCAGCAGAAGGAATAACTGAACAGCTCCTGAGCTACTGCAGCTCAGTCTCCAAAATATAACGAGAAGTAAATTGTTTTTTATATGCTTGCTAATACAGAAGCTGGCACCGGGGGGGGGCGGGGACAAAGATCAAATTATATCCTCAAGCCATCCCCTCTAAGCAATAAAATCAGATTTGAAATAAACTAAAGGCCTGGGTGATAAATGCAGAGACCATCGGATAATTGGAGATGGGGAGTGGGGAAAGAAAGGATGATTCAAATTGTCCAGAATGAAAGGAATATTTTTAAATGGATGGAAAGACTAAACATTCTCTGACAATGACAGAGGTTGATAAACCCATGTGACCAGTCTGGGAGCAGTAGATACGCTGGGAGAAAACACAGTGAAGTTGGGACTGAAGAGATTTGACTGGAATCTTACATATCACATTTACTCTAAGGTAGTACAACCTTTCTTCTATCATTTAAAAACCAAAAGTTGCTTTGCATTTACCTGTTAAGGGTAAGCTATTTTCATGTTAGTCTGTATTTACCATAACACAAGACCATGTACATTTTGCACTGGGAAACAGAAGAAAGCATGCAAGTGTTGTTAAATGGTAACTATCTACAAAGAGGACATTGCATTTCAGAAAACTCGAGTTAAAATAATTTTCCTATGAATATCTGTTTCCAATGTTACAAGATAAACTTTTTAAAGACTGACCCTGTCCTCTCCCAAAAGCAGCAGTAAAATGTTCTTTCTAAACTGAGTCTCAAAATTAATGGAGTTTTCTTCTATTCATGATTGTTTTGGCACTTCATAAGGGAAATAAATTGATCACATAGAAAAGAGATAAACAGATTAGAAAGCTAAGAACAGAAGAAATATAACTGATGAAATAAATCTACAAAACAGAAAATATGGATTGCAAACAAGGAGTTTAGTGTCAAGGCTGAGTAACTATAGGCCTGGGTTGAAAAGAAGGAAGAGACAAGAATCACAGTAAAAGACAGAAATAGCTGGGAAGACTGGGTGAATAGAAAAGGTTCAAATCAGACAGAATTTGACACAGAGAAAAGAACTCAGGGAACAAAAAAAAAAAAACAGGAAGAGATGCATAAATTAACTGAGGTGGATAGTGAGTATGACAGGCAGAAAGCACAGACCAGAAGAAAGTCTCTTTTTCTCTCACAGATTGAGAAAAACATTGAAAAAAATACTGCCCTTTCAAAGGTAAGAGAAGTTGAAACCTCACAGCAAAAGTAAAGTAATATAAAAGTCAGACATCAACATGACATAAAAAAAGTGCCCCAAACCTCCGATCACCTTCCTGAGACTATCTTCATGGGGTGAAAAGCTTGAGGTTACACAATTAGAATGGGTCATAATCCAGGTGATATGAAGAAAAATCCAGTTCATGAATAAGCATCTACAAAGGCAGTAGCTATAGGGATTCCAGCACTGAGGTGACCGCTGATCTCAGCCAGCAAGGGGAAACTGCCCTAATACTTCAATCATTCTTGATGGCCACTGTAACAGCTGGTCAGAAACAAAACACTCTTTGTGAGGACAGCGAGCACGTTAAATCCCAGAGAGTTCATCAAGCACAGAAGATTTTATCTTCCATGATTTTATCACATCATACTGTTTACTTTGAATGGTCAGTTGGGCTGCTATATACACGGAGAGGACACTGCAAAATTAGGTAATGGTCACTGTTACAGTCAGAGATGGTACTGCAACTATTAAATGTTATGTTATAACTTAGCTTTTGTTCTTCTGTCTACTCTAAACCTTGATACTCTCAAGTACTGTAGAGCTCAGAAATTTTGTAGCTTCTGTAAGAATAGAACAAACACCAAAATTCAAAAGATAAATATACCAAACAATAATTTAACAAAGAATGGGAACAGACCACAACAACTACAAGCCTTCAATTTTAAGGGCTTGTCATCTAAGACATCAAAACAATTGGAAAGTATCGACAGCTACAATGGGTTACAATTGCTGTTTTGTATCACTGAAACAGCCCAAGAAACGTTGAAATGTACTTGTTTAAGACATAATCATTTATTTAGCTTGCTTACTATTACAGCATCAAGAGAGAAGCACTGCTGAATTTCTGTCCATCACCTCTGGTTGTCTACTTACTCATTTGCTTAGAGACCACCAATCCCACTACAAGACCAGCCAATGCGATCCCAGTTCTTGATCACAAGAGTTCAGAGCATGAAGGATTAGTTAAAATTTGCATCTAAATCAACTGAGCACACCTCTCTGGTTTCTACGTGTAAGTTTTACATGTTTCAAGAAAGTATGGAAAAAATAAGCAGGGTCTTGATACTCTAGTGTTTGCACATCAAGGGCTGCCCCACACTTTTGCCTTATTTTGCCCCTTAGTTCCATGCATTTGCTGTACACTTAAGCACTGACCAGTGGGATAAAACATCCTAAGCACCAGTGACCAGAGTATTGAAAATAAACTGACTTACATAGCAGAAATAATCAGGTCAGCCTACTAACAAGAACTCATGATGCCCATGCCAGTTTTCCTTGCAGATAGCAGAGTTGTTGTGTTCAATTTTGCTGTAATTATCCCAACTATTCCTTATTTTGAAGACTCTGGTCTAGAAGCAAAAAAACCCGCAAGCCCACCTCCAAAGCCTGAACAGCTACTGAAAATAAGATATCGCAACAGACAAAGCTAGAAAATGAAAGGGTTTATCACAATATTAAATTCTGATCTTACTCTCCAACAACCTATCATATGGACCTTGAAAAAGCTTACTTGTATGATGGCATTTTTATACGGAAAAATGCTACAGCACAAGATGTTATGGAAAGGGGAGAAAAAGCAGATTGATTCAAGGAAGCAGGACTGTTTCAAACTTACAAAGAAAAGAAATCAACACGATTCTGTCACTTCCCATCTCATCCACCTAGCTAGCAATTACAGAATCACAGAATCCTAGGGGTTGGAAGGGACCTCGAAAGATCATCTAGTCCAACTCCCCTGCCTGGCAGGGTCACCTAGAGTACATCACACAGGAACTTGTCCAGGCGGGTTTTGAATGTCTCCAGAGAAGGAGACTCCACAACCTCTCTGGGCAGCCTGTTCCAGTGCTCTGTCACTCTCACAGTAAAGAAGTTTTTCCTCACATTTATGTGGAACCTCCTATGCTCCAGTTTGCACCCATTGCCCCTTGTCGTATCACTGGACGTCACTGAAAAAAGCCTGGCTCCATCATCCTGACACTCGCCCTTAACGTATTTGTAAACTTTGATGAGGTCGCCCCTCAGTCTCCTCTTCTCCAAGCTAAAGAGGCCCAGCTCCCTCAGCCTTTCCTCATAAGGGAGATGTTCCACTTCCTCAATCATCTTTGTGGCTCTGTGCTGGACTCTTTCAAGCAGTTCCCTGTCCTTCTTGAACTGTGCTGTGGGGCCCAGAACTGGACACAATACTCCAGATGCGGCCTCACCAAGGCAGAATAGAGCTCTGATTATCTTCTTGACTCCGCATTTCTCTTTGATGCTTCCCTGTAAGGCACTGACACACCCTGTCAGTGCCCGCACTCTTGCTCCTTCGGATGTTTTTCCACTAGTTAGCCATCCATGCTAACACTGGGACATATTAACATGTTCGCTAATCTTTTTCCCTCACCCACTCTCACAGTCGCTTCTTTCTGATGCTTGCACACACAAAACAGGACTGAAACCCCATCTTGACCCACAGAAGAAAGCACTCTCCAGTTAAAGAAACGTGCAGCTACTCCCAGAGGACATGCGCTGCAACTTTCCTTCCGAATTCACTTAATCATAACAAGTAGTGTCTAAGTTCCCCCGCTTACATTTCACTCGCATTTCGAGTTAATACCTCCACACCAAGAAGGGCAACTGTGAACGCCGACTGCCGCGTCCGCCCGGGCAGCGAAGGCAGGGGTGGGACACTGCAGCGCTCACAGGAACAGGCACAAAAAGGCAAGCCCAGCACCCGGGGGACGGAAACCCGCCTGAGGCCGGGGGGCCGCCGCCTGCAGCTGCGCTCCTCAGGCCACACCGCCTCAGCCCCTGCTCCGCCGCCGCCTCCCCACCCTCCTCGGCAGCGGCCCGTCACTCCGCTCCTCAGGAGGTGACAGCCCAGGCCCCGGCCCGCTTCCCCGGAGGGAGGAGGAAGAGGAGTGTCTCCCCACCGCACCCCGCTCCGCCCCCGGCTACCTACCGTAGGTCTCGGACATGCCAGTCTGCGACATTTTGGGAGCAGCGAGGCCCCCGCCCGCTCTCCTCCCCTGCCCGGGGACGCTGCCGACCCGCAGAGCCGAACGGGCAGGCTGGGAGGGGAGCGGTCGAACCACCGCGAGCCCAGCCCGGCTCAGCACCACCAGCAACAGCCGCCGCTGCGCAGGCGCGCCCAGCCCGCCTCGCCCTCCGCCGGGGGCGGTGGGAGGGGGGGCGAGCCCCGCCTCCCCGCGCAGGCGCGGCGGGCCGGGGGCCGGCGGCCCCGCCTCCGCGGTGGCTGTTACCAAAACAAGGGGCACGTGCGAGGCGGGCAGTTGCGGAGTCGCGGGAGTGCGCTCAGTGCCGGTGGCGTCCCGCCCGCTCCCGGCCAAGGCTGTGAGGTGCGGTGGCTGTGTCCGCCCCCACAGACACGTCTCATCCAAGCGTGTCCCTGCCGCTCCGAGGTCTGCGTTAGGAGTTCACTAGTGTTTGCGGGATTCAGAAGTTCCCTTCCGCTGGAAAACGCAGCGGCTGGGGAGGCCGCTGTGGGCAGCGGGGCTCCTGCCACCGTCCTGGGAAGGAGTAGTTCCTCGGTTCCGGCACGTTTTATTTGTCTCGATTCTGAGCCGGTTGCAGTTGAATTTCCTGCTAGTGAGCACGCAAACATTATTTTCCTGGTGCAGAACCTTCTTGTAACAGTTCGTCTTGGAAATCATATCCCATTGTCCAGCTTTTGTCCTGGAGTGTCTACCCCTGAGTCTTTGAAATACCATCAGAGTGTCCGTCCCCCCATTTGCCAGCATTTCAGCCAAAGGCTGAGCAGTTTGCTGCGAATCTCTTTGAGGGACATGGTATACATAAGCTAACAGACGGGATTTGGGGCTTTTGTGCAGAGCTCCTGACTTCACCATTGCTGTTCTTACCTCCAAGATAAACACCAAGGAAAGTCAGATTGTTGAATAAACTTCCTGAGTGCGATAACACTTGATTTATATTATTTTTTTCTTTGATGTCTATTAACTCCCCTGTGATCCTGGTTAGTCTGGCAGCAAGGGACACTAAGACTCCACCACAACAGTCTGTCCCATCTTTTCCCTCCCCAGACAATACTTCTTGTGTGTCCTCCACATTCTCCTTTCTCCTTTCTGCCAGCCGTTTTAAAAATTCATTTTCTATTATTTCTGAGTTTTTAATCTTGTTGTTCACATTCTTTCCACTCCTACATCATCTCCCAAGATGTAGGACAAAATGCCTGTGTCTGTCCCAGCCATTTCCTTACCCAGTCTATTGCTGGTCAAAGGTCAGCTTTTAAGTTCGTATCTCTAATCAGTGAAACAAAACTCATTGAGCCAGCACCAAGAACCCTTCAGAGAATCTGCTGATTATGCTCAATGTTCAGGACACATACAGACAAACTTGCTACAGTTTTCAAAGAACCCACTAAACAGTAATTAGAGGTTATATACACAGGTTCCCAAAGTTATTATAGCCCAGATGCACAGAGAATACTGATGTCTAAAACGTTGCATATGACCGTTTCTCCAGGGTATCTGCTCTCCGTAAGACTGGAGGAAGCTGGGGTGCCTTCACATGAGCCAAGTCCCAGTATGTCACAAATTAAAATTTTGTGGCTGAAAGCTGCTCCCCAAAACAGTATGTTCTGAGGCTGAAGTTGGGCCTTTAAGAAGTTTGCTCTAATGTTGCAGAAGCCCTGATAGATGTTGGCTATATTTGGTCCAAAAACAAATAAACAAAGAAAAAAAAACCACAACCCAACCAAAAGTTAAAAAACCCACCAAAACAATCACCAAAGGTTGGTTAACACAGAAGTAGACAGATTTTACTAGAATATTAAAAATATGTCATGTTATGTCAATAAGAGAACATGAAGATTTAGACATCTTGCACTGTATAAACAGTACTTTAGGCTAAGAGACAAATTAGTCTTTTCAGCTCTCATTTTTATTATGTGCATCTTGCAAGATAAGCTTGCCTAAATGGAGGTTATGTTTGATAAATATGTCACTGTGCTAATGGGACACTCCTCTGCCTCCAACCACCCTCTAAAATTAGTTTACATGCACATGCCAATAAAATACATTAAAGCTGTAAAACTTTTTATAAAAGCTGATAGTAATACTGAAGAGGGAGATGGAGATAGGAAGAATGGTAAAGCAAAGAGAAAACAACAAGAGATTAATAGGACTGGGTGTTTCAGTATTTCTGCTTTATAGAGGAAATTAAAACAAAGGGTAAAATTAAGAAATAATCAAGAAAAATTGCACTACGTTAGAAAGTATATAGCTGATACCCCCGTGATTTGAGGCTATAGGGTACTGTGTAAGACCATCCTTTCTGAATAACAAAAAATTTAATAGCTGATTAAAATCTGACTTCATTGGCGCCCATCTTGAATATGAGGGTGAAGAAAACCAAAAGTCAAATGTTTAATTAATCTTCTGATCTATGGTATCTGTTGTTTACACCTTCTAGAAACTTCTGAGTCATGTAAAAACAGATATACTATGTCAAATTGTATGTGCAGATCAGGCATTTAAATACTATCATTTGTTCCCCATGTCAGTTCCACCACAATTATTGTGCCTATAATTAGTTGTGGTTGTGAAATTGCTGCCCAGAAAGCCATGTTGTGGTTTCTCTAAAAATGCTAATCTATTTTTTTACTAGTTTTCACTAGCCAGTGTATGATAATATTACTGTCTGACACCTTAGGAATGGAAGAGGACCAACAGGATCTCGGAGCTAAACTCAGGATGGGGTATTCTGTGAAAAAATAAGTAATGTGACTTGTAGGGCTTTGCAGATTTAGATGCAGCTTTTAATGAGCTAGCACTGCAAGTGGCCAGATCCTTTTGTTTTCCTTTGCTGTACTGTAGGGAAACAAAGTTCAGTCTGGATCTGAAGTTGGACTGTGTTTTGGATTCACCTTCACTGAGGGCTGAGGGCTTCTGGCTGGGGCTGGAGGTCAGCTAAAGGTGCGCCGGGCTACTACTTGAGAGTGGTCGGACAAGAATTGGTTTGGTCTGAAGGTGGCACTACAAGGCCGTGTGTGACAGGCAGTGCATCAGCCCGGCACTACACATGTATTTTCTGTTAGTTACGGCCGTGTGGCATGCAGTTCAGCCTGAGAGTTTGAGGTCGAATGAGGAATATGTCTTCTGCCGCACTCCTTGTGTGCTGAATATGGAAAGTGACTCGGTGTATGTGGAAGCTTCAGGCTTCAGCTGGACCTGAAGCAGTAATACGTTTGGCTCCAACAACCCAAATGAAATATGAAGATAGGTGATGGATACTCTGAGATTTCTGTGACCTTGTACTCAGCATCATTGGCCTGCTGACTTTATCTGAAAACAACTGACATCATCTGAATACCATCACCTTCAGCTTCCACAGAAATTGTTGTCAACCTTGAACATGCTTTTCAGTTAATGTAATTGCCGTTATGCATGGAAATTTACAGGTTGGACACTTTTAAAATAATGGGCTAGTCCCTCAGCTGTTAGCCCAGAGTGATGGAAGCCAGTGAGGAAGGTGACTGCAAAGCTACATTGGTGCTATAATTAAAGTCCTTTATCTTGCCCCATGGTGAACTTTTCCAAGAATACTTACAAAGTCCACATCTGCACTACTGTGCTGGCAGCTGGTGATGGTTAGAGCTTGGCATGCCTTATGTTAGCAATCTTTTTTCTTTTATCACACTCTTTTCACCAATAGTAGGAAGAAGGCAGCCACACTGTGCAACCTGGTATTTGTGAAGGGTCACCAGAGGCTTGGATAAGCTCATTTTATAGCTGTATGCTATACTGCAGAAGTACAAATTCACCCTAATGTGGGATTGGGTACTGTCTCTTTTGGTCTTGCAGAACTCTATATGACATATATAATTTAGGTGCTTTGTGCAGGGAAACATATTAATGCATTTTTACGGGCAAAAAGGTATATAGAAACCCTATATTTAGAAGGGGTATGCACATTATAGAGAAAAACCCCATAACATTTTAAAGTAAATCAGAATATAGACCATAGCTTTCAAAAACAACCAGTGATTTAATTTTTCAAGAATCATGTAAATATAGTGAAGGGGCCCAAATACTTATTTTAGCATGTCAGGAGAGGCACAGTAAAAGGAAGACAACAGACATTTGTAACATTATATAAAAATACAGTACTCATTGACAGTGTCTAGAACACAGGTTTATGTGACACTCATTTGTGTTTTACAAAGTTAACCTCATGGTGTCACCGATTAACTGCTCTACTGGTGAAATACAGTGAAGATGGGATGCAATTGACTGCATTTGTTCACTTTTAAAAATAGGGAATGGCTGAGAGGTTTGATATTTTTAATGCCACATACTTGAACTAGAAGATTTGGCAAGAGATTCATCAGGGACATGCAAGGCCACATGAGGGTTTCCCCTTTCAAGCTCAAAGCCGTTGTACCTGCTCAGACGAACTCACATATAATGAAAAGGTTGCTCATTTGTGTCTTGTTTCTTAAGTGAGTATCCTTGAAAATGCAATATAGCAGTTTGATTCAATTCTGCAGCTTCAGTTGCCTTGAATACAGCACCAGGAAGCAATCGAGGCTGCATGGCTCAGCAAGTAGTGCCTCTGTCTAGGTCAGTGTGTGAGCTGCATGCTTGAGGAGGCATTTGTCTTGTCACATCCTGCGATACAGATGACTAAGTGGTGGATCTCATGCTCACTATGTGCTTGTCCCCCAGCCACTGGAATCAGGGACTTGTCCAAAATGTACCATGATTCCTGGGCCTTGCTGTGGTGGGGGCTGCAAGTAGCAGTGAAGCTGGACCGTGGCCTGTGGAAGCACTACCATCTCCATTGTTCAGATGTAGCCCAAACACACACTGGTTGTCTGGGAACCATCTATATCAGTGCAGATTGAGAGGCATCCCTGGAAAAGGCTTCAGACCAGGGATCATCATCATCTGTATGAGGACAGAATGGATCACCTTCTCTCCATTGGTTCTGTTATAGCAGGAGCTCTAATGTAGACTTTGAAAAAATAACTTTTAGATACCTAAAATTAGGGACTGTCAAATACTACCCTGTAGGGTCTTGCTTCATCTTCCTTTTCTCCAGGCCTTGCTTGCGCAGATGGGAGAAGGTCAGGGATGAGGCACCAGGCTGGTGGGGAAAACCACTGAGTCCCCAGGGCCTGTCCCCGGCTGTCCTCCATCCCTGCCTCCCTGGGGACCCATTGCTGCCAGCACACTCACAGCAGGCTCTGCTTGCAGCTACTTTTGGAAGCAGCCAGGAGGTGTGTGCAGTCGGCTGACAGTATATTATTTTGCAGCTTCTAGAGCCTGCTACTGACAGTTCATGCCATTGGAATTACATTGGGAAACCTTTTGTTCAGGTTTGGTGAGTAAAGCCAAATTTTAATATGCTTATCTTCCTCTCTGAGCTGGTACATAGCTTTACACATGCAGTCTGTAGTGACACCATTGCCTCTGAAAGCCGCTTTCATTAAATAATTTAAACAGACTTTGAAGCTCCTGAAATATGTTTGTTTTCTTGTGTGCACAGATGCCATGAGAGGTAGACCTGGTGGGACACAGGCTGGCAGTGCTAAGCTGTACTCAGTGGAGAGAGCTTCCTGACCAGCAAGAGTCCTCTGGTCATGATATGAGATGGTTTTCCACTGCAGTGTGGTTAAAATAAGCTGTAACTGCATGTAATGCTTTGGCACTATTGCTCTCCCTCCTGCTTGTGGTGGTATTATGCAGCCATGAAAACTGGGACAGGCCAGCTTCCATGCAAAGAGGCCAAAGAAGGACACATTGCACATCTGTCTCAGCTGTAAGGAGAGCTCAGTAGCTGGAAGCAGCCTGGGAGAAGAGAAGGCAGCCATGCGTGAGAAGCTATCTAAAATCTTGCTGTGGGCTAAAACCTTGCTGTGGCTTTGCATGAGCCTGGAGATGTGGTCTGTGCCAAGATGGTTTGAGAATACCAATACTGTAGTGCAGTGTTAAGCCTTTCATTACTAAATATGTGCTAGATTTCTCTGAATCCACAGAATGTTTGTCTTAAAAGTGCAAGATGAGAATTTTTCAACTTGCTATTCATGAAGCATTCGACAAAAGAAAATCTCTTAGTAACTCATCACCTATTAAGGGATCAGACTTTGGATTATTTTTTTTTAGACACATAAAATTCAGAACAACTAAGGTCTAAAGTTGCTTTTTTGCACACAATATTTTTGGTATAAAAGCCAAAGAATTCACTTTGTGTTTACTGGGACAGAGGTGACTGAGCTGTGCCTTGTGGGTGAGGTGTACAAGCTCCCTTGTGCTACAAAGAGGAATGCTAGACATGTTCAAGAGTGTCTGAGGGAAAAATCTGTGCCTAAATACAAAAATATCTATTTAGCAAGTGAATCTCTGTTCCCAGAATGCAATTCTGTCTCTGGCCATGTGCATAATTTTTCATGGTCATGTTTCTTCCTGATTCACCTTCACTTTTAGATAACCTTTTGCCTTGTAGCTATACTTTTCCATAGTATTTTTTTGAAAATAAAAATTTGAAAATAATTGTGGTCTATGAAGTAGCTTCCTTCCTTTCTTCTTCTTCTTTCTTTTTTTTCTTTTTTTTTTTCCTTAATTACATTATCAAACTGACATGTTGATCGAAATGAATGGGCATGGATTTCCATCCAGCCTACAGTGCTAGTGACTGAAAATTGTTACTGATGGCTTATATAAAATGTGTTTGATTATCTTATCTAGCTTTCTAGCTGTTGCTGTCACACAAAACCCACACAGATCTGTTATCACCAGTTAGAGGAGAGACTGAAGACACATGAGGCAGATACGTTTTTCAGCAGATGTTACAGAATTTTTAAGTCTGTCACTAGATTCGACCCTCACTGTGTTTCTCTTTCAAACCCAGCTGAATGTTTTTGTTCATTTTTGTCTTTCAGGTGTATTGTACCTACAGCAATGCCTACAATTGGGTACATCAGAGACAGTGGCGACACCTCTTGCTGCCAGTTACAAGTCCCACAAAAGGGCAATTCACTTTCTCAGCCATGCAGGTGCACTTGGCAGCATTTCCTTCTGGCTAAAAGCACATGTTTAAGCCTGATTCTCACATATTAAGGTCCCTTTGGACCACCCTCTCTTTCTAAATGTCCCTGAAACAGGTACCTGGAGGGCAGAATTCAGCTTGTAGCTCACTGGGATTGGGGACAGTGCCTCCCTTCAGTCATGGGCACAGAAATTCAGAGTAGATGCCCATTAAGCCATCCTAAAACAGGTACCCCGCCTACATGTACTTGGATAGGCACGTGCGTGCCCATCTGTCTGGATGGCACCAGGCCCAGGCTGGTTGGGTCCTCATCATTGGTGCTGGTGCTGTGCCTTGCATGGTGCTTTGGTACCTGACCTCCATATCCTGGCAAGTGACCTCCTAATGGCATGGTGGCCTTCTCGGACAGCTAGCACATGTGTAGCCAAACAATGTTTTTCACTCTTGACCATACTTGTTGACCTCCACTTCAGCAGAGGAAGAACAACGGCTCAGGTGCCATTTGCCAGATACATGGGTTGTCTTGCAGTAGGCAGTTTGGAAGTTCTCACAACATTTTTCCTTTTAAGGGACAGGGAATTTATGCCAGCAAAGGTCTTGGGTTGTTTCATGGAAGGTCATGCCAATGTCAATCCATGACAATATGAAGGAAATGAGTTTAAAAAAAAAGAAGAAAATCCTGCTGAGATCAAGGCATAAACTGAGCACTTGCTTTGCCAAGTGTAAACAACAAGAGAACAGACGAGGTTTTCTGTGCTGCAAAGTAAAGTGAGGAAGAAATGGAATTAAGCAAAATCCTAGTTACAGCTGAAAATATCAGATGCAATTGATTCTCTGCAGAAGCAACTAATCATTATGGAAACCTGTACAAACACATATTTGCAGACTTTTGTCAATTAAGCCATGAAAGCTCTACTCATGTGTTGATTTCAACATTGGCTGGGTGGGCAAAGTCAATTAAAGCAATTCAGTGTAACAAAAGCAGTGTAGGTCAGCTTCTTCTGTGAGACTGGAGAAGAATTTTCTGACACCACTTAGCTAATGAGGGGATGCCCATACTCTGTGGATCACTGGCTGTGCTCAGTATTTTGGCTCAGGATTAAATTTTACTACAGCTGAGACACACAATCCTTCTCTAAGTTCCAGAAATCTGATTTACGTCTGCATAAGGTCCTTAAATATAAAGCCAATGTAAACAGCACAGGACTTAATGGAAATCCTATAAAAGTATAAATCCAGTGGATTTACTTCCTGAAGCAGAAGCAAGAGTTAGCTGTGCAGAAGCTACAACTGATCAAGCACGCCTAACCTTATATCCTGTAATGCAGCTTTTACAGCAGTGTTTAAGTGCCTTGTACATCAAGGAGATTCACACTAATTAAGACTGAAAAGGCTGTTTTCAACTCTCTTCTTTGGGGGCTCATGCAGGGTTGCTTTGGATGCTCTTCTAGGTGGTTTCTGCTGCATACATTCAAAAAGAAAATCTGCCTCATCTTCTGAGGGTACATCACGCAAGCCCACTCTTCTTTCTCATGGGAGAAAACTTCATTGCCCAGGATGCTTTACACTGTGTTCTTCTGTCAGCTTCTGCACCTTGCACATGTCTGAGTATGTTTCCTCTGCACAAGGGCTCAGAATATTTTTGTTAGTAGCAACATAAATGTCACTCCTTCTAAGATTGTAAATAGAGATGTTTAAGGAGGTTTTCAAGTAGATTTTCCTACAGCCTGTCAACATGAAAATTATATTAAAAGACTTGTAACAAGATTTAAGATACTTGGCCTAGGTTTCCAGTTGTGATCTTCTTCTGTCTAATGGGATAACTTAAATGATGTGTATGGTCCATAATGATGAGAGAAGGCCCTGGGTCTGAATAAACAATTTGTAGATATAGAAAAATTCCAGACACAAATCACGCAGAAGTCCAGAAGCAGGAGTTTGAAGCTTTCTCTGTTGGAGACATTAACAAAGATAGCACTGGATTATCCTCAGATTAAAAACCAGCCAATTAACACCTCTTGCCTTTGCTAGCTTAATTTCTGACCCATCATGTAAAAATTACTGTGGAAACCTGAGGGATTCACCAGAACTTAAATATGGACGTAATTTTCTTTATTACTACCAGCAAAGCAGTTGTTTATTTGAGTTACCCCAACATAGGCAGGCAGAAGTGTTGTGGTAGGCCATTTAGAAGTGTCTCCCTTAGCAAGGTTTAAAATAACTCTCCTCCTAAATAAGCTGTTTAGGCCCTGCTTTCCCTATTTAATATTTTCCCTTTCTAATTAACTTTTAGTCAAGGCAATTAGTATCTCATTGCTGTACAAACCGCTTCCACAAAATATAAATCGTCACTATATTTTCATACTATCTTGTCTTCATGACTAACCAAAAGGAATTCTAGTGAATTTACAAAACAAGCACATTTCCATTTTCCTTCCTAACCAGGAAAATGGCTTCCTATAGCCTTTCTGGGTAATGTTCTTACATGCCTACAGTGAAATTCACTGCCATTAGATGAATATCTCAGCTCTAAATGTTCCCAATCTGTATTTCTGCAAAATTAGCGTCTTCCCTCAGAGTTGGGAGAGACCCTCCTGGTTGTCTTGATAAGAAGATTACAAACTGATAAGCAGACTTTCTTCAGAAGGAAATTTTAATACATCTTCAATGTTTAATGTTGCTGGTAAGGACTTTGGTCCTGTAATAGTAATCAGATTTTGTTACTGTCATGTCACTATTAATTTCTGTTACTAGAAAGATTTCTGTTCAATCAGTTCTTAATACTGCAAGTTAAATCATAACCTATGCAGCTACAATACACTTAGGGCTTACAAACAATTTAAATGAAAGCTAACAGTAGTTGCTGAACCTTTTCTGTTGGCCTTTCTTGTATTTTAAAAAAAAACACACCCCTGGTAATTATACATTTACTTGGGTGTTTTTCTTTGCCAGTTTTTTTGGGTTGCATCACACACAGTGGTCAAGAATTTTTCTAAATTATTTTTCTGGTCATTCTTTTTGTCTTAGCTTGCACTGCTTACCTTTTTACTGTCGCTCTAAACTGAGCACACCTGTGGACAACGTGAAGCTGGACAGCCATGTTTGTATCTTCCTGCTACACACTTAAAATGGAGGCATTGAATTAATCTTCGGTCTTCCAAATGCTGGTTTCAAAATGACCAGAAATGGCTGGTTTTGCATAAATCTCAGCATCTTGTGAATCACACATGTACAGGTAAAAACTCCAGATTGACACAGACAGGATTTTCCTGTCCCAACAGCAAGAACCATTTATGGATAAAGTGTGTGGGTTGCCAAAATGCATATAGTTCTTAAATTATGTGCTGCAGCACCATGGCAGGTGATAAACCTGTGTGAGTATAATTATTTTAAAATTATTTCTGTAAGCAGGTAATACAATTAAAAAGTGATCTTCTGTTCTTAAACTGTACAACTTTACCATGTTATTTTAGCTCTTATAAACTGATTTATTTCTCTCTCCATTCATTTTTTGCTGAATAGTTATTCAAATCTCCTTTTGTTAGTCAGATGACATATTATGAACTAAATCCATTACAAGATTGTCTTTTGAGACAAATGCATTGGCATATACAACTTTGCCTAATAGTTTACAGGTGTGTTTTCAGGAAAGGTTCTTCCTAACCATAAATGTATACAACAGGTTCTGCTATCAAAAATTCTTTACAAGTGGGCAAATCTTAACAGCTCACCAAGATACCCAGAGCATCCACTGGATAACTTGGTGGCTTTGCCTCAGATCTTTCATAGGGTTAAAAGTAAACCTGCCCCTCACCACACCATCCTATAAGGACCATCTTTTCCTGTTTCAGGTCTCTTCAAGTATTTCCCAATTTATAGACTCTTAATTCATGTTCTTGGTATTTGGCAAAATGTAGGAACTTCTGCCCCTGCCCCAGCTCATGCTGAAAAAAAAAATTCCATATTTGTGAACTTTTTTTTTTCTTGGTGGCTTTTTTTCTTCACAATAACCATTGAAATTAATAAACTTAGAGAGGCTACTCTCTGCTTGCTTCAAGTAATCATCACAGAAATCCTTTGGGCTTCAATTTGCAAATCCTTACAACATTCTAAAACATTATTAAAAGAAAAAATACTTATCTATTTCATTCATAACAAATGGTATAGGATTATAACCTGATTTCACTACTAAAGAGTAAGCTTGCAGCAGCAATTCAGTCTTTAAAATTTCCACATCACCAGGCCAATGGCTATAAAACAGCTGATAGGGGCTGGTTGAAGCAGCTTTTGGGTAGGCATTCTCTAACTGATACTATTTCAATTAATTAACATTGGAAACATTATCCACAACATTCTTGCTTTTAACAGCCCTAATTGGATACATGTAAGTCTCATGTATTAACAGCTCAGCGAAATTCAATAATTTGTGGACAATTCAGACTTAAAACTACATAAACTAGTAACTTTACAATCTCCTTAACTTTCCAAGCATTCTCCCACAAAAATGTGTCAAAGTAAATATTGCTTTGGCTTTCCCAATATAGCAGGTGTGCTCAAGTCGGTTTATAGCAACTGCAATTAATTATCTAATTCTCCCTGGACCCATGCCCTGTGCTTGCAGTCAACGGTTTCCTCACTGTTGTTTTAATAATATGATTAATTTGATCCATCCTTTCAAAAACTAAGGCTCATGGAAAACAGGCAATTTAAACTGGGCTTCCAGTAGTTCCAGCCATCTGGCGACTGTGGTTGGAATCAGGAATTGTCAGCATCGCCCCTAAAGCAGAGTTCCTCAAATGCTCCTAAAAATACTCCCAAACTTTAGTTCTAGTGATGTCCCAGATAGGGGCAGAAGCTGCTTTTAAAGACAGAGCTTGACTTGTGTATGTGTAAAACATACAGATCTCCTGGTGTGGATGCGCATAATTAGACATATCTTCTAACCAACACTTCATTTTCACTGCTGATTGTCACATACAGAAATCATAAATACATTGTTTAAATAAACCTTCACTAGTATCCTAGTAAACTGAAAAACCTCTAATAGTATTACAGTTATCAAGGACAAAAATGCTGCTACATTGATCTCTTATTAAACATAAATGCCTTAAACACCATGTCCTTCACAAATCTGCTGGCTCTTGCTTTCTGAAAGGTTCATAGAAACTTAGCAAATGTAGAGGTGTTTTTGATTGCATCTAATAAATACTTTCTTCATGCAAAAATAGAGCAAAATCTTGAAATGAAATCTACCTCTTATTTTATGTGATTTTACTATCTAAAAGAAAGTTGTACAATTCCTGGGAGCAAATTTTTCTAGCCTTTGCAAAAGCATATACAGTGTATATGTTTGTTGAATTCACAAAGTGTGTGTGTTTAAGCAACGTTAGTAATTCCCCAGAAGTGAGGCTGTGGGAAAGAGCATGTAACCTGTTACTCCAGTGTCCCCCTGCTCCACAGCTGGCCAGAGGCCGGACGGTGGCCAGAAAGCGGGCTCGGAAAAAGCAAAGAACTAGCAGCTGTCATAGTGGTTGCAGCAATTGTCTCGGAGCAGCTAAATCAGGACCTGTTAATAGATAAAACAAAAGGCTGTGCTTTTCTAGTGGGTTATTTTCTGCTCTACTGTGTGAGGGACCTGTTCCTGACAGAGCCTAGGGGGTACAGTCTTCTGGTTTGGGAATTGAGCAGTACCTTGCTGTCAGGTGTGCCTGCAAGTGGTGTCACTGGGGGTGGGGCAACGAGGCCAACTTTGGGGTGTTGGTCACTTTGAATAATCCAGGGAAATAATTGGGGCAGAGAGTGGATCACTTACACCAAAGCTGAGAAAGAAGTGCTGTGGCTTTTGACAGATTACTGTTTCAAAATCAGGGTCTGGGCCCGGAAGGCAGCAAGGGCAAGCTTTCCATTTTGGAAAGCTGTTTACTGGTGGAAGCAGAGTTTTCTTAAACCATAGTACATGCAGTGCATCCTTCCTGCTAGAGGAACCCAGCACCTTAGTGCAACCACCAAACAGACATCACCTGACACCTGCAGATCTTGCTGTCACCAAGCCACCAGCAACGCTCTGAAATGTGGATGTTTCTGTAGCAGGACCTTTTACAAAGGAAAGTAACAAATGATGTTTTATCTGTCTCAGGGGAGAAGACCTTGGTCCTTAGAAGATGTTTTTGTAATAGTTCTGGTGTGTCTTGCAAATGTTTGTTCTTTCAACAACTACATCTATTCAGCTGGCACCACATAACTGCTCTACCCTTTTTCACCCCAAATGTCTTGACAACATATGAAGGTAGACCCAACCTTGTATTATCCCACCTTCTAGGGATGTAATATAGGGCACAAAGCCAACTGCAGGAGGGAATTCAGTTTGTGAAGTCATAGAGGTATGAAGCAGCTACATTTATTTTTTGCTAAGGGCTTGGGAAGTCAGAAATGCTGAACGGAGATGGGCTCACAGACATAGCTCCTAGAGCAGAGTTTGTGCTGGAGTCCTGAGCCCACCTGAAGACTCTTGCCTTGAGCAGGGGGAGCATGGGGCTGCAGATTGTCTGCCGGGAGCAATGCTTCCCTGGGGAAGAGGGCGGTGCTGAAAGCCAGGAATGGTGTTTGTTCCATGTGGTGTGATGCCTTGCATGGCAGAGCTCCAGCCACAGCTGGGGCCTCAGGGCACTATGGCAGTTGTTAAATAGAAAGCAACAATAACTTTTTCCATATCCTGTTCAATGTAGTGATTCCTCAGAAAGGCTTGGCTGTGATGTGAGGAAGAAAAAAACAACGTAACACAGGAGGGAAGGAGGACTCTCTTAGAGAGATGTGAGTGTTGCACTGGCATTTGTGTCCAGTCATGTTCATCCTGGCCAGTATGGAGCCACTGGAGCACATCCACGCTCAGGTTCACTAGTGTGCACCCCACATTTTGATTCGTGTTGAAGGAAACATGGTTTGACCTCTAACTGCTCCAAAGGGTTTTCCTCACATTCTCTCATGACTCTTACTCATGTTTCTCTTATTTAGCATGGCCACACACTGAAAATAAGCTCTTTCAGTCATGTGAAAGTCCTCCCTACCTGCTCCCTCTCTCCTACCAGACTATGTTGGGTCACTTCTTTGGGTAAACTATGTGGAGGGGTTTTCTGTGCTTGCTTTCTGACACTCTCTGACTACAAAACCCTGGATTCATAAGATGTACTTTCTGAATATGAACACGTGCTGCTGACACAGTTGTTGTTTTGGCCAGCAGCCCTTTTCCCATGACAATGTTAGGGAGCTCTCTGTCTGGGAGGTGCCTCCTGAATTTTGTTCACTATCCCTTTACATGTGAAAAGCAGGAATATTCACTTCTGTGATGATGAGAAGGAGTGCTCCTAAAACCGAAGCCAGGGTAGCTACACTGAGCTATGATCTGCATGATGACACACTCTTGTGTAATTAAGGGGTAGGACAAATACTTCATTGACCTTTACTCTGATATCTGCTTATTTATCTGCATTAGATAAACAGTCAATGGCTATACCTCAGCCTCAGCAAACAGCAAGTTCTGTCAGCACAGCAAATACCATTTGTTGCTTTATTTTATGGGAAGGAAGGAAGGAAGATTACCTTTTTATTACTGCTTTTCAGGGATGCCTCACTGTGACGCCTGCTTTTCTCTGCCCTGGTTGTTTGGAGCTTTTATATGCTTGGCCAAATGTTGCCCTCTGGCAAGATTCTGCCCTGTACAAGTTCTTGAGCATGTTGTACATTTGACAGAGCAGTCAGCTCTAGGCTTAAAGACAGAAATAGCAGATCCTTATCTGAACTTTTTGAACTGGGTGAGATGGAAAGCACTTTGGTCCAGGTCATAGATGGAAATTCAAACAAGTTTCAACTCGGTTTCTATAAGTCTGTCATGGTCCTTGTACAAGAAAAGACAAAGAGACACCTTTCAACTACAGCTTCACAAATTATACTTCTGTTATCATCTAAAATGCTAACGTAGTTAGACCTTTATTTTATTGGTTGCAGGGAGTATAAAGCAAGGTTGTCTTACACAAGCAGCTTCTCATTCCATCAGCACCAGCCTGGCATGAGAAAGGTTGATTTTTTATTTTCTTGGCTCAGTTAATGTGGTTTGTTTTACACTCGGAAGAGCTAGATGCTAGAACTTAGGGGTGGAGAAATTTAATTTCAAGCTTGAACACAAAGTTTGGAATCTGGTTCAGATTTCCAGTTTCCTTTATCTTGTTCTCAGACCAGTGATGAGATTACTGAAAGGACCCCTTCTCTCAGTGCTTCCCTTATTTATATTAGGATGAATGTCAGATAGAATCCCATGTCTCCCAAGCTTTGAGGTATTTTGGACCTGGCTCCAAAATTTTCAGAGCTTTTTTCTCTAGGTATAAAAAAATTATATCCAACTTGCATTTTGGAGAAGTCCACATCCAGTGTAGCTTGGTCTCTAACTTACTAGCCTGCCCTGACAGGGTTTCATTTCTCTACTGAGTTCTGCACAGTCCTTTTTCTGATCAGCATGTTGCCCTCAATTTGTGTCTGAGCCAAAGACCACAAAAACCTTACAAGGATGTCTTCATGGACTTCAGGTACAGCTACATTAAGCTATGACATGTGTTTCCATGTGCCTTCAATCATTTTTTTTGACAAAGTTGTGAAGAGATTTGGTTTGTCTTACTGAAAACAAGAAATCCTGGATTCGATTTGAGTCACTCTTTGCTTCATCCTTCCTGTGCTGAAATGTTCAGTAACTTATGGACATCTTCCTAAGCAGTGTTAACATTTGATCCAGAAACCTTTGGTGACCTGCTGATTGATATACAGCCACAGGCTAAAAAGCCCCCACTTTTCTTGGGCTCACTCCAATAGCTTTGATCTAAAAACTGAAGAAATTTGCAAATATTTAGTAATAAGGAAGAGAAAGATATTTTCCAGAGCATTGAGGAGATATTGTCCAAAATGAACTGTTACACACTAAGGTGGAGATGACATATGAAATAGTAAATGCACAGCAAGGCTGAATTATTCATGGAGAAAGGAAATTGGCTGCTTACCTTTGGGAATGGGAAGCTGAATGAACCTAAGGTTTTAAAATGAAATAAGCTGGATGGTTTCAGCCCCCTCCCTGGGGTGTGATAATGTCAGCATCACGTCCTGATCTCTTTTGGAAATGCCCTTTCTTTCTCTCCTTCTCCCACAGCACATTGTTGCAGTGTTGTTGCTGTCAGCTTGTCTTTCGGATGCTGTTTGCTGTTTCTACCAAACCTAAGGTGAATGGAATTAGAAATTGGGCAACACATATGGAGCACTCTTGCTTGGTATTCAGTGGCAAGGACAGATGGCTACCAGTTTACTGGTGGGCATGGATTTTCAATACCAGTGCAGTCTGCACAGATTTATTTTCACAGACCAGTCTGTAATCCCTAGGGTTTTTTTTGAGATGCTAAGTGCAATTCTGAACATTTTCGTGTCACACTGTGTGGATGTGTGTGCTCATTGTTTGCCTGTGTGTACATGTGTGCACGTGTATGCATGTGTGTATGCATGTGTTGGGCAGCCTCTGGGGTGCCAGGACTCATCTTGCCTTGAAGGGGGGATTGTCACTCTTCTCCTGTCTTCAGAAAAAAGAATGGCACTGTGATGAGCTGATAGAGAAGTCCTGGTCTGATGTGAGCTTTTTCAATCTCAAAACTGGTATGCAGATTCAAACAGTACTTGAATCCATCTATATTGCTCTTCTCTCTTTGCCATGGCTTCTATTTTCTCTTCTTCCTGACAACTCAATCAAACAATACTTCACTCCCTCTCCACTCCCACTTCAGCTTCCAAAGTAACAATTCTCTGGACCTAATTGCTAGCTTTGATTCCTTCCCCTCCTTGTCTCCTTACTCTCCTTCCAGTTCAATTTCTGGCTTATTTAATCCACCTACTGCCTGATGATTCCACTGTGCAAAATGAATTTTTAGACACCTGCATGGAAGCTTGTCTTGTTGCAGCAAGGTAACCTGTTTGTTCAGGCAAAGGTATTAACTATACCTACGTATGCAGCTGTGGGATTTCAAGCATGGTTATCGGCAAACTACCATTCTGGAATTTAGGCCTTGATTGTGGCTTTCCTCTCTGACAATCTACTGTCAAAAATACAGCAGAGAATGACCACATCAGACAAGTTTATTTCTTGCAGAAATCCCTGAAAGCTGTACAGAGGTCCCAAGCAACCCTAGCATGGAGGGATGGGAAGGACAGTTGCATCTATGCCACCTGGAAATTCCACATTTAGCAGGATAATCCAGATTTCTGGGTACTGGACATAAACAGAATGGCCCAAAGCAGCTACAACATGTCAAGATCTGTCCCATAATAGAGGCTGAATGTCAAGAAAGATTAACCATTTAGGTAGATAATGAAAACTGTTACATTTGATAGAGTAATAGGAAATATAAATCACTGTACTACATAACCTAAGACAGCTCAAAGATTAGAGTTTGGAAAATACTTTCCCAAGGGCCAGATGGACAGATTATTCTTTGATTTTCCATGGCAGCAATTCTCATCTAGTTCTGAAGCATTTGCTACTGGATGATGTGGTTCCCTGGTATTTTAAACTGGCCTAGGACTGGGCTGTGACAGGCTCCCACCTTCAACCTCAGCTATTTTTCCATGCATCAGTCTCCATCAAAAGGAACGAAAGAGTTTTGTTTGTGGAGACCCTCTGAAGAATGAGTGGTGACTGGAAAATGCAATCTCCCAGGAGCTGAGGATGTCCCTGGCCCCCATTTTGGGAAGCATGTAAGCATCTCCATAATTTAAGGCATTTTAAACATCTTTCTGTTCAGCATTGAGATGCTACTTTGCCCTTAATTCACACCTCCAGACTGCTGACAAAACTTTCAGACCTGTTTACACATACTTTGAGCCTGGGCTTGTTGCCTGGTTGGGCTGTTAGGTCTGGTCCAGAGCCTGGGTTTTGCTTTCATTAGGTACCTGCTCTGCTCTCTCTGTCATGTGCTGTGCAGTTCCCCACTGCCATCTCATGGCTCCTCCAGGTTTTACTTACCCACACATGTCCCTTTTCACTTTGGCTTCACTTCCCCTCCTGTGTCCTGCAAGGCCCTTACCACTTACCTGCAGCCGGCTGGCGCCGGGGCACGGCTGCAGTCCCGAGTCCTGGGAGCAAGCCGGCCGGCTTCTGGAGTCGACCCTGCCTAGAGCTTGAGGGAGCCAGAGGAGCACTTCAAGGCTCGGCATGCTCCTTGCGCAACGTGTTTGCAGGCTCTGTAGGTGCCAGACTGTCTCAGAGAGGTGGAAGAGGAGGAGATCAAGAAGGTGACTACGCAAGGTGAAGAGAGAGTTATGCCTCCTATAGTGAGCATAAACTGACGCTGCACATAGTGTTAAAAGCATGAAGTTAAACACACACTTAGGCGTTTTGCTGAACTGAGCACTTTACTGTATCCAAAGAGGGGCCAATTCTGCAGCCTCTCCGGGTGTGAATAACACACAAAATATGCACAAGATGAGCAGATATAGGCAGACTAGAGTGGGGGGCAGGACTGGATGCTGGGGGAGCTCTAACCTTCTCCACAGACCTGCTTAGTTCAGCTCATGCATAAACATTTGAACTCTGCAGCAGGTAACGTATGACTGTGTAGTCTTCTCCAACCTCAGAGCAAGTCCAGCCAGCATCAGCAGACCTCTTGTGCAGAGGAACCACTTAGATGTCTCATTCCCACCTTTTTGGGTGCCATGGCATACCTAATCTAAGTACTGGGACTTCTACTTCATCTGCATTAAAACAGCACAAAACTGGTAAAAAGAAGCACAAAAAAAATCAGTTTATTGTACCACCCAAAGAAGAGAATGCAGAAAATGTTCTTTTCTGTTCCCTCTCTGATCCCCTTGGACCAGCACTAGAATGACTGTGTTGTGAGCTGGTTCTGAAAGCTAAACAAGCTGAAATTGTCCAAAAATTAAGTGGTTCTTTTTGATGTATGAAGAAGGGCACCTCAGGCCAGTCCCCAGATCTTTCTGGGAGGGGAACCTCAGCACTGACGTTGCTGGTGGAGCTGATGCTTTCATTGATGCAGTCTGGATGGACCCAGCTCTCATTGGATACAGATCTCCTGCTCTTCCAAAGGACTGTGGCTGCTTTGTGCTGAAGTTTTAGCCAGTGATAGAGACACAGAGCATCTCAGTTCTGCTTTCCAGCCCATAATGTAAACACTGCTATACATGGGTCAGGTACAAAAAACCATCCTTTTGCAAAAGAGTGGAATAACCAAGGCATTGTATATGTAAGCATTCCTATTGACTACAGAAACACATTTTAGCTGTCTGCCACATATTAAAACCAATAGTAATGCCAGAATTTGCTCACTCGTTGTCTCCCTGATGTGGAAGAGAACTCAGAAGCAGTGGAAAATAAAGCAATAAAGCAAGGCCCACTGCAGGATGTGAAAATGGAGCCTGGAGCCCCTGAGCTGGGACTCCTGGCAGAGCAGCTCTGTCTGTCTGCCTGAAGCTGCCTGGCCAAGTGGGCCTGAAAGGGGTTTCTACCCTTCTGCAAGGGAAATCCAGCTATGGGGGGCAGCTATCCTCTGGAGTCATGGCTTTGGCATGCCAGGAGTGTCTGTCCGTGTCCAGCTTCTCCCTGAAGCCTTTCTGCAGAGTCAGAAAGACGAAGGAATGATGCTCTGGTACCTCATACCTTTTCAAGAGATGCCAATATATAACACAGATACCAATGAGACAGCAAATACCAGTATCTGGCTTTATAACTCATTTTTTCTGGATGCCTAACCTGCAAAGGGACAGCACGCGCTGGCCTTGTGTTTGTAAAGCAGTATGGACATTATTCATTATTTTCAATTAAAAAAATAAAAACAATAATGTAGACAACAATGCCTCTGGGAGCAAGGCTGCTGTGCCATATGCTGCCAGGCAAACACCAGAGGAATCTCTATCAAGGGCACTGGGAGGCTGGCCTGGGTTGTGCCTCCTTGCTAAGCTGACATGAGGTGGCAGTGTTTCAAAATTCAGCTACAGCACTAGCACTCCTTAAGCTTTCCACTGTCGTTCTCCTACAGGGTAGAGATAATCAGAAATACTCTTCTGTAAAGGGTCATTTGCCTCCTGTTTGTTCTTAAGGTTTATTTATATACCCCTTCATGGGAACAGCCTCTAAAATTTACAGGAGCTGATTTTGAGTGTCTGTTCGAAATGCTACTGTTTTGTTTGGGAGTAAGATACTGGTGCATGACATTTTTTTGCATAATTTAAGGTGTAAGTTTATACCAGTTTAGTAATATAAGCTATTTTAATATGAGAGGCCCTATGTTGTTTTATCTTATGTCAAATTTGGAGGTCCTTAAGCTAAGCCAAATAAAGCCACTCTTATGCTGCTACAATTGCTCAGTTGGGAGGTTCTAGTCTTATAAAACATTGATACAATGGGCAACTTGTCTTATGATGACAGTTTTCTCATATGTGTACACAACCACATTTGCAGAGAGATGCTGTAACACATTTGTCTCCAGCATCACCTTATGTGCTCTGTGAGATAGCATTGTGTCAGGAGTCACAGTGGGGGAGACATCAGACGACTCTGGTGCAAAGGGCCATGGCTCTTGGCTGTCCCTAAGGAGTGTGATGGCTTGTAGGGTGATTTGCTGGATGGCCTTTGCAATTGCAAGGCAACACCTCTAGCTCTGTCCCCTTTTGTGACCATATAGGAGGGACATCAGGGTTGGCAGATCACATCAACACAGCCTGACACGCAAAGCCCTGTAGTGGGAGACAGGCTGTGCTGTGGGGGCTGTGAAAGCATGAGCTGCATCCCCGGACCTGGGGAGATGTGAAGCTGGAGTCCACTGCATGGACTTCAACTGCTGGAATGCAAGTCTGTGCTCAGGGTCCAAAATCAGTCACAATGTGTTGCAGGGGCATGCTAGAACAATACGTATGACATACCATGAAATGAACAGGAGCCTTAGGTGCTGCAGAACTGGCCCCCACTTGGGTGTGATCCTTCATTTTAAAGACTCCTCGGTCAGGGAGATTTTCTGGAGTGGCTTCTGTTAAAGTAGAAATCGCCTGGTGAGAAGATCAGATTTGCTGAGTCTGGAGAAATTATTTGCTGGGTAACTTGAAAAGAAGGAGTCAGGGTACGTTAAGATCTCTTCTACAAAGGTCTAGTATTGCAAATTTGAAACAAGTCTTCCTGTCAGAGAAGGCTGCTTGGCTTGTAAATCAGTCTCTGTTTACAACTGCTGGTGACAGATCCCACGCTATTAAAGATGATGTCATTTTGTAGTGAAGTATCTGTTTTTCACATGGAAAAGATGGATCTGCCACCCCAGATCAGACTCTTGGCTCATCACTTCTTGTTTTTTGCCTCCAGGGATGGACAGTGGATGGTGCTGTAAAATACAGTGGTTCTCTTCACTCACTCACGCTCCTTTAAAATTCATATATCCAGTGAAATGATGCTACCTGTTTGTCTCACCACCTGCACATGCTCAACTAATGCCCTAATGCATTAGCCTTGACTACATTTTTAGTGTCTTGCATCATGTCAAATCTTGCTGACAGTACAAAACTTACTGAATTTGTATTTATTCCTCCAGAACTGTACCACCAAAGATTTAAGTTCCCGATTCATTATTGCTCTTCAGTGCATATGCAGTTTCCCCAGGAAACTGCAGCTAGGAGTTTTTATTAGCAGCCTTTATAAAATAACTTCTGGCCTGATCAGCAAGGGTTTTCTAGTAAGGATATTCAAGAACGGGTGAAAGATTTAATGAAATGTCAATGAAAGCATACTTCATTCACTCAAAGAAAACATGCTATTAATGCACCTACTCACACACACACTATCTATCTATCTATCTATCTATCTATCTATCTATCTATCTATCTATCCCTCTGTCTATCAGAAAATGCAATCAGTCACACATGAATAAAGCAAACACGCACATTGTGTCTGAGCCGCAGCCCTGGCTCTGTGCTGTGAGCCCATCAGATCTCTCCATCCAAGTGGTCTGAGGCTGGAGTTTGGGTGGGGTCCTGCAGTGTGCTGGCAGCACACACCCCACACCTCCATGCCTGCTTTCCCCCCACTGCTGGGAAGGGTGATTTGTGGCCACTGGGGAAAGTGCAGTTCCTGAAATCCTAGAGTGCTGCTAGATGTTCTGCTGAGCAGCTACAATTTTTTTTTTGTATACTGAAAATTGCCCTTGGAGGACCAAAGGGAAGAGGTATTTTTTACTTTTTGGCCTTCAGACTTTAGAGACATTGCTGTTACACCCACATACAATCACGGCAAATGGCTGCCTCTGAGCAGGCAGTGAAACGTCCAGTTTGTGAAGTGCCTTGACTGATATTGCGAAGTGTCCAGGAATAAAAGTGGCGGTGGGTCATAACCATAACTTCAGAGTCAGGTCAAACACATGAGAGTTGAGACCTGATCCTTCCATGAAGGATTTCCAACGTTCTGGCACTGGAAATGACCCTTAAATATCTGTAGCTACTGTAAGGTCTCTGTCACTGCCAGATTGTTATAAAGAGGCTTTTGTGTAAATGAGAATTTGGCCCCTGGGAGTTCTGCCTGGGTAAAAGCATTTGGATTTAGCATATGAGTTAATACAAATTTAGGCTTCCTTTTTTTCTCTCTGTTTTGAAAACTAATGTTCTAGCTGATTCTAGCCTTGACTATCCTGGTCTCAAAGGGACTTGCACCTAGTGCTGCACATAAAAGACACACAGAATACCTTAGATAACTTTGAAAGAGAGCCCTTTGACCCAACAAAGGAGGTTGGGGCTGGTGTTTACAGCAGAGAAAACCTAGACCACAACAAATCAGAAAACAATACACAAATAAGAGAATAAGCAAACTGGAAAAAGGGAAATTAAAGTGGCACTCTAAGGCAAAATCCTTTCAACAAGACAGCTGAAATGAACGCTCAGTGTCTTCTGGATGTAGCCAGCTGATAAAAATACTCACTGCTGAGAAGTGTCATTACTCTGAAAAAGAAATAAAGATTAATACTCAGAAATGAGGAAATGGCTGGAAGTCCCTGGTGACTGAAAGATTAAGAACAGCATCGTTTAGGCTTTGCTCGTTGTTGTTGCTAATTCTCCAGGGAGACCGGAGCTGTGTGCTTTGTAAGCTTTATTGGAACTGCATCGGCATTAATCATCTGCCTGAAGGCAGCATGGCACGTTGTTTGGCAAACGATGCTATGTGATATAATGGGAAAGAAGCACTTTTATTTTTTTCTTTTAATAATGGTCCCTGCACATAGGCTTGATTCTGTTCTCACACTGGTTTTATATAGTGATTTCACTGATTTGTGCTGTCATGTAAAGGAAAGCAAGGACAAGAAGTTGGGGTGGATACATATCCAATCAGTTGTCATTCATCCAAAAGTGTTCTGTGAATTGTATTTATATAATATAATGCTAATGATTTTGCTAACTGCAAAACTGAAAAATGGAGAAGAAAACAAAATTAAAAAAAAATCAAATTACTGGATGCCAAGAGGAGAGAAACTTGCTTGTGTCACAGGAGAACAGGGTTTTATTAATTGTTTCCTGTGTTCATGCTTTATAGTATTGGTTTACACCCTCATGAAAGGAGATTTGGATTCAAGAGGTCTTTTAGAAAAGTGGATAATCGAAGTGCTCATGTGAATAGTTTGCTTAGAGTTATGGATCTAACCGAGGTATGACTTAGGATACAGATGGCCCAGATAATTCCCAACAGGCAGTTTGGAGGCAGCCATCCCATTTTCCTGGAAAGGAGAGTTTACCCAGGCAGATGTGGGCTGCTTTGGGCCTCTCAGTGCCAGAGAACAGTCCTTGATCTAACTGTTTACTAATCTGGATACAGGCCCAGTGACCATAATTTAGGGAAATGGGAGTCAGAGTTTCTTCTGGTGCTGCACTATTGATGTCTTTGCACAATAATCTGGGCAGCCTGAGGATACTGCAGGAAAGACTGTATTTCAGTGCTGTAGAGGTAGGAGGCTGTGGTACAAGGCCAGAGATGGGGGCAGCCTAATTATCCTGAAAATTTAGATTATTTAAGGCTTGTTACATTAACTGAGAAATTCACTGGTATATTTTTTTTTTTCTGGATGACAGTCATTTGCCTTGGCCAGCAGCTCAACAGGTAGCAGCTAAAGGGTAGATGATATCACAACAACTCTTGTTCCCAAACTGTAAAGTCCAGTGGCCAGAGCTGGACTTTGCTGCTGTTTGCCATTGCTGTCCATCCACCAGCAGCAGCAGATGTGTCCTGGCATACCTCACTCTGGGGAGGAGGCTAAGCCCTCTGTGGCTGCGTTATGTGCAGGCTCCTGAATTTTATAAGTGTTCCTGAACTGTTGCCTTAGTCCTTGATAGAGGACATATTTCTGGCTCACGGGGCAAAGTTCTGCTGGTGCTGGGAAGGCAGAGAGCACAGCCCTCTGCCATAAGGTACTATGTCTGTCTTAGTCACTGGACACAATCTTCTTCCTAGCAGTGGGATATGATATGTCATGCCACTGAGGAAAGAAAATTAAAGGTTCTTGATGATTAGCCAGGGGAGCTGTCAATGAGCCCTGCCCAGAGCACTAGGAGACAAGGCTGGGCCCATTGTTATTACCCCTGAGGACAACATAAGTCCCTTGATATGAAAGACCTAAGTGGAGAGCAAGTTTTGTGCTGGGGTGGTGCACAGCAGTGTGAAAGCATCCCCAGTTTTTAGCATACCCAAAATTTCAGTGCACCAGGAGCTGTGGTTGCTGTACACCAGAGCCGGTTTTGTTGTACTAGGCCTGCTCCCAGCATACAGAAACATCTTTTCAATATATATAGTAGCACTGTTGTGCTTCTTTCCAGCACCTCTGTTCTACACAAAAATCAATGCTGTGTGAAAGTAAGATAATAAAAATGGCTAATACTAATTACCTCTGGTCCGGCAGTATGACCAAAGAAAACTTTGCTGCTGCACGTTGAGGGATATTTATGTCATGTTTTTGGAACCTTTAAGGAGTTAAAAGGCACATAGTGGTGACATCTTTCATTGTCCCTCCATCAGATGCCTTGGTTACCAAGAGTTCAATAGTGCAGGACTTCTAAAAAGATGGCAATCAAAGCACTAGTGTTGGATGCCTGGGAGGAGTTGGGGCCCCTTGGCATTTTGTCCTTGCCTGTTGCACTGCCAGGTTGGCACTCCTCTTTCAGGCTTCCCTCTCTTGGGGAGGACCATCCCCAGACACAGCTGCCAGTACGGCTGGCCAGGAGACAGCAGTGGGAGCAATGCCAGAGCAGCAAGGGAGAAAACCAGGCAGTCGCAGGCCAGCACGAGGGAAATCTCAGCAGATGGAAGGGGAGGCACAGGAGGGAAAACCTCAAACTGTGGCTAGATGTTTGATGGACTGAAGCATAATTTTGGAGTCATCTTTTCAACAAATTCAAATTGTTTCTCTATTCTGAACCAGAGTGGCTGTGATGTACAGATTAGAGCTCCGTCTGTTGTTTTATGGAGACAAAAAGGTGTGTGTATATAGGTTCAGCCTTGCCAGATGAAGGTATTACTGGGTTTTACTTGATTTAGTGTGTGTTTTTGTTTGTTTTGTGGCTTGTTTGTTGGTTTTTTGTTTTGTTTTGGAGCAGAGGTTGAGCTTTTGGGCCATATTTTAAATATTACACCTCCAAAAAATGAGAACTGCAAAATTCCTCCTTGCAAGAAATGAAAGCCCTGATTTTGATACACAAGTGAAAGGGCTTTAAGTGAAAACAATAGTATAAGACTCCGAATGAAATTACCAGCACTGAGAACATAGGAACTGACATCTTTCTCCAGCTCAGTAAATAAGAAACCTCTGCTTGTCTCATCCAAGTGATATCAGTAAGTAGCTGGGAGTCACAAATGCTACAGCCTCCTCATGTGACTCAGAACACCTATCTACTAAGCACTTCTCAGGACCATTTACCTTTTAAACTCTTTCCAAGTAAGCTATTAGCATTGATTTCAATGTACCTTCCCGTACACAGTGTGATGCTTTTTCTCTAATAGAATTTTATTGTTTGCCTCTTTGCTCACCCAGCCTTTCTTCTTATACACACTTGTCATAACAGCAAGCTGCAGCAACAACTGCGAGCAGCAGCCAGAAGTTGCTCATATATTGCTTTCCCCTTTTTCAGCACTCTGGGTTTATACTAAGCTGAATGAAATGTAATATCCTTAATAAATAAATCATGCAGTGCAAGATATGTGGGGAGCAGGAACAAAGGAACAAAAAGCCCTGTCTGCATTTGGTTGGCAAACTTCAGAGCATGCTGGCCTAGCATCTTCCATCATTGCAGAATTATACAGCAACTTCTTAACCCTTTATACACATGCAGACTTGTGTTTGTGGTTGCAAAGAAACTCTTTTCAGGTGCAAACAGCAGGTAAAATCCTTCCTGTTTAAGAATATCTCTCAGAAGGGCAAGCTGTCTCTATGCCTACTGCCAGGATATTAGGTCTGAATCTTAGCTCTGACATTTAGCCAGAAGTATCAACATCTCTAATAAGTGCATGCTAGTTGCACCTCATGATTCTGGTCCTTCAGCTCTTTCCAAAAAGACCTGAAGTGTCACATCTATTGGACCTGAAACATCCATAGGCCCTGGCTAAGAAAAAAAGTGCATGTCAGTGTATGTACTTTCCCAGCCGTGCATTTGTTTTTTACAAGTGCTGAGCATCCACAGTACAGGCAGGCTTCCCTCTGGGGAATAGCAAAGGGGGGGTTGCTCAGAAGGCTTTTGCTTCCACATGAGCACCAGCTGAGTGCCACGTGTGCCGCAGGCCAGGAGACAGGGAGCAGCTGTGCCACAGCATGCTGCCCTGTCACTGTCCCAGAGCTCCTATGAGTGAGCTCCAGCAGGAGCAGCAGGGTCTCAGCATCATCAAGCATCCTGGCAGCTTGGCGGGCACGAGTGGCACTTGCTGGTCGAGTGGTGCACGGGCATCATTTCAGAACAGGGCTTTCACAGAGCTGCTTTTGGGATTTCCACAGTGTAGCTTTCACCATGGGTAGCAGTCAAGCCTGAGAGTGTGATTTTGGGAAGAGGATAAATAAGGTCTAGAAAGCAAGAAACCAAAACCCATAGGAGACATGATAACTGTTCTGTTGATGTGTAATTTCATCAACTAGTGACAGCAAAATACTGCTCCATATCATGGTAGGCTTGGAGAAGATTGTGTTCTTACTGCCCCACAGACAGTAGTAATAATCATAGGATCATAGAATGGTTAAGGTTGGAAGGGACCTTAAAGACCACCAGGTTCCACCCTCCCTGCTATGAGCAGGGACACCTCACACTAGACCAGGCTGCACAAAGCCTCATGCAACCTGGCCTTAAACACCTCCAGGGAGGGGGCATCCACAACCTCCCTGGGCAACCTATTCCAGCACCTTACTACCCTCATGGTGAAGAATTTCTTCCAGATGTCTAACCTAAATCTACCCTCTTTCAGTTTAAAACCATTTCCCCTTGTCCTATCACTACCCTCTCTGGAGAAAAGCCCCTCCCCAGCTTTCTTGTAGACCCTTCAGGTACTGGAAGGCCGCTATAAGGTCTCCTTGAGCCTTCTTTTCTCCAGGCTGAACAGCCCCAATTCTCTCAGCCTGTCTTCATAGTAGAGGTGCTCCAGCCCTTTGATCATCTCCGTGGCCCTTCCTTGGACCCTGTCCAACAGGTCCATGTCTTTCCTGTGCTAAGGGCTCCAGACCTGTACACAGTATTCCAGGTGGGGCCTCATAAGAGCAGAGTGGATGGGGAGAATCACCTCCTTCACCCTGCTGGTCATACTTCTTTTCATGCAGCCCAGGATATTGTTAATAATATTCCTGATCCTTTTCCTCTGAACAGATGCTGTGTGAATCTGATCTAAAACATGATGTGCCAGGAACAGCTGCCTTTTGGGCTAGATTTAAAACTGCATTTTGTCTTTTTTTCCATGGCTCAATATCTCCTGCTGCTGGTTGTTGGAAATGAAGGTGAGCCCAAGGTTTCTGGGGTTTTCTTGAGGACTCTGCACTAATGTCCTAGGTGTTCTTGTGTCCAGACTTCCCATGATGTTGTTTCAGAGGTGTCCACCTGCCCTTGATGGGTTAAACAATCTTCCTATCATATCCCTGAGTGTTTGAGATTTCTGATGAAAGAGGGAGCTGCAACGTCAGTTACTATTATTAGAGTGACATTTTAATGTTTACTGATATTTCCTTCAGTTTACCAGCATCCCAGGGCCAAGTCAAACAACCCCACCTCCTCTTGCCATTCTTGCTGCCGCCAGCACTCCCCGGTTCACCTTGTGGTCATACATTTCCAGGCAGTGCTGTTCTTCAGCTTTGTGGGACAGTCACGCCCTAAGACCCTGTTAGATGAGCTAGCCGGGCAGCTCCTCCACCCCAAGGCCAGGCTGTGCAGCCTCAACATTCCTCTTCCTCATCACGACTGTGTCCAGCTGTGGTTAGACTTTACCCCTGCAGTGAGAGGAGCAGCCAGAGGATATTTGCACCATCACAGCCAGCCTTTTCAAAACGTCTCCCTTATCACTCAGTTGGAGGGCATAGGGTGCCCAGGTGGGACAGTATAGCAAAGCTGACCAGAGAGCAATTAACAAGGCCTGCATCTCCTTCTCTGCAACATCTGAGGTGCCAACCCTCTCTCCCATCACGGGGGTGGAAAACCAGTCTCCACCAGCCAAATGTCAAAGACTGTGCAGCACAACCTGGGTATTTGCACCCTGGCTTCCAGTGACCCATCTGGGTAAATCTGGTCTGACTGGAACATGCTCTTCTGTTGGCACCCTATGATGAAATGGTTTCACAGCCTCAACAAAATGTGCATGCTGCACAGAGGGAGAACTCCCAAATACCCCAGGTCTGCAGCCCCCAGCTTCCTTCACCATCATCTGCTTTCATGTTTTTCTTTTCTTGCTATAAGTGAGAATGTAGCCTTTGAAGCTGGATGTAAAAGAGAGTTATTTTCTATTGGATCCCACAGGACTTTCTGTAGGAGGAACAATAAGGCACTGTATAAAATGTGTAAATAGTTATATCACTGATTTATGTTGAAAACATATGTTTTAGTTATAGCTACAGGAACTATAAAAGACAATCTGAAATACTCTCAAGGCTTCCTTTATTTTATGAGAAGAAGTGTTTCACAACAAAAATAAAATGCATATATTCACTTGTATTTCATTGTGCATTTTCTAGAGAAGTGAGGAAGGTAGCATAAGACATTGTGCAAGAGAAGGCAAATGTATGCAGATCTGCTTGTCATCCAGAATTGTATTTTGTGCCAAATAGAAGGTTATTTTTCTCCAGGGCAATATTTTTATTTTATTAAAAATACTGTACCATAAGACACAGTAAAAAAATTAGAGTCTGTATTTACTTCATTAGCTTCTTCTGCTTTTCCCTGTCCTTAAACTAGTACTTGAGTCTTTATGGAAAAGTTCTACACAACTGTTAAAAAATCTGTGGGAACCATTAGAAATTAATCTAATGTTAATAGGTAACAGACTAAGATGCACTTACCATCTTGTAGACCTAGCTATCTTCTTCTCTGTCATAGAAAGGCACATCTGCAACAAGCATTTAACCTCATCTGAAGCTCACAGAAATGTCTGAGGACTGATGGTAGATTGCTGAGCACAACTCAGGAGACCTACTCTTCCTCTAGACCTTTTTCTCTAGGATTTCATCAAGTCGTCATTGTCAGGCTTAAATTTGACTCAGCTGGACTATGGACATGTTATATGCAGAAGAAAAATCCTTCAATAATGTTATTATACAGCCCTTACATGAACAGGATAGATGGAGATGGCTGGAGGAGCTGTGTTAAGGAAAAAGCACAGAAATTGATGACGGATAAGGAGAACATGAGGCAGCATGGTAAAATGCAAGAGGGAAATGGAGAGTCCAGGAGAACGGTGCTCCCTTGGACACCTGAGTCTGCATTTGCCTGTGGAGTGAAGTCAACTCCATGCTGGTAATGTATTGCAGTGATTTGCTTGCAGAGTTAGTGACTCTGTGGCTCTAGAAACTGTGCTGAGATGATGCAGAGGTGATTGGTAGTCTCTGTGAAAGCTGTGCCGGGACCAGGGGTGGGTGCAGCAGCCACAGAGTAGTTAGGGAATGGGGGCTGTGCTGCTCCATGGCTGCCCGTGAGGCCCAGAGCATGCACACCACATATAGGGTGGGATGAATGCAGGACAGGAGAGAAAACAGTCCCTGCAAAACCACACCAGGACATGCTATAAAGAGAACATCATTACAGATCCATATAGACTTCATATATATCAGGATGAAGGAGCAGGGCACTGTTGAGCTTTGCATCGTGAACAGTGAAATGCAGCTCACTTTGCACCTTTCCATATTAAGCAGGGAGGATCTCCAGTGTGTGGGGACCTCTGGGTCAGGGCCAGGCCACTTGTTGTGGGCAGTCCTTCTCCTCCTTCACTTCTCCTTCCCTGAAAGAGATGCAAGAGAGGAAAAAAAAATGGTGAATGTCAGGGAAGCTACTTAGCTGGCAGGAAAACTTGGCTGTTTGGCACAACTAAGGTGGAGGTCAGCTTCACCAAAGCACCAACACACAGCCAAGCTATTACAAGCCTTTTTATATGGTATATGGTGGTGTGAGCTCAAAAGTAGGGTGAAGTAGTCCCATCAGCAAGCCAGGACAAGGACTTTTCTGTCAGAACTTGCAGGAGGCAAGGCTGCAGCTGCTGGGGCCAGGGGTGCAGCAGTAATCCAAACTCAATGTGACAAAAGCCTGGAGGAAAATCTTGGAATGAGAGCAGAGATGAAAGGTTAAATCCTTAAAATGGTCTGGAAAACAGGCAGATGTTCTCCCACGAGGGCTGAGCCCCAGCCAGCCCTGGCTGGTGGCAGTGCAGGCTCTGCTGCTTGCCAGAGGGATGTGAAAGGATGGACAGAGGTGGTGAGGAGGAGGGTTAGGAGTCCAGTGGTGGCCAGTATCAGCGAGGAGATGTCAGACATCAATGAGAAAATAAGGTACCGGAGGGCCAGGTAAATTTACCTTTGGGTAACATTTGGGGTGGCAGGTTTGCAGCTCCCAGGAGTGCATCCAAAAAGCAGAGGGTTCAGGTGGGCCCTGGGCCAGCTCCTTTTCCCTGGCTGAAGCCAAAGACACAACCTTCCCTGTCTTCACTGGCAATCAGGGGTTTACTTCAAAAGAGGAGGAAGTGGAGTGCTTGGCTGAAGAAAGGCAGAAGTGCTGGGTGGTGCTGCAGAAGTGCCTCTCACCCTCCCTGCCGCCGCTCTCTCCCCTCCCGCCCCGGAGCTCCAGTTGGATCTGCTCCTGGCTGAGTCAGTGCAAGGTGCTCGCTGGTGTCAGGCACTGAGAGTCACTGCTTGACGCATGACTCCAGCCAGCCGGGAAGGAGGGGGCAGCGGAGGACCGAGAGCAACCGCGGCTTGAATATTAAGCCAGAGTGACGAATGTGCATTTGCTCCTAGGCAAAAGCCACAAACCCCGGAGCCCCTTCTAAAGCTTTCACTTGAGAAAAACACAAAAAAGTGTCGGACAGATTTGTATGGCTGCAATTTTACGTTAGGATTTGCCATCATGAACTCGAGTGCTGCCACTTAGCCCACCTGCTGCACAAGGCCAGCAGTGTCCTGCCTGCTGCCCACCACAGGGTGGGCAGAGGATGTGGCTGTGCCATGACTGTGGCGTTTTTATGGGGCAGGCCAGCAGCTCTTCTCACCCACTTACAGGATCTAGTCTCTAAACGCCTGGATTTCTGCCCAAGTGGCAGAAAAGGCTTTGCATGTCCATTACTCCTGTCTAAAGAGACAGTGTTGCTTTTTTCTATCTTTCATCTCAGGAAGAAAGGAAACAATTACACGGTCCAAAGTCTAAAATTATAGCCTGAAACTCAGACTGCCTTCTCAGTGATTGCAGCGAGTGTCATGGCCCTCTAGAAATACTCTCAAAAACCTGTTATACACCACCAATCCGCTTAGATGAGAAAGGAGTTAATTTTTGCATCTGTCCGTATAATATTATTTTCTGCATTTTTAAAATCAAAGAGCACACACAAGTCCCAGCTGGTTTCTTAAAAAGGCAATGACAGAAAGTAAAGGCCAGATGAAACCTTTGCCAAGATTCTCTGGTAATAGGAAAAGTTCACATCCGCCACAGCAACCCTTCCAAGAGCAAGAGGCAGGAGGGCCCCCTTCCCTCCCAAGGGGCTGTAGAAGGGGTTAAAAGGAAGGCAATCAATGCACTGAATTATAAATGGGCTTAGTAGTGGAGCTGGCTGAGATCATGCAGGTGAGCCAGCCACGGCAAACTCACTGTAGCAGAGCTTCATCAGATCTGAGTCACTGAGTGGTGCCTGCAGTTGGCTGGTACTCTCCACACCTCCTACCGTGCCCTCATCTGCTCTCCAAGCAGGGCTCTCCTCTTTCACATGCAGACACTACTCATGGGGCAATGGGAGACATTTTCGCTCTTTAAAGAGGTGTCTAGTTTATCTTTTGCATCCTAATTGCTTTCTGCAGTGATTATATTGCAGCCCTTTGTACTATTCTGAGCCCTGTCATAATTTAGAGCCATGGTTAGCTCTGGTACCTTGGCCAGGAAATGCTGGATTTTTCCCAATTCCCATGTATAAATCTTCGAGCCGCCATTTTGTTGTTTGTACATATGACATCTTTACTACCAAGGTACATGCATAAGGGATACACATGTGTACATATGCATCTCTTTATTCAAACAACTGAGACTTGTATAACCACCATAAGCAACTACTTAATCTAATGTTGCAAGCTTTCTTTCTGTCTGTTTCTGTAGAAGTGTTCTTAATGTATGCTACATCTTTGCTGTCAGTCCTTCAAAGCCAGGGAATTTTGTCTCCTCCTATATGCAAAAAAGCACCTACCATGTTTTAGAACCCTGTGCCAATAAATAAATCAAATAACAGCTTGCACCAGAGGTCTGGGACTCTCCACGATTGTTTTTATCTTCAAGTGAATGATGTGGTGGAGAAAGCTGCTGAGCTTGCAGCTGCGAAGATTGAAGTCCTTTATTTACCCGCTGAAGAGATAAAACGAGGGTGACAGCAGAACAAACTTCCCTGCTTATTGCCCCATGTGGACTAGGACAAATCCCCTCCAGCACAATTCAGTCTCCCAGCTCTGTCTTTGGTATCGCGCCAGCTGTGACAGCGGCTTTTTGTGACAGCAGCTTCTTATCACCGAAAACTGGCCACGAAAGAGTCTCTCTCCCAAAGGTCAACAAACAGATGTGCATAAAAAGGAAACCCTACAAATTTTTGAGTAGTTCCTGATGTTTAATTTTACCCAAGGGTTGCACTGTTGGTGTCAAGCACATGTTCCCTTTCCCGTAGCAGCACTAGGGGATTAACGGTGCAAGGGCCACGTGCACCGCCCTGACAGACTGTAACAGGGCAACATGATTAATGTCAGACTGTACTTATTAAACATGATGACCTGGATGCAACTGCCAACTCAGTAAGTCCTGTGGTCACTGTGGCTGTAACCTGGAGGGTGGAAACATTGCCTGTGTCGACTGCTTGCGTCCTCGATGTCTTCCCGAGGCACCTGGGCCCAGCCAGGTCAGGGCCTGGACATGGGGCTGTCCCTCTGGCCTGGCCCAGGGCTTCCTGCCCCTGCAGGGTGAAAGCTGGTATGCCAAAACATTTTTGCAATCTGCAGAGTATGCTTAGTTCAGCTAGGAGATACATCCCTTGCCTGTAATGTTTTTGGTGAAGTAACCTTGCTAAATCCCGATCAAGCCTTCCAGCTTGGCTCAGGGTGTCCTTGTCAAGCTCAGGCAGTGTTATGCCTTGATACCTGGAAGTGTACTTTTGAGTGTTTCACGGCACAGGGAGGCACTGCACAGGGAGTTCAGACCTTGTTGCCAGCCAGAAGAGCAATAAAATCAAGGCCAGCAAAGAGACAGTGGGCTGAAAGAGGACAATTTTTTATTGAATAAAAGCATTTTACAGAGAAAAAGGGAATTATTTTAGTAACTTAGGACATGCACATATAACAAAAAAAGGAATTGCTGGAGAGCTTTTCTTTCCAGAGGGATGAAATTCTCCCTTTTGCCCTCTGGTGATCAATAGTAAAGCCACAGTGTGTTTCAGTGGGAACAGCAAAGCACGCCTGAAGACCTTCCCAAGAGAAAACAATAATCTTTAACAATTTGCAGTGTGGCAGCAGAGAAGGTCAGTTGCTCTCTGTGCAGGCTGGGGGTAATGTGAGGGTAGGTCAGGTACAGGTCATGGATTTCTATTCAAACAGACCAAGGAGCCCCTGTACCCTGCAAAATTGGTGGTGAATAACAGCCAAAATATCATAGCTGTTATTCCAGCTCACAGACTCCAGTAAGCACATCTATTATCTTGCTTCTCTGTCAGCTCTACAGTCTATTCACCACAAAGCCTGATTTTGAGGGTTCAGGAAATTCCCACATTTGAGGTGTATTCCAAACTCACCAGTACCAATAGGATTTTGGGGTTGAATTCAGCATTGAATTAATGAGCTTTCTATTGCACGTTGCTTCTTGTTCTTCTCTTCCCTTCATTTTAAAATGCCATTGAAATCAATAACCACAGCTACATTAACAAAAGATTGAAATTTACTATTCTTATGGATTTGCAACCCTTCTGAGAAGACTCATTGCAAATGTGCTATATCTCTACTGCATAATAGCATATCTCACAGCTGCATATCATGCTATCTAACTATGGGACCATATAATGGACTCCATCTTCTCAGGCTTAACAAATTTATTCACAGAAAAAGATAAATCATGTGCAGAATTTCCCCTTTCTGAAATAAAACTCCATAGAAAGAAGGCTATACATTTCTCTAAAGTTTCTTTTTGGACTGATGCTTAATATTAATTTTTGCTAGCAAGCAAGGTAAATTTCAACAATTTGACTTCTGATGACAAATCTGATCTTGCAGCTTTCTACATCTTTAAAAGTGACAGCTTCTGCGTTAACCTAACCCAATTTTCTGCTGTGATTGAACTTTTTTTCATGTAATTCAGTCATGGGGCTTTTTTAAACATTGGAGCCTGGCATGTCCTTTCTTTGTTTTGAATCCTGTAGGACAAATTGCCCTGCTTCTGTGTCCTCATGCTCTTTGGACTAATATTCTTATCCCATAGAGAGGCTGGGGTTATATTTTTCCTTCCCCACATTTTTAATCCACACCTTTTATTGTGAAGACTTTGCTGTGAAATTAGATGTCTTTCTTTAAGTAAGCATGGATAAACAGAGTGAGGGACATTTGTGTGAGTGCTCTTGTGCACTTTGGCAGCCTAGTGAGGCTAACCACTGCCAGAACAATGGTCCCCACCCACAGGGCTCTGAGCCCCAGCCTGGGGGTGATCTAGCTGAGCCATCAGCCTGGTGCTCCCCTATGCAGGCTCCTAAGCCCACAGTGTACTTATGGGGCAGTCCCAGACCTTCACACATTGAGATTATTTGAGAAACTAACTTCATGTATCTATTAAAAAAAAAAAAAAGCACTGAAATTAGAACCAAATTCTTTAAGACATGCAGAACCATCAGCCTTTAATTTAGGAACATTTTATTCTCAAGCAATTATTCAATCCCAGTGGTCCAAAATGTTACGGTTTGCAACCCTGAAGCCAAGGAAATTTCTTTTTGGTTAGTAGCCTGTGCTAGACACTTTCGAAGGACAGTGCTGCAAGGATGTGCAAGCTCCCCTGTGAAATTTTAGACTTTCAGTGTGAAGGAAAAAGGTGTATTTGTCAGTGCAGCAGCCAGTACTTGGCATTTTTGCAGCTCTCTGTACAAGGAGTCAGTCAGCATTGAGCAGGATTGCCTAGGAGACACAGAGCGGCAGAATTACTGGGCTGGCTCTGTGTTCCTGGATGGAGGAGAGAAAAGGAACATAGCAAGCTCAACAAAGAGTGCCTGACAAGTTTGTTTTCAAGTCTGACGATGAATAAACATCTCCAACTGCAAATTCGACAAGCTTCTGAACACAGGAACAGAAGCAGGGAAGAATATAGCACTTTTTGCACTTCAGGGACTAACAGAAAAATAAGAAATTTAACTCCTGGTAAAGCCAATGTGCATGCGTGTAGTATGCTTTTCTTTTCTCTGTCAGTCTACATGAAGGGATATTTCAGGCCTCAGACTCTCTTTGGGCTCAATTAGGCAGCTGTAATTTACTTGCTGCCACTGCTGTCACTTCCATTTTGATGCTTTTGTAGATAAATTCCTTTAAAAAATGGCAGTGATTATTTATACAAGCCTGAAATTTTTAGAGCTCTTGCTCTATGGCAAAATAATCAAATGTCAAACTCTGCCCTGATTTAGCACTCCACATAGTTACATACTAAAATACAAATGAACATATGTGGTATTAAAAACACTTAACAGAGAAGGGGTCTGGGCACCATGCTGGACCCTGGCAAGGTCAGGAAACTGTGACAAGAGGGGGTATCTTCCCCTGAAGCTGACACATCATCATCCCTGCTCAGTGCTGCAAGAGGACACTGGCCAGAAAGTACAGTAAATACTGGGAGAAAAAGTCCTTCTTCCTGCTCCTACATTTGCTGAACATATTTTAAGGACAACTCCTTCAGGTATGAAGATAGCAGCAGCTTGTGACTTTGGTATTATCTTTTTGGGTGGGGAATTAAAAATTAATCCTATTTCCATTAATTTATTGGAGCCAGTCTTCAGAACTGAGGATCCTCATGAGACAGCTAGGACGATGTTTTGAGTACAGCCTGGGCCAGCCATTTGTCATCTCGAATTGCTCTTACTTTATGATATGTGTCCCCATTGTAGTGGATTTGGGCACTTCATAGCTGTGTCAGTGTGCTTCCTGAAAGCACACAGAGAAATGGAATCTTGTTCATTTTCCAAGGAGGCACTGGGATGAAGCGGTTTTGGATACACAACAGTTGACGGCTATAGGATGCTTGCATCCCACTTCCCTGTCCCTATGGTTCTTCATACACAACAGTTCACAGCTGTGGGATTTTTGCAATCCACTTCCCCATCCCCGTGGCTGCCCACACCACTGTGCATGCTTTCTGAGATTGCTCCAGCTGGTGTCCCCCAGCCACCCTGGCACTCACTTGCGTGCCTCCTGCTTTGTTCACATACCTGTGTGGCAAAGTTACCTGTGCTGGAGGGCAAGCAGAAGCCAAATATGCCAACTCCTAAGCACAACACCTAACTACAGTGTCGCCTTTCCGCTTCCAAGTTGTGCCTCTGAACACTGCTGTCTCTGAAAACTTTTTGTAGGGGGGTTGGACTAGATGACCTTTAGAGGTCCCTTACAACCCAAGACATTCTATGATTCGATGATTCTATGTATGAAATGATGTGCTTTCTATGCATCACAGACAGGATGATGAAACAATGGATGAATTGCATTCATGGTAACACATCATATATAAAGGGCAAAAAAGAGAAACCCATCAGACATAAAAGGAAATACTTCCTGAATGACTTTGATTAACTGAAAGCTTCAACAAGCTTTTAAACAGAGTGACCTCACTCTGATGCCTTTGATGCAGCCTTTGATGCCAGCTGACATTGTCCTGGAGACATCCTTTTGGTGTCTACTTGTACCATAGGGACACTGGAATTAGGTTATTCAGGATGTTCCCAATTATCTCCATTGCTCTTTTTCTCTACCATTAGGGCAGCTCTGGGAGCCCTACAAAAATAGAACCAGGAAAAAAAAATAATTGGGAGCAAATTAATGACAGAAGATGCAGCTTTGTCCTTCAAGATGACCAATTAGAGGTTTCTGTTTTATCATTGTGTTTCGATTTACTTGCATAACTCTCCCATTTATCTTGTCTGGCTATCTAAATTAAAGATGCAGACAACAAACAGTTGAGGAAGGCTTTTTTTCTTTGAGGTATACGATGCCTTATATTCTGCTTTGGCTACTTTTCTCATTTGATACACATCTCATGTTATTGGAGATGACTTTCTACTCCCTGTGCTGCAGGGGTTCAAAATCTGGGCCTGAATGTGGGATCTGTCTTTATTAAGAATGCTCCTGGATGCGCCACCATGTAAATTTTGTGAAGTTAGGGAGTTTATGTAAGGTTTGTCTTTGTCTTTCGGGGTTTGGGCAGTGCATATGGTTTATGTCAGCATTTGTAAGGTTATCGCAAAGGTTATCTTGGCTAAATTATAGCCCTTTGTTTATCCACGTGGTTAGGCATGGTGCAAACAGCTGCACTGTCAGTAAAATCTTTCTGCTGCCCTCAACCCTGACCTGGAGGTACCAGACTCTGAGAGGTTATGTGGTTCCATATGAACGCAGCTTTGAAGGGGCTGTGAATTAAAGATGACACTTTACCTGGAATACCTGCCCCCAAATTAGCTGTGAAAAATCAGGTCACCAAAGGAGATGCTAGTATGTCTGTCTAGCAGCTGTGGTCAGCGAAGCTTCTCCTTGCCGTAGGAACTCATGCGTAACCTGTCCCACAGAGAAGAAAACCTGTAGTTGAAAGGGGATAACTGGAAGTACTCCAGGAGAGCTGGGGAAAAAAAAGCCATTCTGCAGTGTAGGAACACGATCTGTGCCTCTTGACAGTTAGGAACTGCCCTCTGCTTCAGCCATTCTGACATCATGCTGCAATCATCTTCTATTTCTCACCACAAAATACCTTCCATCCCTCCCCTTCCTTCTCCTTCTGTGTCCACACATGAATATGAAATAGGAAGGTCCATACTTGCAAAAACCCAACATTTAACATCTTCCTTTACATCCATTCTGTCAATGATGAGGGATTCATGATCCACTTGAGGCAGAGTTTCTATTTGTCCTTGCTTCTCGAATTGTCCTAAAATTGTCTGCTAGATGAATTGTCAGCTCCTCTTCTCCTGACCCGCTGCATATTCACTGGATTTGGCAGGGAAAATTCATTTTCAGATTTGAAATTTCTGACTTGGGCCTGCTCTTTCATTCTATTTATGAGGCTTTGTCCTGATCCTGGCTGTGCCAGAGTGCCTCAAGCATAAAATCACTGAAGTAAAGTGGAGCTAATCTGCTCTGCATCCTGAATCTGGCTTGCTGCATATGTGTGCATGTGTCTGTGTGTACAATGCCTGAGTATGTGCATGCATATATGCAATATAACTGAAAAGAGGTTCTAATTAGAGCTAACTAAACACGGGAAGCAATTTTTCTTTGAATAAATTATTCAATGCATTTTGTCTTTGTTCATTTCATAAATTATTCAACAAATAGTATTTGAATGGTGCTAGAGCTGGCAGGCTACTGCAGAAATGATTAGTCAAATAGCATATTCAGTAAAGAAGATCAACATATGCTAAATAATGTATTTGGCAAATAATATTAATTCAGCCCTAGTTCTAATTGATCCAATGAGAAATGCAGACAGCACATGGCACTCATGGATGGCTTGGTAAGTGCTTGGGGAGCTGATCCTTTCTGCTCCTTCTCCCCTAAGACAAATAAACAGTCTCCTGTTGGCATTGATGTGCATGACCCAGTTGTGCGCACACCTCATGCGCCTGGGGTGTCAGTACACCCCACACATACCTGCACTTTCTCTTCCAAGTCACAGGCAAGGTGACAGCCTCTGGGTGAGTGTCCCACAACTACAGGTGGATATCCAAACCTCAGCATGCTGTGGTGGGTGGCTGAAATTAGCCTGTTGGCTTGCAAGCTTGCTGACTCCTCACTCACTTTCTTGCATGTAGGTAGTGTCAGGCATGTGGGCAGAAGCTCTACCAACACAGAAGGCTGGCAGTTTTCCTGCTACTTTATCCCCAAACTATGTGGTGGCAAGGCCACTTGAACTAGCAGAAAAATAAGAAAAACCAACCAAAACCCCACCTCTTACATTTTGTTTTGTTTTGTTTGGTTTTTTCTATGCAGGCATAAAATAATTTCTTAGAAAAGGAGGAGAATCTTATTTGCTGCAGGAGCTGATTTCAGGGACATTAATTAATACAGTTTTTGTGGTAATTTTATGCCAGACACTATGGAGACATGCTACATCTTTGCTAAATTTTAAGTCTGATTTTTTTTTGTTCCCTTTCGCCATCTTCACTTCTTCCTTTTTATGAACATAAACCCCAGATAATTCTATACTCCTCCTTTCCACATGACATTTCTTTCTGTGCAGCCTTTCATCAGAAAAGAACTGTTTTTCTTGGAAATGTCAAGCTAAGCCTTTGAAAAAATTAGATGTCATTGGCTGTATGAAATGTCCTCCTTTTTTCAAAGCCAGACCTCAAGGATATCGTGTTTAGAAACATCGCATCTGCTTTGTTTAACAACATCCAGGGCCTGACAATTAAAATCAGATTTGTATTGTATTTTGACTGTACTATTATTAATAGAGAAATATAAGTCATCTAAAAGATCAATGCAGAGTGCCAGACACTTTGCATAGAAGCTTATTTCTGATATAGGTCCATTTGTTCCAACAGTACCTTTGTACTCATCATGGCTTCCCATGTCAGGATCAATCCCCTTCTAACCATTGCACGCATATATATGCAGATTTTGTATACAATTATATGCACATGACAGGTCAGCAGCCCACCAATACTTTAGTTCTTTTGACTTTATTTATAAGGAAGGTTAAGAGTCAAAATTTTCAAGGGTAGACCCTTTCTGCATGTACTGTTGTAGAAAAAGGGACATGAGCTGCTGGCAGACACTTAAGCAGAGAAGTTGACCAAATTAAAATCAAACACTGGTTTCTCAGTTGGCACAGAGAATTTGATGGGTATTTCTATCTTCCTCTGCAGGTCCCCTCACAGGGACTCCAGTCTGGCTTGAGGTAGCTCAGCAGTGTGAGCCAGGTTGCATTTTTCCACTCCCAGTGGCGAGGGCTGTGGATCACCGGTGCCATCACTGCTATTCAACCATAAGCCAGACTGCTTTTGGTCTCAAGTCACTGCAGTTACTCAAGACGAAAGTGAGTAGAAATGTAGTTTTGCAGCTAACATTAGGTTGTAATCAATTTTATGCAGCATTAATCACTCTTGTAAATAAGCCCCTTCAGCCACATTTCAATCAAGCTGTAAGAACCTGAACCAGCACAACAAAAGGCTGCATAAAATCAGGCTGAGTTATCCTTCCCATAGTGACTAATTACATTAATTAATTCAAACCCTGATTAAACAAAATTACACTGAAAGAGAACAAACTCTGGCAGTCTTTAAAAAATGCTGCTTTTATAAATAAGGAATGAATCTTTTACTGTCGTGGAAATTTGGGATTTGTACATGTGTTGTTTTTTTTTTTTTTTTTTTTTTTTTTAATTTTCCTCTCAAATGTGACTTCCTAATTTCTGATTTCCTAACAAGGCATTTGGCCTCAGGGTTTGTCCATCACAGATGGTGGTAATGGTTGGTTTATTCCTGAAACAGCACATAGCTGTCCTAGCCTTTGCTTGCAGGAATGACCAAACAGCAATTGCTTGAAATGGTGAGCACCAGAGATGACTCCAAAGAAAACCCTCAAGCCTGAAATTCCCCATGGCTTCAAAAGGCTTGGCTAAGACATTTTTACTGTTGGGTCTTGGTCATCCAAGCTAAAAATAAAACCCTTCATCTACCACAGAGCCACAGAACCATTTTTAACTCACTGTGGTGGAAATTAGGAAACCTGTTGTTTGGCTGTTGCCAAGGAGGCCTCTACAATGCTTTCCCAACCCAGGCTAATGCAGCTGTACATTGCTTCCCCTTGAAATTTAGGGAGGCCTCGCTGGCACGGCCTGTGTGAGAAGCCAGGGGCCAGGCGTACTCCTCAGCTGGGGCTGATTTTGGCGGCTGAATCCCAAGGAAGCAGGACAGCCTCACGACAGGGCCAGTGCTGTCAGGCCTGGCCCGTGCCAGAAGAATAAAACTCATGCAACCGTATCAAGCCAAGGGAGCAAGCTCGCTGTCAGGGCATTGCCGGCCGGGCAGGCGGTAGCGGAGCTGCAGGGGAGCCCTGGCGCAGCCCTCTGGCCGCCGGCACCACTAGCAGCACCGCCGTGGCAGCGCGGCTCCCGCGACCGGTCCAGTACCCCGCCATCCCGCCTGCGGAGAAGCAGTACCCCTCCTGGGAGGGGTGCCATGACGTTAATCACTGAAATAAATTGCCGCTATAAAGAAATAAAATAATCTTCCAGGCAGGCTATGCAGCCTCACCCTGCCCACGGCCCAGGAGCCCATCTCAGGCCCAGCAGCTGTCTCTGTCCCAGCGAGCCACAGCAGGGCTGGTCTCCAGCTCCCCACAGACCTGCCCTGCCCAGCCGTAGGCCTCAGCCCATCCCCGTCCCCAAGCCCAGGGAGGTCCCTGATGCTCGGGGCTGCCCCAGTGCTGTCAGCTGCCTGCTCCTGGCCGAGCACTGGCTGCCAGGCCCTGCTCCAGTGGACCCCTATGGGGTGTCACACCGGCTCCGCAGGGCCCTAAAAGCCCTAGAGGCAAAACAACCCTCATTTGAGCATTGCCACATTGCACAGGTGCACGATTAACAAACAGCCTTGTTTTGGCAAGTGAGGGAGTTTGTTCCCTTTGACAAGGGTGACAAGTTTGTTCTGGCCCATGGGTAACTGGGCATTAGTAGTGGTGTGACCAAAAATGACAGACCTGCATTTTGAGCTACACATCACTATTTTAGATGGTCGAATTCAGCTGAGATAAATGAAAATACTGAGCTAATGAGCTCAAATGCTGAATCAGAGGCATAGTGAAAGCAATACATATTAGTATTCTTTTCTCTCTGGTGTGTAACAAATGGAAAAAAGGGAAAGATACTGCAAGAAATAATAACTGAGAGGCATGAAGTGTAGGAAACTGCTCTGGGTAGCTGAAGATACCAGGAATAAAAAAAGATAATTAAGAACAAAAAATTTTAATCTTAGAGAAAAAGGAAAGAGTCTCTGGTGATATGTGATTAGGTGTGGATGAGGAAATTGCCAGTGATGGGGAAAGGTGGATACATTGGATAAACATTTCTGTTTTGCAGTTGGAAACAAAAAATTTATATCCTCATTTTGAATGAGGATGGAAAATACTTTCCATTAGTAAGCAGAGTGACTGTTGAATAACCTTTCAGAGAGATAAAAATATTTATATCTGTACCTCCACAGAAATTACCAGCCAGGGGTGTAGAGGAACTAGCTACAGGGATCATGAGCCCACCAATATGAATGCTGAACAGTTCCTGGATGCCAGAAGCCGTCCAGGAAACTGGGCAAAGGCTAATTTTATGCCAGTAATTCCAAAAATGAGAGCAGGTGAGTTGGGTTTTGCCCTGTCAGTTAGCCTGACATGAGTCTGGAGTGAAATAATGGAAAAGCCAACACATGATTCGGCTGATAAAAACAGAGGAAGAAGGGGATGGTAATTAATATCTCCTAACATGTGGGGAACCAAAACAGGAAAAGTGTATACTTTTAGTGTCCATGCTTGAAAATTCATATTGAAACAACTGGAATGTGGTGAAAGCAGTCACAAAATAATTCACAGGCTGGAGGAAATGCCTTCCAGGGAGAGTCTCTGAAGTTAGCTTGTCAGAAAGGAGGGGGAATAGTACCTAAATTAAAATTTATAAGTAACTTTGCAGGGATAAAATGGCAGACCCTAAAAGGTTACTTAACCTGGCAAAGCAAGGCAAAATGAGAAACAATGGCTGTGAATCAGAGCCAAATCAATATACCTGACAGAAGGCTCACATTTTTAACCGAGAAGATGATTAATGAATGTGATGGATTCTCCATGTTTTGGTGGCTCCAGATCAAGCCTGAACTGCCTTTTGGATACACAGGCTCTTGGGTTCAGTGCAGGAGAAAGTGGTTAAAATTAAATGACCTGTGATATATAGGCAAGGTGGCAGACCAAAGAATGGCCTGTCTGATAGTCCCTTCTGGCCTTAAATTGTATGTGTAACTGAAAGATAAATCTGGTCCTGTATTGTTTTTATAGGATTTTTTAATTTATTTTTTTTTTTATTTCCCATGAAAATAAATATTGCAGAGGTGTGCAGTGTCCCCAGCTGAGTGGGTCACCCTCTGAGGGCAGGAAGGTGTGTGCCATGGTGTCTTTCTCACAGTGTGACCCTTCACACATGCCACCTGTGTGCAGGAGGGTCAAGCTCTGCAGCAAAGGAGGCCTGATGCTGCATATTTTGCAGTGCTTATATGCACACAGAAACCCCTTGCCTAAGGTGCCTCCAGGGAGCAATTAGTTGACAAAATACTGAATCCACTCCAATACTGAATCCGGGTGGGTCTCCTGGGATAGAAAGACAGCTAGAGACAGGTTTCAGTTTGATTAAGCTGCCATAGCAGCCCTTTGCTCCCAGTTAACTCCTTAACCATTGCAACTTCTTGTCTGGGTAAGAAATGTTGTAGGGTGTTTCTAGACACCCTAGAAGTTGCACTGCAGTATAGAAATCTGCCCCTATATCAAGCCAAAAACATCTCAGGGACCCTGATTCTGTGGAGACCCATTAGGCATTTCTTTTGGCAGAATTAAAAAGGAAGTAGAAGGAAGAATTACACCGGTACCCTGTACCAGGCAGAGGGAAAACAGGTGGTGCTGGAGGGACAGCACGTCCCCAGCGGGCCAAGGGCTGACTCAGGCGTTTTGGGGTCTGAATGACCCTGCTGAATTGAGTGGAGCTGCAGAAGGCACAGTATGTAAATATGACTCCCTGCATGTCACAGTCGTTCAGGCATGCAGGTAGAGTGATGCTTGGTATCCTGTTGTTACAACAGAGAGTGTGTTGTCACAGTTTGCCTGTTCCCTCCCAAGAGACTAAAAAAAAATGCTTTAATGGCCTTTTCAGGCATTCTGCATGGCCAAAAAAAAAAAAAAAAAGTTTCATTGCAAACTTGTGTGTTGTCTGTTGCACAGCTCTGTGAAATACTTAGCCTGGTAAAAAGTGCCTGAGAGGGAAGATTATGTGAAATGAGCAGAGGTGACTAATCCCTCCAATTGACAGTTGATAGTAAAAGTTAACTGCAAAAAGTTTGATGTATGTAAAGCAAAGTGCTCTGTCCTTTGCAGTTTGCTCTTGCTGCTGCAGTTGAAGTAGTACAATTTTTCATTGTAATCCTGTGCTCTGTTGTTCGCTTATGTATGAGACATTTTCCTCAGCCTAAATTCTCTGCCTTTCTGAGTCTCTTTAATACCACTTTACAAATCATGTTCAGAGCTTCTTTCGGATATGGTGTAACAAATACTATTTATTACCATTCTACTGTGCTAGGTACTGTACAAACATATGTTGAACTAGTAGGAATATTCTTAATGACATTTCCTCAGTCATATTGCAGCTACAATGCTAGAAGCAAGAAGCAGATTTTATGGAGAGAACAAACCTTCCCACAGGCTATTTTTCTTTTTCTTCCCCCCAGCTCCTCTTTGTTTTGTACCTCTTGCAGCCATTTACACCTGTCTGAAGAGAAAGTGAAGTAAGTGTAAAATGCCAGCCACTTTGCACAGATGGAAATGACAGCATAAGAGAGAAGGTGGTGAAGGAATCAGGCCACAGTGGGGGAGGTATTATCCATGTATAGTTAACCTGAAGAGCTGCACACCAAGATGTGCAGATGTGAAAGTGTTAGCAAAGGCTTCTGGAGGAACAGCTGTTGAGATTACAGGGCTCTATTCGAGCTCGCTCATGCAACTACACCTCTCCCATTTCACCTCTGTAGTACTAGTTTTTAAGAGTTTAATAAGCTCTCTGCCTGGAACAGACAACTGTGATTTTATTATTATTTAATTGTGTTATTATTCTTTTTCCCAGCAATTTTGATTCTGAGCATGAAATTATGTTTGTGGTACACTTTCAGGTTCTGTGTCCTGAAAGTTCCTCAGTCTTGATCCAAAGATGCAAACTGACCAACTCATGATGCTTGCTGGTAACATAGTTAGCGATTAGTTATTCTCATTCTTAAGGGCAAAATCTTTTACTTCACATGGTGATCTTTGCAGTTTCCCAGATTTCAGTAATCGGATTTTGTTAGGGTTTTGTTGGCTTCATTTAAGAATGATCCCCAATGCAATCTGAGGTGTTACTAGCCTAAACCTAGTGTAGTTCAGTAGTAAATCATGCCTGTGGAGCAAGAAAGGATATGTCGATAACACTAATACTGTTTTCCTTTGTCATTCACATGCCACTTTACTGTTCCTTTCACATGTTGTTTAGATATTGCCATGTTTTTACAACATCATGCTATTAATCCTAGAGGGAAGAATAAGATAGTGCACCCATTTTATAACTTGTTTAATTCCTTGTTGAAGAGCTTGACATAACTGGGAATGACTGCAGATCTGTTGTTATAATTAGAATTTGGTCTTTAGCCCTAGGCTTTTCCCCTTCAGGGGGGTTGATTGGAGGCCTGGGAGGCCTCACATCTCAGCATGCTATTTCCTGAAGCCTCTTTCATCCCTGCTGCTAAGTGTATGCTGAGTGACTTGGAAGGTAAAGAATGAAGCTGTACAGGCTCCGCAGAAGCAGAGCAAATAAGTGATTTGTGTCGAGGTAGAGACAGACCAAACCATGCTTTACACAATCAGTCGAGTAGCCAGGATTTTCTGTTGCAAAGTAGCACCAGTACCTTCTCCAGAACATTGTGGTCAACCTCTGGTTAAGATCTACTGGGCAAATATTACGAGAACAAGAGAGGGAGGCAAGGAAAGCAGAAAATATTACGAGGAAGACAGAGTTTTCTGGTGTCTGCAGGGAGGAGAGTTTTCTGTGCATGCAAAGGATTTCTCAGACTCATTCTTCTGGGATTGAGCAGAGCAAATCCATGTGGGCCAAAGTGCTGCCAGAACTACTACCAGCATGTCAGGGTCAGCTGGACCTGGACTGCAGAAGGGAAGGGGGGGGGAAGAAGGCTGTAGCTTAGCCATGCTACTGCCTCCTAGGCACATTAGCAGGATCATTGCCACTGCAAGCTACCCAGTTAGTCCCCTCTTATAGGAATAGGGCTTTTTGCACCACAGCTGAACTTGAGAAACCATCTTTTTATAGCGTCTTGGTTTGGGCTGGGAGACGCTGAGACAAATTCTCAGCTGCTGTAAATTAGCACCACTGCATGGTCTTCTCTTACACCAGCTGGGGGCTAGGCCCTTATCAGAGTTTATTCACAAAAATGGGCACAATCTTTCAGGCCAGTCACACTGCTGAAATAGGCAGCGGAGTGACAAAAGATGTGACTGGAAATGTGTTATGTCCTCTCTTCTCTGCTGAAGTACACACAGGTGGTGCAGGTATACATCAGTCATCTCTGAATCATCAGGTACCTCCACATGCTGTCATCAGAACCATACAGCTGAAACACCAATTTTACCAGGGACTTCAGTGGGTCCAAATGCTGTTAGATGTGTGTGCAACAAGCTCCCCACAGTGTGACATGCATGCCTGTGTGCTTGAAACACAGGCTTCTGCACATGTGCATCCAGTTTCATATACCCACCCAACCTAGGTCTACAAAGCCCCTCAGCTTCACAGAAGTATAGTTCTACTGAAATTAGAGAGCAGAAGCATTTACAATGGGCTCTCTAGGATGTCTTGATCCAGAACAAAACTTCTTCAGGCCCTTCAGAATATTTTCTGGCTGAATTCATCACCCCTTCTCTGTTCCTCTCCTTTCCCTCTTGCACAAACACATGCATAACTTTTTGGCAACATTGCTGTAAAAATCCCACCACCCCTTCCCAGGAAGTCTAGACTCTGCAGAATTGGAATGTGCCTTATTGATCTGTCAAGCCTTTATATCTGCCCATTAGATTCACACTTACTCTTCTGAGATTAGCTAAATCACTCTGCAAACTGTTAATAGGCAATTTCACAGACCAAGCTGTCCAAAGATAATATGAAAAATTCAGAAAACAGAGTTTAGGCAACTGATCTGTGGCTGCTGAGGGCTTGAAAAGCTTTCAAAATGCGCTGCGAGTGAAGGCAATTGGTGAGGAGCAGAGGCAACTCACATGTCTCAGGATATAGTCCTTACACCTAGTCTGTTGATTATGTGTCACTCACTGCAATAACCTGGTATTATTTGCTTGACCTTTGTTCGTTGGCCAAAGGCAGGGGGTAAGTCTGGCAGGAACTGTCCTGTACCTCCACATGAAATTGCTGGATCAAGATGCATAAGGAGCTGCAGGGCTGAGCAAAATATCTTCACTTCCTGTGGTGAAGGCCAGAGGCTGAATTTCAGACAATGACTGACATTTCCAGCAGCTCTCTGGGATCTCTGGGGATCCCTGGAAGCAAAAATCTGCTGAGCCATATGCTTCTCCAGGAAGTGGCCCAGGTCATGGTATGTTAAAGAGAGCAGCATTGTCCATTGTGATTACCTACGCACTCAGCTGCAGTTTGGAAATCAGCAGGAGTGAAAATGTCAAACCTGAGTGCTGATGGGGAAACAGGTGCCTCTCTCCTTTTAAATATGAGTTCATGGTCCTTTTGGGAGAGTAGTATGTGAATCTCTGAGTGACACATGCATCCAGAGATGGACCCTGAACTAGGAACTTGCTCTCTGCAGAGAGCTCTGAGCAGGACCTCCTGAAGACTGCAAGGAACAGCAGGAATCCCAACCTGCCTTGGTTAGGCACCCTGTGAACACTTCCAGGCCAGGATGACGGTGGGGCCATGTAAGGAGTCAGCAGGCTGTGCCTGTGCTACAGCACAAAGGCATGTCCGCAGCTTGTGCAGATGCACAGAGATTATATCTGCACTACCTGGTGGTCACAGCAATGTGGAGTTCTGTGATAGCCAAAGACCAAAGGGTTTCTGCTCGTTTTTTGCAGCTGGCTTGGAGCCACACTGCCAGGGATGGGAGTGCCTGAGCTACCTAATTTCACTCCAGCTGAGAATACGCATACAAAAAAGGTGATGCCTTTCAGACATACCCCATTGCACGCCTGGGTGCTATGGTGTCCACGCTGCTAATTTCTCCTCTGGGGTCAAATGGTTAGCAAACACCCTTGCTTACGACACAGATGCATAGCTCCATCTACCCTTTTATTCTCCAGGGAAGTCTGTTCGCCTCTAACTGTCATTGCCTCTGGAGAGCTGCCAAAATACATTTCTTGGCAAAGCTTGGATCTTCCCACCAGAAGTTAGTTATCTTTTCATAAGAATAAAGGGAGGCACAAAACTCCCCAATTCCCTGGCAAATAAAAAGGCCTGCCTCAGAGAGTTACTCATCATAAGGCCAGAAAGGAAGGCAAAAAAAAGTAATGAATGATATTTTTCCCAAACTTTTAGGACAGTTTGGCTGCCAGGTCTCCTTTCCTCATCAGCAAAAGCTTAGAAGAGTGGCTAAAGCTAAGAAGAAGATGGTCTTAGTGGCAGGACAGCCTCTATGTTGTCCTGTGTTGTGTGTCTTGTTCATGCTCCTGGGGTCAAGCTGACCACTGCAATTGCCCTTTTAGGTCAAATGGGGAGATATCACTGGATGTTGGATTTTTCCCCATTCCCTTTGTAATGTGAGGCCTGGCCGATTTCCAAAGCTCATCTGGGAGTTTTAAAGGCGGGGACTGAGGACACTGGGGTGCCTGCAATTGCTAGTGCTGTCTTCCTGTGGAACACAAAAGCTGTGGCTTTTGTTCTTCACTGTTTGTCTCGAGCTTGTTCCAGAGCATGTGTCTGAACTGTCTGACTGTGGTTTTGGTGGAGTGAGTTTGTCCTGGAACCCTTCTAATTCCAGCTTTGCTGTCTAGCGTGACCCCTGGTGTAATGCAGACTGCAGTATTTTACCCAGTAATTTCCAGCAGAAGGAACTAGTCTTCTTTGCATTAGCAACAATCATACAGAGCCCCAGCATAAGGACTGCAAGTGAGTGCTTCCTTACACTAAGTGTTTTTACTCCTTCCCTTATTCATTAAGAGGACAAGAAGTGCAGGGTGATGCAGATCAGCCTCTCTCCCACCGCCTGAAGGAAAACAAGGTAGAAGTGCAGCCCCCTGGGCAAGAGGAGAAGGTTGAGCTGTGCCATGGGTTACAGGGGACTGGTGGGGCTCTTCCGTCTAGCTCATATAGTATGTGGGATCCCGGGCATGTTATTTACCCCATTGTTGGCTGCACATCTTCTGGAAGCTTGGCCAGCGAGGTGCTGAGACCCAGTTTGCCCACCTCCTGAAACTCTGTAGAGTCACAGACTTCTGTGTGGGGCACAGGAGCTTGCGGTAGGTGATGGAAGTTTTGAGCCCACCAGTTCAGCTGTACTTCCTGTCTTGTTGGATGAGGCTTGACTGAACCCAAGGACCAAAACCGACTGAGAAACATTAGTATAAAGTAGCAGACTGTGTATGGGAGGAGGGAAATTTTGCCCACTGTTGTGTGAACAGAGAGTAGGTAAGAATAGGGAGGAAGAATAGAATTGAAAAACAGAATACTTTTTTTTACTCGAGAGAGTCCAACAAAGGGCTATGAGGATGATTAACAGACTGGAAGACCTGCCTTATGAGGGAAGGCTGAGAGACCTGGGGCTGTTTAGTCTAGAGAAGAGAAGACTGAGAGGGGATCTAATTAATGTCTATAAATACATGAGGGTTGGGTGTCAAGAAGGCAGAGACGACCTCTTTTCACTTGTGTCCTGTGATAGGATGAGGGGCAATGGACTCAAACTCAAACACAGGAAGTTTCATCTCAACATGAGGAAGAACTTCTTTACTGTGAGGGTTATAGAGCACTGGAACAGGGTCCCTAGAGAGGTTGTGGAGTCTCCTTCTTTGGAGACTGTGAAGACCCATCTGGATGCCTTTCTAAGTGATCTGTCCTAGTTTGTGATCTGCCCTTGTTTCTGTAGTGTGTGTGGCATTGTGGGGTTTTTTTGTTGGTTGGTTTGTTTTGTTTTGTTTTGTATTGTTTTTTGTTTTGTTTTTTTTGTCCCAGTCCTGCTCTGGCAGTGGGGTTGGACTCGATGATCTTCAGAGGTCCCTTCCAGCACTAACATTCTGTGATTCTGTGATTCTGTGATTCCTCCAGCCCCCTCATATCTAGCCTTCACCAGGAAATGAGGGCTTAGAAACAGGGGCAGGCGAATCCCTGCCAAGCAGAGATTTAGCAAGTGTTATTTAATGCCTCACTATGCCTTTCCTAGTCTTCCTTCCTCCTCTGGCCTTCAGTCCCTGCTCCCTGTGAAGATGTAGAGGCTATGCAGGCAGCCCATCCCACACAGCTGGTCCCTGCATCCCTCTTGCATGAATTGGCAGGATCTGACATCCGCCCTCTGGGGGCTTCTTCCTGTGGGCAGCAGAAGGGTAGAGGAGCACTACGTGGTAGTGTTTGGACAGGAACTGGCAACAACAAAATGCAGGGCAATTCAGAATTTGGGGGCTGCAGCTCTGACATTACCTCTTCCTAGCAGGTGTCGCTGTGTTAGCTGGAACCTGCTATTTTTAGAGCTGCTTTTTTTCATTTGCTGTGTTGCTTGAGTTCCGGCCTAGCACTGCCACTGAGAGGTAAAAGCACAGGCTGGAGCTGCTCCTGAAAATCAGGAATCGTTCTCAGAGCAGCCATGAAACATGTCTCCAGCTAACAACAATCCCTGACTTGTTACAGTGACACCAGCCCAGCAGCCTGGGTCTGAGCCCATGATACGGGGCTGGGAGCTAAGCACTACCCATTTCCTAGCAAGAGAGCTGAGACTGCAGCCAGGACTTATTCCTACATGCCCAGGCACTTGGGGCAAGGTGAAGGTAGCAAAAGGACACTGTTGTTCCCAGCCAGCTCAGGTCCTGTCAGATGAGGCTTGACTGAACCCAAGGATCAAAACCGACTGAGAAACATTAGTATAAAGTAGCAGATTGTGTATGGGAGGAGGGAAATTTTGCCCGCTGTTGTGTGAACAGAGAGGGTAGGTGAGAATAGGGAGGAAGAATAGAAGAGAAAAGCAGAATACTTGTTTTTGTTTGTTTTTACAGTTTACCCCTCAGATGTCTTTGTGTGACTCCCACTGTCTTTGGTAGGAATAGTAGGTGTGTTTTTGTGAGAAAAATTTGCATCAGTAGGCACCATCTGAAATAGCCTGGCAAAGTAAAGGCTAGCAAAAGCTAACTCTTGCCCAGGTAAACAGTAAAAGCCCAGGCCCTTGAGGAAAGACGTGTACATACAGAGATTTGAGGATGGGGCTTTGTTGTGCAGATGGAAGTTCTGTTCCCGCTTAGCCCGCTTAGGGATTTGGGAGTCAGTGTTTTACTCCATGTAAGAACAGATAATTTCACTACCTGCCCTTTCAGGGAAGGTGCTGGAGGTATGGAGATGAGTTCTCTTCTCCCTCTTGGTGTTCCCTGTCATCTCCATTGGAGTTTGAAATATTAATTCCACTGACATTGGCTGAGAACCAAGGGCACAATGGCTTATTTACACAGCTTTGGTCAGGAAAGATTTGTGGAAAGCAGTGGATCTTGGGACTTGCTAAGACCAACTAATGAGAAAGTGAGACAAGACACTTTGGAGATGAGATCTTGGCCCCTTGCCAGCAACTCATTGCTCTTACAGGGGCATGGATACTGCATGGACCCTACACCTCCACTCCTGCATCAGCAGAAAGGACAGCTATCCATATTGCCAGACTTACCTGCTCCCTCTGGTTCCACTTGAACTTTGTCTCCTTGTGTGTGGCCCCTGACAGTCAGGAAAACGTGCTTCTCATTCCCTCTGCAGACATCTGCATTGCTTCTTATAAGACCATTGGCTGTCAAAAGCCCTCCAGAAAATGGAGATGCCAAAATAGAGAGACACTCATTCTTGTGCTGCCAAATTGCAAATGGCATCCTAGTGCCACACTGTACTTTTGCTGATTTCCTTTCCTGAGTGGTTGCAGATGCCAAAAAGCAGAAAAATGCTTTCTTTGGGGAGCTGCTTACAGACATCCCACAAAACAACCACTGGAAAGTGGAGTGGGAGGCAGGATGCTGCACAATAAACCCTTGATACCAATCCACGGTGCACCTAGACATAAAAACTGGATGTGTCCTCTGGTGAATTCAACAAAAACCCTGTTGTCTGCTCGCATGTGATCCATGTCAAATCCAGGAGAGCTGTCAGGGCATATATCTAGAATTAATAATTGCAGATCCCCCACCTCGGCAGGCTGCACAATAGTGGTAGCTCAGGGACCCTGTGACAGCTTTGAGGAATCATTGTGCGATGGCTGTGTTCTCAGTAAAAGGATTAGCTGTAATTAAATTACACTAGATTTATTAATTACAGGGCTCTGTTCCTATAATCCTTTCACTACTTTGGTGCTGGATTTTCAAAAGTGCTCAGCCTTGCCCTAACTCAGCTCTCACAAAAGGTAGTCTTGAGTTATACCAACACCTTCAAGCAGAGCAAAAGCTTTTTGGGACCTTACCTTCAGTTTGAAACCCTTTAGCTGCTATGATAGGAAAGTGTAATTCCTATGCAACTCATGGGATAAGTGCAGCTGCACAGGCTCTATCTGCTCTCCCTGCATGAAGCAAAGTCAGCTTTGGGACACAGCTAGACAGGAAAGCCCTAGGAAACAGCAGAGATGTACAGGAAGATGGAGGTTTCTCCAGCTGGGGTGCTCTCCAGGGAGACAGTGCTCCAGGAAGGGAGCGTGGGAGGGATGCTCCAGCTTTAAGATGTGCTGCATGAAAAGTGTGCCAAGCTGGGTATGACATTAAAGCTCTCTTTGTGCCTGCATCCTGTCCCCCCTCCAGTTTGCTTAATCCTGTCCTGCCTTTATGAAATGTCACCTGCCATCTCAGTCAATGCACAGCCCTTTCTCACTTCCTATCTCAAATTGTTCCAGAGCTTCACTACCCCCTGGTAAACTGACACTGCAGTTTGTCCCAAAGATGTGGAGGACCTTTCTTCTCCATCATTTCTTCCATGAGCAAAAGGTCAAAGCTATCACTTCTGTGCCCGGGTAGGAGGGACAGCTGTGAGTTGAGTCATCCTGCAGGCGCGTACGGCACAGGGTGTCCTATAGATCTGCTGTTGTTTCAGGAGGGCAGTGAAATCCAGCCCAGGAACCTCGGGCCTGACACAGCTTTTCCAGTGCCGTTGATATTTAAGACAAGTGATTATTATTTCAGAAAAGAGGAGATGATTTCTACTCCCTTTGTGTATCAGGAAGGCTGACCTTAATAAGCCAGAGGTGACTGGTGATTGTTTCTGAACTGGGAGCGGAATCATTCTCTGCCGTGCGCTACCATGTTGTGGCATCCCATTGGATTCACTGTTTTTCAGGGTTGAATTTAGCCTGACACCCTTCCCACAAAGGCTATGGAGAAAACAGACCTGCCCCTTTTTTTTAAGACTCTCACAACATAGGATCTTGATGAAGTTAACAGCTGGCAAGTGCAGACTGTGGAAAAGGAAGTACTGCTTCAGGCAGCTCTGTCATTGTAACCGTTGGAATTCAGGGCTGCAGGAGGCTCTTGCAGCTAGATGTTGTTTCAAGGACAGCAGTGCAACAAATGCGACAGTTGGTAACAAAAGCTCGGAGAAGAAAGCAGGGGCCAGCAGGAGAGAGGAAGGAATTGCTTTCCAAGCATGGTAATGAGTGACTGATTTGGGAGGTTATCTTCTACTAAAGTATTCAGGGATCCTCTGGGAATGGGAGGCAACACAAAATTGTCAGTTTATACTTCTGTATTATGTTATCTGGTCAAAACCTAGAGAATTTGGGTCTCTGGAGCCAAAAAGAGAACACGGGCCAATTTCTGATCCTTTTTATGTTCTGATAGAGATTTCCATCAGACATGCAACTAATCCTACACGGTCACACCCTCTGACAATGTATGTCCTCATACTTTGGGTTTTATCAGCTAAATATGCAGGATTTTATTTTGCCTGCTTCCCCAATGATGCAAGGTTGATGTGATTGCATTTCTCGCCATGCATTCGTCTCTCAAACTTCCCACCTTTCCACAAGAAAGGACGTTTCAGTTGTTCTCACTGCAAAACCCATGTGTGAACACTTTGTATTTCTTAAAGAAGGCTATTTCTTGCCTAAAAAATTGAGAACTGAGTTGGATTTTGGACATGCCACTGTCATGCAACACAGTGGGGTACAGAGAAAGCCTAGTTAGTCTGTGTACATGGCACAACACAATACAGTGGTCAGGGTCCTGGGAGCAGTATACTCAGTAGTCTTCCAGTTTGTGACAGGACTGTTTTGCTCCAGCTGCAGGTCTGCACTGGCATAGCCATACCACTTGCTCAGGGACCTGGTGTGGCTTTTCTAAGAGCATGTGAGTGAGACAAGGGAGGGAGAAGGCAGCTCTTCCTGCCCTTGAGCTGTTGTGGATCACTGTGAATTGCACCACTTGTCTGAGAGACAACAAAAAGTAATATACACAGCACTTAACTGCTTGAAACATGGCTTGTATTGAGTGCTCTGCTGTGCATCCCAGCAGCAGGAGAGTTGCCAGGTAGCCTGTAATTGTATAAAATTTGGGTTTTTGTAGGAAGCAGATAGAAATGGGTAATTACTCACAGAAGGTGGTCATAATTGCCTTTGCTAACAAGTAAGGGCAGAAACTGTTTGCCTCTAGCCCCACTTTAAAACGACATAGCAAAGAGCAGTTGGCAGTAGGAAGAGGTGGAGCCTGCCAGAGGAATTTCCCATAAAGAAAAGGTGTTCAGTATTTGACAGGGTAATTGAATGTTTGGAGGAACAGGCTGACATGAAAATTCCTTTTCTTTTGTGTGGCTCAGGAAGACCAATCTTTGAAAACAGCAGAAGAGGAAGGATGGAGGACTGGCAGGAGCTGGCCCAGGGATATGTTGTAGTTAAATCTTGCATCTGGATTTTGGGCGCCACCTCTTCCCAAGGGGCTGAGATGTCCACCTGGAGCTCTTCAGCAAAGATGGCAAGGGCTCAGGACAGGTGCCTTTCTATATCTTGATTATAAAATACAACGAACATTGATGACTCTTTGCGTAATGTTCCCCCTCAGCCTGACTCCATTATGTCCCATCCAATAGTCTTTGTTTTGAGTGGTTCAGTGCCTTTGAATCCTGCAGTCCTGTTGAGCAATGGGGTGTTCTGAGTCCTTTCCTTCACATGTTGTCCAAAGGGCCTTGTAATTCAGTGTGCAGCCACCCTCATTGTTAGTAGAGCACAAGGTGAGTGAAGCATTTGTGGGAGAAGTAGGGGGATTTTACATGTGGGAACAACATGGAGCTTGTCAGAGGTGCCCTCCATCAGGCCACAGGGGGAGTGGTGAAGCTGGCATCACTGGGACACTTCTGTTCCCTTCAGACAAGAAAGAAAGTTTTGCAATTGAAGCTCCCTGTAATGGGGTGGTTTTAAAACATGGTCTTGCCCCACTTCCTGCTCCCCTCCTCTCTTGTAACCCCTCGATCTCATGTCTAGTAGATTAATGGATATCACTAAGTCCTCTTCCTGGCATTTAGATAAAATGACCCAAAATTACCTCTTGGCAGCAGGTCATTCAAATGTTCCATCACCTCATAGCTCAGGCAGTGCAGAGTATTTACATAAAGGGTCCACTACCCTTAGAGAGAGGTTCTGTCTTGCCAACTTGCTTTTGTTTTGAATTTTGCATGGAGGGGGACTGTATTGTCAACCCATTAGCTGTCACAAAGTTAATGGGTTTGGATCTAGAGGACACAGGCTTACTTTTCTGGGAGTGAGGGTTACTGCACACTATCATATGAGGATACTGTGGCAACCTGGTTGAGGCATAAGACGAGAAATCCTATTAGCTTGAATTGCCAATAGGGATCAAAGCTTTCTTCCCTCTTACACAAATGTCTTGGAAGCAAACTGATCACTGTCCAGATCTATAAAACCATGAAACCAGAAAACTCATGCCTCTGTGGGCAAATGGCAGAGCAGCTGAGGGTCTCTATATGCAGGAAGAGAGAGGGAAGGGAGGTTATGTAAGTATGTGGCAAGTAACTCACTTTATAGAATGTAATTAGATAGGACTAAGGTGCAGCAACACAACCATCTGAATGCTAACTCTCTCTCCACTGCAGCAAAGGACACATTCAATGTCATGGCTAGGAGAACCACCTTGGGGATGAACAGCATCTGAAAATTTGCCTCCACAGCTACAGGCTTGTGTGCAGTGCTGGGGCACTTTCTTCTAGTGCACAAGAAGCAGAATGTAAACCCTTTCCTGCTGGGTGTGTGCCACACACACTTTGAAACACCTGGCTTTTTATTGGAGTTTAGGAAATAAACCAAACTGGAGAGAGGAGAAAGAATGGTGATTGATAGGTTATATGGGTTATATGGTTGATGCTAGCCACATCATTAATATGACTTTGTAGTGGTCTGAGTTATTGTTAGGGCTATGGGAGGGGGCTTTCTGGTGCTAGGAGCTGTGTAAGAAAAACGAGCCATGAGCTCCATGCCAACAAATGTTCTGGTTTAATTCCATACACCCTTAAGGATGTTTGAAGCTGATAGCTGGCTGGTGGCTTATGTGGAAGAAATGATGACTTGCCTCCCCTTGGAAGGGGACAGGTATCCAGCATTCATCTCTCCTGCCTCTGAATTAACAGTGATTTACAGAAAAGCCCAAGACAAAATTTAATCCTATATTAAATGCATTGTAAGAAGCTGGAGCCCTGTGTGTCCTCTCAGATGAAAAGGCTGGGGCAAGCTGTCCTGCTGGCCTCCTACATACTGGGATTGCAGTAGGTCATAGGCTTAACGAGGCATAAGGACTGAACACATTCAAATAGTCATCTAGCTCCACTTTGGTCCCTCTGTGGATCAGGCCAGGTCTAGAAATGGGGTCTAGTTAATGAAATAATATAGCCAAGTAACACAGTTGACTTTTTTTGGTAACTCTCTGAGTTGATAGGTAGTGTTTGGGTAGCTACGTATAATTAGCCAAGCAATATGAAATTAATTTGTTGAGTAGATGCTCTGAGGTGAAAATCAACCTTGGCCAGTTTGTATTGGTAAGTAGGATATTCCTGGTGAATATGAACAGAGTATTCCTAAGAGGTCCATACTCCACTCTGCAAGGCAGGATTTTGCCCTGTGCTTCTTATTGTTTCTTGCAAATTTACCACATACTACAGATTTTGATAAAAACTTTAGCTTTTCTTTTTATCCTTTCAAATGCACTGTCTTTGCATTGAAGTGTACAGAATGCACCTTAAGCTGGGTGAAATGTCTTCAGTAGTTTTCTTCCCTCAAATCAGCCGAGCAGTATGATTGGCAGATCACAGGCATTTCTCCTTGGCAAGACAGTTTGCTTACTTGATAATTCACCAGAGCTGGAATTTCCTTCCCTTCTAGGTCTTGCCCACAGCTCAACCTTGCAGCCACAGCATGTGCCCTTAGCAAAGGGAACTTTGCTCCTTGTTTTTCTTCTGCAAAGAATATGAATTCTTTGGTACACACAGAAACAGGGGAGGTACTCAGAGAAAAATGTACATAAAAGTTAGCAGCCAAGACAACCATGTGTAGAATTGCTAATCAAAACCATCTCCAGAACAACCACAACCAACACAGTATTTCTTGATTACTTCTTATGTGACAAGTCCCTAAGTAGTATTAGTAAGATTTTCCAGCACAGTAGTTGTTAGCCTACCTCTCTTTCTCCTTTTTTTGTTTTGATTGGTTTCTGTTCTAATCCTGACTTCAAGTAAGCCTTATTCACAGCTCTGGCATCAATTTCTGCCCACAAGATTAGGGAAAATCACTCTGTAATCTCAATATGGATTTGCCATTGATGGTTTTGCCTTAAAATAGATCTGAATTGGAACCCAAAATTTGAACACCACACTACTCTGGGTAAATGCAGGTTCTGATTTTAATGCTAATCCAAGTCTGTATTTCGAGCCTTGACAAGAAAAAAACAGTAGTAGTAAATAGTATCTGAAACAACAGGAATAATAACATCAACAATAAAAGCAATAAAAGCAATCATACCAATGCATTAGAACTCCTGTGCTCATAAAGAATGCACTTATGAGTGCTTTTAAAACGCTGCATACAGAGAGTACTGCATACACTTTTGACATGCCACACAGCAACAGCAGGATTCCAGCACAATCTTTGGGGAGGAAAGCAAAAAAAAACATTAAATAGTGTCACAACTAAAACAGAGGGGAACATTCAGGCAACGTATAATTAACCCAGCTGGAATTTGGTCAGGATGTTCAGGTTAACACCTCATCCAGTTTGTGGGATCTGTAGTAAATTGCTGGATATTGTTGTTTAAAAGTCAAATAATTTACTGAGCTCTTTTCATGTGTGGAATATACAAGAAGGTCAACTGCCTTTTTAACATCTGGTAGCACAACCCTGGTGATTTACCTGCATGCTGGTGATTGTAGATAGCCAAGTGATGGATGGCTTTGCTAGAAAGCTCTTTCTGTTAACTCATACAAGCCCACAAGGAGCCTTATAACTCTTCTGTGTGGAAACATTAAAGGCTTTATCTGCAGCTTGTGTAGATTGACAAAGCACCACAGATGTCAGTGGAACTTGGCTGATTTATACATGCTTTGGATATATCTCTAAATCAGAAGGCCATTCATTACTCTTGCTAGGAAAAAAAAGAAGGGAAATAAGAAAAAACAAAAGTATTTTTACTAATTACATTTTACTCTGACTTTGAAATTACCTTTCAAATAAAAACTAGGATTTGTGTGTAGTCTGGATGGGAAGAAGCCTGGATAGGACGATGCCATGCTTAGCCTGATTGCTTTGCTGCCTGACACTGGTGGCTGTAGGAAAGCCAACTGGATAATTACAGACACAGTAAGCAGGGTAGTAGATGGTCTTAAGGAGGATCAGAAAACTGATTAGGGGCTAAATCTTCCCTCAGGGTGATGAACTACGCACGGGAGACTGCCTGCCTCTCCCTATTCCTTTCTGGCTTCCCACAGCTCATGTCAGTTTAAGCACAGCCAAACCAACACCAATTCTGCCAGTCCTGCAGAGCTGACCTTTCTCTCTTATAGAGGCATCTCTTTGATCAGCATATCTGTTCTCTGAGAGATTCTGGCTGTTTTGCGTTGACTGACAAAAACTAGTTTTCAGTCTTGCTGGCAAAAGGAAGCTAATATGGTTAGCGAAAAGCAAGGTGAGTTTTCTGCCTTATCAGCAAAACTGTCAGTCTGCAGCCACAGCATTGCAGCTGCTGGAAGCTGAGGAGGCAGGAATGGCTCACCACTGCTTAACTTCTTCCCTCTCCCCAGGTTGAGTTTGTAGGTCTGACAATTAGAAAATATATCCCATGGCTCTAAACTTTCGCTTCAGTTTCATCCCCAACTTTAACTGGCCATGCTCAGCTGGGCTTCACTGGGGCTGACTCAGAGGCAGTGTGGAGAGGATGAGTGTCAGACATACCAAGGGCAGTAGTTTAATAGCATGATCACCCTCCAGATTGCTGTTGGTTTCCACAGATCTCCAGATCGCTGGGGGATACTCTGCCTCCACTGATTCACTGTCCTGGCAAATATCATCCTGAGTACAATCTATGCTGTATGTTGCAACGAGGCTAACAGCAGCTGAATGAGGGTAATGTTTGCAGTCAGGACTTTCCTTTGCAAACACTGAATCATGCTGTTGTGAAACCAGGACGGAGTGATGAATGACTCACTGTTGGCAGCACACACTGCCCTATCAGTAGGGTCTGCTCAGGGGAAGGGGGGGCTGGTGTTTGATATCATCTCTGCACTCCCAGCTCCCAGCATGCTAATGAGTAACGCACACTGTGGCCTGTATTGATCTGTGATTTGCTTATTCACAAGGCTCTGCACAAAGACACCCGGGTTGCTGGAAGCCCTGTTATTCACCAACACAAAGATGTTGCTTTGGGGATGTTTAAAAACATCTCTCTCGCTTGGTCATGATGTTTTCAGCTTGGATTGGTGTTTTTTTTGTTTGTTCGTTTTTATATTTTTTTTTCAGGGTGAATGTTTTGCAGCAATAAAATGCAAAACTTCATTAGTAAGAGACAGAAGAAACATGCCTAGAAGATTCAAAGAAAGGATAGTAAGATATAGACCCTTGGGCCAATGGTTGAAAGTCAGCCCCTGCTGTGTATGAGATAAGGGACACATCTCCTTTTTGGGTGCAGGTGATTATATCATATGATCCAATGCAGAGGCTGGAGAGGAACTGCCTGCTGGCAAAGTTCTGGAGATGTGTAAGTTGCTAGCCTGTGGCTCCAGAAAGGGAGAGAGAAAAATGTTTTCCTCAGTGAAAAGATATCAAGCTGTGTGTTCTGCAGGCTGTTTCTAAGCTATGGCACAGATTAACTTCCCAAAGCCTCCCCTTCAGGATGCTGGGAAAGGGTCTGTAGCCTGGGATAGCTAGTGTGTATGTGGCCTGCCCCTGCCAACTCTCTGGGGTTAAACAGGGGACTTCAGTCACCAGTTGCTGTTGTTGGATCTGTAAGCACCAGATTCCAAGCTCACTGAAAGGCTCCCACTAACTTAAGCAGACAACAAATCAGGCTGTGAAAAAGCACCATGTTCATTTCAAAAGACTGGGTGGAATTTAAAAGATGGGAGATAGCAGCTCTTCCCAGGATAGGGCAGGAGCAGACAGCCTGGTTCCCCTTGCAGGCACACCCTGCACTAAAAAGGGTTCAGTGCTTGCACCAAGAATGGGTGAGGTCAACATGCAGGAGTACCTTTATGCAACAAGGGAGGTTGGAGCGTGGTTCCAGACCACGCTCAGGGATGTGACAGTCCTGTCTCCCCATTAAGTAGCTTTGAGTTAAAGTTTTACAACAAATAAAGTAGCTGAAGTACTCAAAGAGAAGACATAGGCATCCAAACTCTGAAGCATTTTTTTCTGACAATGGTCCCTTCCCCATGAATCTCTGCCATGTAGTGCTATGAGTACGGGCTAAACTACAGTTAAGGTTGAGTGAGCAACATGATTTCAAAAGTAATTGGGAAAGGGAGTGTAGAAATTGAATGAAGCCCAGAAATATATTCTGAATCCCCACCCCAATCACACCGTGGGAGGAACTCACCATTGCTGAAATCAAAATGCACTTTTAAAACCCTTTTATAGTTTCTGCAGAGCATTCTCCCAGGGCCCAAGGTGGCCGTTGATAGCCAAGAATGCATTACACTGAAGCATCACAGGTCCTGGAAAATTCTATCACATTTTATGGAAGATGATAACATTCCTGCAAGCTTAATGAACCATCATTTCAAGGTTCTTAGGACCCATATGCCCACTAGTGAAATGTATGGATGGGTGCACACAATCTTGCAGAAGAGATAAAAACCTGTAACGGTCCTGTAGTGTTAACCAGGCTAAACTCCCTTTCATCTCCAACAACCATGCACCAATATTCACTCCTAATGTGGTCCTATAAATATTCTGAGCCTCTAGAGAAACCAACTGGCTTCAGGCCACTCTGCTCTGTAGGGCTTTCCTGAAAAGCTTTATGGCTTTACTAATAAGGTAGACCGCAGATTAACCCCCATTCTAATATTTTTCCTTTAAAAAGCCCCCAGAATTGGCTTGGGAAGGCAGGCAGCAAAGAAATGACTAGCTCAAAACCTCCACCCTGCACCAGAGGTCTCTGCCCAAACCACGGGCTCGTTTGTTTTCCTTGGGAAGGCACAGGCTCTGGGAAGGGGAGTTTTAGCGTGGAACTGTTTTTGGGAAGAGGTGAGCGTCAGTGTGTGAAGCCAGCAGGCAGGCTCAGAAGTGTGGAACAGGCATAGAAACAAAGGTGGATGCCTGAGCAAGCAGAGTGTGTGGCCCTGGGAAAAGCCCACAGAGAGGGGGGTTTTGGGTTGGGGGGCTTGGCCAAAAGAGCAGGGGAAGTCAGGAACAGAGAAACCCTCTCCTGTGGCTTGATTCCTGCCATGTAACACAGAAGTTTGTCTCCCTTTTGTAAATAAACAAAGCTGCTTTCAAAAAACTACCTGAGCCCTGCACTGAATTTTCTTCCTAACTGGAATGACCTACAAGATTGTGAATTTTAGATAGCCCCATGGGTGGAAGAGGAACAGCAGGGGTTGAGTGCAGACAGACAACCTAGTAGTACAGACAAAAGCATATATTTAAAGGGATCTGTAGCAGAAGTAAGCAGAAGAGATGGAGGGGAGATGAGGGAATATTCATTAGGATTCATGAGATCTTTTCCATTTTTGAAGAAATGGTGTCTTATCTAGATAGATTCAAGTAGGACATTTCCAAATTTTAATTCCTGTAAGTAAAGGCAAAATCTTATGCTGCCTCATTTGCTTCTGTGCATGCACTAAATTAATGGGGAAGTGTTTGTGTTTCTTTAAGCAGTTAGGCAGTGGGTTACCACTAGCTTCCTTAATCCAGGTACCTTGTTATCTTAATTAAAAACTGAAATCAGCTTTGATCTCCTACAACTTCATTGCATAACCGGTTTCATTATACTATTGTTTAAGCTCAGTTAGCTTTCCATGATGAAAAGAATTTGTATTTCACACTGGGCAGGAAGTCCTACTTAGATGTTTCCTGGTTTTGATCTCCTTAAAGGGAATTAAATTATGTTCCTGCTTCAAAACATGGATGGCAAACAGATTACTGAGTCACTAGACTTGCTGTATCATGAGCCAACAGGGCAGCAAGCTGGACACACAGAGGCTGAAGTCACTCCGTTTTCTTGCTTTACATGGAAAAAGGACTGTGGAGATGGCTTGAAGCTGTTTTTCTTACTTGCTTTTGTTGCAGTCCTTTGACCCCTCAGCTAGAGGTGAGTCAAAACAGTCCTTTTTCTTTTCGCCCACTGCTACCCCACGCTGGGAACATGAGCAGGGCTAGCAGCAGCAACTGTGGTCACAAGGTGGGGTCTGGGAGACTGTGACCACCTCTTCCTTCTTCCTAGCAAAATGAGTCTCAGGGGGGCTCTTCGGACTGCTTTAGTTGCTGCAATACAGAAGATGTTGGAAACTACCAGGGTGGAGCAGCCCAAGGGCTGTGGTTGGTTTATGCATCCCCTACTCTTTCTTCAAGGGCAGCTCTGGTGCTGTGTCCTACCTGCACTCACCCTCCTCAGTGCCTGCGGGCCTGGAAGCTGTGCACAGAGCTCTGATGTGACTGGGAAGGTTATCTCAGCATCTTGCCATCCTCCTGCATGGGCAGAACACCAGCCTTTGCTGGCTGCCATGCCATGGTGGCACAGCCAGGCTCCTGCCAGAGAGGAACCAAAATCTGGGTTAAGTTGATCTGCTGCTTTCCCCAGGAGAGTAAAGGGAGCAAGTGAGTTTGCTCATGATGACCCAGAAAAAAGCTTTCTAAGTTGGCATTTTAGATCATTTAAGAACAATTCATTTTGCCCAGCTCTCCAAACATGCTCCAGACTATATCCCAGCACTTAGGTTTAATTTCAGATGGGATCTGGGGAGAATTACTTGTTGCCAGGTTGCATTCACAGTGTGGCAAAGCCCAGTAAAGCAAATAGAACTAACACATTTTCTCACTATGAGTACTGTATAAATCCAAGGAACTGGCTGCCACATAAAGCACTCATCTGCCTGTCTCAGACACTAGAGGTTGTTGAATTGCTCTAACTTTCTTCCCTCTTTGCCCTGAGGCAGGTAAGACCCAGCTTTTGGGACTCTGGGAGATGCCCCTGGTTTCCTGCCACTGTCTAACAAGAGCTTTTGGCATTTGTGGTGGGTGGCCCAAGCACCCCTGGTGCAGGGGAAGGGAAGCTGAGCTCTCAGGGTCTGAAGTGTTCTTGTTTCTCATCTTACCACTCAAAGGAAGCAGGAAAGAAAACCGTGACACATTTTCCCCATCAGTTGCCCTACATAAAAGCAGAGTTATCTGCTAAAATGGTTACAGAGTGACTGAAGTTTGCAATGGGCTGTCTGCAAGTTAATCCTCTGTGTCTCCATTGATCGTTGTTGTTGGAGTTTACAAGAAGCCAGAAAAAGACAACGGGTAAAATCTAGCTACTTAAAATGAAAGTAAAAAAATACCAATTTTGACTGTTGTAGTTTTACAGGTTTTGCTTCCTTTATACCCTCCCCTGCTTGGTATGTGATAATCTTTGCTTGATGTTCCCTTCCTCTTTCACCCCATCATGAGCTTGACCCTCACAACTTTCCCCAAAAGGGCTTTTCCTTGTGCACATAGATTTTATTCCCTCTTTCTTCCCTGCAAAACCTGCCATTTTCGTGCTGTTTTGCATACAGTTAGGGTAGCAGAGCTCCTGAAGTAACTCTGGTATGCCAGTGCCTTCAGAGATGCTCTGGATTGCACTGCAAACCTGAGACCCATTAGTGCATGGCTGAGCTTAATGGGTCAATGAAGCCCAAGCCCAGTTTATGGAGCAAATTCTTCCCCAAATCACTGGCTGATAGTGCAGGATGTTTCACCTCCAGACAGTTAACAGGGGTGTAACAAGGAGCAAGCAGTGCCTCTGGTGACCCTGGGCAGGGTCCAAGCCATGGGCTAGATTTGTCTTAGCCCTGGTTTTGGTGGGTTTGGCCTGCTCCCTGCCTTACTCCAATCAGACCCCTCAAGTCTTGAGGCCCCGTGCAATTGCCCTGATTACTTGTCCTTGAAACCAGCACAACTTGGAGTAGATCTGGGCCCTTAGGCCAAATATTTGGCTACCATCTCCCTCCTGTGATGAATTCAGATGATGTGACTGCACGCTTTAATCTCATGAGAGCAGTACAGTCCAGCACGCCTGTAAGAATGAACTTTTGGCTAAACAGGGCAGGAAAAGCACTAACATATACAGCAATTAATGTCTGCATATGCAGCCTACGCAAATAGTATGGGCCAGCTGGACAGGACTGCAATCAAATACGAAATTTACACAGTTATCTACCTGGCTCGCAGACTAAGACAAGTATCTGCACGTACGAGTTCATGTGCATGCAGCAGACTGAGTCCAAGCCAAACACGAATTATTCCACTAACTCCAATGGGATTTGTTTGTGCAGTTTTAGAAGACAGTCTGAAAACTTGGAAAGGATATTTTCCAGGCATTTGACCAGTTCCTGGGTAATCTGAAACACAGTATCTTTCACAGAGAATTATATAGCTATAGGCACACTCTTGCATACATACGTGGATGTATTTGATAGTTTTTTGCTTGCTTTTTTAGTAATTCTATTCAAATACTACTCTAATTTCAAAAATGAACTCTAGAAATGTAAGGATTAGGGAAAGTTAACCTGAGTTTTTCAGAGACGAGGTTTTGGGCCACAAAATGAGTATGAGTTTTTTTTTGGGGAAGGGAGGACCTATTTTGCTTCCTACATATACTTAGTGTCAGCAGTCTTTAATTCTACTTAAATGTAAAGGAAATATGTTAGCAAGGAGGGAAGTGCCTTGCATTTTTTGAAGTCTATGATTAAAATATAACAGAACTCAGACAAAAGTTTGCTTTGCAATCCACTGAAAGATCTGTGTTTTTTGACTGCTCTTGGCATGAAAAAGTAATTTCTCCCATATGGCTGGGGTAACTCCATTGTGCTAGGGCTCCTGAAGTGGTGGCTCACATTCCTTATGTTGGTTGTCTTGTGGGATGGCAAATTGCCCAGCTCCTGAAGGCAGCTCACCACAGCACTGTCACCTGGGGGTTGGAGTGTGTGGCTGTGTGGAAAACGGTCCGTCGGACTGCAACAGGCTGTCACCAGTAATGATCCTATTGCTGCCTGACCAGTGGATTGAAAGAACATCCTTGTTGCTTGGAGGATGCAAGGCAGGCATCCTCTCTTCTTACAAAGCTTCTGTGGCCTTGGGTTGGCAACACGTATGGCTGGGTGGGATGTCCTCGGTGTTGTGGGTGTCTCTCCACCCTAATCTGGCTAGCTGGTCCTCTTGGCTAACGGAAAACAGCAGAGATCCTCTGAAGCAAGGCAGATTTTCATCAGCAAGGAAGCTGCCCTCCTAAGGTAATGTGGTAATATCCCAGCCATTGAAGTGTCCACACGCATGCCTGGATTGCCTTTCTCACCTCACCTGCAGTTATCAAAGAAAACAGGACGTGACAGAACGGTGCACTCCTGTTGGAAATAGCAGAGTAAAATCAAGGCTTCTGGAGACAGCTTCTCAAAAGAGGGATTTGAAAGAGCTTGTGTGCTCCCTTCCAGATGCTTTTATCTCTGACTCACCACATGAAAATGCAAGATACCATCGGAAAGAATCCTTCCTCCTCTCCATGTGTTGTTTGCTTGTTTTTCTCTAGGTAAATGGGGTTAGGTTAGGGGGCTGGGTAACAGAGTTTGTTCATCTACTGTGCTCCACCGTGTCCCTACCTCCTCTTGCCCAAGTGGGTGGAAAGGATACGTATCAGTCATCCTCCTGTTGATGTGTTAGAGCTAATGCAGTTGTCTTGACTCAAAAGCTGAGATATTAAAACATTGATTGTAAGAGGAAAGCACAACTTAATGGATTGACCAGCAACTTACAGGTCAGGGGTTGAACTCCAGTTGTGGCTACTTATGACTGACAGTTACCACCATCTGATATGGCTGTTGAGAGCTGAAAAAGCCCCATGGAACATGGCAACATCTGGGGCTGGGATGGCTCCTGGGCACGATGGTGAACATGGGGCAGTCTGCTGGCCTCAGCACTGCTCCCCATACCTGACCAGCCACAGCCAGAGCCCAGCAAAGCTGTGCAGTCCACATTGGTTTGGACTAAAGCAGACAAAGTAGGAAGGCAGTAGGCTATAAGGAACAGCTTAAAGAACATGAGTAATACCACTTGCTGGGTTTTAATGAAGAAAATTCAGTAAATATATTGGGTGAGTTCAAATAAATAAAAATACTGGGAATGATGCTTTCTTTTCCCCCTCACTTCTGTGTTTATTTCCTTTTTTATTCCCTCAGCTCCACCTGGCAGAGTGGAAAAATAGATGAGTGACACAAGGAGAAAAAGAAGGCCCAAGGGATGCGAAATCAGAATTTTTTAAAGGGAGAAAGTACCTAAAACTGGGAAGAGGGGAATTACCCAGAAATTCCTGTTTAAAAATAAGCACCGTTTGTTATGAAAACAAAAAAAGAAAAAGAAAAAATCAAAACAAATAGTTGCAGCCGCAGAATGAGACAGCAGAGCTGTGGTGGTTTGGCTTTGCTTAATACCTTTTGTGCCCAGAAGCACATTCTTGGGGGAGAAAAGGAGGAATGCTTGGCCCAGTGTGAGACACCCAGAGGTACTCAAACCTGTCTAAGGAAGTTGGAGCTGGTGGGTGGATAGTTGGTGGATTAATGAGCAGCTGTGAACACTCAGTCTTTCATACCTGCACCCAGGGCTTCGGATGTGCATTCAGCAAGACTACAGGAACTCCTGGGATGCTGTTCTTGCCACAGTGTCATAATGTAAGCACTGATTTTCAGGCAGCATTTGCAGGTGAATGATGAGGTGGGTCTGTGACCCTGCTCCTGGGAAGTAATGCAAATACAGCTATACGCCTGCATCCACTCTGAGGACAGAGCGGATTTGGTGCAGAATGACAGATAAACTCCCTCAGCCAGAGAGCCACCACTAAGGCTCTCTGTCACAGCATGCCACCGAGCCATTGGCAGCCCATCCTGCTGATAATGAAGCTACACAATGGCCAGTTCATTACTGTTGCAAAAGCATCCTACAAAAGCTAGAGCAAAATAAATTAAAGCATTAGAGTCTCATTTTCTGCAGCATTAGTACTATGATGAATGTGAAAACTAATCTTTATTGGCATCACCAATACCAAAGCAGAAAGTGCTATGTGTCAATATAGTATTATCAGAACCCCTCAGGAATTGTATGCAGTGATCATAAAATCTTGTGTCTCCTTCCCCATCCTCACCATCTGTCTCTGCTAACAGGAGGTCACCTTATCTACCATAGGTGAAGGACCAGAAGTATGATGGCAGGCATGTAATGAAGAAGCCAGCAAAGGTTTTTCGGCAGAATTATTTTGAGAGGGAGCAGTTACTTGAAATCAGGGAGAGAAGCTTGTGTTAGAATAGCCACTTCCAGAACAGCTTCTCTGCTCAGATGGATTTATAATGGCCACTTTAACTGCTGCCAGAAAGACACTGAACTTCCAATGAAGTGTTTTTCCACAGCTGTGAATAGGTTAGGATGAGCTTCAGGTATACACTTTTTTTTTTTTTTTTTTGAGATACAACAACCACAGCAAAGCCTTGAACCCCTCCAGTTTTACCCACAGGTAATGGCTGTGCCCATCTTTGCCTGTCTTTCTTGGATGGATGTACTTGAAACTTTCTGTGTTTTGCATAGGAAAGGCTAAGAGATAGTATGTGGAAGAGCAATGGATTTGGGTTTTCTGTCACTGCACACCTCCACACCCAAATTCAACTCAGGTGTGAGGAAAAGCATTACTGTTGACAAGGGGTAGTGGCACTGGGCAACTTCAGGCAGATGTAACCTGAAGGACTGCATATGCTACTAAGGCTAGCAGCCAAGCTTTCTGCATGTACCAAAATCTTCTTGAAACCCTTTTTTCTAGCTAGAATTTCTCCCATATAGGTACACGTGGGCTCTCTGTGGCTCCAGTTCTTCCCCAGTCTCTAGGCCTTTCCCCACATGCTTCCTTCAGCTAGAAGTTACCTTTTTCTCCACATCAAGGAGAAACTTGTCCTAAGGTGCACCCCAATTTCCTCTACCTCTTCCCTTCCCTCTTTTGATCCTTTCTAATTTTGAATCCTCTTTTCTCATTCTTCTTTTCTTTCTCCTTCAGGGAGACGAAGTTTCAAGCAATGCTTGATTTGATGGATATTGTCTGGGATGTGTGGGCTACCATCACCCAATAGCTGTGCAGGTGGCTGTGCCTGCTTGCTCTTCTGTCTCTGTTATACTCACTGGGCTTTGCTAATTCTCACCAAAAGCAATTTGGGGGGTGGGGTAGAACAGCCACAGAAACTTTGGAAGGGGTGTGTCACTCTGTGTCGTAGCTGTGTTTTAATATCCAAACAGCACTGTCTAGCTGAGCACAATGTTTTGCCAACCCTGACAAGTAGACCCTTAAGGTAGTAAAAATTGCCCAGCTTTTGCTGAAACTAGGAGGTCTCTTTTCAGGTCAGTCCTTCCTGACACGTGCTCAAAGAAATGAGAACAGACAAACAGAAAAGAACAACTTTTAAACTGTCACTGAAGTTTTATTGTGGCCCAAGGATTTTTTCCAATTAACTTTGGAAAAGATGTTGTTAACTTTCATTGCTTTTTCTGGTTTTATACCCCTGCGGCTTTGCTGTTCATCTTGTGAAGAATAAGGATCAAACTATCAGCAGCAGGACACTGCTTGTCACAGTTCAGGCCTGCCCCAACAGAAGTGAGGAGGAAACTTTTTGGCACTTTTTTTGGTGCAATACTTGTGCCTTTGGTTTAGCTTTTGGACTTGGGGGAGACCCTCTGGGCGGCACACCCAGAGTTCTGGGGTCACTAGGGTGATGCACCCCAGGAACTGGAAACTGTCAGCATTAAGAAGCAAGAATGAAAAGATAATCCTCCCTGTTTCTGCCCAGGTTTACCCCTATTTCATGGCCTATCTCCTAATCTATACATTCCTGGTAGCATACCTTGCTGAAAAAGTGTAACTTTGTTTGTTCTATGCTGCACTTTGAGAAAGATCCTCCTCAATTACCAAGAGAGGGGAGGCACACTCTGTTCTTTCCCTGCCACCTCTCTTGGGCCGTTCACACTGGGTTTCTGCCATCACCCAGAAGGAAGGGGCATGCTTTCCTCTGCCAGCACGGGGGCCAGGCTGCTAGCAGGCAGAAACAGCAGCCGAATCATAGAAATGTTTAGGTTGGAAAAGACCTTTTGAGCTCATTGAGTCCAACCAAATACAAGGCGTCACAGTGTCCCAGTTACTGTAAATATGCCACGCGTCTTTTTATTGTTGTGTCATAATCACAATGTTCCTTTAATGTAGTTTGTTTAACTGGATGACTTCGGTGCTAAAAATAAGTGGATCTTGCTGTTTCCAGGACAACCGCTATCCCAACGGCTTATCTCGGCGCCTCTCCTCTGTCAAAAGGATGTTCTAAACAGAGCTGGCCATGAATATTAAAAATGAAGCATGCACACAATAAAGCATTCCCTGGGAAGCGCCCCATTTTTTAATGCTATATGTTATGCTAATAGGACAGTTGCCTCTCAGAGAGGTGCTTAATTCAAAAGCTGCACAGCATGGGATCAGATTGCAAGTAAGCAGGAATGTAATGTGTGGGTTTTTTTTTAATTCAATCGCTTTCTGGTGGTTGGAGTGGCTTGCTAGGCAGCCCTTTCTGCCTCTAGGCCAGAAATCCATAAATTGAAACCCTGCACGTGTGTCCTCAGCCCACTCAGTGGGATGGCTGCAGTGGGATGGAGAGCTGCTGCCTGGCAGGTGGCACCCGGTAGCACCCGGTGGTGTGGGACAGCCTGGTTGCCTCTGACAGCACCAGAGTGCTGGTGCCTCTTATATTGAGCCAGGGAAGAGACGATTTGCCACAACCCATGCTGTATTTTTCTAAAACCTTATCTGAGTGGAAATCAGGCACTCTTCCTGACTGGATAAGAGATGGATTGCTATTTGGAGGAGTCAAGGGGATTTGAAAAACCCTCCTAGCAAGGAAATGGTTGCATTAATAGATGTCTGCATTCCTCCAGCTTTTTATTCCTATCCCCTTCTTTTTCCTCTTTCCTTCTCAAACCAACCTTTAAGCAAGAATTCAGAAGCAGCCTTAGGAGCTCAAAGGCATATTTTTTAGCCTCTGGACAAAAGGGAAGAGATAACTTAGCCAGTAGGATTGATTTTCCAGTATTGGTTGAGCAGAGGCTGGCTGCTGAGCAATAGTGCTCTTGCAAGAGCTAGCGAGACCCACGTCCAGCTCTTATGTTTTATGAATTAATTCAGTATTAATAAAACTATTTGAATCCATGATTACAAAGAAACCTTTAGTGTTACTGATGCAGTATAGCAAGGTCTTGGACAAAGACAGCACCCTCACCAAAAGCAGCTTCACTTCATCTAATAATATTTACTGAAATAAAATATTAAAAGGGTTCAAATATATTGCCCATTTATTTCTATCTCTGCAGTTACATTTTAAACAAAACTTTCTCCTTAATTGAACACACATTTATGTATTAATTGGCATGAGTGTAGTGAGCAAAGACTCTCAGATGTTATAGATTGTCTAGGTTCCGTTGTCCAGAATTTAATTTTAATCATGAGGATCAGGCCTGCTGGTAGATCTTCTGAAAGCCGTCCATTTTCTATGAGAGTTGGCAGCAGCTGCAACTGTTCAACCCTTATGCTCTGAACCTAAAAATTTTCAAGGTGGCTGCCTTGGCTGCAGGACAGCTGCCATTTTGTGAAGTTGGTATAGAAGGCTTCAGAAAACAAGTAGATCCCGAGCTCCCACTGAGACTTATTTTCTACTTCTTAATAGTTTGTTGTTCTTATATTTTTATCTTGAAACTGATTCTGATTTCTTATGACTATTTAATTTTGTTTATGAAAATAATGGAGCAGAAATACCTGCCCCCTCTTGGGCTGAAAATTTGGACTGTGAATCTTACACAAACAAAAAGACTTGTCTTTTCCTGATGTATTTCAGCACTTGCATTTCTAGCCCCAGCCAGAGCTCAAAAGGCCAAGATACATGAAAAATAATCTTACCTGGATTCTTTAAAACCTCAGAAATGGCTCTATTGTAGTGGCGTTTGGAGCATAAAATTCCAGGAAGGTGCAAAGTCCTCTGGAGGAAATAAATCTCTCACCTGACTGAAAATGTCTTATCTTGGCAGGTTGTGTCATGTCAGAGTAAATAATGCTGACATGCTTTAAAGACTCTGGAAACTGGATCTATCTTCGATATAGAAGATCTGTATCACACCACTATTCCTACTTATCAGCAGTGCTGCATTAGAGGGTAATTCTTGTGAAAGTCTCAGAAATGTATGTCTAGGAACCCTAAAAGAGGCAGTTCTGGGGAGGAGGTCTTGAGGGGACATTGTTGATACAGCCCAAGCTGAGAGGGAGCTCACCTCCACTCTCCAAATTGTCATTCCAGGTGGTGTAGGGAGGGGAAGGGATAAGGGAGGAAGAGGTATCTATATGTCATGGGTGATGGTGGTAGGGGGCTACAACTCAGTGGGCACAAAACTGTGTTTTAACATGCAAGCAAAAAGATCTAGTGCAATTTCCATCGCTTTTAGTGAACTTCTGTCACCTCTAAATAAGGAAGAGTTTGACCTTCTGGTTCTACTGCAGCATCAGGACCACGGCAAAAAGAGGTATGTGTCCCTTCACACACATACATGCACGTGTATAGAAGTATATACTTTAATATTTCTATATGCATACAGAGGGAGTCCCAGCAAGGCTGCGAAACCCAGTCAGCTTCACAAGGGACCAAGCAAGTGAGAAAAAAGAGGAGAGGAGAAGACCAAGGATGAGTCAGCATTACAGCTCTTTCTGTGCCTTCTGCCCCTTCCTGGGATTCAGACAGACTCAAGGCAGCCCATGTCGCCCTCTCACTGAATGAACACCCTCTTCCCTCAGCTGAGGTATTAAGAAAGCCAACTTGCTTTTTCAGAATTAAGGAAAGAAAAGCAGATGTTGAGCTGAACTGACAGCCCTTCAGAAAGCCTTAAAAGCGTCCAAAATTTTTTGAAGAGGAAAAAGGTTTGCAATTAGTGAACTACAGCAGGCTAAGAATCCAATTGCTATTAATGCAATTATAGTCAAGGTTGTGATAGCTCTACTGTCTTCCTGAAAACTCAGGACTCTATTTCACTAAGCCATTCAGTGCTTTTTTAATACAGCTTCCAGCATTTAGCAAAAGGAAATGTAAACCGTGGATTGAAAATCCTGCAGGGGTGGCCCATATACTCTGAAGTGTAAGTGTACATGTTTCTGGGGTGGGACTAGAAGGTGTTTGTGAAACCTTTCGGTATGTCCTGGAGAGTGCATAGCTTGGTGCAACAGAACAGCAACTTCAGGAAAGTCACTATAGCCACTCTGCTGGGCAAACTGGGGCCTTACACAGAGGTGCTGGTTTAGTGCACCTCACAGGAGTAGTGTCTAATAACAAGAATATGAGGCAATATTAATACTAATATCTCCATTGCTTGCACTGCAAGGATGCACATTGTTCCTCTGCACCTTCCATATGGCAAAAACTCAACAAGTCCAGTGATTTAACAGGTTCTGCATTTTTTCCATCTAAATTCCCCTTCTCAAGGGTAAGGGATGAGCCTTTGAATCTTTCAGCTGCAAATAGCAAAGAGCGACTTGGGGTCTGCCTCATGCTGCAGCTACCCTCTAGCCAAGCAGCCCTTTGAGTCCTTTCCATCCAGCCACCTGTCTCCACAAAACCCATAGGAACTTAAGCTGTCTATGACGTGGATGAAGCTGAACTCAGGTGACCCTATGGGTTTGACACTTACAGGCAGAAAGACAGAAGAACAGAAAATTATGAGCTTTGCCAGCAATTGCAAGAACTATTAGCATAGAACAGCTTTATTTCTCAGCCTTTGCAGTCAGGCAGATGGGTAGAAAGAATAATTGGGTTTTTTTTTTCTATTTATTTGACTAGTAAGTAAAGGTATAAGTGGATAAAATCATAATTGAAATAGAGACAAAAGCAGCATTTCCCAAGCAAAGCGAAGCCAGCACTTCTGCATTTCAAGCATGTCAGGGAAATTACTGTGGAAGGACTGTTCTAATTCTCATTCCTGTGAAAGGGCAAAATGGAAATTGCTGTTTTGCTGTTCATGTGCATGGCCTAGCACAGCAGGATCTTGGTCCTCGCTTAGAGATTCTCAAAGGCTACCAAGCAAATAAAGATTCTCTGCCATTTCTATTCATTTTCATGAAACATCTTTAGTCCAAAGGCTTTCAAAGGCTACATCCAAACCATGTAGCAGAAGCATCCTACAGAGATGGTGCTCCAGGTGTCCAGTGCCTCAAACATCTGGTCTGGGAGGTGGACAAAATGTGGAGCAGCTATCTAACTGATGTGTTTCAGCTAGGTGCCTATGGTGAGGGGTGGTCTGGCTGGCCTGGCTGCTCCTGTGCTGGCAGATACTAGGAGTGTGCTTTCTGTGTGCTGCTGCAGTTCAGGTCACCTGGAGATGACTTGAGGTTGTAACTCTGCCCCTTATACTTCTGACTTAATTTTGGTCTTGATTAAGCCAGTAATCAAATCCAGAAGAACACCACTGACAAAAAGACTTTCTAGGGAAAAAATTCCTCAAGTTTGACTATAACTTCAGTGTGCAGGATGGCCTAAGTATATATAGACACCCCCAAACACCTCCAAATACAGTATACAACAAGAAATACTACAAGGGCGAGCTTAGAGTCTTGCATCTGGGAAAGAACAACCCCATGTGCCAGTACAGGTTGGGGGCTGACCTGCTGGAGAGCAGTGTAGGGGGAAGGGACCTGGGGGTCCTGGTGGACAGGAGGATGACCATGAGCCAGCAATATGCCCTTGTAGCCAAGAAGGCCAATGGCATTCTGGGGTGCATTAGAAAGGGTGTGGTTAGTAGGTCAAGAGAGGTTCTCCTCCCCCTCTATTCTGCCTTGGTGAGGCTGCATCTGGAATATTGTGTCCAGTTCTGGGCCCCTCAGTTCAAGAAGGACAGGGAACTGCTTGAAAGAGTCCAGCGCAGAGCCACCAAGATGATTAAGGGAGTGGAACATCTCCCTTATGAGGAAAGGCTGAGGGAGCTGGGCCTCTTTAGGTTGGAGAAGAGGAGACTGAGGGGCGACCTCATCAAAGTTTACAAATACATTAAGAGCGAGTGTCAGGATGATGGAGCCAGGCTTTTTTCAGTGACGTCCAGTGATAGGACAAGGGGCAATGGGTGCAAACTGGAGCATAGGAGGCTTCATGTAAATATCAGAAAAAACTACTTAACTGTGAGAGTGACAGAGCACTGGAACAGGCTGCCCAGTGAGGTTGTGGAGTCTCCTTCGCTGGAGACATTCAAAACCCGCCTGGACAAGTTCCTGTGTGATGTGCTCTAGGTGACCCTGCTCTGGCAGGGGGGGTTGGACTAGATGATCTTTCGAGGTCCCTTCCAACCCTTAGGATTCTATGATTCTGTGATTCTGTGATAGTACCTGCTGTAACATGAAAGTGGCAACTTGCTAGCAGAAGGTTGGTATCACATTGCTAACGAAAAGCAATTTTTGTTCAAAAGTAGCAAAGCACAGAAATAAATTACACAATGAAATCTGGAGGCTCCCCATTTGAAACGACAAGGCTTTTTGTGTCCATGGCAGCTACCTGGCCATTCTGCCTTAGAAGTCAGCACTGTAAAATTCATAAAAGTAACCAGGTTATACCCAGCCAGGCAGGTTAATGTAGCTAAGACAGCACAGGCGTGTGACCACAACATTGAGTGGCAAGAGGGAGGTATCTCCTTTCCTCTCCTCCCTCAGTCTGCAGTGGTGGAGCGAGCACCTGATGCTCCCACAATCCTGACAGCTGTGTCTTTCTACCAGGGCCAGCATGCTGGGGGAGGGCCATGGTGAGCAGGAGCTCGGAGTCATGCTGAAGACAGGCAGGCCCTTAATGGTGTGGTGGGGGAGTGGAGCCAGGAGCTAACTTGTGTTAAAGACCTGCCATGCTCCTGGTATGCTGAATCCCAGAGCTAGGAAACCAGTGTGTGCGCTCAGGCTGTTGTCATATCTTGTGGAGACATAGTGCAAGTGAGGTAATGGGAATGTCAGGAAAAATCATCCTTAAGAAATGGCTTAAAAATATGCCTTTAGGTCAGATGTGAGTCCCTCAGCCTTGCCTGAAAGGCTGGGCTTCCCTACTGAGCAGCATTTATGGGTTTATATCCAGGGCTGTGGTGTTGATGCCCTATTGCACATGTGGTGTCACTGTTAAAAGGAAGATGTGAAGGGGAAGATGAGTGGTGTTCTTTGTCATTCCAAGGGATGCGTGAGATTTTGCTTACTCACAAATGGCACAGATGAAAATGGAGGGTATAGGTGTACCTGTGGTGTGTTCAGGCCTACTGGCAATCAGTTTGGGAAAGTGCACATTTCCAGATGTCTGGAAGTTCTGGTATGTGTGCTGTAAACCAAAGGTACAAGAGTGGTTGAGGTGTCTACTCTCAATGCAAACATTTTTCCTACTTGTATTGTGCCGAGATGCTTTACTAGCTTTAATCATCAGAAGGCAGAAAGCAAGTGATTCAAGTCTTGTCACTTTATTGGTTCACCTGAAACTGAAAGAAAAGAAAATGTAGCAGACCAAAACCATTTAATCTGAAGTGAAGTTAAGGGGACAAGTTAGCGAAAGAAAGGTAGTTGTTTAAAGGTGTGAAATTGCTGAAGAGAGCCAAGTTACAAGGGGTTATCCATAGATGTGGCCAAGTTAAACAAGACAAGATGGTGACTCAGTGAGGCCCCACCTCTGGTGTCATTCATAAACCCAGCCTGTCCCTGGACAGCCACGGCAGCTTTGATTGTGTCCTGTTTAACTTGGCCTTTGGATGACAAATTCTTCTGAAAGTTGGCTCTTTAGGTAGGTATCACACCTTAAAACATCTGACCGTCTTTTATAAATGCAAAGTACTCTTTTATTTGATTTCTTTGTGCTGCCAGCCAGCATCATTTGGTTTGGGTTGGTCCTGCAGAGGCAGGCATGTTTCTTGCTGGCAGAAGACAGTAGATCCAGCAGTCAACTATGCCACGAGACACACTTGGAGAAGATAACCCAGAAGTCCCAAAGGGTTCATCTTCTCCTTTGTAGCCTGCAGGCTTTAGCTGGAATGTGGAAGAGAGTGGCTGAAGATTACCAAAAAACCACATGAGGCAGTCCATTGCAGACCTGAGATCCAGACACCAGGGCCTCAAAACTTAAGTGTCAGGTGATATCCTTGGGGAAGGTTGTTTTGAAATGTTTTGATGGCTGCATAGAACAAGTAGTGTTGAATGTCATCAGCATCTAAGAATTTGTTTTCCCTGACAAAATGAGGTGATGAAAATGAAGTTCTTTCATTTTCAATGGATTTCCCCCCAATTTTATGGGGAGAGATTGTACTAAAAACAATCCAAAAAGCACTTTCAGGAGCTCAGTACCAGCACCAGCTACTCCCAGAGCTCACAGAGAGTCCTGTTTTCAGCTTTCCCAATTTTTTAACTAAGGCAAGAAAAACAAAGATGAGCTTCATAGTAAGCAAGCCTGAAATTTGCATCGAATGTTGCCATTTTGGGAACAGTTTATCGCTTCCCTAGGGTGGCTGCTCAGGCTCCTGGATATCCATACCTGGGGAAAATCCACTCGTGCCTCAGACCGAGGGTGCTGAGCCACAGCTCTAGGCACTAGTGGTAGAGTGGACCATGCCACTCCACTGCTACTAAGAGCTTGGGGCACAGTTTACTGTGACCTGATTGCTGCAGCTCAGTGGTATCTGTCAGGTAGGTACTTAACTTAGCATGTAAGCTGTCTTAACCCCCTGCTACGTGTCTTAAAATTGCCGTGGCAGTGAGAGGACTAAGCTTGTATCTACTTGTATCCTGGGTCTAGAAAAATCCACTGGCTTCATTCATATCAGCATGGTGGCAGGGCCCAGGGATGTTCTGGGTGACCTCCAAGGCAGCCCTACCTGCTGAAGGCAAGTCCTGTGCAGGCTCCTGCTCCTTCCTCTGCCCTCATGTGGACAACAGTGGGCTGAAAGACAATTTAGGATCTCCCATGAAAGATACTCCTTTCTTAGGGGTCCAATGTAGTATTCCCATCCAGAGCCAGGTGCAAACAATCGTCTTTTCTCTGGGTAGAGGGGAGCAGAGGAGCTTAGAGCCACCACTACAGAAATGCACCAGTTGGTGAATCACCACCAGTCACCTCTCAATGCACTTGTAGAGCAAGAAATAATGACAGGCCCACTGTAGCCCCATTCTTCAATGGGGCTGGGAGATTGTTTTGCACATAACGCTATTGTTTTGGGAGGGCCAGACCCTATCGTGCTAGGGGCAAGTGGTGTCCATCCTCACTTGCAGCTAAACCTGTGAAGGGTGACATCATGCAGGAGGCACTTCGAGGTGCAGCCCTCTGGCAGTGTGTGGGATTAAGCTGATTACTGGAGAGGAGCAGCCAGAGGAGCAGCGGAGGAGCCCTGGGGCTGCTTGATAAGGTGAAGAGTACATTCCCTCGTGATAAATGGAACACTCTCAACCACTTTCAGCTTGGTGTCTCCATGCTGGAAGTGGCACAACAGTGTGATAAACAACAGCCACTCCAAGGGCTCTGTCAGAGCCTGCAGAGCCCAGTCTGGCCTCTGCTGTCTCCCTGCCCTGGAGCAACCTGGTGTTTAGGCTAGAAGCAGGCAGCTACAGAAAGCACATGAAAACCCAAGACCGTGCTGAGGACTGCAGAGGAAACAGCTGTCCCAGGCTGAGCCACCTTTTGCAAGTGGGGAAGGGTGTGGATTCTCCCAGTCCTGCCCTGAAGCCCAGCTTGCCTGCCCTGGTTCCTGGTACAGGGGGGCCTGGCGTGGGCAAGGGAATGAAAGAACAGCAATATTTCAGGCAGTCTGCAAGGCAGCAGTCCAAAATTGAAAGAATCAAACCAAAAGAAAACAAACAAATAAAAAAACATTGCTTTGGCTTCATCCAGAAACCCAGGACAGTAAACAGAGGAGGCTGGAAAGCCAATATATTCTGCCCTAGGGGAATCGGCTTTGCTTGAGCCAAAAAGAGAAGAAATGCATATAAAATAAAGAGCAAAGGATGAAAGCTGTATATGCCAAGCACAAAACATCACGGACCTGATTGGCAGTTTACATATTACATTTTATAACATTCCTCTTTCCCTCCCTCCATATTTTCTTTCTCCCCATTTCTCTCTTGACATCTCATATACACGCCTTGCACTGCATAAATAAGGGCTCTGCTCCTCCCTCACATCCTGCTCGGACTTCAAGCCAATCTTACCCTGGGTTCACACCCCACCACCCCAGCTGTACATGCAGAGGGGACTGCATCCAGGTCAAGGTCTGAGTTGTCACAAGTCCACTGAAAAGATTTCCTGCCGTGTGCAAAAAAAAATCCCAGCCTCTCTCCTCTGGCTTATTTGCTTTTTATTGAATCCGGTCGAATCACGATTTCCCCCTCCTCTTTCTTTTCAATAAACAATCAGCCCCGTGTCAACTTGATTATGAGCTGCTGATGCAGCATTGTTGAATCCAAGCCCTGAGTGTGTGTTTTGGCAAAAACAGTGCTATTTTCAGCTAGGCGTGCGAGGTGGCTTGCCAAGAGGCTCAGCTTTCTCAGCGGACCCAAGGTGGGTTGGAGGCAGCAGGACCAGGTCCCAGTCTGCACAGCTCAGCACCAGCACTCCTGGCAGGGCGCATAGCACCTCACTGCTCCTTCTGTAATTGCCCACACCTCTGCTTTGCTTTTCTCTCCCCAGGTAATGGGCTAGCTTGGGTGGAGAGGTATCTAGAAAAAGCTGCCTTTCCTTAAGCAGGGCCATGCTGAGAATCTGCTGAGGCTCCTTTGGCCTGATAGCTAAAGTTGCCTTGTTTTAAAAAATACTGCGGTGGTTTTGCAGCCTCAGTTAACTATAGATATCAACAGTGTTATGAATGCTTGTGTGCATTGAGCTGCCTCTCCAAAGCCAAGGCTGTGGTCCTTCCACGTTAGGCACTGAACTGACCGAGCGCAAAGCACTGGGCCCTGCTCTCTGCAGGATCAGATGTGCTGAGCAGGGGGAGTACAAGGAAACCATGTGCCAATTCTGGCTGCTCTGAGGGCAGCTGCTCAGCACGTCTTCTCCCCAGGAGGTTTGCTTCACCTCCCTGCAACACATAGAGCCCTTCATCCTCTGTGGCCAGTGTATGTTCCTGGCAAAGGAGCTCTACAAGCCCTGAGCTGTGGGGTAGCTGAGTGGCTTTACACTAGCTCTGCACCAGGGCAAGGGCCCTCCAAGTCTACTTTTTTTTACTCTCAGACAACACAGCCTTCGTGTCATCTCTCTGTTTAAAGGGTGTTGTTTGTTTCATTCCCGAGCAACAATGTATCCCTATCCCAGTCTCCTCTTCGGCCATTTGTGCTTTTGATGTCTATTTTTCCTCCTACTGCTTTAGTTTGACACTCTCTTTCCCATGATTCAGTGGGCATGAGGACCAGGTGTGTGAAATACAATAGTGAAAGCAAAGACACACAAATTAAGTGGACTGCGATTTGGGCAAGTGGACTTCCCACTTCTCAAATGACAGTCGTCTTGCAGAAGTCTCTTATCCCCAGGTGGAGTGAAAAACTTGCTCCCTAATATGTTGATAACACACAGGATTTGCAAAGTGGCTGTCTGTGCCACTCTTTTTTCTTTCTAACCAAATCCCCCTTTTTTTTGCCAGACACTATACTACAGGGACAGTGCACCTCGGGGGGTTTGCAGCAGGCTGGGCTAGCAGCTGGAAGGGGTGGGCAATGGCAGACCATGCTGATGGAGGGGTGCTGTCGTTGGCAGGGCTGTGCAGGGGTGGCCTGCACGCATGTACCTGCATGCGAGCACCCGGCTGTGCTGCAGACCGCCTGTGCCTGAGCCTGTATCTCCTCTTGCTGAATTCCAGAGGCGTTACGTGTCCCACACTATTTATGCCACAGGCATAAATAAATCCACTGAGCATTTGCAATAACACAGGTTGCTCAGGGCCTGAGCTCTGTCTCGCTCTGGACAGGGACAAAAACTCTGGCTAGCTTCGGTGGGAGCTGTGTGAAGGCCTTGGTGGGGTGATGCTGCAGGGAGGGACATGAGGGCAAGATGAGGGGAGCATGGTGGCTGTGTGCCCCATGGGCTTTCAGCAGCCTGGGGCAGGGTGAGCTCTCAGCAGCACCAGGGACAGCCATGTTGGGTCAGGGGGAGGCGTGGGATGAGAAGTGACAGCACAGACTGCAGCCCCCTTATGCTCTGCAGAACATGTTCTCCTGCAGCCTCTTGCAGACCTTATTCACTCAGGAGAGTGGCATTACCTTCCCTGGCACACCTATGCGTGAAGACAAATGGGCAGAGGTCGGTGTCCTGACACAAGCCTGATGGATCTTGTTTTAAGTCACTTTTTCCCTGCATCTCACCTGTAGCTTGGAGCCCAAGCAGGCCACCCACCCCCCTCAGAGGTGCTGGCTGGGAGGAGGACCCCCATGTCCGATGGGGTGTTACCCCACCTCCTGAGTGACCTCACACCTCTGCCCCACTCATGGCACCGAGGGCAGCAGCCAGGCTGCTGTGCTCTGCTGAGCACTATCAGGGGTGTCTTTGGTAGGCTGTGAGCTCCCCCAGGACAAGCAGCTTTGCCTCCATGGCAGCAGCACCATGACTTGCGTCCAGCATGGATGTGCTGACAGGCCTGCTGCCTCACCTGCTCCCCCCAGCAGGAACCTGATCTGGTGGCTCAGCTTAGCTCCCCTCAGTGTACTGCCATTCCTCACACCGCGGCTGTACTGCTGAGACGGGTTTGAGGGCAGTTTCAACGGAGCTGTAGTTTCCCTTCCTCCGGATGCAACTCTTAACAACACGAGGTCACTTATTTCTATGATTTGTTTTCTGTTTGTAAATATAGATCTGGGTATGATAGCTTGCAAGGAGCACTTTACTCACTGAATGCTGTCTCTTTTCCTCTTGCAGATAATTTTAAATTAAAATTGTTTCCATCTGTTTCCCTCTGCCTCTTGACTTTACATGCCTGTGCTCCTTGGGTACGTGAAAAGTGTTTGCCATCTCCTTACTAAACAATAGGTTGTGTTATTTGCTGGTGACTGCTGGCACAAGCCAGAGGGTTGTATTTCTGCCTCCTGATCACAGAAGAAGCTTGAGCCAGTGCACGTTTGTACCTGACTGAGACAAACACACCAGCACCTCTTCTTGTGCGCAACCTCAACTCAGTATAAATTATATATATTTATAGTAAAACATATATTAATACATATACATTATATATTGAGAATTATATATTAATTTCCAACCCTGATGATTCTGTGATAAAGCAGTGGTTTATCAGTCCTTGAGAGACATGCAGAGCAATTATGGTCACTACCAAAATGAATTAAAAAAAAAAATTAATTACTACACATTTAAAAATACACATTTTGCCCCCGTATTTTAGAAAAAGAGTATGGCACCACTGTTTTAACACGGTCCACGGAATGCTACCAAGCCACACCTGCACAGAACTGATATGACTTGGTAGCTGACATCCTCCTTTAGAGGACCAAACCATCCCTGGTGCAGTTTACTCATTGAGCTTAAGATACACATAATGTAAGTATCCAATAGCTGAGCTACAGTCACTTGAGGGAAACAGGCATTTCTGTGCACAGGTCACATCAAACACTTTGAACATTAGATGGGTGAATTGCATTTTACTGGTGTCTCCTCTTCTTTCGTGACTGATGGGACCCCTGAAGTATGAAAATGTGAGTGAAGTTATTTTATTCCTGGTCTTCCCTGGAAGACTTTGATGACCACAAACCTGTGACATTCAAAACTTCTCTCATTTTTTGAATCTGCCCTTTTTTTTCCTTCTTTGCTAGCTGAGTGACACTTTCATGTTCTGGCTGATTCACCACTTGGCTGGATATTTCCCAGCATGAAATTGTGCTCAGAGAGTGATGAATGAGTGCTCTGCCTTATATCAGCCAGAGCAAAGGGCAAGGCTACCATATGCCCCACAACTTTCAGAGCATGATGGATATGAGCTTTTACAGAAATCTTTATTACCTCACCTTCCTCGCCCTTGGAACTGAACCTCTCACAAGTAGTTTTCAATTTAATTTACTTTCTTAAGGAGAAATAGAAGGTGGCAAATTAAGCGTGATTCTGTTACAATGATTTTAAGTTGGTGTGAAACCCAGTGGTGGAGTATGAAGGGCTGCTCAGACAGGCAGAGTATTGGAGCATCTCTGGACAAGCAAAGAAGGTAACGGTGTTCCTGCACTTCTGGCAGCACTGGCTGTCAGACTGCATTAGGTACAGCCACAGCGCTGCTTCCTTGGCAAAGGCTGTTTTGAAAATAAGCTGGCTTTACAACTGCTGTAAATGTTTTCTCTTCAATATACAAAATCTGGCATGATTTTTTAAAAACAAAATGAAAAAAAACCCAAAAACTGGTCTTGTTTTTTTTTTGTTGTATCAACAATAGAACCAATTAAAACAAAGGAAACCAAAGTTCTCTGGTGTTTGGTGACAACAGCTCCAGTACAAACTCTGGGTGAGACTGTTACCCTTCAAAGTTGGAAAGCAGGGCTAGGGTAGGAGGAAAGCAACTGAAAAACGCAAGTGCAGGGGAAAAGCATGTCCAGGCCAAAGCTCTTGAAGATCTTATCTTGGTTCTTGGCTCAGCTGCCAATGTTGTATGTGACCATGATCCTCATCTGCAAAGGGGAGACGAATTTTTGAGTTATTTAAGATGGCTGACCTGAAGTCCAAGGCAGACCTGTGTGTGTCTGTATGGAGAAAACCTTCCTGGAGGAAGCTACTGTACTATACAACCAGTAGCTGTGGATGAGGGGCTTATGCCATGACACTGACTTCAGCAAAAAACCACTCATGTGCTCCAAAATGCACTTACAACGGCTTTGCATGGGATGTGTCTGAAAAGACGGGTGCTTTTTCACCTTTCATCATCCAAAAATTAATTGCAAGGCTCAGTCATGTGTGGGAGTGGGTTTTAATAGCCACAAGAAGCCAGGATTTGGGCTTACTGTAGTAGAAATGTGGAAGAAGATGAGCTTGGAGCAAGGGCAAAGAATCACCACAAAGCTAAATGCAGGTAACATAGCTAACATGATAACTTAATGATGTTAATAGAGCCTTGAAACTCAGCCTCACCTTGTAACTGGCTTCAGATCCATAGGACAGGTCAATACTCCTGGCTGGGCTGTATTGTTGATGGTGCATGTGCTGCAGGACCCTTTTGAGGCAGGGGTGTGGGGCCAAAGGAGGATGCCAGTGCTGCGGCAGCCCAGGGTTTCCTGAGCCAGTGGCACATGAGCCAGTGCTGTCCCACTGCAGGAAAGCCTCTCTGCTGCAACAGCATGTCTGTGCATCCTCAGTAGAAGTTTTGAGTCCAGCACTGGCAAGACAAAGTACCACAAGTGTGTTAAGTTGTCGTGCTGATCATTTATTTTCATATGCACAATGGCGATTTTGAACAAACCCCAGACCGTTTATGCTTAGGGATTTTGCTATTCCTTTTCTGCCTTAAAGCTAGATAGACTGAGGAAGTCTCTGGCCTTCCAGCTAGCTAAGAGCTGAGCTTCTGGACAATGAAGTGCTACCTCATCCTTAGCTGCCGCAGTGGATTTACCAAAGCATACACTCCACAAAGAGTTCAAGAGTTCGTATCAGGGATGGGTGACTTCCAGGAGGCTGGGTAAAGAGTTTGGGGGTTTACCCTCTCTGTACTCAGAGGCTGAAACAGGGGGCTCAAGCCATTACCTTCAGCCTTTATTCAGAGTTGTTCAAAGCTCTTGGCAAAGAAATACGGCTCTTCATCACATGAAAGAACTTTCTGCTTGGCTGTCCAGTGCTGTCAACTTTCAAGAGTTTGTATGTTCTGCACATAGAGTTTCTGTATGAGAATGACACCTTTTGGCTCACAGCTGTGACTGTTCTCAAGAGCTGCTATGACGACTTTGGAGAAAGTCGAGTGATGAGTAAATAACCAATGTAAACTTTGTAAGTTAGGTGATGCCCAGCCACATTAATATGAACAGGTTCCTTGAAATGTTTCTTTGTGCTTTGGTCTCTCCCTAACCAGTGGTGTGAACAACAAGTGTATCCTCTAGCTGAATCTCAGCCACCAGGGACAGAGTTGTGGGCTGGTTTTGTCAACCCTGACCATCAGCTTCCTAAACAACTGCCTGCTCTGCCGGTGAGGGCCTCTAAGGGTTGCTTGGGAAGCGAGCGAGAGAGAGCATCGATATCTCACGTCGTCCTTGCTACTCGTGCTAGCTCTCATCTTTTTTTTTTTTTTTTTTTTTTTTTTTAATTGGCGCTGAACTGTGTGTAATCAATACCCTTGTTTAGACAAAGGCAGGGAAGGAAAAATTTGTAAAAAGCCCTCTTTAGCGTTGATGGACCAGCTAAGCGTCCCTCTCTTGAAAACAAGTCGGCAAATGAGCAAACAAGGCGAGAACAACAATCTGATTCTCATGCAAATTCTTTCCCTTCAAGAAAACTGGATGAGCACAGAGATTAGTGGCTACTGTTCATTTGCATATCCTAGACCATCGCAAAGAACTTTTGAAACACCACTGCAAAGCATTGTGTCCCTTCCACCCTGTCTGGTACATGTAAGTGCTATTTGCCAGCAGAAAGGGAAATTGCAGATTACAGCTTCTATTGAATTAAGACTCTCAGCTTCCAGAAAGAAGTACCAAATACTCTAATTGCCATACAACGCTTGATAGGAGCAAGGAAAGTAGCAAATGACTTGCCAGAAATCAAAACCAGCAGAACGCTTTGATATAGTGCCCTATGTCCTGTGCCCCTCTCAAATGCCCCTTAAAGCAGGTCTACGGGCATTTCCTGAAGAGCTCAGTGGATATATTTGCTTATTGTGAGATGAGAGGGTGGTACAGCTTCATGGCTCCAGAGCTTCAGCATTTGGAGGTCAGGTTTGGGATTTTTCTTCTGCAAAATCCACCCACTGCAGCTGTGCCTTACCTCCCTCTCCCCCACAGCCTGCAAACTATATGCTACCCTCCTAAAAGCAGCCAAGTCAGGGTGCAATACTTGTTAGATTGGTGGAAATCTGTAATCTTGCCAGATTTGTGAAAAACCTGGTTAAATTGCTTGAGGAATGTGTTGCTTTTCAGGACTCTCAAACTGGTTTCTACACATCTCACTGGGAAATGCGATGGGGTATGGATACTGAAAAAAAGCTGAATGAAATTGCTGGCCTTTACTAGATGTGCTAAACAGTAATAATGTCATATTTATGTCTTACTGAGAGGAGCAGAAATCCATTCCAAAGAGGTGTTCCCAAGTATCTGATTAATCTGCTTGATTAAAAAAAATAATTTGCTGCCCTAACACATTTTCCCATTGGTAGAAGAATTTTTACCATGTGCATAATAGAAATGTAATTTAACAGTCACAGGAACAGGCAAGCTAGTGATAATGGCTTCAGTCACTCCTGGATCTGACAACTGTACCTTGTGCCAGAGGAGTGGCAGGGAACAAACTGCTCCCCAAAATGGCTCATAGCACCAGGAGCTCACAGGGCAGCATGGGGACAGCCTTAAGGTGTCTCCACAAGGGATTTTGTCCTGGAGATCAGTGTTAGGATTGTGGCACTGTCTGTGGGCAATTGTGGCAATGGCTTTTATCCACTTGTTCTGGGTTTCAACTGGTGCAACCAGTGGATCAGGAATACCCCATTACATTGCAGTGTGCAAGCAGAGGCATGTTCCTCATAGCTGAAGGAACTTTTTTTTTTTTTTAAAGTCCTCCTGGAAACAGAGGCCAGCAATTTCTCCCCTTCTCTTCATCCCTGGCTTCAGCTCAGGGGTTGTAAGAAAGTGGGGGTGGTGTGCTAAAATCCCGGGCTTTGCTCTGGGCAGGTTTTTTAATAGGTTTGTTGTTGGTACATAACCCTGTGTTTGAATGCTCCCTTCTTCGCCTGCAGATGACATCATCTGGTATCGTGAAGGGGCTTTTCTGTCTTTGTGGTGGGTGCTGGCTGGATCTGATCCTGGGGGAAGCAGGTGCTTGCTCAGAGCCTCCCATCCCCAAGCCAGGGTGCCCACAGCCGGCAGCACCGTGCTGTGCTTCCCTCTGAATTTCAATGAGCACCGTGGAAGGCCAGGGTTTGGTGGGATGCACTGATTACTTGGAGCCTTCCTTTTTGGGGGCATCACGAGCAGTTCATTTCCCCCTCTCCTTTCATGTTCACACTATGCTTTACACCAATTTCTCCTGTGCATGTTCATCTGCCAGGCAGGGTAATAGGCCCCCGGGGGCTGCAATGAGTCTCTGAGGCTTTTGAAGGGGCTTGATATTGCCTGAGCTGGGAAGGCAGCAAGAGGCAGCGTGTGTAGCTAATCCTGCAATACAATAACCAGTCCTTCCTGGTGGATATTGAATTTGCTAAACATATAATTGTTTATTGTTTGCCTGTGTAATGATGTGCACAGGGCTTGGGCCAGTTTGGAAATATTAATAAACATGACAAAATTTCAGTAATGTACCAGGCAAAATCCTCACATCACTCCCAGAAATACTAATATGTTCATAAATGGAATGCAAAAGATTTTTCTTCCAAAATTTTAAAAAACAACTTTCCATTATCTAAGCTACATAGCAGAAGTACTCACTAGGTTATTCACCCCAATACACTCTAATGAGTGGATTCACAAGCTTCTCTCTGATGTAGCAAAATCAGATCAGTGTAAGGACAAGAAAGCTGACATTGCTATGTCCAGACACCTTTTCTGTGCAGAGGAATGGACAGGTGATTTACAGACCTTTCACAAAATCACAGAATCACAGAATCCTAGGGGTTGGAAGGGACCTCGAAAGATCATCTAGTCCAACCCCCTCTGCCAGGCAGGGTCACCTAGAGCACATCACACAGGAACTTGTCCAGGCAGGTTTTGAATGTCTCCAGCGAAGGAGACTCCACAACCTCTCTGGGCAGCCTGTTCCAGTGCTCTGTCACTCTCGCAGTAAAGAAGTTTTTCCTCACATTTATGTGGAACCTCCTATGCTCCAGTTTGCACCCATTGCCCCTTGTCCTATCACTGGACTTCACTGAGAAGAGCCTGGCTCCATCATCCTGACACTTGTCCTTAATGTATTTATAAACATTGATGAGGCCGCCCCTCAGTCTCCTCCAAGCTAAAGAGACCCAGCTCCCTCAGCCTTTCCTCATAAGGGAGATGTTCCACTCCCTTAATCATCTTGGTGGCTCTGTGCTGGACTCTTTTAAGCAGTTCCCTGTCCTTCTTGAACTGTGGGGCCCAGAACTGGACACAATATTCCAGATGCGGCCTCACCAAGGCAGAATAGAGGGGGAGGAGAACCTCTCTTGACCTACTAACCACACCCTTTCTAATGCACCCCAGAATGCCATTGGCCTTCTTGGCTACAAGGGCATATTGCTGGCTCATGGTCGTCCTTCTGTCCACCAGGACCCCCAGGTCCCTTTCTCCTACACTGCTCTCCAGCAGGTAATCAACCACTACCCTAGCTCTGCCACGTCTACCACTAAACCCTGTCCCCTGGCACCACATCTGTCTTTTTAGATATATCCAGGGAATGTGGTTCAACCACCTCCTCAGACAGCCTGGATCCCCAAGTTCAACTCCCGCCCCAGAACAGGACAACCCCAAGGTTCATACCATGTTCCTGAGGGCATTGTCCAAATGTTTCTTGAATATTGTCAAGCTTGGTGCCATTACTGCTTCCCTGGGGAGCCTATTCCAGTGCTCCACCACCCTCTGGGTTAAGAATCCCTTCCTAATGTCCAAACTAAACCTCCCCCCTGCACATCTCACTACCATTCCCTCGGGTCCTATCATTGGTCACCAGAGAGAAGAGGTCAGCACCTGCTCCTCCACCTTCCCTAGTGAGGAAGCACTAAGCTGCAATGAGGTCTCCCCTAAGTCTCCTCTTCTCCAGGCTGAACAAACCAAGTGCTTCCAGCCACTCCTCATACGGCATCCCCTCCAAGCCCTTCACCAACCTTGTGGCCCTCCTCTGGACACTCTCCAGCAGCTTCATATCCTTTTTGTACTGTGGTGCCCAGAACTGCACACAGTACTCAAGATGGGACTGCACCAGTGCAGAGTAAAGTGGGACAATCACCTCCCTTGACCAGCTGGTTCCCAAAAGCATTGAAAAATCATTGAGAGAGGTATCGCTATGACCTCTGCTAGCTCTTTAAGTATCCTTGGATGAATCTCATCAGGTCCCATTGACTTGTAAGGATCCAGCTTTAGCAGCAAATCCCGTACAAGTTCAGGGCTGATTGGGAGATTGTCATTTGCCCAGTCATGGTTCTCTAGCCCAGGGCTCTGGGGGTGCTTAAGCCCATCAACAGTGTTGAAGACAGAGGTGAAAAAAGCATTAAACATCTCTGCCTTGTCTATATCCCTGTTTATCAGGTGTCCATGATCATCAAGTAATGAGCCAATGTTATTTCTGGCCTGCTTTTTGCTGTTAACATATTTTTAAAAGCTCTTTTTATTATCTTTCACAGTGTAAGCCAGCTTCAACTCTAGTTGAGGTTTAGCTGCATGGATTTCTGATTTCTGCCCTACAGTGTCGAACAGCATCTCTATAGTTCTCCCATGTTGTCTGTCCTTCCATCCACTGTCCATACACCTTCCTTTTGTGCTTTAGTTCTAGTAGGAGGTCCCTGCTCAGCCAGGGTGGCCTTCTACCTTGCCTGCTTGACTTCTGGCATTTTGGAATCGCCTGGTCTTGTGCTCTTAGGAGGTGGTGCTTAAAGAGTGACCAGCTCTGCTGGACCCCAGTACCCTGAAATGCTTTTTCCCAGGAGACCTTACTAAGCAGTTCCTCTAGCAACCTGAAGTCTGCTTTCTTCAGGTCCAGAGTTGAGGTCTTACTGTTAGTTTTCCTCCTAGTACCATAGATGTTAAACTTGACTGCTTCATGGTCACTATGGCCAAGGCAGCCTCCAATCGCCACTTCATCCACAAGACCTTCTCTGTTTACAAGTAACAAATCACCTTTCCTAGTTGGTTCTCTCAACACCTGTACCATAAAGTTATCATCTAGATAGTTTAGGAATCTTCTCGACCTGTTTGTACCAGCTGTGTGGTGTTCCCAGTTGATATCTGGCAAGTTGAAATCCCTCATGAGGACAAGTGTAGATGACAGATGTATCCTGTAGTTCCTTAAAGAATGACTCATCAGTTTCCTCATCCTGATTGGGTGGCCTATAGCAAACTCCCACAATGATGTCTGTTTTAATTGTTTGCCCCTTAATTCTTACCCAAAGGCTCTCAGCTGTGCCATCACTCACTGCAAGCTCCACACATTCCAGCTCGTCCACAGTGGCTTTTTTTTGTTTGTTTTTAAACGAAAACAAATGTGAACCTCAGCCTGTGGATGATGCAGCCCATGGCTACCCACAACATTGCTTTGCCTGGGGATTGCTGGGATGAAAGGGCTTAACTGAACACCACACAATGACCAAAAATAGCACTAGCAGCTCAGCAATGCAGTCTCAGCTGCAAGGGCAAAACCCATCCTGTCTCAGGGAGCAACCAGGCTGCTGTTTGGGGTGCCAAGCACATTACAAAGCATGCTCTATGTCGGTGGGTGCAGGGAGAGACAGAGTCTGTATGTGCTGGTGGCGCTGCCTGCACCATCCCAGGCAGCAGTGTGGGACCCCGCTGCTACTTTCATTTTCCCTGCTTCCTCACCTGTGAGATGTGCACTGCGAGGAGTTTCATGAGAAGCAACTAATTTCTTGTTTTAGCTGGCTTCAGGGGGAAAAAAATACAAGGAAAATCCAGTTCGGTAAAACTGAACAAAATTTGGATCAGATTTGTTTAATTGTAGTGACAATTTTTCCCCAGTACTGTGTGGTCTGGCCTTACATGTTCCTCCTCTACTCTTCCTTACAAGGTGTACAAGGCTTGGAGAGAGGATGTGCCCAGGAGCAGCGCCCATCCATGCCATAGGGTGGTTACAGCAGAAAATAAGAACATTTGAGCCTGAACCCAAATCGCTGGTAACAACAACATCTCCTTCTGGCTCCCTTGGTTAATTTCCCTTCAAGATACATGGGCTGTCATGGCTGGTAGAAATGTGGGAAGATCTCAGTTGTTGATTTTGCAATTGAGCAGTGCAGAACCCAGGGAAAGCTCACACCTGTTTTTTTTGAGGGATGGGGGAGAAGCATAGCTGTCCTGGGTGCTGTGGCCATGCTGCACAGCCTGAGGGCTTCCTTGAAGCAGGGTGGTGGGGCTGAGGAATTTTACCCCCTGCAACTCCTCCTTGAGAAATACTGGTGATTCGGGGGATACAATGGCTCCTTCATTTTCATCTGGGCACTGATCAAGCTTTCAGGGAGGCACTTTCCAGGATGGAGACTGCCATTTCCACCCAGCATTTTGCTGCACGGCTTCATCAGTTGTCCTGACACAACCACATCTGCCCCATCAACACTCTCACCAAGGGCCCCATTAGTATTTTCTGGTATCATAATTTTGGAGGCTCACACTGTGCTGATTTTGCACAAGGAAGGCAAAATTCAGGCTACAGGTCCATACACAGTAGGTATAGCTGTCTTTCGTGCTACCTGTACAATGTGTTTTTTTAATTGTATTGAGGAGCATTTTGTCTTAATGACTTCAGCTTCCTAATCATTCTCATGGCCTAGGATCATCAAAACCCCTCAACAACCTTCCAGTCCCACTGTCACCTGTGAATTCTGTCTCATATTCTGAATCCCCGGAGGAAGATGCTGTAAAGTGTCAGCCCTGCAGGAGGTTCCCACGGAGTCCCACCAGATGTGCTTCCATGTATGTCACCTCCATTAGTGCCTGTCAACCCTCCAGCCCCTCAACACTATTGTATGTTGTTTGGAACTGTTGCAAGACTCTCATTCTCCCCAAAAAGCACTGTGGGGTGCCTAGTGATGCCTCATCCAGGCAGCTACTGTTACCAGTCACATTTCTAAACTCACCAGAAAATTAAATTAGGTCTGTTTTCTGTGAAACTCTGTCAACTGGCACTGATGCTCTCTCTTTTATTTTTGTCATACTCAAATTCCATGTCATCTTCTCCGTTGTCTGGTCTGGGATTGATGTCAGATATTTCCACCCTGCCTTTTTTTAAACACTTGCACACACTTAGACCTTTTCCAGTCCACTGGAACTTTGCTGGCACCCCCAGAGTTATTAAAACTGAATGCCAACAGGCCAAATATCTCCCAGGCTGCTCTTTAAGGACTTCAGGGTATAAATTATCTGGGCTTTGCAATTTAAAATTGTTTATCCCTAACAGCTGTTGTCTGTCATTCTTCTCAGCAATGCACTGGAGAGCATTTTATCATCCTTATGTCATCTCAACATATCATCTTTTTCTTTTCAACTACAGAACAAAAGTACTCATAAAACTCTTCTGCATTATCGTTAGCTGCTTCACCAGCTCCATTTAGAAATGACTTAATATTACTGTAAAGACTAATTTTTCATTTCTTAATGTGCATCTTTATGGCCCATAGAAGGACTCATTGAATTTATTTATTGGCGTGACAATTATCTGAATGTTTCTTGATGTCTGAATATGTGTAATCAGCGTTGTCTTTTAGATACATCATTCAGATACATGATTTTCAAAACACAAATTGTTCAGGGTGTTTCTCAGTCACACAAATTAAAAGCAGAGTTTTCTTGCTTGGGTTGTTTATGTCACCTTGATGAGGGCTTAAGCACCAGAGACACAATTAGTTTTTGCTTTTTCTAAGCCTAATTTAATTGACATGGAAAATATCCATCCCCACACAACAATGCTGCCTGCAGACAGGGATGGAGGCTGATCAGAAAGATAAGGGATTACTCTCAGTTCCAGAAACAGAGGTTTTGTTGCTGAGTTACAAAGTCTCCTTGTGTAAGTGATTCATCTGTTCGTGACACTGCTCTTCTGCCTAACAACTGGGACACATCGCTGCTTTGCCTCCTCTAGGAAGTGTTGAGGGTCCATGGGGGAGGACACCTTCCCTGAGCAAAGCCTTCTGCCATCAGGGAGCTCTAGAAGAGTCTGACTTGGGCAGGATTAGTGTTTTTGTAGTTCTTCTTTGGGTGCCACCTTGCCATTCACACTTAAAGCATCTCATTAAATTGTGATTTGCTTTTGGCTTGAAATTTATTGAAAAGCTGTCCAAGGCACAGCGAGGACTTTGGGGCAAGAAAACAGCATCGTTGCCTGTTGATTTTTTAATAAATTCCCTCCCCAGAGAGTGGAATTTAGACCTTCACAAATTCCACTCTCCTCTCCCCACAAGGTAATGAGCAGAGCAAACTGAGAGGAAAGCTGAAACTGGCAGGGGTCTGGATCCAATATGTGATTTGTTCCTTTTGGAAAGACCAGCTTTGTTTCAGACTGCTCCAGCTGGTAAAACTTTCACTCTGTAAATTCAGTGTGAAACCAAATGTGTTTCTTGAAACAGATCTTTGGAGGACTTTCAAAGACACCAGTAGGTCAGATGTATCCAATTAGTAAGGGCCCGTGACAGCAGGCAAGGGCCCTGAGGGGCAGGGAGGGGAATCTTCTCAGAACATCTTGCCTGCACCAGGTTGAACTTCATTAAGGTCACCCCATGAGTTAGAGCATGGGGAGTTCATGGTGGGGCTTTGGTGAAGGAGACTTCTTTGAGATGGGCTCGCATAGGTAATGTGGGGATAAAGGATGGCATGGGTTATATTCTGGTTGTGGCAGTGTCCAGGGGCTCATCTTGCTGTTGTGTATGAACAGATGGTGCCTGTTGTCATCCCCACCTACGCATCTAACTGTGTGGCTTTCCATGCAGTTATGAAATGGGAATGGTGGTACATAACCGTTCTTGGCTTTTTAAAGATTCTGTCTTTGCTTGTTGCTGTTTTGTAAACATGTCTTCTCACCGCATTTTCAGCTTGTCTTCTCCTCTATATCATCAGGGAAGGTTTCAACCTTTCATAGTGTATCCCACCTCTTTCAGGAGAGCTCACAACCAGGCTTGTTCCAGTTTACAGTCTCTACAGCCTACAAGTCCAGGACCCTGTCTTGGCTCCCAGTGCCACAAAATTTTCTCTAAATCTTGAATCTTTGGATCAGCTGCCACTACAATGGAAGTACAGTTCGACTTTACTTTGCAAAGGCTGCTAACATCCATGGGCTTGAAATGTGGCTTCTATTCATTACTTACACCTTCCATGCTGAGCGTACTCAGTGGATAAATTGACTAGACAAAAGTTTCCCATGGAGTTATAGTGTCCCCTTTTCACCCAAGAGGGTCTGGAGACGTTTCACAACTCACACATATACACCACCACTGGGCAGAGACAAAGGGCAGCCCAAGGCACTGCACCAGAGAAGGGGATGCTTTTGCAGTGGGCATCAGGGCACAACTTTCCCTACTACAGGAGCTGGTGAGAGCCGCACAGAAGCAAAGAGGGGCTGTTTGTAAAGCCTTAAATGAGAACTAATGAGGGGGAAGGTGGCCTGGGATTAGGGAGTGAGATGGAGCTCTCAGGCAACATTGCTTTCCAATATTGCTATGAGTGATCCCCAGGGCAGTCATTTTATGAGCTGGAAAAGGGGAAAAGCAACACATAGATTCATAGCATAATAGAATCATAGAATGTCTTGGATTGGAAGGGACATATAAAGGTCTTCTAGTCCAACCCCTCCACAATAAACGGGAACATCTCCAACTAGAACAGATTGCTCAGAGCCCCATCAAGCCTGACCTTGATTGTCTCCAGGGATGGGGCCTCCATCACCCATCTAGGCAACACATTCCAGTGATCCACCATCCTCATATTAAAGAACTTTTTCCCAATGTCCAACTTAAATCTACCGTTTTCTAGCTTGAAACCTCTACCCCTTGTCCTATTGCTACATGCTCTTGTGAACAGGTGTTCCCCAGCCTTCTTAGAGGCCCCTTTCAGGTATTGGAAGGTCGCTATAACGTCCCCCAAGTGACACCCCTACTGACTTTTGAAGGATGCTGGGCTGCTAGGTTTAGTAGGAAAGCACTTCTAGAGTGCAGATCAGGCTGAAAAATAGTCTAGGAATTAAACCACCCATATTTGCCATCTATTTCCCAGTTATCTGATTTTCATTCTCATCAAGTGCCAAATGTTCAATTGCAAAAAAACTTGGCCAGGCAGTTCCTTATTCCTCTTCATAAGCAATGCTCAGGTGCCAGTAAACAGGGGTGTGCCTGGGCTGTCAGTGGGACTTCTTTAACAGCGATATTAATTTTGCAACAGCTGCCTATGACATAGGAAGTACTCCAGATGTTGGGTGTTTATGAGCTGATTTATGAACAAGAGAAGGATCACAGCAGCTACCTATGGTACTGGTATACAGAGCATCTGCCTCCAGCTTTGGCTCCTGCAGATGCACCATACTTCCCAGCTGTCTTGTCAGCGGTGGGGAGGAGGAGGTATCAAAGTGCAGGAGCCCTTGAGGAAAAGGATGAACAAGGCTTTGCATTTTAGATGGGCTTTAGGTTAGAAAAATAATAAAACCCAAACATTTTAATAGAAAGATCAGCTCTAGCATTGGTAATCTAGCCAGACAGCAGTGGGATGAGGGGAGACATAGGGAATGTTTGATGTAAAATCAAGGTCGTGCCCTGAAAATCAGACACAGACGTAGAGAGAGGTATGTGAACCATTAAAATGAAAGGAAACCTGAGACGGCTGCTCCACCAGCTGCCAAAGACACTGTGCTTGCTGTTTGTGCACGCTCAAGCCCACGCTCCTCCACACTTGGCAGTGTGGCAGATGCCGCATTGTGGTTCCGTCAGAGGAGAGGAAACCCAGAGGATAAGCCAGAAGCAAGCTAGGGACATACTTAAAAAAACTCCTTTCTACTCATTAATGTGGGAGAGGGGATTTAAAGCTCTCAGTGGACGGAAAAGTTTTGGCCCAGAAACCCAAGGGGCTGAAGCCTTCTGGTCACCAACATGGTAAACGCAGCCTTCCTCTGCCTCCTTGTCCTCCTTCCTTGGCCAGAAGCACTGGTGAGCAAGAAGAAGCTGATCCATCCTCAGGCTTGACCAGGGAGCATTGTCTCCACAGATACTGCCAAAATCCACAGTGGTTCTTCCTGGGAGAACCGAGGAGCTGCAGAGACCGGCCAACAATTTACATGTGAATTTGTGTATCTCTGGAGGAGCTGGAAAGCTCTGCTCCTCCTCATTTATTTCTGCCTTGGCTGCAATTGAGGGACCCTGAAGTCAATAGACATTTTTCTGCTGGTTTCACTGGGTGTTGTGGCTTATCCATCATCTTTACAGCATCTGTTGCTACAGCACCAGCCTCCACTGAGTTTTCTCCTCTCAACTCCCACTATGGGAAACTGGCTCCTCTGGCTCGACACCGACACACAGCCTTCCCACCACCCCTTGCCCAGCACACATCTCTACCCTGGCTGGTGAGAGTCACAGGCTCCTGATGAGGACAAAGCAGATGCTAGAGAGGGTGCCCTGGTACCTACCAGACATGTTGGTTTCTTCCACAGCTCAGGCATTTTACATGCAGGAGCACAAGTTTCATTTTCTGGTGTACCAGTGCTGAAAATCATCTCTCATTCCCTCAGGACCTGTGTAAAAATCTTAGCTCTGCAGATAAACAGGGCCCTGCACATAACACTTTTTATCACACCCTGATCTCAGCGTGATTCTTATGAACTGATATTTTCTACTTTTTTTTTTTTTTTTTTTTTTTTCTTCACAGGGAAAACAACAAAACAATCCAGAATCCCCACTGGAAAGCCCAGCAGAGCTGATTTCAAGGCCCCCAAGGCAGCTGCAGAGCTGGAGACAGCTCACCAGCAGTGTGACCTCAGACGTTATGAGCTCACGGATCGTGTTTGTCTTGGCTTCCACCCACCTGACATGGGCTTGCACCAGCTGGCAGCAACATGACAAGTGGCTGCAGGGATCACCCGTTGCTGTCTCTAGATTCCAAGATGCACAAACAGCACCAGAGCTGCTGGCTCTGGGTGCTGCTGGGGACTGCTGCTGTCTCGTGACACTGTCTCATGTATCGTGGTGTTGTGTGACAGGACAACAGACTGCCACTGCATCCTAACAACACGTGTGGCTACCAGATCCTGAGCAGTTAGGGTGGAACAGGATTTCTATGCCTGTCTTCCAGATCAGGAAAAACAAAACCATGGATGAACTGCCAGAGCATGGAAGCTTTGGCTTTCAGCCACCACAGTGCTGCTGGACACAGCTGAGGTGCTCCTGCAACACTGAGCAAGTCACAGAGCGTTGTAAGGGGTGGAGAGAGATGCTCCACACCAGCTGACACAATGCAAACATTGCCTTTGGCATGTTTTGGCTGGATCAGACCCTTCAGTAGTCAGGGCTAGGAGGCAGGAAGGTAGGACGTGGGGAAGGCACCAAACTGTCCTCGCACATCCACAACTTCCCAAGTTCACTGTGTGTCCCCTTGTGTCACCGTGTGTCACCCCATGTGCCAAGGCTAATGAATGCCTGCAGCCTTGGGCTGTCACCTCCACCTGCAGCTGGCCAGGAGCACTGCCTACAGCTGAGGGACATGATTTTCCAAGGAGGACCAGTATGAGACTTCTTTCTCTTTGTACTTGGTCATCTAAACAACAGCTCTGATTAAAACCAGGAGCTATTGTACACTCAGCCATGTGTGGAGATCAGCCCAGCTTTTTTGGTCAACAACATGAAAATTAAGATACTTAACTTTGAGCATCTGTTTTTTTGCTTTGTTCTTTTTTTAATTTTGGACGAGTCCTTGTGAGATTGGACCATTTTCCTGAGAGGTCAGCACAATGAGATGCCTTAAAGCTTTCTAAAGATCAATTCTTTTATTAGATGATGGCCCAGAAAGCCGCTGGGGATGTACAGTCAGCATCTGCCCTTTATGGGAAGAGGAGAGGGTGGAAGGGGAGAGGCTGTGGTTCTGATTTTCTTGGCTCAACACTCAGGCTCTCCGAGTTTTGCCGTATGCCAAAGCCACGTGATTTGTGTAGCTGCGACACAAAATCATAAATCAATCCAGTTGGGCTAGGAAAGTTCACGAACCCTTATTGAACTTTTGGACGAACCTGGGTTGAGTTTTGAGCTCATAACGAAATCTGAAACCAGGCAGGCTTCAGAAGGATTTGCATTTCATTGCAAACCTTTTGTAGAGCTATACTAAACAGGCGGTGACCAGGGAAACACTGGGTTTGGTTAAGAAAGAAGGTGTTGGCATGAGAGCATTTAAATAGAGCAAGGCTGACTTTATAAAATAGTCCTACTGCAGCTAGTGAAAAATGATTGTTTTTGAAAACCTCCTCTTGCACAGCACTGTCAGGAGTTACTTCCATACCACAGAATTGTCCACCATGGCTGAAACACTTGCTGGGAAGATCCTCCCTTCCCATCAGATTTTGCAGATTTTCTGAGTGGTTTCGAACCTCTTAGTCTTAAACCTATTAAATTCTGGGGATCTGTTTGAATATTCCTGCATTTTTTATAACTCAGTTTCTAGGCATGAAACTTTCTAAACAACACCTTAATGCAATGTGTGCAAAAGATTTCAGAGCATCTTAATTTTCAGGCAGCTCAAAAATCCTCTGTATCCCCCCCTTGAAGATGAATGCTGAAATGAAGCCAGAAAAGGCTTCTTTGTAAGGTTCACCATTGCTTTTCTAGCTGAAGGGCATCCGGCTCTCCTGCTGCATGTCCCAGGATGGCAGACTTCTACAGAGGATTAGTTTGAGTCCAGATTTTGAATAAGCCTTTGCAGTGCTTCTTATTGCAAGTGGGTCAGGGCCAATAATCAGGAGATTTTCAAATAACAAGATTCCAGGTGCCTTTTTCTTTTTTTTTTTCCTTTTTTTTTTTTTTTTTTTTTTTGTGCCTTTCTATTTGAACCTTCAGGTTTCATATTTGCAACCTTTTCTTCCCAATGCCCAGGAGTCAGAAAGCTGAGATTCTCCAGGCTCTAGAGACAGCTACCTATGACAACAATAAAAAAGCCACAGCTCTTCAGAAAAAGCTCAAGTTGGCGTCTGTGTCTCCAGATGACCAAATGAGCCTCTGACTCCTCTAAGCTTTGTTTTTCACCCTTTCACATTACAATTTAGTAGAAGCTGTACTTTATCCGTTATACTTTACAATTTATATTTAAAATATACATATCGTGTACTAAGAAAATGCTGTGGCTATCCAGCCCAATGTTCTCATTAAATTTAGGATGACTTTTGCTGTTAGATTAAAATGAACCTGGAGCTGCCCCCAGATTAGCAAAAACAAAAGAAAAGCATGGGATTTCAGTAATTTTAAACAGCAGAGATACACCATACATACGGAATTTTAAGCAGCACTATGTAGAGGTCTGTGTCTCTCACAGAGAAAACTCCGCTGATGGGAACAACTGATCTGCATGGAAAAATACCAAAAAGCTCCAGCATTCTCCTTATTGACAACAAAGTTGTGATGATTTAGAGGAAAGGTCTAAAAGAAGTGAGGAAGGTGAAGTGCCTTGCTCAGGAAGGAATAAAATGATACTTGGTTTCTGAGTAGTTAATTTTATTTGGCCAGGGCAAAATTAAATTTGGAAGTTTAAGGGAATAATGAGCTGAAAATCTCTTAGCTATGTACAGCTGTCCCAACAAACCCAATGCTCTGGGTCAACTGGTACATCCAGGGAGATGGATACACCTTGTGCAGGCTGCTGGGGGACTGAACCCCCAGGACTGAGAGCAGCATCTCAGGGTGCACTGGACCTTTCTGGACTGTATCTGCATTCTTGAAAATCTTCTCTATCATGAGTGAGTCCTGTGGGCTCCCCCTTCTGACCTCTGCCTGGTGCATCTAAGTCCTGAAGGTCCAAGGAAAATCACACTGGGTTTATAGACTTACAGCTGAGTTTGGAAACTGATTTGTGGCTTTAAAATATGAGGTCTCAAATATGGGAACTATTTTGCTCTCTGTGTTAGGGCAGTGGATTCAAGTCTGTTTGCCAGAGGGATCCCAGGATTAAGGCTGGGAAAGAAGACAGAGAAGGCAGAGGAACAGGGTTGGGCTGGATGGATAATACATGGCGGAAAGACACTATCACCCCACAAAGAGGACAAGGAACAGGAATTCTTAATGTCAGGACATGAGGGACAAAGTTAAACTGGGAAAAAAGCAGTAGACAGAGGATATTTCAGGTAGATATTAGGAAAACTTTTCTTATCAAGCCGAGCAAGGTGCAAATGGCTGAGAGTGCCATGGGGTCGGAATGAGATCATTAGTGGCATCTAACAGAGAGCCCTACTGGCACAGTGTCACTGCTGCTGGTGCCTGATCCAGCTTGCTGTGGGCCCCAACTTGCCAAAACTGTGTATAGCACTCTGTCATGACCTGCAGCCACAATGTCAACTTGAAGACTATGCACCACATAAAAAAATCTGCAAGCTATTGAAGCATTGGCGATTTGATGGTGTCATCAAGAAAATGTTGTAAGGGCTCCCACAATGCCAGTGGTGTCATAGAAGGGTTGAGGTTGGAAAAGACCTCTAGAATTCATCTTGTCCAACCCTCCTGCTGAAGCAGGGCCACCTAGAGCCCAGGACCATGTTCAGAAGGCTTTTGAGTATCTCCAAGGATGGAGACCCCACAACCTCCCTGGTCAACCTGAAAATGAGTGATATAAAATAGGCTTCCTGCCTGCCATATTTGCTGTGCTCACTTTGATCTTGGACAAGTTCTCCATGTAAGAGATCAGCACTTGTTCCAAGCAGGGCAAAAGCAGGTAACTCATGGGATGCCTCTTTCATCCCAAAGCATCCATGCTAAGATGTGTTTCAGCACAGCAGCCTGGCTGCCACTGTAATTAACCATTTTCCAGACAAGGTCTTCCAAGTGGAGGCAATTATTTAATTTCCTTCTATGCACCTAGGAATCAGAGCTCTGATTTCAAAATTCAGGTGAGTTTCTCCGCTACAGCAGCTGGATAAGGAGGACCATTCAAAGGTGCTTCAACTGGGAAGAGTTTAATGGGGACCAAATTACTCCCAGGGAGCTGGAAAAGCAGGAAGAGTTATTAATTTGCTTAAGTAAAATCTTAGTGGTGAGTAAACACCTATTTGTGCTATAACTGGTAGCAGCAGCAGCAGGAGCAGGAACAAGCTGAAAGTAAATCCTGCATTTCATAATCGGAGATTTTCTCCACCTAAAAATTCAGTCCTGCACACACAGGACTTTCTGAGTGTGTGCATGTGTGCGTGTGCGTGTGCGTGTGTGTGTGTGTGGTCTGCAGCTCTTTGTTATATGCTGTGATTTTCCCCACCCCTCTACAGCGATAAGTAGGTAGGAGGCAGCTGTTTGGATAAGTCAGTGGCAGGTGATAAGATTATAACAAAGCCATTGGTCTGCAGCAGAAAGCTTCTGCGCCACATGTGGTGCTTTTATCAGGGGTCTACAAATTGTATTTGTTTTGTTTCAAGGGCTTAACTTAGCTCATCCTTAAAACAAAATGTCCTCATGCTTCCTGTCATCTTCCAAGATAGAGGAAGTGGTGAGATGTAGCTGTGCTCCCTGTCACTGTCTCCTTGCAGCAGAGCCTGGAAAGAGGTTTATTAATCAGCATTTTGGGTTTCCTTTCCTTGTTTCTCCCCGTTTCAGGTTACTCTGGCAAGGGAGCCTCCATTTTCTCTTTTGGTCTGCCAAACAAACTGAAGAATTCAGACACGGTGTGAAATGAGTCTATCTGAGATAAACCAGCCCTGCTGGGCCCGGGGCACAGCCCTTCCTGTCCCTGCATCCCCCTAGCGCAGGCAGTGCCCACCTCCCCTGCCCTGGTGCCAGGGAAATCACACACATCATCTCTGTGTATACCCTAAAAAGCCTGCAGGTCACTGGGCAGCCATTGCATTGGTAAATCAGCCAAGGCTTGAGCACTGGCTTGCAGCTGCTCAGCTCTCGGCCACCTCCAAAGGGGAAAGACTTTCTGTTCGGCTGTCTTAACTCATTGGAAAAGATTAATCAAGAGAAATAGTGTCAGAAGACTGATTGATGAAAGAAATCTTTTAGCTGGGCCTTTCAACTGCTGGAGACGTGCATTAAGGGATTGGCTTAGTAAACTCAGAGAGTTTGCTGATCACCTTTCTGCAGCCACTGCCTTCTTGACAGATCTCTAGTGGCTTGCACCAGCGTGTCCTGCAACAGAGGTGGGTGCAGGCAGGTCTGGAAATCCCACACCCTGCTGTATGTGTGGAGAGTGCATCTGCCCTGTCGCTGAGGAGATCATATGGCAACTAACAATACATAGTGTGTAGAGTTTCTTTAAAAATATTGAAAGTAGTATCAAAACAAAGCAGTAGCTTATTGGAGTTTCCCACTGCTCCTCTGGCCCTAGAGATCAACATGCCTTCAGAGTTCAAAGCCCTCTTGTGAGGCAAGTTTCTGCCCCAGAAGAATGTTCAGTGTATAAGAACAAGACACACAAAGAACGGAAGAAAAAAGGCTCACTATTATCCTATTTATTGACCAAGGGAACTGAAGAAGCAGAGGAACTTAAAGGTGTTCTCGATTTACTTCCCGTGTCCTTTTTTGGCAGCCAGAGGGACTTCTGGCCATGTCCTTAACTTGTGCCGGACACAGTCTCTTTGTCTGCCACCAGGCTGGTCACATATGAAGTCCTTCAGGACCACTACTACATGTTAAATCCTCAGCCTGTCTTAGTTCACACGATATTGCAAGTGTAGGCAGGTTGTTTTAACATGATTTAACCAGGCCAAAGAGGAACTGTGTAGCAGTGCAACCTCATTCCCTTCCCGCTTAGATGATAGCCCAGTGTTTAACCACTGTGTGATCTGGCAAGTCCCATGCTCATAGCTTACTGCAAACCATCTGTGAGCTATGCCAAGTGAAGCCAACCCAACACTAAATGCAAAGTCTGTAAGCAAGAACTAAATGAAAGAATTGAAAAAGCTGGGGAAATGTCTAGACCACTTAGATGGATTTATGTATTTAAGAAAGAGTTGGCTTATGTATTCGCTAACAACTCACAAACCTCAGAAGAAAATATTTTAAATCTTCTGCCTGATATGGTTTTTGGCTGGGAATGAAGAGATGAAACAAAGAGACCATCTCATTAAAAACCCTAATCCCAAGCTCTGAACAGCCCAGTAATAGTCTACAGACTGCTTTAAATTTTTTAAAAAATATTTCTGCTTGAGATTTACTCATGCTTATTAGACATGTAATGAAAAAGATTATTTATAACAATCCTTTTACAGACAACCTTTCTTCTAGAAAACAATCCTTGTTTGTGCAGTGCTGGGGGAAGCATCTGAGTCATGAAGTGGTTTTAACGACAGGGGAGTGGGAGATTGACTCAGTTAAAAACCTTTCAACATCATTATTTTACTTCCCTAGCAAAAGTTTGCTAAAGTAGAGATGAACAAAAGTGGGAGAAGAGACTTCTCTTCCTGCTGTTGAAGGCCCTCAAGCTCTCAAGTAGGCATGTGCTGGTGAAGAGGAACCATGTTCTAACTTGCTCAAGTGGAGGAAGGTACCCTCACCAACACCAAGGCAAGTGATCTGCAGCCCCATGGAAGCCACCACACCAGGTCTACTGACACACAAGGCAGTTGACTCCCTTTGTTTTGATGGAGAAAATGGTCCTAATTCATCATACCAAACCAGAAGGGGACTACTTAGGACAACCTTCAGGGATTACTGAAGAGATCTGGGAGCTTCAGTAGGGCACAAGCGTAGGAAAAAAAGCAGTGAGGGAGTGTCAGGACACTTGTGAGCTCCATGGTCTTCTCGCTCCCTATCTCTGCCCCTCTGAGACAACAAGTCTGGGCCAGCCCAGGGCCTCCCTGGACATAGCTGCAGAGTCTTCACCCAGTAGCTGACTCATTTTAACCAGGAAAATTACACCGCACAAATATTCTGGAAGAAGGGTGTGCTGAGGATTGCCTGAGTTCTCGCTGCGGTCAGAATGACACTCCATGGGAGCTAATGCAGAATATGTATATAAGTACACATGTATATATTAAAATAGATCTGAAGCTGCTTACGGACCAGTCTGAGTGTCAAGAAGCTATTTCTGTGATTTAAAGCGGTGTGCTGAGAGTGTGGGGACAGTACAGGTTAGTTTTAAAAAGATGGAAGTTCCTTTCTTGATTTTAGCTCACTTTTTTTTTGCATTTGTGACTATTGGTTACTGTGAATGGGAGCTTCACATGTCTGAATGGGTTTGGCCGAGCAACTCTGGATGTAGATGTCAATATTTTTAATTATGATGGAGAGAGATTGTGGTGTTCACATTCTTTATATCTCCTGTTGTTAAGGTATAGCTATTGAGGCTCTATTAGTTCATGTTGAAGTAAGCACAACACTACCATTTCTTTCAGTAAGGTCAAAGCTGGATCCATTGTGGAGAGAGGTATATTAAGCCTTCTATGTGCAGTCCAGCCCTTCCAAAATAGGCCTGACCTTCTTGTTGTTCGTTCCTCCTGGCTGCTGTTAATCAATTAATATGTGAATTTGCAGACTCAGATGGAGATGGGATATTAATGTAGACTGTGCACTGTTTCCCTACAGAAATTCATGTAAAAGCTGTCATTACATGAAACCGACATGAAACCGACAGAGAGCTGTTAACTTATGGATTCATCCAAGTAGACTCAGTAAGTGTTTTACCATCAACGCTCTTGCTGCACTTGAAATTAAATATGTGTGTCAAGGTTAGTGCTTCCTGGTCTGAGAAACTAAACCAGAAGAATATTACCAGATGTTAGCAATGTGTGTGTGTAGGAGGGGAAGATCACACCTGAATCTAGTCAGTGCAGAGCAATATTTGTAGCCTGGAGCTCATCACCTAGAAAAAGCCCACTTTTAATGAGGGCAAACTGAGTTAGTGTTCTCCACTGGTGCCTTTCCCCTCTTGATACGCCCAGATGGACTTTCTGACATGGAGCAGTTAAAACACAGTCCGACTCTGGGCATTCTGGAACTAGTGTGGCATCTTGCAGCAAGACAGAGCTATCTAAAGGAATGTCTCTGGCTGATACAGAATGACTCATGGTCTCCACCTCCTGCAGCAGCCCATTGTCCCAGGGATGGGACAAAAATTAGTGCTCCCTGTCCCCCAGACAACCCTCTGGTTGGAGGTGTGTTTGTTAAAATCCTGTTCAAGGAAGCTGGTTTAAGTTGGCTTTAGTTTCCAATGGTGTATTGTCTTTTGGAAAAAAACAATCATTAGCTATTTCACAAAATGATTAAGAGAATAGGTACCAGATGTCAGGGAAATGCAGCCGTTGGAGGAAAGAGCCTGCTCAGGTCTGAGATCAGACTTCCAGGTAAGAGAGAACCCTCTGTCAAGAAGTGCTCCCAGGACTTACTCAGTGGCAGAAATCCACCATGAACCCGTACAATACCCCGTGATATCTGGGGGAGTGTGCAGAGGAATTGGGGAAGCAGTCATATTTGTAAAAGGTCCAAGGAGGGGGAAATGCTAAAATGCTATGCGAGAACAGGGAATTGGCAAGAATTACTATTGTTTAAGAAAATAAAAATAAAATAGACTACTGAGACAATCTGGGAAGCAATGCAGCCAGTGAGCTGGACATCTGTTCTCAGGAAAAGACTTGGGAGCCATTTCAAGGGATGTGGTAAGAGAACAGTGACCAAACCCCAGCTTGATTAGAGGAAGCCGCCATAGGCTGAGGCACAGGAGGGTCGTGTCATGCTTAACTACTCTTTAGGAATTCTTTGAAGATACCACTGCCACAACAGATAAGAGCAATTTAGAGGGTAGCAGAATATTTTGATTTTCTAGAAGCATTTGACATATTTCCATACAGGAGATTAATGGTTTTTGTACAAAGACATTAAAGAGAAGATAAAACAGTGACTGGAGTGGAAAAATAGCTTAAAAATAGGAAGCAAAGGTTGCCAAAGGATGGAAGGAAGCATTTCTGACTATTTCTAAAACTGACACCACTTCTATTTATAGAGGACCAAATGATACTTACATAGAAACTAGTGGTAGTTTGAAACTGAAATCTGCTTTGCAGGAAGACAAGGAAAATGGGTGGTGTCCTGCTTTGTTCAAAACAGACTAGAAACAAGGTAGTAAGTCACCTTACTGCCCGAGCTGCAGGCAGAAAACCGTTGGAAGTGCTGCTGGCTTTACTCAAGGGTCCAGTACAGGGACACCCTGGGGTTAGTTTCCCACCCACCCATGCAGAGGGGCTGGTGGGGTCTTAGCAAGCTGCACTGCCTGCAGCCAGGCAGTGTGAGTATTGCCACCCAAACCCCTGCCTTACCCATTGGGCCAAAAGTATTTCCCTAAAAACTGTTAGGGGAAGAGACGAAAGCAAGGCTGAAACAACCTCTTTGAAGAAGGAAAGGGGCTTTCCACAGTGTGTCTAATGCTGCAAAATGTGTCCATAATCCTGCAGGCTTGTACAGACAACAGCATCTTTAATGTGCACCTGCAGCAGGATCAGGCCTCCTCCCTGTTGGGAGTGTTTTAGCACTGGGTCCTGGTGGGCAGTGTTAATGCTGACCCCATGGGCCAAATGCTGGTGAGATCTGCTCAAGGCCAACCAGGTCAGAGGCAGTTTAGGAGAGATCCTGGGGGCTGCAGGTCCCCCAAAGCCTATCTAAGTTAGCACCACATGAATGTTTTCTCCTAGTCCTGCTCTCACTAACACTAGAGTGGGTCAGGTGTAGTGTGTCTGAAATTGGCAACCAAGTAATTAAAGTGAAATCTTGGAAGTTCAAAACTGACATGTCTTCAAGATGAGTGGATTCATGTTGTTCATTCACCATGTCCATTCAAAATCCCATTTTTCAAGTCTGATTGTGGGCTCTGAAGTTGTGTGATCCTCTTGTCTTGGTTAGAAGTGTCTTTCACGTAACCTGATGCTCTTCTCCTTTGACAGACATTTTTTTGGTCAGATCCACAGATTTAGCCCTACGTAAGAGATCCTAAAGCAGTTAAAGTCATCTCCACTGAGCATCTCATATTTGTTGGATACAGGATGCAACAGACAGTAACTCACTAAAGAAGATTCTCCCCACAAAACTTAACTATTTCTCAGTCCTAAAGGAAGCAGTGTGCAAAACAGAAAAGCTTTCAGATTACTTTGGCCTGAATACTCTTTCTATTCCTTTTCTGTTTTGTCTCTTATACTTGACCCTGGCTTTCAGTGTTGGGGGGAAAAACAAGACAGGAAAAAGTATATCATGTCCAAATGCCTGTGGAGAAAACAAACAGCCTTTGAAATATGTTGTTTTAAAATATAGCTTCCTACCTGTAGTCTTTGTTTTTTCTGGAAGTAGCTAGAATCCTTGATGGCACTTGAGTTCTTAAAAACTCCTTTAAAAACTTACTCAATGAAGTAAATCAAGATAAAGAATACATATGGTAACAATACTGTCTCCTGCTTGGTTTCAACTTGTTCCAGCTGTTTGCGTGACCGTGAATTGCAGGGCTGGGAACACTGTGTCCATAACCGTGTTACTGGAAGTGACAGACAGGCCACCTGGGCAGCCCACTACATCTGTGCAAGCAGGTAAGGTAGCAGATAAGGTAGCAGTCACCTTGTGGCAACAGAGTTTCTTTGGTATAAGAGAGGAAAAATCTAGCTCCTCAAACTCCTTGAGGAGCCATTAGAAAAGGTCATGTCCAGCAAACAAAAAGAAAATAATATCTGGGTGTTCAAAGTCCGTCTGAAGTTTTATTTCTCTGCCAGAAAACCCAGCACTAAAGTTTAAGATAACATTTGGAGGGAAACAGATGTACTTGGGTGGTTTATTTGAAGTAGCTTCTCATATCTCATAGCCTGATTTTTTAAAATCTTTCTCTTATTTGAACATTTAATGCGATTACCACTTACAGCAGAGTTCTCATTAATGATGGTGCACTGGCAGGGGTTCCAAGGGAGTTGCACTTTATACTCCTGCTTGTAATCCATGTTAAAAAAAAGTTGTATACCTGAATATGTAGGTGTATGAACTTAAATACACTATGTTGAATTCCTTACTTAGTGATAATGTTGTGTTGTTACACAATGTTTTGTTGCTGGATCTCTACAAAATGTGGTACGTTATTGTTTAGCTTTTCTTTCTAGCATAGCAAGAAAGATTCTAATGTAATTTACCCCAGATTAGGTTGGGAGATGAACCCAGGCACCGTGTCACCCATCCCAGTGCCTCTGACCAGTGTCATCCCTTTGCCACATTGCCTCTGTCATTGAGGCAAAAGAGTTTGGGGTGGGTCACATTTGTGTGGCTTTGACCCATGTAATGTCATTATATCATGCAGTGTTCTTGTCTTCTGTCCCTTTCTTTAGTGATACTATGTAAGACAGGTATGTCAAGTGCCATGTAATCCATACAAATATAATGGCAATATAAGCAATATCCACAGCTTAAAGAAATGGCTGAGGATAGGACTGTGCTCCCTCCTTCCCTGACTTCTCTGTAGGTCAGTCCTCAGGGAAGCAGAGATGTGAGTGTGTGGCACTCAGATGTGCCAGGTGCTTTCATCAGCAGAGCAGAATGTTTGGCATCCATGGCTATCACCTGCTAAATGTCTTCCTGGGATTGCCCAGGTGTGAAATACTATATTTGAACATGCCTTTAAACATCCCCACCCACCACTCCATACTTCCTGTCTCAGAAGTCTTTCAGGTTGCCATGAAGTTTAAATCAGGGTTAGCCCTGATTACTGAAATTAATTGGGAAATTAGCAGAAGCCAGGGTGGAGCAGTTTTGTGTTACAAACCCAGGAGTCAGCCCACAGCTAACCTCACAGCCTGTGGGGGACCACTGGAGCCAGCACGGGTTCAATGGGATCAGCTTCGAAACAGCCAGTGGGCTGTGTGCTGGGAGCTAAATTTCACACTTTATCCCCTGCTCCTGCAAAGCAAGGAAATACTCTTTCCAGAGCCCCTCTTTGCAATACCCCGATACTGCTGCAGCAGCTGAGGCAGTCTGGTGCTGCTGCAATGTGGACGCTCCTCTGGATCCTGAGGATTTTCATTCTTCTTTGGGCACAAGAACTGCATTCACACTTAAATTATCACACTTAAAAAATACAAATTAAAAAAAATGTATTGCAAATGTTTAAATCTGCCCTTGTAATCCTCCTGCAAATTTCCCATGGTAGAAGAAATCAATAATAAAAATATTTCGATTTGAAAAAAACTTAGGAAGGTTGTGATTTTTTATCTACCACTGGGTATTAGGGATTGTGGAAGGAGACTTGGATCAATTAATATTTGTCAAGGAGAAAAGAATTAAGCATATTGAAAACTAGCTGAAAAAATACAATTTAGGCAAAGGACTATAAAGAGCTCTGTTAGTATAGGAAGAGGTGCTGCAGTGGAGCAGGCAATGAACAGAAACACCAGTCTGCCCTTGGCTGGTGGTGCTCAGCAGCGGACTCTCCTGTGGGGTCTGGGCATGGTGAAGTGAACTTTGTGCAGTGGGATGGGAGAATGACTCACAAGCTTCAGATGGAAAAATTGAGCTCAGGTATCATTGTGCAGGCGTACCTGTGGCACTCTCCATGTCTTTAGGTTTTTTTAATAGAAATTTAGGACAATTTAAAGTTTTTTTGGTGGGCATATAACCATGGGCACCAACTCTGGTCTGCTCTTCCGTGTGTGGAGCACACGGTGGCTAATGGCTTAACCAGACCTGGCCAACCCACTAAGCTAAATCTCTGATTCCATGTGAGAATAAGTCACAGGGACAGGAAAAAATGCTGCTTATTTCAGCTTTGTGAAGGAAACTTGCTGGGTCAATATGAGAGAAGGAGCACTCTGTGTCCAGCTGGGCTTCCCACCTGCAGTGTTAATGCTCACTAATGTGGTTTCAGCACAGAGCTGTGACGGCATCGTCAGAGCAGCCCAATTAGAGGCAACACCAAACAGAGGCCTAGAGTGACTCTGCCACCACTGCAGAACAAGCCCCCATGTACACTCTGTGCCCAAGCCCTCAGATCAGTGTAAATTAACACGATCCTCCGCAAGGAGAACAAGGATCTCCCAAACATACACTTATCCATTTGTTTGTTCATGCTACCATCTTTATCACATCTCTTCTTATCAAGTGGCTTCTCAAGTTTTAAGAGACACTGTATGTTTGCTTTTCTCTGTGACTGTGAACTATGACTGTGAACACAACAGAGTCATGATATGACACCTAGAGCAAGATCTTACAGAAAAACAGCAGTTTTCCTCAGAATTATAGTAGAATTCTAAAAGAAAGCAAGAACGCACAATTGTTGCTGATAGAAGCTACTGCAGCTTGAAAGCATCACCTTGAGCAGTCTCTATCCTCACTGGGCAGTTACATTTCCTGTAATGCTGCTTCTTACACCCCATAACACAAGCATATGCAGATGTTCTCATGAAGAAAAAGAGTGCAAAAGTATGCAGAAAGCAACCCAAGGAAGCTAGACAAGAGCTGTGAGGAAAACAGAGCTTTGAGCAATGCTGTAAGTGCAGCAAGATCTCTGTCCTCTTCAAGGAAAGGCGTCTCCAAGCTGCCTGGCAAAGGAGTTGGTCACTAAATGGTGCACAGTCGCACACAGTCAGCAGCCCTGTCCTGTTCCTCACACCTTAGCAATCATGTAGCCAGGAAGTGGTTGCCAGAGCTGCCTCATTATCTCATTTCAAGAGTAAAATCTGATTAGATTTAAAATCCAATCAGTAGAATTGAAAACATTCAGATTTTCCACATGCCATTAAGCAAACCCTTGGGTTCAAGTGTTATCGTACAGAGAACACAACTGCAGCTGGCTGGGTTTTGTCTGCTTGCACTTTCCCCCATCCAACAGGACAGGAGCAGGCTGTGGACCTTCCCTGGAGCTTGCCTGGGCACTACTGCAGCAAGGCCAGATTTATGGACAGGTTTTGTCCACAGTGACAGGGAGGTATAGCAACTAATCCCTGAAGGCTTTTGGCCATGCTCTAGTGCTACTGCGGTCAGCAAGAAGATTCCCACCAGTTTAAGCAGGACCAGAATATGGCCCTGTGGAAGGGAACAGAAGGGCTGAGAAGATGAGGTGTGTCAATTGCTCAGAATAATCTCCCAGGTGATGGGCATAAAACAGTTTACAAAAAAAGCCAAGCCAATTTTGCATAGCTCTCCCATGAGGCAGCCCTCTTTCCACTGCTTCTCTTATAAAAGCAGAGAAGCCAGCTTTCACAGCACTGCTAGTATCTATCTAGTAAATCAACAGATTGGAGGCATCTTTCCAAATAGACAACTGTGTTTATTAGTATAAGATACTAGTAAAAGCACTCTGTGATGAAGATTTCCTCATTTCTTTGTTTTATGTTTATTATAGTCTCTCCTCTGAGCAACAAATAAAACTGATGTGATGATTATCAGAGTTACAGACACACTTGGATTATTTTTTGTTCATGTGCCTGGGGTAACTAGCACAACACAGCAATGTAGCAGGAACTCAAAAGGAGTAGATGTTGTTTCATGTTACAAGGCAGACCAGCACAAATTTACGTGGGTAGTTTCCTGGGAACTGATCCAAAGAGGACATTAGATGTCACCATCCCCAGCACTGCAATGCTGAAGCTTCAACGTCTGTTCCCAGGGTGTAAACTCTAGCCCCAAATTAGGTGCTAAGCATGGACAGAAGCAGGATGCAAAATGGGATGCCCCAACTCAATATTGAGCTTTGCAAATGGTCATCTTCAAAGGAAATGAGCCCCTAAATGTGTCCACCCAAAATGGAGACCACAGCATAGGTGAACACTTCAGATGCATATGAATAAATGTTTAAAAATTGTTTCCTTATCAAGAGAAACTGATCAACCTTGTGCTTCTGGAAAAGCAGTGAGGGGGAACGTGACAAAGATATTCTGTGCAACTCTTTGACATCAGTAGAAGGCTGCAGTATATAAACCTTTTCCAGGGATTTAGTAATCAGCTCAGGTTAACAGCCTGAAGCAAAATAACTCATCAGGTTTTTATTGTATGGGAAATACCCTGAGGCAGTATGTATTGGTTTGTTAATAAGCAGTAGAAATGCAGAATCAGAAGGCTAATATTTAAAACTCCCCTATCTGATTAATCAGGATATTTTGTTAATTACATGCTATACAAAAAAATGAGCTTGGATATAGTGAAAATAAAGACCTTCACAACATGTATTTATCCTCGACAAGAAAGGAAGTATGAAGAGCTGCCAATACTGAATCTCAGCCTTGTTTGCATATTGCAGTGCTGCCAAAGGCAACAGCATGAAAATTTGCAAGACCCAAATTCATCCCTGGTGTTATTCAGCTCACTCTGGAGGAGATACAGCCAGGATAAGTTTGTCTTGATAGAGCTAAACAAACTGAGGTATTAGACAGAGCTGCCTGCCAAGTGCAGAGATCAGTGTATGACTCCTGGGAGAAGTGAGCAGATACCACTACCAGTGGTGGGTTTCATCCAGACCCATCACAAGAGTTAGCAATGCTCTCTGTTTCTTCCCTGTGAAAGTCCGAGCTGTTGCCCACAGCTGGCTGACCCACGCAGCTCCAAATGTAGCTGTGGGGTAGTTTCCAGGCTTAACACTAGCTGGCTGCATTTCCACACCTGCAAAACTTGAGTAAGGACTTATGTGGTCAACCAGGAGCCCAGAAGGAGTATGACAACAGGGCAAACATAGTGATACTTCCTCTGCATACACTCTCCCCCTTTCCTGTGGCTTTGTGGTTCCATTTTCACAGATAAGACTTGTCTTTGTGTTTAATGGTCCTCAATGGATTTTTTAAAGAAAAGCAGATTGTCCATGAAAGCACATCACTTCCAGTGTCTTTTCTTTGCACAGACTGTTATGGTTCCTGACTGATGGTCCCAGCTCTCTAGCAACAGATGTAAGATGACAGTTTCATAATTTCTTCAGGTTTCATGGAGATTTAAGCTCTTGATCCCACAAGTGTACATACATTTGACTGCTGGACCTTTCCACTGAGTCCTAACAACACTTGCCTGTTGCCTCCATGGGAACAACAATGAACTACCTGGGAAAAATCAGAGCCACGCTGCATCAATATGTCTTCACAGTTTCTTCAATATTTGGGTAAGTTAACCTGAGAGCCAGTGAACGGCCCAGTGAGTTTACACCCTGCAGCCCTATGGTGGCAAATGCTTCCAGCCTTGAAGTTGCCCACCCCAGATTCTTACCATAGCACAGCTAAATTTGTCCATGTATTTCTAATGTACCTATCAGGCAGCATGGAGATACTGCGGCTTTTGTGTCACAGAAGACATAAAATCTTTCCAACATGTTTCTGCTGTGTTCTGCACTGGGATGAGCTAGAAAATGTCAGACCTAGGAATTGGGCTGTTGTGGAGTTGTGAGCATGCATTGCTCACAGTACTCTGCATTTCTCAGGGTACCCAGATAGTTAATTTGATCTGCTACTGTAGGAGTCACTGGCAGACAGGCAGCAGGAGCGGGAAGGCTTATCTGAAGGGAAGCCAGATCTTACACAGCCCAATAGGCTGATATTAATTGTGATGGTCTTCATCAGAGTATCTCAGAAACATTAAAATACATCTGTTGCTGTTTGTCTGATTGCCATCTTGTTGTTTAAAGAAAGAGAGTGAGCTAAAAGGGCAGAAGTGTGTGGGAAAGAAAGCAGGGTCGATTTCAGACATTTGGTATGAGAGCCAGCTCTGTACTTGACTAACTTCATCTGTGTGCTGCTGGGAGTTTGGGTAAAGCTGACATGGATTTGAATGAAGTTAGTTGGTGAAGGGAATGAAATGAAGTGCAAGAGAAATGTAGGCTGAATTTCAGGACCTGATCTTTAAGTATGAGGGAATTTTTTAAACTAAAGAAGCCAAAAGACTTTAAGGTCCTATTATTTCCAGCATCTGCGTGCAGAGTAAGACAACATACTGGAGAAGGCACTTCTTCTCCCTGCCCTGTTCATGTCTGTAAGCACCCGAGCCAAATCTCAGGGAGCAGTCAGTCACCTTGCACATGCATCATGGATGCACACAGTCATGGCAACATGGACACAGACAGATGGATGGGAAGGCTGAAGCTTCACTCGGTTAAGACTGGTTCAGTTCACCTAGTAGTTAACAGATCCACGCTGCCTTGCATCAGGGCACAACCTCTGTGATCAGTGCTTGCAGTGTAAAAGGGACCCAGTTGGAGGAATTTAGGTCACTGTCACCTAGAGCAAGATATTGCTCAAAGAGTGCATTCTCCTCCTCCATCAGGAGCTCGTCTTCTATCAAGAGGCATCAGGTCTGAACACAAGGAGGCAGATGCCAGCTCTAGATGTCTGTGCCACTCAGGCAATTAACTGACAAATATAAACCAGATCTCCACATTTGAAAGCTTATTTGCATTGCTCCTGAGACAGTCTGTCGGAAAAGGATGCAATTAGGTTGAAGCTGACAAGATTTATGCACGGGGTAAAAAAAAAAGGGAGTACAAAAAGTGAATCCGTCTAACACCCAGGCGAGTGGCAGTTGTGGCATGAGCATCCTTCAGGGGAGAGCAGTCAGGGGGGCTTCAGAAGCTGCAAGGGAGGTGCAAAGCTGCTCCTCTCTCCAAAGTCAGTAGAGAGGGGATGCACACAGCCATGAGAACTGGAGTGTTACTGGCAGCCTCAGTGGGAGGCTACTGCTAGTAGTTGAGCTGCTACATTGCCAGCCCAAGCTGCCATCCACTCTCGGCAACATGACTCAGGCTGTGTGGGCAGCTCAGCTGATCCTCTGCCACTTTTAGTGTTCAACTTCTGGTCATCATGGACAATGCACATGGGCATGAGGGTCCAGAAGATGTAGGCCTTCATTCATCAGATATATTCCTGCTCTAATTAGGAGGGTTGTCATTCCAGGACCATGTGCCAGCTCAGCAGAAACCACAATAAACACACCTGCAGGTCAGGCATCTGGGATGCACCTCTCAGTTACACAGGTAAGCTGCCAAAATCTATATGACTGTTTTCCCTCAAAATTAGGAAAACTACATTAGAATCCATTTAAAGTGGATGGCATACCTGCTATTTGCAGTAAATTCACTACAGTAAAAGCACCTGTTCAGCATTCAACACTAAGAAGTCTTGGAGCTGTTTTCCACTTAGGAAATTCAGACTTATAAAGGGAAAAAAAATGCAGCTTTTCCTTGCAAACCATGCTTTATTCTGCTCTGTGGTAAAAGGACTGCAATAATTAGAAGAATAAAGTGTCTTAATGGTTGCTGGAGATCATTCAATTGGCGTGGAAAAATGCATTCCCTCCTTCTGTTTTTTTCTTTTGGCACCACTATGACAGGCGCTAATGGTGTCTGAGCAGCTCACTTGCAAGTCTGGTCCTTTATTCACCACTGGGCCTTCATTTCAGCATGTTGTTAATAAAAAGTGCTCCTGTTTCCATCTTCCAGGCAGGATGAAGCTGGGGGCAGCCCTGCAAGTTCTGCCCTTCTGCCACAGGCAGGCCCAAGGCTAGACCCAAAAGCTGTATATTAACCCAGATGGGTAAAACGTGTCAGAGTCCCCTTGAACAACTGAGTCTCGACAGCCAATATATTTGCATGTGAATTAGACAAAGAGAAGTGGTCGGCTGTGTTGCCTTTGTCCCTCTGGCTCCACTCACCAGTGGTTGCATGGCCCTAGGACTTGCAGCAGGAGAGACAGTGAGCTGTTGATTCCCAGCCATCTCACCCATGACACACACAACTTTACAAATCTCTGTCATATCCTCTTAAATGCTACCTTTTTGGGGTTAAACTGTCCTAACCAATTCAGTCATGCCTCACATGAATACCTTTGGTTGTGCTTGTTACCTTTCTGTAAAGCTGTTTGCAGAGGGGTGCCTTGAGCTGCATGGGGGTGAGCTGGGACCCCAAACCTGGCAGTAGCACTGGGGTTCCCATTTCATGCTCTCTTCATTTCCCAGTAATTGTCAACATTTAATCAGCTTCTCAATATTTCATCAGCTTTTGGTTGCTCTTGTGGATGAAACTGCTCTTTTCAAGGACCTGTCTCCTCAAAGCCTGTCACCATACACACAAAATGGGTGTTCTCCCCCCTGCCATATGCGCCACTTCACACAGTGATGTAAACTGCTTTGTTCACAATCTAGATAATTTATCTACAAGAATCTGATTTACTTTATTATTGCCAGTCAGTCTCATCATGACCTCTTGCAATTCCTATCAGTTTGCCTTCATTTCGATATGTTGAATAACTCTGTGTCACCAACAAATGTCAACTCATTGCTCCTTTCCCTTCCTAGATCATTTATGAATACATCAAATAACCCAGACACAGATTACTAGCACAGACAAGAGACCTGCACAACTCCCTTGGTGACTTCCCTCCATTGAGGAAAATGACTGTTTACTTTCACCCATAGTTTTCTATCATTTAGCCAATTACTTATGTGGGTTAGGACCTTACCGCTTGTCCCCTAGTTACTTAGTTTCCATAAAAACCTTAAGGGCAGGACTGTTGGTAAGCCAAGGAGACTGTCACCAGCATCACATATTAGCTCACCAAAACCCCCCTGGAGGTTTGTTAGACAGAGCTTCCCTCTCAGAACCCAGACTTACTCTTCATCACTTGCCTGTTTTTGTCCAGGTTTCCACTAACTCTATCCAGTACCACAGTCTGAGCTAATTTGTCTGGCACAGCTGCCAGACTTGTCATTTCTTTGATTCCTCCTCAGTCCTTATCTGTTTTACATGTGATTACAATCACATTTGCCTCCCTCCAGTCTTCAGATGCCAGTCAATGAGTGTTAATTACTAGCTAATTTCTTGACTACAACTTGTATGTTAGATTTAATTTAATATTAATTACATATAGAATTTCAGATGTCTGAATTATTCCACTGTTAGGATTTTTCAAGACAAGGAGGAGATTTATATAGGTGATGAATTTCATGAAGGACTCAGTTTTACCCAGGGGCATGAATTGATTATAAATTCACAAGGTAAGGATACATGTGGCTTATTTGCCTAGCCACACAAGTTGATAGGCATCCAATTTACATACAGCAGGACTTTGCTTGTACAGATGCTGCAAAGCATGAGCTAATGCATTCACTTACTGAGAAATCCATCCTGCTATATTTCATTGTTAAGTACATGGTGTTTTATGCATAGTTTATTTTGTACTTTCTATTTATATCCCTCATCCCTACTACTCTTAAAAAAATCTGTTTGGAACTGTTACGTCAATTATATGTTGACATTTTGAAAGTAAAATTGACTGGTCCCTGCTGAGATCAGTGGATTATTTGGCAGAGATTTCAACATGGTGCCAGTACCTGATCCAGATCTGTTCATTCCTCCTGCTAGTAGTAAGAGTAGAGAAACACCTTTCCTTGCAACCGTGCTCCATGGATAAATTGATAAGTCCTGAAGAGCTTACTGGGGATCAGTGAGGGACCCCTGAGCTAGGATGCTGAAAGCAGTGTCAAGAACCTGTACAGATGACAGAACTGGTGTCCAAAATCCAGAGACAAAAGAAAGAAGCTTTTAAACAGCATGAGGTATTTGCGCAAAACTATATAAAAAACCAGAAGGTAACTCAGGGGTGGTGGTGGCAAACTCAACAGGTTGACTAGCAAGCCTAAATCAGCACTGCTGAAATATTAATACTTATAGATGGGATTTTGGCATACCTTTAGGGGAAGATCCAGTTCTGACCAAGGAAATCTTGTGATATTACAGATGCAAAGAGGTGCCAGATCTGTGTTCTTAGTAATGTCTCTGTGGAAAGGGTCTCCAGACATAAGATTCCAAGAAGTATTACAAAATATCTGAGCAACCTGTAAAACACTGTTAGTAACATTGCAGAGTAGGGACCAGAAAACTAATTTTTTTTTATCCTCTGCCCTTGCACCCCTTCCACTCATTATTTCTGTCAATAGTTTAGGTTTTTGTGAATGATCAGTACACCAAGACTTTGCTGGATATTGCTTACTGTAAATCAGCCAGGATGTGCTCATGATTTCCAGAGATCTTTAACAACCTAAACAGCCAGTCATTCAGACATACTCAACAGTGGAGTGGTGTTGAAGAAATCCAGCCCTTCTTCTTCAGTTAATGGTGTTCTTTCTCCACTCCTTTAAGACAGAGAAGAATAATTTTTTAAAGCATGGAAAATACACTTTTTCCACCTCAGTTTAGATGCTTAGCTACTTAAAATTACCTTTAGAAGGAACTGACTTTCATGCTAGACTTGACTGGCAAAAGTAAGCATTTAAGAGCTGGAAGAAGAAAGAAAAGAGCCCGTAACTATGCCCCTTCAATTACCAGAAATGAACATGAAGGAACCAGAGCTAAATGCCCAGGTGCCAGTGAGCTTTAGGAGGAATGGGTTGTCTGCTTAAGTTCCCTCATTAAAAACAAAGACCCAAGCTTCCTGAAACAGAAGATTTCCACTTCTGCTTTATATGCATCCCAGAGAACCAAATGAAGGAGAATATGTGGGACACTGAGAAATAACTCTGGAATTCTGCATGCAAGGGAGTTTATTTTTATTAGCTGTTTTTCATGTAAGCTGTTTGCCTCTTAGGCACCTCACCTCAGATATTCCTGGCATGCATGGCTCACAGTGCTTGCCTCTGCTTCATGAAATCCATTTTGTGACAGCAGGAGTACATTCCCTGAGGGACTGTCACACTTGTGGAGGCTGGGACAGAGGGCTCTGAAATGTCACCTGAGGCATCCTGTCACTGCCCAACATTGGGCTTCAGTCTGGTCACATCATCCAACGAGGAACTGCATACCCGTTTTAACCCCTGAAGCAAATTTATCCTGGATGTAACTCTGTAGATACCAATCAAGTTGATCTAAGCCAAGTCTGAACCTGTATTTCCATAAATGTGGCCAGTTCATTTCTCACAGTTTGATTAATTCTAAACTCTCTTTCCACGTGAGTTCACTGTTAATTAAGTGGTGATGGGTCCTGCTGTGGCCTCCCTTGGAAAAAGCCCTGTTCTGTGAGCTGATGGAGAAGAGGTAGCTGTGATAGACTTAAAACCCTGGACAGAGCCAGTGTGAAAGCACATCCAGGGCACTTAACATCCTCAAAAATTTGCCTAGAGTCACTTATTAAAAAAGAGGGACATTTGTGTGAGGTGCGGGGACTTATTTCAGCCTGCTTTGACCCAAATGGGCAGCTGAAGGAAGGACATGACTACAGGCAGAGAGAACAAATTTTCTGACTGCATCTTGTGCAAATGTCTCTGTCTCCTGTAAGAGCTCATTTAGCTGCCATAGGCTAACCATTTCTAATCAAATGCTCCCAGACATAGACACCTAATTAGTCAACTGCAGAAAGATTTTGGAGTTTCAGGAGGTTCAGGGTCTATTTAGTTTCTTCCTCTTTATGTTTCACTTGCACACATCTGTCTTCCAAAGCTCCAGTCAGGATCTCAAGCAGAGTGCCAGACCAGCGGCTGTGTGTACATGTCGAAGAGATCGTGCTCAGAAACTTTTGATTAGCTAGACAGCTATTTCATTTACAGACAGCAGCTGAGCATCATCCAGGAAAATGAGTTAACTGAAACATAATTAACTACATGTCAGCAGAGCAAGTTGAATTAGTCTGTTGAGGAAATTAACAGGCACTCAGATACAATAGGGCTTCCAAGGAGCCCAAAGAAATAGAATGAAGGGGTGCAGCGACCAACTCACATTTCTAATTAGAGAAGAAAGTATGAATGAAATACAAGTTTCCCCCACATCTCACTCACCTTTCACATGCCCTATCACAGAGAAATTTCTACACGTGGGAACATTTCAGGCACACCTAGAACTTATTTAATCCAAAAGTTAAGCCATGTTAGCTCAACTCACTTTGGGCAGAGGGAGGCCGGTTTCTGAGGCAGCCAGTCATGCACTGAAGTAATGCCACATGAGTCAGGAGATCAGCCATGCAGAAAAGCCAGAGAGCTCTTCACAGCAGCTCATCAAAGGGTATTCACTTGGAACACTCAGCAGTCAATCATGATGCTGAAATCCAGGCTTGAGTTTCAGTTTCAAGTAAACTCAAAGTTCACAAGTGAGGATATTTTCTCATAGGTAGTGGTAAGCCTCTTTATCCTGCTTTCATGCTCCCAGGTCAATTCTTTGCCTCAGATAATTAAACCCAGTGTGGTGCTGAGGGGCTGTACAATGAGACACACCCCGGAAAACACTCCAGGGCTGTCATGGCTGCCAGACCCCCTATCTCCCTCCAGCCCCCCATCTGCACACAAGTCAAGGCCCCAGAGCTGTAACCCTACTTTGGGCTCTACTGACCCAGGACTTCTTTGCCCCTGTGACTATCTACCTTCCTTCAGCAGAGAGGGGACACAGGGAAGCCCCAGTCCTACAGCCCTGTCACCCAGGGTGAGCACTGTGTTTTCCTAGGGACCTTCAAAGGTAAATACAAGAATACTCTTTCCATCAGCTCTGGTGGATGCTGGAGTTGTCTTCAGGGCCAGCCTTTTTCCTCAGACAAAACTCTGTAATTCCCAATATCTTCCAAGTCCTTCAAGCACCATGACTTGGCCCTTCACATGTCTCTGTCCTCACTTTCCTAGAGCTTCTTCTGCACAAATACAAGTAAAGACACCAAACTTATCAGCTAGTCACCCAGAGCCCTCCCTGGGTAAAACTCTGACTTCCCAGGAATGTGTGAATAGCCAGGTGAATTTAAGTTCCCCTCCTTGCTTTATTCATAAAATTAGGTTTGCTATTACTCTTGATAAGAAGAAAAAAAATCAGCTTTCCAAACAGAAATGGAAAGCAGCACTCTGTTTTTCTGACACCTTTTGCCACAGTCTCAGGTTTAAACCAGACCCAAATGGCCATGCTTATTATTCTCCTGTGGGCAATAAGGAAGCAGTTTCTCAAGCTAGAGATGTAAACTGGAGTGATTCATTGCTCTTCACATACCTCGTGTGCTTTTCCTAGCCAATTTAGGTAAATACGGTATTGGAAATCGGATTCTGGATGAACAATTGCTAACAATTACGGCTAAGAGCCCCATCATTTTTTGCTTCATTTAATGTTCTCTATAATTATGCTAGTCATACAGAAAGTAATTTTATATTAATGTGAATGTCACACGGCCTTCCACAGAAACCTCAGCAATAATTAATGCTCCATTAACACCTTAACTGTCTTGTTATTATTTATTCATTTAGTATTAAAATTGATGAGGCTGTTTTAGGGAGGAGAGAGTCAAGATATATTGTCCAAAATTAAAATTTTTTTGCTTACAGCCACACTGTCCCCAGAAGAGCGACAGGACATTGGTTTAGCAATGGATGCTAGTGAATCTGTAGCCTCAGCTGTATTCTCCTCACTGCCTGCTGCTGTGCTATAAATAGCTCTATCTCAAACAAGGAGATACATAAAACACTTCCAGAGAACACCAGAGGAAGATCAGGAGATGATGTCTGGCAAGCCTTTTGGCAGAGAGACCTAAGACCCAGGAAAATTTCATTCTGTTCCCCTCTCTGTCATACTTCCAGATGTCTGTGAAAAAGCCACACGGACTAGTTCTCACCCTGTCAGAAGGTCAGGCTCTCAGCTAAAGAGAGGGTATGGGGTGTCTTTTGTTCTCTTAGATTTTATGCCCCAAAACCCAACATGAAATATTTTGTTCAAGCAAAATACAAAGTTTTTCACTTCTTTTGATCCGAGAAAAGAAAAAAAATCTGGGATCAATAGGGTATTTTTGTGTTTTGATTTTCACTTTGGCTGCTGGAAAATCCAATCACTCTTCGGGCCCAACCTTCAGTCCTTCTTTTTAATTAAGCACCTCAGGGTGCTGTTCTCCAGACCCCAATAAAATTACCTTTGCCAGGTGGGCAGGTGTGATCTGCCTGGGGTCACAGAAAAGCAAAACTGTGGCTGCTAGTAGTCAAGCTCCCACTGGGAACCTGTGGTACAGCTGGGACAAAAACTTGGATCTCACACATCCCAGCCCTGTGTTTCACCAGCAGGCTCATCCCTCCTTCCTAGCTGTCTTGAACCTGAGGGTTGCTTTCAGCACTGCATTTGGAGCCCTGTGTTTCCTTACCACCATGTTGCTGATAAGTGATTTTCCAGCTATTACCATCATCAACAACCTGACTAACAAGACTCATTAAGGCAAATGGCAGTCTGCCCCCTGGCTGAGTTTAGTAAGGGCTGGAGCTCCCCAGCTGGGACTGGACTGAATGTAGCCTTCTCTCACCAGAACTTGGAAGAGCTTTCAGTTTCTTCCAAAAACAACAGGGAGCTTTTCTTACTGGAGTACCCCTGGTCCTCAGTTAAGCCATCCCACAGCTGTTACTGACTTCTAAAAGTGGATCAGTCAGAAGTGTGGCCTTTGTGTTGAGATTTACCACCAAAGAAAGGGAAAGAAAACCTGCTTGTGCCTGAGGATACAGACAGATTTTTGTTTGACACTGTCCCATCACACACATATATGTGTACATATACATAATGCCTTGATAATAATGGCTTGTCACTCATTGCAAAGCCTCGGTTATGTTAGCCAGAGCGATATGGATTTTGCGCATGCTGAAATATCATAAAATTACACTGCTTTTATAGTTTTCCTTCCTTGCAGGAAGGCTTCATGTGGAACAGGATGTGCTGCCACCTTTTTTCCCTATATTTTTTTTTCATTCCCCTCTGTGCCATCTGCCACAGCTTCTCTAAAAGAAGCAGTTAAAATAAAAAGGGTGCTCCTTGCACTACCACCAGGATAAGTTGCTCAGCCCTAGGCTGCAAGGGCACTTCTAGGAAGGACTGGGACTCAAATCATGCAGTGCTCCATCAAAAGTGGACATTATTAGCACTCATACTGTGCTCAAGCTGCTTGATCATGGCACACAACTTCTGCTGCTTAGCAGGGGGTAGCTTGGCAGATAGGCCAGGCAGCTCATTTCCCACCACGGGGACCCTCTCTCTAAGTGCAGCTTTTTCTCCCGTCCTAGATATTGCACTGAAACTGCCAGTATACAAAAAGCAGGTGCAGCAAGGTGCATATAAATTGCAAATAAAAAGTTAATGGTTGCATCCTCCAGCACTCCATGAAGAGAAAAGGGCCATTAGCTTCATTAAAGCAAGGAAAAACATTCTTTTGTGCTCCCATTTTCCTCTTTACTGCAGTGAGTCTTCATGAGCGCACACACATGTATCTGTGCCTTGGAAACCTTGCTTTGGATTATAGCTTCTCATTACAAAGAAAAGGTTTCAGTTTCAGCTTTCCTTGCAAAGAATTTTCCTGCCTTTTCTCCACAAAAGCCCCCTTACTAATTCATCCTGAATCTATACAACCAGAGGTGACAGTCTGAAGAACCTTGGTCTGAACTCCCTGCCTCTGGGTCTGACCCTCATGGTCACTCCCCAGGGTTGCAAAGACCTCTATAATTCTCTACTCACGGTCAGTAACTCCTTCCCCTCCGTTTATAGTCATGGGCTATACCAGCCCATGGCACAGTAAAACCACTCATTTTGGCTTCCCCATTGCTGCATGAGTTTCTGGAGGGTGTTCTGCTTTCATTTTATGGCTTCCTACTTTTCTCACCGGCCTTAGTCTCATTATTACCAGAGAATGGTGGAGGGAGGAGGTAGCCCAGGCATGGGGAACTTAACTTGAAGACCACTTTCTCATGTTTCATGCTTCTGCGTTGGGTCATGGTAGGGTCAGGATAGTAATTATCTTTCTGCTTTGATGTCAAACACTGAGGATACACAAGTCACCCCAGTTTGGGTCTGGATTTGGATCTGAGTCTGAATTTTCTGCCAGAAATTCAGGATTCAGACCTAGGTGGGGTTCCACCATAACAGATCAGTTGAAAGGAGAAAATCATGAACTGTGGAGGAACTGGGCACAAATCAAGGAGAACTGCAGATGTCATTCAGCTGAAGCAATTTCACATTTAAAAACACAGACATTATGATGATGTAATATTGCTGAGCACCTGGCTGATGAGTATTTGAGTGAAGACTCATTGTCATATACTTCCTACCAGATTTGTTTCATTTTAACAAAACAGCAGCAAATACAGATACTTGAGGACTTGTTCTCTTTGCTTGTGAGCCTCACAAAGGATTTTGCAAACTATTTGCCCTGTTCCTGATTCAGCAAACATTTAAGAACATACTGGTTTGAATTTTGTCAAGCAGAACCTACCCTGGCTCCCATTTTGCCCTCTGTTCTCTCTCTGAAAGATACTGAGCCCACTTGCAAACCAGGAATATATACAATTGCGTTCCTGATCTGATTTCCCCCATCCTCTTCCTGAGGAATCAGCCCATCTGATTGTCAGTGGATAATGGCTATATGTTTCTCAACGAAGCTTCCTACCTGTCAACACCAGCTGCCAATGGAGACAGAGTTTTACTGTCAGGTGGCCGATACACAGATACTTTGGGTAAGGAGTCATGACATGAAAGATGAAAGGATCACTGTTGAGGGCATCTGTTACTGATCTCAAAAAAAAAGGAAATAGGAAACATTCTTGAACCATTTATACAGGAGCTCAAGAGCTCAGAATACTGTGCTCATGGGGACTTTAATTACCTACTGGATGTTCCTCATTCCTAAGGCAAAATAATTTTTTAATTTTTTTTCCAGATAGGACCACTTTGTGACATGGAAAGGATAGATAATCAAAAAAAGTGAAACCATTCTAGACTGATGATCCAGAGGGAGGAAAGAACTAAAAGTTTGAAGACAATAGGAGAGTTGGTAATACTGAGGACAGCTTTTTTTAATTTGGCCTATCTACATTAATAGATGGTTCTGGAAGGGCACAACCCCACAAAGGGGTTGGAGAGTGAAAGTGCACATGGATGAGAGCTAACAGACCAAGCAAGAAAAACGTGCCATTCATTCTTCATGTGTGTGCTTCGTTCATCTTACATTAAAAATTGTCCTCAAACAGATTGCAATCTTTTAAAAATCAATTTGCTACCTGAGACCACTTGCTAAATAATTTAAGCAGCTAAACCAAACCAATATTCAAAAATGAGGCACTGATACTCAAAGAAATGTCACTAGATACATAACTCAGATTGTGCATGGCTGTTCCTTGATCCAGTGAGTGCAATGGCACAGAAGTGGTGTTTAAACTCATATTAGCAAAGGTGTAACCCTTTTTTTTTTTTTTTTCTTTTTTCTTCTTCTTTTTTCCTGAAAATACTCTGTAAGAGCTGCTTAAAATGCACTTGCTGGATCTGGGTTTTTTCCTGCTGTTAATTAGGTTCAGTTTAGCATATTTAGAGATGAATGCCCAAAATGATCTCTAAACTTAGATCTACCTCTAAATATAGGCATAGCCTTGGTGCCACATGGGAGAGGAGAGAGCTACAAGCTCTGTCTGGTACACAGAATCTTTCCAGGGAATTGGCAAGCATGGTTTTGTGTGTCAATATAATAAGCAGGCAAGCTTGCTTAGCTGCTCACTCAAGCATGTGCCTTCTCTCAGCTCTGCTGAAGATTGTAATACAAATAGGAGTAGTCAAATCTGGGGAGGTTCCCCCATGAGGACTTTAGGCAGGGAAAGCTAGATACCCTTCACAGAGAAAAAAGAGAGATAAAATCAACATCAGGGTCAATCAGAGCAGAAGTCCAAATTAAGCTAAGAGGTGCTATCCTCAAACTGGGGTCTAATGGCAAAGGAACTGTGTACTATAATTGTCCAGAGGAGAAACTGAAAATATCAAGCACTCTGTAGAAGACAAAAGGATGGATAAAGCAAAAAAATATATTGGAAAGCATTAAGAAAAAGAAGACCAGGCTTTACAGATACTGCAGAAAACAAAGTACTAGAAGAAACAGGTGAAGGAGAAAATTTTATGAGAATAAAACCTGACTGAGACAGTGAGCTGCTTCTCTAAAGGGTCAGGAAATACAATCACAGAGATTTTGTCAAATGTGTGTCTGAGTAATCTTTCTCAAAGATGCTGAAATGTCTTTTGAACCCATCCCCAAGGTTCTATGTGCTTTATTTGTACTTCTGGTCCATTAGATTCCTACCATGAAACCTTCACTCTTTGGAGAATTCAGCTAATACTTCACCTTACTGAGGCAGGGAGAGCCAAACAAGCCATGGAAGGAGAAATAGGCATGTGACAATGCTTAACTTCTCTACAAAGAGTATAGCTCAATTACTTCTCTTAGTTAGGTCCCCTCTGCATGCATAATAAATGCTCACTTGCTTGAAAAGGCACGAAAGGCCATGAGCTGACAGGCACCATTAGGTGAGCATGTCTGGTTAGCCACCTTGCAAGCCACAAGGCAAATCTCTTGTGGAGATGTTACTGAATTTACAGAGAAGTGAAAGGCACAAATCCATTGCCAAGGGTTGAGCTTCGTTTATACCTCATATACAACCTCAGAGGAGTGTTCAAAGGGCTAGTAAAAGTCTGCTGCTTAACAAAGTGCTCGTCAAACAAAACAGGGCAGGCTGTATTAGCACATCTGGGCATATCTGGTAGAGCCTCCTCAGAGAAGGACACTGCAATGGGTGGTCTCAGGCATAGCTGTCCTTGTGCCTGACTTGCACAAAGCTTTTATGTTTATTTGTAATGTTCTTTACATATTTATTCAAAGTCTAATGACATTTAAATGAAAAATCTCATGCTGATTAAAAGCAGGTAGGGGAATAGCTGGGAAAATGAAATGCACCATACATAATCAGATCCAGACGACAGGCAGCCCAGGGTTTTGAGGGAACGAAGCTAATGAATATAGTGAACCTCTGGTAATTAGATTTGAACAGCCACAGTAAAGGGAAGGGAGTGGGGGAAATGCAAACATGGTATAGATCTTAAAAGGGAGAATAAACAAAAGGCAAAAAAAGGTTACCCTAACATAGGCTAATGAAAAGCCCACATCGCTGGCTGTAACCCTCAGAGGGAAGGACTGCAGAGTGTTTCTCCAGCTTTCCCCTTCAAACCTGTCCCATCATCTTTTCACTCTCCACTTCCACAGCTGTGCTCTTTTTTGTTTCCTCTCCTCCCCCTCTTCCACATCCCACCCTTTGCTTTTGCCCACATCCCCCATTTTACTCTCTCTGGGATCTCTAGATTTTTTCAGGATGAAGAGCCCTTTCTGGACCATGCTTATTTCTCTTCCAAGGCACAACCTCTCCATCCTGCCTGTGCAGTTACCAAAGCAGTAGAGCACTGCATTGCCTCTGTCCTTTTCAATGGCACTAGGCTAAACCCTTAATTCAGGCGAAGTACTTATAAACATGCAGTTCTTTAACATGTGAGCAATCCCACTAAAACCAGTGGAGTAACTGGGGTGTTAAGAACCACAGGTTTCTGTGCCTGCCCAGAACAGACACTCAAGTGTTAATTCCCTTTTATTGCCAAACTGGAGGGCAGATCTCAACCACTGCTGTCACATTCAGGCCCATCTCCTCATCTGCACATGAACTCAGCTCCTCTTGTGCCTGTCCCAGCAGACACCCAGCTGCGGCCAGTCCAACATCCCACCTCAGCAAGTCCCTGCCCTAGTGAGGAGATGCTCAGCTCCACTTCATGCCCCTGTGGGGCCCAGGCTCTGTGTGGCACCTGGGGTGGGCAGCATCAGCCGCCCCGGGGGTGGTGGGCAGAGGGCATTTGTGGCTCTTGGCTGGTCTCCGTCCTGAGCTGACTGTGTAAAAGGCTTTTGTGCAGCCCCAGTCTCCTGCCCGCCCTGACAATAGCCCCCTTCAAGATGCTGTACACCCCAAGGTTAGGAGCCATGATGGGGCCACGTGAACCCCACTCTGCTGCCTCCCGGGCATGCACACAAAGGGGAGATGGGGGAACAAACAACTTACAGTTTACTGAGAGATTTGGTGGGTTCAGGGGCTTGATACGAGCCTCTGTGGGTCTCGCTTAGTGGGTCTTTGGACAAATTCTTCACATTGCACTAGAATTAGAGCAGAAGCCCACCAGGACAAAACCCTGCCCCTCGCTACACCCGGGCAACCTCCCAGACATTGCAGCATCCTGTATGCAGAGAAACTGAAAGAAAAGAACTGCACTTATGCTTTATTTTGTGTGGACAATGAATTCTTTTCAATTAAACCAAGAATCAGCATCACTATTTGAATTACATATTTTTACATTGAATACAAAGTCTTTAATGTCTTTCCAATGGAGAGTTATAGAGAGTGTTAACAGAGCTGTCTCTTAGGCAACAGTTCTATTGGAGAAGCAGAAAGTGAGTTTAGATGGTGATAAAATGCAGTACTTTTTTTTTTTTCTTCTTGATGTCTTCACTAAATAGTGGAAGTTTCTCTTGGGATCTATTATTTGGATTATAATCTGAACTACTTTCTATCAGAATATTGACTCTCTCAACCAGAGAGATCAGGCTAGCACTGAAAAAATAAATTCCCTTGGGGAGATTTAACACAACTCTCTTTTCTCCCCTAAGCCAGAAAATCCTTTAAAATTATTTGAGTAACACTATCAACCTAAAGCAGAGAAAAAGGCTAGAAGCCGCTCACTTTGCATAGATTTTGAAGAGGAGAGCAACATCTTGCAGCACAGTTCGTTACTGACAGGTCAAAATGATTTGCTGGATTAGAGATATTTCCCTCCCTGGGAGACGTTGATTGCAGCAGAGGCTTTCCATTTACATATCATACAGCACAGCTCAGTTAGTTGGGTTTGAGGCAATCACATGTTAAAAGGCAATTTGAAGAAAATTACATATAACTTCAGATGTCATTCAGAAAGGATAGGGTAGTGGCATCTGTTTCTCATAACCTTTGAAACATTACACGTTTCAGAACGATACTGTTTCTTTAGAAGTAAACTATATAATATCTGGATTTTTAAAAATTAAACATGGTCCGTTTAATTTAGGATATTGTTATTCTAAAAAAGACAATGCTAGCCTTTTTCAACCTTCTCTGCGGTGTAAGTTATTATTGGCAAAGTCACTTTTGCTCTCTTGGTCTGATTCAGGAGTGTATTTCATGAATTGCCTTATAATTTTAGGTGGTGAGTAAACCTTTGTGTTCTGGATAAGGTCACAAAAACAATTTATCCAAGGCATTTGACAAAGAATGGAAAAATTGCTCACTTTTCCCATCAAACATAATTACCATTCACCACATCTAAATGAAGCTCTTGTATCTTTACTGGAGAACCAAGAGCTGCTATGAAACAGTTTATTTGTCCCTTAGCAGAAATCTGGTGCAGGGAAAACAGAGGAAATGGGCTTTATAATTAACCCTCTTAGAGCTCTGACAGAAAATTGATAGATCTGAAACTTATGCTGAGGCAAACTTTTTTTTTTTCTTTCTATGAATGACGGAAGCCTGTAAGGCAAGGCTCCTTTCCCTCTTGCTGGGACACACAGGATCTGGAAGTGGGCTGGAGAGATGACACAAGGGTAGGGGAACAGACAAACCCAGAGCTGGGCTCCGCAAATTTATTCAATTAGGTATTAAATGTTTGGAACAAGGTTTCATTTGCCAACAGCTGTATACAATCATTTGTGGTTTTGAGGCCAGGGTAATTGGCATGTTATGAGCTTTTGCCTCAGCTTTTGGCATCTGCCTGAAAACCACAGGGGAAGAGGGAAGGCTCTGCATGGGGCTCAGCCAGGAGCTGTCCCTGGGGAGCAGGAGCTCAGGAGGGCAAAGAGCTGTCAGTGAACATCACCCCAGTCTTCTGGGTACTGGGCAGAGGGTGCCCACCAGCACTTCTAGAAAGCCCTGGTGAGCTAAAGAAGTCCTTGCTAGACAGTATCCCCCTGAAGCCAGGATTGTTTCACGTGTACGGATTTACGCTTTTAACTAAACACAACTGTTTCCAGGAAACCGACTGAAGGTCCTTGCTAATTGGAAGCAGTGAGGGAATTTTGTTTTCCATTGTGTGCTTCAGTTCACAGCAATCCAGCAGTCAGAGCTAAGTCGTTACAGCTCGGAAGCTGCCACCAGCTTTTATCCAGCAGTGACATGACCTCGCCGTCCTCCTTCTGAGCGACATGGGACACTCTCTCCTTGTGTCAGGTTTCCTTGCAGGGCACACTAAGAACTGTGCACAACCTACTCTTCTTGTATCCTCTCCCCCTATTCTGCTTTTTTTTTGCCTTTCACAAATTGCAGCAGTTCTTTGCTACAGGATGCTTTTTGGGCCATTTGCTACCCATTTGTACAAGGCTGAGCATAGGAAGCCCTACCTAGGGCAAGACTCTTTAGCACCAGTACAACATAAATGTCATGTGCTAATAACACTGCGATGGAGCCTTACTCCTTCATATTCTGAGTATCAGTAGAGAGTATCATTCTACCCCTTTAATTATCATCTACAGCCATTTACTCATGGGTTCCTGCTGAAGGGGTGTCAGCCTTAAACAGTTCCTCTGTCTTGCACTGTCTTAACCAACATCAGGTCCTGATCTCTTAATTGTTTATGCCTTAAAGAGCTGTCCTATATCCTGTAGAGAAGCTCCCAACTCACGTCTAATTATTAACTAGAGAAGAAGGGAGCCGAAACATGCAGTGCTACTCTGCATTAGTGTTCTTTAGTTACAATAATGGATTGCTTTTTCCCTGTGGTGCTCAGATCTCTTAACAAAGAAAGAGGAACATTGTTACTGCCATTTAAGGGATGAAAATGCTTAAGTGCAATGGAGAAACGTGCCTTGCCCACAGTTACACAGCAGATTGGTGGCAGTCCCTGGGACTGAATACAAATCCACCAAAAGCTGTGTCATATCCATACCCCTAAGTGAGAACTCAATGTAGTTACTTAATAACAACAGAAAGGATAATTCATCCCATATATGTCCAAGAATTGATGCCAGTTGTTTTGGCAGGCACTCACATGCTGCTTGGTTTCGGTGAGCCTGTTCTTAATGCGTGCTCAACTGCTTGTTAATGGGATGGAGAGATGCAAATGAAAGCCTTCAGGCTTTGCAATAAGCAAACTTCACCCCTTGATCACAGTGCAGCCTGTCCTGCTCCTGACAGCTGAGGTTTTATAATGGGTCAGGTGGACAACAGATGTTCACCTGCTTAACTACAGTAGCGGTAAAACTCTTGAAACAACTGATGAACAAAAAGGGGCCATCTACTCCAGCCACTTTGCAATCAAGCAGGAGCCCTTCAGATGCATTTGGCTGTACGTCTTGTCTAATTTCCTCACAGAAAATTCAACTGATGGAGCCTCTGCTCTTTCATTGGGCAAATAATTTCTTTTTGCGGTAAGACCCTGCTCCTCTGATGCAGCTCTCCTCCCCCACCCCATGTGGCTAATCTAACTTTTCCCTTCCTACTCATGCTCATCAGCATGGATGCAATATATGCTCTGAAATGTCATAATTCCCCCTCACAATCACACTGTTATTCTTGCTCATCTGGAGTGCATCTGTGGGGTGTTGGTAATGAACTCCTATTACACTGGAGAGCAGGAGGATTAAGAACTGAGGAGCATGGGAATCCTGACTATTGCTGCCCAGGAAGGTGGCAGAGTCACTATTCCTGGAGGTGTTTAAAAGATGTGTAGATGTGGTGCTTAGAGGCATGGTTTAGCACTGCACTCAGTAGAGTTAGGTTAATGGCTGGACTTGATGATCTTAAAAGTCTTTTCCAACCAAAATGATCCTATAAGATGGGTGATCAAACTCTGTTCGTTTGGTGCAGGACTAGGGTGGCTGTGCAAAAATCCATACTCACAATAAGGAAGAGGTCATGCAGGATCACCTCAAGCTCTTGTCTAGCAGAAATCCTATGCATCTTTTGGCTGCCTTTGGCACTGTTTGTAGTGCAGTTCCTTAACTGTTATGAAGCTCCAGCTACATTTGTAGATGTCTGAAATAACAGGTTCCCTGGGTCCTCCAATATGTTACAGTGATGGAAGATGCCATATATAAATACCTGTGAAAGGAATATTTTAGAATGGAAACCTTGTCCTTGTCTCAGACTTTCTGAGATGTTGCGTATTCAAGCCTGAAATCAGAAAAATCAGGCCAAGGAGAGGATCCCTCTTCCTTTGTCTTGATGTTTGTTTTTCTAGGTACCTGATACTGCCCATTCACAGAAATTGCATGCTGGGCTGGGCATATCCAACCTGAAACTGCATCAGTTTTTGTATTCTTAAGATGCCTTTGCTGTAAATACCCATTTTCCTTTCCAAAGTGGGTGACTGTAAATTCAAACTTCACACCAGAGGTAGGGCAGTGTTTTGACATGGCCTTGCAGTCATTAGGGTAAGCTATATTCTTCAGATGAGTTGTAAGCTGCTGCCCAGGAAAAAAAGAAATCAACAGAGATCTGCTGGGAATAAGAAGGAAGCAAGAGATGCATGTCCTGAGCATCACCGCTTCCATCAATAAAGCTGTCTCTTGTACATGTGCATGCTTGTATACCATGTATTGCTGAGCCAGAGCCGAGTGCTTAGCAGATAGCCTTACTTGCAAAACCACTGCCCCCAAAGGACCAACTCAAATCAATCTAAAATGACTGTGAGTTCACTGAAATGCCTCATGACTTACATCCACGACTCTTTTTTTAATGGCAATATAAAAGGGAAAGGAGGCAGCCAAGCAGAAGGAAGTCTGGTGTGAGTGGATCAGCTCTGTGTACAGCCCCTGGAAAGAGCTCTTCACAGAGTGACCTTTAGGCCACGGTGAGATGGGCCCTCAGCCAGCAGCAGGTTTTTTTTGCTCCATCAATGCCTAGGGACTCCGTACGTGAGCTGAGGATGCAGCTTTCTGTTACATTGCCTTTGTGAATAAAATAGCTACGATATGAGGTAGCATCCCAGGCTCTCAGTCCTCTTCATTTCAAGGTCTTTGTCCTCACTGGGGCAGTGATCTGGAACAGTGACCGGCTGGGTTTGTTTCTGGGCCAAATAAAAGCTTGCTTTGTAGTGTCCTTCAGGGGATGCCGCTGCAGCTCACAGACTTTCATCTCACGACCTACCTGTTCTGTCGGGTCTGCCTGCAAAGTCTGTGTAACTCTTTGTGTTTGTTCTCAAAACAGGCATGCCAACAAACTCTTATGTTTTGGTTTGGTTTTTTTGAGTTTTGTTTTGTTTTCTTTTTTAAATAAGAAAACCAGGGCAGAAGAAACCTGTGCTAACAAGCCAGTGTGGGCACGTTGAGCCAAGAGAAGACGAGAACAACAGGGGCACCCCTTTCAGACTTCCTCATAGCTCTGCAGCTAACAGTGGTGAGCAAAACAGCAAACACAACATGGAAAAAGCCACTGGCAGAGCTTGCTTTGTTAAAAAATGCTGCCTTTGGGTCCTGCAGACACTGGTCACAGTGAAACCTATTTACTGTGAGTGGGAGAAATGAGGGGTGCATTTTCTGGGCTCCCTCGGTAACCCCAGCCCCTCACTCCTCCAGGAACTCAAACAATGGTGGCAACACATCACAGAATCACAGAAACACAGAATCACAGAATCACAGGAATCACAGAATCACAGAATCACAGAGTGTTAGGGGTTAGAAGGGACCTCTGAAGACCATCAAGTCCAACCCCCCTGCCAGAGCAGGACCAAAAACTAGGGCAGATCACTCAGAAAGGCATCCAGAAAGGTCTTGAAAGTCTCCAGAGGAGACTCCACAACCTCTCTGGGTTCCAGTGCTGTTATAAGCTGTTCAAAGCACTGTTCCAGTGCTTTGTGACCCACACAGTAAAGAAGTTCTTCCTCGTGTTGAAGTGGGACTTCCTGTGCTCGAGTTTGAAGCCATTGCCCCTTGTTCTATGACATGGAAACAAGTGAAAAGAGATTGTCTCTGCCTTCTTGACCCCCAGCCCTCATGTATTTATAGACGTTAATTAGATCCCCCTTCGGTCTTCTCCTCTCTAGACTGAAAAGCCCCAGGTCTCTTAGCCTTTCTTCGTAAGGCAGGTGTTCCAGTCCCTTAATCATCCTCATAGGCCTCCATTGGACTCTCTCAAGTAGATCCCTGTCACTCTTGAACTGGGGAGTCCAAAACTGGACACAATACTCCAAGTGAGGTCTCACCAGAGCCGAGTAGAGGGGAAGGAGAACCTCTCTTGATCTGCTGGACATACTTGTCCTAGTGCACTGCAAGATACTATTGGCCTTCCTGGCCACAAGGGCACATCGTTGTCCCATGGATAACTTGTTGTCTACCACGACTCCAAGGTCCTTCTCCACAGAGCTGTTCTCTAGCAGATCACCTCCTAACCTGTACTGGTGCATTTTGTTGTTCCTTCCCAGGTGCAGGACTCTGCATTTGCTCTTGTTGAACCTCATTATATTCCTCTTTGCCCAGCTCTCCAGCCTTCCCAAAGCTTGCTGAATGGCCACACAGTTTTCAGGTGAATCAGCCAATCCTCCCAGCTTCGTGTCATCAGCAAATTTGCTGAGAAGACACTCTGTCCCGTCATCAAGGTCATTGATAAAGATGTTGAACAGGACTGGACCCAGCAATGATCCCTGGGGTACTCCACTAGTTACAGGTCTGCAGCTGGACTCTGCACCATTGATCACGACTCTTTGGGCTCTATTGTGTAGCCAGTTCTTAATCCATCTCACTGCCCATTCTTTTATCCCACATATCCTGAGTTTGCTCACAAGGATGTTACAGGAGACTGTGTCAAAAGCCTTGCTAAGGTCAAAGTAGACTACATCCACTGGTCTCCCTGCATCTATCCATTTAGTCACAACATCATAAAAGGCTATCAGATTAGTAAAGCATGATTTCCCCTTGGTAAATCCATGCCGTCTACTCCTGATAACCTTCTCTTCCATGTGCTTCGAGATGACCTCCAGAATGAGCCGCTCCATCATTTTTCCAGGAATGGAGGTGAGGCTGACTGGTCTGTAATTTCCTGGATCTTCCTTCTTGCCCTTTTTGAAGCCTGGAATGACATTGGCTTTCCTCCAGTCCTCAGGCACCTCTCCTGTTTGCCATGATCTTTCGAAAATGATGGAGAGTGGTAGGGCAATAACATCAGCCAGCTCTCTCAACACTCTTGGGTGCATCTCATCAGGGCCCATGGACTCCTCCCAGGAGGGAGTAAGGATTGAGGACGGCCCAGAGAAGAAGGACTTGGGCGTAGTGGTCGACCAGAAGTTTAACATGAGCCACCAATGTACACTTGCAGCCCAGAGAGCCAACCGTATCCTGGGCTGCATCAAAAGAAGCACAGCCAGCCGGTCAAGAGAGGTGATTCTCCCCCTCTGCTCTGGTGAGACCCCACCTGGAGTACTGTGTCCAGTTCTAGAGTTCCCAGCATAAGAAGGACACAGAACTCCTTGAGCATGTCCAGAGGAGGGCCACAAAGATGATCAGAGGCCTGGAGCACCTCCCCTATGGAGACAGGCTGAGGAAGTTGGGTTTGTTTAGCCTAGAGAAGAGGAGGCTCCGGGGTGACCTTATAGCAGCTTTCCAGTATCTGAAGGGGGCCTACAAGAAAGCTGGGGTAGGGCTTTTTACACAGGTGTGTAGTGAGAGGACAAGGGGCAATGGTTTAAAACTTAAAGAGGGGAGGTTCAGGCTAGACATTAGGAAGAAGTTCTTTTCTGTGAGAGTGGTGAGAGGCTGGAACAGGTTGCCCCAGGAGGTTGGGGATGCCCCCTCCCTGGAGTGTTCAAGGCCAGATTGGATGAGGCCTTAAGCAACCTGGTCTAGTGGGAAGTGTCCCTGCCCATGCAGGGGGGTTGGAACTAGATGATCTTTAAGGTCCCTTCCAACCCTAGCCATTCTATGATTCTATGATTCTATGACTTGTGTACATTCAATTTGCATAACTGATCTCTGACCCACTCTTCATTGACTAGTGAAGAATCTTCCCTCCTCCAGGCTTCCTCTCCTATATCCAGGGTCTGAAGTTCATAAGGGCTGGCCTTAGTAAAGACTGAAGCAAAGAAGCTATTCAGCAACTCTGCCTTCTCTGAATCCTCTGTTATCAGGGCTCCCACTTCATTCAGGAGTGGGCCCACATTTTCCCTATTCTTCCTTTTACTACTGATATATTTGAAGAAGCTCCCATGGCAAAGCTGTCATGTAGGGCTGGCCAAATGTGCTGAAGGTATCAGTTGTTGTCCCTCCTGCCTGCCCTGCAGCTGTGAGAGCATGACACCGGATGGCCACCAGGCCAACGGGCTGGAGGAGCTGATGGATGGAAAACATTTCAGGAGGACCTAATGTCTACTCCAGATCATTTCTGTGCCAAGCCTGGTACAAGGGTGAGGATGAGAGAGAAGAGTAAGGAAGAAAAAGGGCATATGTTGGCTTTGCTCCAAAGCCCTCTTCCAACTTATGGCAGCAATAATGCATGTGTGATGCTCTCCCAGAGCCTCTTTTAGCCTTTGCGGATCCTTTGCCAGTGTTTCTTTCCCAATGTTACTTAACACATTAAGCAAGAATGGAGGCAGAAGGAGATCTAATGAATAGGAGAGAAGTAGTGGTGCTGAGTGGCTGAGTCCTTCCTGCTCGGCACCTTGGAGATGTTAAACATATCACTCCAGCCAAACATTCCACAGACAGTCGCTGCTTTGCTTCCTCATTTTTTGAGCGCTTTCAAGTCCTTGCTCCAAACCGCAAGAGCACTTGGGCTTCTAGAAGAAAATGCCATCAAATTTTGTCAACAAAGCCATTAGTCTTTAGTCACCTCAGGTATGGCTAAACTCTTTCACCAAAAATTCAGTCTGGGGCAACCCCCAGGAATGTAAACCTTCAGCCCACAAGGTGAAGTGTTGGCAACACTGATAAATGCCTCAAACGAAGCTCCTGGAATGGGAAGCATTTGGCAAGCTTGTAAGAGGTAAAACCAACCCACAACACTCAAGAATACAGCTTGTCCCTATAAATAATTAAAAGGAGCAGCTGCTATCTAAAAAAGTCAGAGCATGATACAAAAATGTCCTCCAGGGTATTTGTATTGCAGGAGTTAGAGTACAGCTGGAGGGAGTGTACAAAATGCCTGCTTGAAGCTGTTCAGAATTACCTGTGCTTTAATGTGAGGGTGTCCCAGCTTCCATGGGCAGTGTGGAAGGCTGTGTCCCGTCAGCACTCCTCCCTCCAGGGAAAGAGGTGTATAAGTACACTACCTGAGGCCCATTACCCCATTTGCAGAACTGACTCAGGCACCTATGTCCCCACAGCTTATATTAAAAATCCAGGTGACTAGACTTCTACATCACTGTGGTGGGTCAGGTTCTTCAACTTCAGCTCTCAGCTGAAGCTGTAAAAGTGATGTAAGTAAAAATTATTAATCCACCTTTATTCCTAAACTTAGGGAAAATTTGGCTCTGGGTACCAGCATGTGTTAGAGGTGATGGGTTTAGCATCCAGCACCTGCAAAAAACAGGCTGTCGATTTGTGTTCTTCACTGTTGGTTGCTGCAGCTGAGGATTTTTGCCCTACACATCCCTTTCTGCAGTTGGTGGCAACACTGAAAACTAATTACTCCTTCCTTTAAACATTTGGGAGGGGACTGAGGGGAAAAGACAGAGATCACATCAACTGTAACCAGTGGAGTCTGCCTATCTTCCTCAGTCCTCCTGCTAGCAGGGTTAGAAAGCTTTGTGTTGCGGCGAGGCTCTTTTCCCACTTTGGGAGAGAGGCAGGCTTGCAGAAAAATGGTGCTGGGCACCCATGACAAGGGTTCTCCCCTGTAGCTGGCAGACTTCACATTTTAGGGTGCTGCTTTCCAGCAGCATGGGACTTGATTGAAATTCATCTTGACTACATGAAAAACTGTTGCTATTGCCTCTTACACCCACTCTTGCTTTTTCTCATTGCCTTTCTTTTCTGCCTTTCCTTCTTACCTTTGTTTTTGCCTTCCACATTAAAGTCACCACATCCGTGAAATGGGAGGAGAGAAATTAAAAGAAAACATTTAATACCTCGAGTGTTTTTAAATCACTAGCCATCAGTAGAAGCCTGAAGAGGTCATCCCTGGAAATAATCCAGCTGGTGAACTCCTTATGGATGTCACCTTTCCAAGAGCAGTACCATTTCCTCATGGTGTGGGTGTACTTATTTATTATGTCATTAAAGTTGTTTTCTTTTGGTCAGCCTTTAAAGATCTTCCCTGGGGATTCACCAGGCTGGGCAGCAAGCCAAGCGGAACCCCCTAAAGTTAAGTGCTCGGCTCTGTTGGACATAAACCACTTAATATTTCAAAGACAACAAAAGTGGTACAGATCTAATTTGTTTCCAGTAGGAAAGAAATAACCAAAAAGTACCACACTGAGCCCATCACAATGGGCAATAAATGCCCCCTTCTTCAGGCCAGAGCAGGGTGGTACCGTGTGTTTGTAACTACAAATCATTATTACAGACCCTTTGCTCTGCTTGCCACAGCTCCAGAGAGGCTGAGCCAGACCTCACAGCTTGGTGCTGTTCATCATTCACTGTGCCCAGGCCAGGTGACAGCAGAGCCACACCTGGCACAGGTTCTTCCTCTTCAAGATACTCAGCTCACATTCATAGACGTATGCCACCATGGGTTTTGGAATTAGTTTTCCACAGACCTTCAGCTGGGTTGAATTCAGTCTCTAGCAGGTCAGCAGAGTGCAACACACAGGGTCAGCTGCAAAACCTTTTGAGGGACAGGAGGAGACTCCCTGGATTTCAGCAGGTGATAGAGCCAGGCTAAGGGAGGGAGGTCAGCAAATTGTGCACCCTGGTTCTCCCTGTTGTGAGGAACAACCCTGAGCACCAGTATGATGTGCTTCAGGATCTCACAGTCCGAAGTGCAAAGGTTGTTTCTCATACCCTTCCTACAGGTTTGCTCTGCTTGGTCCTGGATTAGGTTTAATGTCTGGTTCAGCTGTCGATGTAGTCTGCTTTGGTCTGCTCAGTGAGCTACAATCCTGAAGGGCTGCCAACTTGCCAGGACCATTATTCCTGCAGGGCCTCTTGGATAGCAATTGAGTCACTACAGATTTGGGCTGGTGGAGGGCAGATCAGGATCTGATGCCTCAAGAAAGTAAAACCCCCTTTTGCCATCCCCACCTCTCTCCAATGGGATCTCTGGGGCATGGCACTCCCTCTCAGTAGGCTGGGGCAATAAAAGATAGCCCCTGCTTTGGCACCCAGTTTACCTGGCTGCTCTCCTCACACGCTGGGGCACAGCAATGCAGAGGAGCTGGCAGAAGAAGGGAAGGGAATCTGTCCCTGCACCAACAAACTTGGCTGGTGTGCCAGAGCCTAGCAAGAGCCACTGCTCAGAGAAGCAGGGAAGGAGGCATGCAAAGACACAGGACCAGAAACACAATCATCTGTGCTTTCAATGAATAATCATGGCCATTCTAACAAACAAAGGGTGAGGAATGAGGACCACTCTATCAAATACATGTTTGCTGTCTTTCTTCCAGGTTTCAGGGGCGAATTTTGCAAATGGGTATTTGTATTGCTGGAGCTGCCACGTTACATTTAACACTGTTTAGGCTAATGTCCTGCTTTTCTCTCTGCCAGGACCCTGGGTTTGCAAGTGTTCATGACCCAACTGTAAATACACACTCTGAAGATGAGCTGCAGCAGAAAGGATCCTTCCTGGGGGCCAGGTCCAGCTCTGGCTGGTTATGATGGGACACATGTATTTTAGGATCCAGCACTGAAGGTCTGGTGTGTGCCCAGCTGCCCCTGCCTAGGGAGGACTAAGAGAAGGCTTAGGCTTCAGCAAAAGCCTTGTGGTCACCCCAGGAAACTGTGCCACCAAGTAGGTACTGACAGCGTGGCCACATCTGTGTCCAGGTAGTTCTGCTGGTGCTCCTAGACTGGTAAAAAAAAAAAAGGACTGAGATGGCCAGATGGCCACAGGTTAGACCAATTATTATCTAGCAACAGAAAAATGTCAGTGGGAAGTAATAATAGAACAGTCAGCCTGATGATGGTGTTAGGAAGACTTCAGGGACAGCAGGAGGGTGTTCAAGCAGGGCACCTGCCTGTGCCCTGCACCACAATCCTGCCCAAGGGCACTTTGCAAACTGAGGTGGATCAGCATGGTCTTGGGCAAGGGATACCCAACAGTAGCCAGACAGTGTGCTTCTGCCATGCTGAGGCCTTCTGTGCAAATTGACTGCTCTAGGCACACAAGGGAACCTCTACATCAGTTTAAGATAGGATATAAAATAGAAATGTCTATCAGCCCTGCAGGCAGCTTTTTATAGCTCTCTGAAGGAGTGTTCAGCCTCAGTTTTGTGTCACTCCAGCAAGAAGGCTGAAATTGCTTCTGCTTTACAGCTAAGCACAGGGAGCAGGATGAAGCCTATTGACAGATAGTTTCAGTGACAAACTGTAGTTTGTTTCCATGTAACTTGCACACTAAGAAATCCTGATAATAGAAAATGAATTTTAAAAGAGAAAAATATTCTATCTGCACACAATTTCTCCTGTGCAGTTGAAACAGGCAGGGTTCTGCAACACCCTGTTTAGTCCCCATTCTTTGATCAAGACAGATGCATCACATGCACTGACTTTTTTTAAAGTCTGAGAAGAGTGATGAAGGCAGGTATCCAAAAGAAATCCTAGATTAGGAGAAACGAAAAGGTGATTAACACTAATATGAATTAGAAGTTAAGAACAATTATCATAAAAGACAAAAAAAATTATTTTGCATTCATGGTAGAACTGATGGACAAGAAGTAGCAGGGTTCAGATTCAGAGTAAAAGGTACTAACAATTTCTGAGCAGTGCTTAGTAATAATACTTTGGGGATAGGTATAATTTTTCATGATACCAGGGGTGAGGGGGAAGGATGACTGTAAAATACTTCTATGGCCCAACAACAAGAAAGTGATAACAAACATCTACTAAAAAAAATAGCTATTTTTAAACCAGCAGATAAGGACTGCCCGCATCCAAGAGTCTATGGTGGCTGTGCAACATCCTGTGGACTTTCATAGGGATGTTTCTAGAGGACTAGGGGAGAATTAGTATTCTTTTAGATTTGCAGAGGGGTACACTAAGCAAGCCAGGCATTTACAACATTTCAGTTCATAACAATGGTTAGCAGGAGCTGGCTGGAGCAGGAAATGTTTAGCAACAAATTAAAGAGGAGTGATGTTATGATTTAGCAGCAACCCTGCTGAAAAGGACCTGGGGGTTGCACCAGATGCCAACCCACTTACGAGCCAACAGTGTGCTCTCATTGCTCCAGGTTGCACTTGGAGGTGCATGGCCATTTGACTAAGAGGGATTATTATTCCCTTGTGTCCAGCACGGGTGAGGTCAGATCTTGAATATTGCATCTTGCCTGGGGCCTCCCAGTTCAACAGGGATGTGGAGAAACCAGAGTGAGTCCAGTGGATTCTGTTGGGGCTGAGGGAACATGCCTTGCAAGGAGAGCCTGGTGGGCCAGGCTTGCTTAGTGCACTGTGGGGGCTAATCCACTAGCTACCTACTGCTATCTAAAGGATGGTTACAAAGGTAGTACTGCCAGATGACATAACAAGGGGCAATGGACTCAAAATGTGGCTGGGGGTGGGGGGGTAAGGTTGTACATTAGAAAAAGCTTCTTCACTGGAGGAGGGGTAGGGCAGCCCTGAAAGAGGTGCCCAGGGAGGCTGCTAAATCAGCATCCTCAAAGTTGTTTTTGGTGACAAATTCATGCCTGACTAACCTGGTGTTGGTGAAGTCTTTCTCCAAACAGGAGACCTGACTACATGGTCTCCTACCAACATTTCCTATAATTCTCACAAATTAAGGTGAAGAGGCTTGCTAAACTAATTCATTTTTTTTTCCATGGGATTGTTGGCGTGACTGGTAGAGACAGCAGCTTAATTTACTACCCATGCAGATTTCCACTTGATATACAACATTTTGCCTAAGAAATGTGAGCAGTGAATAAAAATCAGTGTGACATTTACTGATTGACTTGGAAGCCAGCTAAATGAGGGATCTTGACATGAAATGGTGGATGGGGAAGTGCAAGCATGCACAGCATTACAAAGTAGTGCACTTCTGGCAAGATTCCTTGCAAAAAGTGGCAGGAGGCTTATTTAACATTTCTATGAATGAGCTGAAAGATACATCACTGGCAAAGCCTGCAGATGATCAAAGGATAGCAAAAAGCATTAAATTACATGTTAGCCATCCATTTGATCCACTAGGAACACAGCCCCAACAAACAAGACATGAGTTTTACAGTGTTCACGTGGGGTTGGAGAGTGCAGGTATGCAGGGTGACCAGGTCCTTTCTGAAACTGCAGAAAAGCAGGAGGAGGTCTAGCCATGTGGCCAAGGGAAAGGGACATTTGTGCACCAGGCCACAGCTTGGGGAGGTCAGTGCTGCCCTGGAGTGTAGAACAGAGGAACCACCGAGCAAGAGGGAATCACTGTCACAGTCACTGCATTGTGTCTGCATCTGGGGGTCTGTGAATCAGGAAGGGTGCCAGAAAACTGGGAAGGAGTCAGTGAAAAGCCATGGGAATTACTGGGCTGACATGAGAGAAAAAACTCCAAAACCTCCTCATTTCACCTCTCCCTCCACCGCTTCTGCAGCTGCCAATTGCTCTGCTTGAGAAGAACATTGTTACAACCTATTTTTCCAGTAATTTGTGATTATTTGTTGTGGGTCTATATAAATACAGAAATTCATTAATTTACAGTGCGGGGAAATGCTTACCAAAACATGTAGCTTTTAAAAGAATGTAAAGCAAATATTAAAAACTGAACAATCCCTATAGTTTTTCCTGTGTCCATTTCTTTTGGAAAAAATAGACAGCTTTTTATTTCAAGATAGAGAAACCAAACATACAGGCTTTTCCCATGGCCCAACTTTCTACCCAGAAAGAGTTTAAATTACTGAATAAAATATGATTTACACAAAAAAGAGGGATTTAAGTAGGACCATTAATAGGCATTTAACTCTAACAAATGCCACTATAAACATTTATCCAAAATTCACCGGGGAACCAGGATTTTATCACTTTAGGAGCACTGCAGGGCTCTGTGATATGCTATGATGCTGGATAACAATCTAATAGGCCTCAATGACAACAAGCTGGCACCCTGCCATGGCTACAAAAAAAACACCCTACAGCTGGGAGCATGAGACAACCTGCAAACAATACTTCCTGATTTCCCAGCTAAGAGAACAGCACAGACTAATGTAGTTACAGCAGTCTCATAGAAACAAGGCATGAGGTAAAGTGCCTGAGCCTGGCCATTAATACTGATTTTTTTCATTTCAATCAAAGAAATGTAATTGGGATGCTGCTTAATTTTTTCTACCTTCAAAATGAATGAATTTTCACTTAAAAAGACAACAAAATACATTTTGAAATGGACTAGTTTAATACTGCTTTTTGGTTGTCATTTGCTTATTGGTATTTCCTATTTGTAAAAACACAAGCAAACATCTGAAAGAATATTATAGGTAGTAACAGTATTTTTCTTGAATTTTTAAAGATAATAGTTTATGTGACATTCTTCACAAAGAGGGGATATTTCAGTTCACTTTTATTTTGGGACATTTCATCCAGCTCATGAAGGTCTTCTCTGTCATAATATATTAAAAGAGGAAGAGCACTGTTAGCTGAATTGGTCATTATTTTACCCTTGCTCTGAGTGTGTAAGGCTCTGCAAGACTTGTTTGTCTTCATCTTCAGGGCTTCTCATGGAAATTTCCCTTACTTTGAAAGTGGGTCATAGTGGTAGTGACATTCTTACTTGTCACTTGGAGTTTCAGATTCAAAGCAAAACAACAAAGAAGGATTTCTGTTTGAAAGTTCTAAAAAAAAAAATAATAATAATAAAAAAATAACCTAGCCTTACTCCATTACAAAGCCATGCTGCCAATTTTACAAGTTTTCAATGCAAAACCCCAACTTTGCTGACTTTTTCCTGGAAAATGAGTCTACTGTAACTCAAATCCAAATGACATAGTGGTTATGTTGGGCATGGCATGGCCCTTACCTAGGGGTCTGACACAGGAAGGCCATAAGGCAAGCCTGGTGCTATATTGAAGAGGGCTTCCAGCATTTGATCTCAAGATAGGCACCTTTCTATCGGAAGTACAAGGAGAGGAAACACAGTGGTTGCAATTACACAAGTACAGATTTCACAAAACAGCACAACTAATACTACTACTGCTAATATAAAGTACACAAAGCCATACTCAGCCCAGTCTATGTACAGCAGTCACCACAAACAGAAAAGCCATCCTCAGGAACATAATTTTAAGAGACCCTCCAGCAACAACAACACTTGAGTAGAAGAGGGGGGACAGAAAGGGAAGGAAGACTTCCTTCCTTTACATTGAGCTTCTTGTTTGTGGTATGGGATATGCCTGTTGGCCAATTTGAGCCTGCTGCCCTGGTATTTGCCCCTCCTAGCCTCAGCCCCCAGCTGACTTGGAAGTGTTTACAGCCTGCATGCCATGGCTGGCCTAGAATTCTATCCCAGCCAAACCAGGACACCACTTCTGAGAGTAAGAGCTTGCCTCTGGAGGTTTGAAAGCTGATTTCTTTCTGTTTTAATGATGTATGCCTACATGTGTCCAGTCTGACAAAACTGGAAAAATACATGGCTTCAAGTAAGCAAAGACACCTAATTTCTGACCTTTCCTGATATACTCAGCCCTGCCATATTCCATTGGATCGTAGATGTAAGTTAAGTCAGGCTTAACATGGTTTTTACCTATAATATAGAACAATAGAATGAGACACTTCATTGTATCCTGCCTTGTTTTCTTCTCTATTGTTTTGATCTGTGTGTGTGTTACCTTGACATCATATTGATGAGAATGGTTTCAGAATAGATATTTGGCTGTATTACAGGTGATTCAAGCCTGTATTTCTTTCCAAATGGCTCCAGCTTTGAGGGAGAAAAAAAGACCTAGAGGGGAAAAAAACCCCAGCAACAGTATTGCATTCACTTTCCTGTTAGTTTCTGTCCAGCCTAAAGACTGAATAAAATCTGAAGTCTAAATGCTTAAGAGCGAATTGGATTTAATGAAGTGTTTTTGCAATAGAACAAAGATTTAAGTATAACCTGACTAAATATCTGAATCTGTACCAGTACATGTAACTTTGTCTTGAAATAATGGCTGACACAAACAATTTTAAGGCCCAGTTATTCACACCTCAACAAATAACTGCCTGCACAGGTCAAACGCTGTACAAAAGCATGTACAGAGGATTGTTAATGTTTTTGCAACCATCAGTTGCAAAAAAGCTAGACAGAGAGAATATCCATTTCTGTCTACCACTGAAAATGGTGCTTACTTTGAAGACATTTGAGAAAGTTTGAAGTCTCCTACTTAGGTACCTGCTATGGCACTGTGGAGGCAGTTGCAATGGTCTCTTCCCCCCTCCCTCCCTTCCTCCCTCCCTCCCAAGCATCCTTGGTGTTTCAGGGGCAGAAATTTCCAATTTGCCAGGTGTGCATTAAAACTAAAATCTCTTCAGAAAGAGCCATCCATATTCTGCTCTCCCAGGACAGCCCAATAACACCAAGTTCTTTTTTCTAGTCAAGAGGAACAGCAGGAGTCTGGCTCCAGTCTTGCCAGTCGTGCAAGCAAAACCATAGTCTGAGCCATGAATTTGCAAGCACAAAATAGAAGACAATTTCTGTTGAAGAGGCATCATTCTGATTCCTCACAGCACACATTTTTCACATGGTTTAGGTTTTTTTCCTAGTGTTGCTAAAGATAGCATCAAGTAAGGCTTCTTTCTAGTAAGTTTATTTGTAAATCAAATAAAAACACACACAAAAACAAAGCAACAAAAAATTAAGGCAGCGACCAATTAGGAATGTAGAAAAAAGAAATACAAATAGAAGTATTTATCTCAGAGATAAACAAGGGCAAAATAATTGACAGTCTTCATTTATTAAGAAAATGAGATTGCTGATTAAATAACAAGAAGCCTCTGGCTATTTTAGTACAGATGCCATTTTCAAGGCTAAAAGCATCCTTTTGCTTTTGGGCTCACATTGTTTGAGGCTAAAATTTAACAAAATCAGTCAAAGTATTTCTCTAGCCAGTGGTCAGGCACTCATCAGATGAGTTCTACCAGGGATTGTGCCAGATGAGCTAAGCTCATAGAGGGCAGAGCAGCCCTAAGCCGTCACCCATCCTGAGTTTGCCTTTTTTGCCTAAAAGAATACACGAGCCCTTCCATTCTTCTCTTACATTGCCCCACAGTGACTCTTCAGTCACTTACCCACCTGGATTTTTTTTTTACTAAATAAATAAGGATCAAAATAAACAGGCATGTAAGTTTTCAATTAAATGTTTAAAAAGCCAGTCTGGTGACTGCTGTGTACTATACCCACTTTCCATAGTCCTTTAATGACAGTTTTCTTTCACAAAAGATAAACACCAGAATATATATGACATAGCCCTGCCTGATGAGCGATGCCTATGTTAATGCCCAGATAAACCTGAATTTTTTATATACGGGTTTAAGAAACTGATAGGAAGGTTCTTACAGCAGCATCCACCCACCTGACACTTGAATTGTAATAAGTCATTTCATGACAAGTGTTAATCTCTCTCTCCCCATGGCATCTCTGCCAAAGTCATCACTGAAGCACACAGGCACTGATTTTGCATGCTTGGATAATTAAAAAAAAAAAAGTGAAATGGATTCTATCAAACTTTTTCTGGACTTAACCAAGCACATGCAATGCATATCTCAGAAGGCAACAGGTAGAGAAAAATCTGATTGGCAAGAGGAAATTTCCCTTCCCCGTGACCATTGCAGCACTGTTGCCAATCTTCAGCAGAGGGAGGTGTAAGTTGTGCAAGCCCATGCTAAGAGTCTTGTGCTCACCCCATCCCTGGCACAGACACCATTGCTTCTGGGGGTATTTTACCCAGGAATGAGGGAACCCCAGTAGTGGTACAAGCATCCCCATTTCTTCTAGCTCTTGGCTACAGAGCTGCCTTTCCTGTGCCTTAGTTCACAATGTTAGACAAAAAGTCTTTCCTGCTGGGAAAGAGCAACCCAAGAGCAGCTCTCTTGAGGAAGGCATCAGGCCTGGGGATCATTATGAAGATGTCAAATGGTGATGTTTCAGAAGTGTGAGTATACTGTAGCTGCGGGTAAGCAACAGGAGCCCTGTGATTTCTCTAATGATGTCATTATGGGTGTTTCACTGTTTTCTGTCATCTCAAATGCAGTGTGCAAGTTCTGTGTGCTGGGGAGCATTTTCAGCTTACTGACATGGGCAGCAGCTGCCGTGATACAGATGGCAAACTAACAAAAGGAGAAGAGAATGACAGTGATTGTTAATGAGATTTTTTGCAGTTAAATTTTTTGTGGTCTAACAAAATCTGTATCCAAGGAGAATGAAGAATCAGATGAGTCAGGTCATCCCAGGGCATCTGATGCTACCACAAGCCATTTGAGCTTGTTTATATAATTTTATTGTCAAGCACAGCAAGATATTAGGCATGCACATATGTAATACTGAGGCTCCCTGCTCCCAGGTTCCTTGCTTCATTAACCAGTGACATCAATTCATATGTTAAGGGAGAAAAAGAAGATACTGAGGATTACTAAGGAGGATTAGAGGGAGACGAAAGCAAAATTTCAGCTCAAAACCCATTTCAAGCCTACAGTTCATATCTCTCTTTCTCTCCCTTGTCAAGTCTTCACCTCAGGTTTTGACAGCTGCCATATCTGACTGTAGACTGCAACTACTAAGTTTGGGAGGATCTGTGGTTATATGGGTGGTTTCCTCCTGCCTGAACTGAAATACCCATCCAGAGTTATAGTGGAACCCTAATCTCTGATAGAAAATCTATTCGATAGTTTAAACGACACAAGAGCACTCATGGTTTTGAAAAGCATTGCTCAGCTCTCCCACGACCAGAGAGGCAGGCTGTAATTTTAAGAAGCAGCTCATCAGACTCCCAGCCATCACCTACTAATTAATCCAACGCAGAGCTCTCACTTGGAGTCTCACTTTCAGTTAAAGGCTGCCAGTTTTTCTGCCTTTTTGTTGTATCTCCCTAAGGAGCTATCTAACCTGACAAAGTGTTTTTCAGACCCACCAACATAAGCATCTTTGGTGGGGATATATGAAGCAGTAACCTCAGCTGTATTCCCAAAATGGTCTTCAAAATGAAAGGTTTGGATAATTTGATAGGGTTAGATCCCTACCCTGGCTGCCTTTCTATTCTGAAGGCAGAAAGACCAAGCAACACTCTCTCTGATCTACAACCAAAACCAGGGACAAAAAATTTCTACTCAATATGCCCACAGCACAGTTGTCTCTAGGAAAGTAGCTGGGGAGCGCCAGAGCAATCTGGGACTCTAGCATGAGAAGACAGAAGGGTTGCCAGAGGAGTTGTGGAAGAGCTTGGGGGAAAGGATGGTGCTGTTGGTAGGTGTGATCCAAAGGGGCAGGAGGAGCAACCTGCCTTGCCCTGCTGCAGGGATAATGGTAACAAGAGCAGCAGGGGTGGCTGCGGAGACCTCTTGGGGCTGATCAGCAGGGAAAAAACAAGAGCAGCTCACTGCTCTGCTGCATCAGCCATGATGCTGGGGAAACCCTCCAGCCTTGCCAGAGCGGGTACTGTGCTGGAGCAGCAAACACCCTCATGGCAGCTGCACTGCTGGAGTGTGACAAATTGGTCCCCTGCCTCATTCGGGGTGGCCTCCAGCCTGAGCCAGTGCTGCCCCATGGGCTCCCAGCCCTCCTCTGACCAGGGTCCCCCACGTCCCCTCTGTGAGACAGCAGACCTGGGCAGCTGTTGTCAGAGGAGCCATCCCACCTGGCAGGGCTTTTTGTCACCACTTCCATCCCAGGGAAGCAGGCTAGTGGGCATCCCACACTCTAGGTTTGGGATTGGGATGCCCCCTTTGAGTAGATGCCCTGAAATCGTGCTGCAAACACAGCCTGCTCTCAGGGGGAGGGTGACTTACCCTCACTGCTCATTTATAATCAGAAAGACATACACTTGCCTTTGCTTTGCTGAATGAAGCACAAGGACACATTAGGGTCCACATAAGCACCCTCCACTTACATTGCTGTCTCAGAGGGGTGCCAGGACCCACACACTGCTGGGGGGGATGTGGAATAAGGAGCTGCTGAGTGGAGAGCTCATATTTGATCACTGGGGAATTTCATGCTCCATTGGTACCACAGCTTCATGCAGAGATGAAATATTATGCAGAGCCAGAACCCCTTCATCATATAAATCAAGCTGAGGAAGCATGAACAAAGCTCTTTCTGTACTTCTTCCCAACAGCCCCGCTGCTTTGCACAGTGAATGTCCCAAACCAAACTTCATGACTGAAGCCTTTTCCTAAGAAAAGATGAATTTCATACTTTCCCCAGGCTGGCTGTGTGCTGTCGTGGTGCTGCCAGAGATCTAGCCTTTCCCTGTTAATCTGTCCTCAATAAGAGTACAACAAAGTGGAAGTACTCCTAGACTTAAAACAAGAATGTATTAAATGGCAGAGCATAAACCACCTTTCTGGAGAAGGGGTACGCGAGCAGCACTGATAACGATTTTGAAAGTGGGGATTAAGCAGCAGAGTGCTGAGGGAACCAGCATATGGCAGCCTATTGACCCGTCCCATATGCGGCTTTTGTTTCCTTCCCGCTGTAAGGCAACGCGCGCCCGCTCCCCCCGCTCTGCCCCTCGCCCTCCCACTTCCTCGCTTCCCCCTCGCACCAGCGCTGGGCTCTACTGAAACTTGACATTTACACATGAATTGTGCAACGGGGCGGTGCAGAGAGCCAGGGCGACCTGGGCCACTAAACAGCGTATTGGTAATTAGGCTGGGCAGAAAAAAAAAAAAACGTCTAGCAGCAGCTATCGGAGAAGTTGCTCTGGGCGTGATGGTGGAGAGGGCTTTACAGTAGCAAATCCTGACTTCTTGCTTTCTCGGGCAGGGTGAAGTGGGGTTGGATCTGATTTAACTGTTGAAATGCTATTTTTTGGTGTGGTTGCCAGAGCTTGCAGGGAACGAATTTCCAGACCTGCAGGCTTTTTCAGGAGAACGCAGAAATCTTCACCCTCGAAAATAAGCAGAGTTGTTTATAGTACAGGCTTCTCCGCAGCTGGGGTGATCCTACCAGTAACCAGATTTGGGTGTTTCTTCAGCTCCTGGTTGAACGGTGAGACAATTTACCCAAAGTGTGGATTGTGTTCACACAGGAGATGCTGGTTGCAAAGCCTGAGCCAGATCTTCACCAGTGACCCTGTGACCTGGAGTGGCTGACATGGAGCTGTCAGGTCTTATGCATTGTGAGGAGTCACTTGGATGTGTCTTGTGCCACCTGCCCTCACCAGGGCATTGCCATGGTGCCACATGGGCCTGGGGTCCTGGGCTAGGCCTGACCACGGGCTTTGGTCCAGTTCCTCCTCTGCCTTTCCAAAGCATGCAGCCCTCTCCCCTCATCTCCACAGCTCCTGTCCATCACCGATAACACTGCACAGAGAGGTTTGCAGCACAGTGGGTTGCGCCACTCACATGACAGTGTTGAGGGCTGCTCCAGGCATGGCGTAGACATACCACTGCCTTGACTGCCCCTGCAAATGCACTTCTGGCATCACTGGGGCTCCTCGGCAGCCACCGAATGGCAGGACTTGAGGTGACAATGTCAGAGCAACAAAATCCAAACCCAGATGGAACCCAAGGGCAGGCGCTCACCTTTCCTTGGAGAGTTGTTTGCTCTTACTCAACTGACTGATGTGAAGAGACCTTGTGGGCAGAACTAGATCCCATATAATCCTCTATGAAAAAGATATTAATATGTCCTGCTGCTTGTAGCAGTTCCTGGCAGCTTTCACAATGTAGGACCACCAAAGGACTCCCAAACTAATTAAAATGATACAGCTATTTTAAAATCCTAGAAGCCATTAATCCCAAACATGTTTCTGAGCCAGAACTCTACACATTTATCTGATTTCTATCTAAACCCATTAAAAAAGCCTCATCTGTTGATGAGATTTCAAACTTCTTGAGCCAAGCTTGAGCTACAAGGCCTTTTGGAGCATGGTTTTTACTCTCCACAGAGCCATCTTGCCTGCATTTTTCAGGCAGCACAGCATCACATACTGAGAGTCCCACTTTTGCCTCTACACACGCACAGCAGTTAAGTCAATAATGCTGCAAGCACAAGGGAAAGAAAAGATGCCCTTCCTGTCATAAGATAATATTAGTCATCATGACCTGAATTATTCTATGAGTCAATGGATACTATGGAAAAATTCTTCACTATGCTTTTGACCAAGCACAGGAGCGGGCTGCCAGGGCAGCCTGGCAATCTCCATCCTCAGAGATACTGAAAACCCAACTGGACACGGCCTTGGGCAACCCAGTCTCGTTGGCCCTACTCTGAGCCATTTCATCAGCTGCAGGCTGGCTCCCATGTGGAAAAGCCTTCTTTCCCACCAGAGGCAGAGAGCACAGGGATGGTACTTGCTTCCACGGAGTGGAGACATCATTGTGTGTGCTGCACAAGCCCTGCTGAGGGGCAGCATGTGCCAGCTTGGCTGAGCCCCATGCTCACTGTGTCACACAGCTTTAAAGCCTGGGGGTGAAACATGGCAAAGGCTGCTCAGGCTCCCCCAGCACTGTGCTTCCTGGTGGGGGTGAGTGCAGGGAGCAAAGCCTCCATGTGATTTATCCATTACACACTGAATTAAACTGAAGGCCAGCATGTCCTTCAAGCTCCGAGGAACTGTCAGTGGCTGAATGGGAGCATTGTGCGCCAGCTGCTGCTGTCAGAAACTGGGTCCACAGTCAGCAACTGTCTGAAGAAACTTTTCTGGTGAGGAGCACTTCAATTGCTCATTCACGTGGTGGCATCAATGCGGAAGCTTGTACCTTTCTGTTCCCCTTGCTGGAAGGCCTATTCACCGGGGTCTGTGGCAGGGCAGGCAGGGGAGCAGACAGCAGTTCTTAATGGGAAAGAGACAAGATCCTATTGGCAAAACAAGAGCAAGGAGGGCAGGGCAGTCTTGCCTCTGCTATATGGCCTTAGACAATGAATGTGAAAGCAAGAAAACCAAACCTGTGCTACAAATCCATGACCTAGATGGACCCAGACCTTTGGAGGGGTCATGTAAAGGTCTGGAAAATGTCTGATCCCTTGAAAACTTTTTATTTAGGAGCAAGTGGGCTGGAGTTTTCACATTTATTTGGGTTTTGAATACTGGGACAACAGATTAATGTGCTCCAGGATCCAAATCAATATACTGGAGGTGAGCTTGATGGTAGCAGCAACACCATGATTTTGCCCTTCTTTCAGTCCAAGTTTTACATTATGCTAATTCAGCTGATCCATGTCAGGCCTGATGTGCACCACAAGGAGGATGAGAAGAACCAGGTCCTTGGGGATTCTTTGCTGGTGTCCCCTCTGTAGCTAACTGACTTGATGCAACAGGCTACACTCAAAGGGAAGAGGCCTGTCTAGAAGAAGAGATTAGTGGGGTGCCTTTATTCTAGCTGTAACTCCTCAGAAGTAACAGGAGTCACACCACAGATTAATTTGTACCAGGGTTTTTACTTGACCATTATTAGAAAGGAAGGTTGCTCAGGTCTGAGAAGAGACAAAGACACTGCATCCTTTGTAATGCTAATGTGTTTTCTGCTTCAACAGGCCTCAGAGAATGATGGACAAAAAAAACATCGTACAGGGATGTCTGTGGCTTTGCTTATTCTTCTGGGATGTGTAACTTCAAAAGAAGGCATTTTAATTTGACAGATGGACATTTAATCATAAACGATTATGTATACTGGTTCTTAAGTCACAAGCACACGGCACCTCTGCATTTGTAACCACTCTCCCTTACAAAGGAAACCTGCCCTCTTCCCAGATCATCTAGCCCATTTCTTTATTCCATTTCTCCACAAAATCTCACCTGAGTGCCCCAGCAAAGGAGATTACTCAATTTACCTCCTCATTGAAGCCTTTTTTCCTTCTCGAGCCTCTGCCACCTTTGCAGGGCATGCAGGTCAGCAGGCCTGCAGGCACCCTCTCCAGACAGGACACTGGTAGGGATGAGTGGGGGCTCAGCACTAGCCTTACACACCTGATGGAAACAGGGTAAGCAAAACTCCTCTGTGCTCTGTCCCTCCTTTCCAGCAGGCCACCCACTTCTTTGTCTTGCTAAAAGCTAGAAGACAACGCATTTTCATCAATTTCCATGAAAAGTTTGAAAGAAGCACTGCTACCAGACCATGGGCTGGGAAACAGCATATCTGGTGTGCAGTAGACCACAAGCCAGTGTTTGCTCATGTCCACCTGCCTATGGCCGTCTGCTGCCTCTTGTCTTGCATTTGAATAACGAGGCTCCCTGGGGCAGAGACAACCTTCTTGGGCTGCACTCAGCACAATGGAGCCACGGTTGGGATTAGCTGTTATGACACTAATAAAGAATACAGTGATGCTAAATTCAGTTAATGCTGACATCACAAAAAGAATGGGACTAAGACATGGACTAGTGACTGTGTTGCAGCACTAGGAAAAAAAAGGAGTTATTTTGTATCGAGGTCTGCCCAGACCTGTACACATGGGCACTATCCTACTCCTATCCTGCTCTTCAGAAGTCATTTGGCTTCATAAGAGCTTCCACAGATGACAATATGCCCTTTATAAGGTTGAATTTACAGCCAAGCAGTGCGGCAAAGTTTTCTTAGTGACATCCAGAGAAATTCAGGCTGGGGATTGGGAATGATGCGTAAGGTCAACTCCAGCCTAGAGCTGAGATTCATTCTGGAAGGCACTAAAACCCACGTGATTTCTACTTGCAAAGAAGCATTGTTTCTGGTTTTAAAGGATTTAATTCAAGCCTGGGTCATGTTTTCTAGGCAGTCTGGAGATATTCCAGGGGATTCAGTTTGTGATATTAGCGCTCGCTTAATACTGGGGGTGTGTGTCCAACAGACAGGAAGCACTCTGTAACATGTCAGGTCTGTGTTTAGAAATAGGCTGAGGAGATTTAGAAAGTTTGTGGATTTGCCTGCCTTTGAAGTTGAATCAGCTTGAGCCAAAAAACTTTGAATGCAAGCTGGAAAGCCATTTCAGGGCTTTGTACGACTGTCATGGGCTTAGGAGAAGCCCAGGAACAGCTCCCCCTCAATGTGACAGGCTGCTTCAGGCAGACTTGGACTCTGAAAAAGTCCTAACCAGGCGCCCAGACTTCTGTAACTGCAGGATAAATTTGGATTTGCCTCCTGATGGAGACCCAGTTCAAGAGGGTCCGACAACCCCTTGAAGACTCTGCTCCTGGGCTGAGAGCTGCAGCACTACCTCTGCTCCCTCCCCTGCTGCAGCCCCAGGTGTGAAAGAACCTTTTCACCTCTTCCCCTCACAGATGTGCACAGCCCACTCATAGCAGGAGTGGCAACTTGGTGATTAATAATATTCTGGTTGTAGCATCACAGCTACATGAGTGATACTTCAGGGCAAGCCCTGCTTCAGCAACTGTACAGACTTTTGCTCTGGCTACTGCCAACATGATCCTACAACTCCAGCATGTGGCTGGCAGGGACACACACCGTGGGGCTCGGCATAAGGAGAAGCAGTGGGGGCTCAGGTGAAAGCCAGTCCGTGGGGATGGAGCTGTGGTGGTGGTGGTTTTAATGTTTCTTTCTGGTATTCTGAACTGAGCTTCTCCACAGGGGAAAGGTCCCTACCACAGCTGGGATAGTCCTGGAAGAGAGTAAAGGACCAAAAGGAGCTTCCCTGCTTATACATGCTGTAACCCACATGTCTCCCACTGCGCAGTGACACCACCATCCTCCAGGACACCAGCAAGGACAGGGTCTTGCAGCAATGCCCTTTCACAGCTAGACTGTGCTCCCAGGGGACACTCAATCCCCTCCAGTGCCTCTGGGCTGGATGGAAAGAGGAGGTTCTTTTTGCCCCTCTTTTTACAGAGGCAGTGTGTTTTGGGCCACAAACCTCATATTATGTTGCTCCAAATTCAGACTTGTGTTAAGAGTGGGGGAGCAGAGCACCAAGAATGACACAGGAGCAGGAGGGGAGGAGGCACCCGCCAACAGTGTGGCACAGAATGTGGTCCTTGTCACCCGGCTCCCTCTCATCTCCCTTTCTCCTTCTTTCTCTCACGCACACACAAAGAGGTTCATATTTGGTTTAAAATAAAGCAGAGTAATTTAAAACACACACTTTGCAGGCAAACCAGTGCTCAGTGTAAACAAAGCATTAAACTGAAAAGATCCATATGCACTCATTATCAGTTATTGCATTTTTTTTTAAAGGAAATCTAATACATTTAAAATAAACCCATAGCATGAAACAAAATAAACTAAGGTCTTGGTTAGTTTGGTTTGATTTTTTTATTTAATGAGGAAAAGAGCTCTGTGATAAAGTAATCCTTTCAGGGGGAAAGGCCTGGGCAATGGTGAACATGTCAGCCACATGTCAAGGGAAGATTAAAGTCTAACAAGAGTCTTTCCCACAGTTTTTGTAGTATTGCAATATTTCTGTGCTTAGGATAGTCCAGAATACCCTTCTGGTCAGGGGCCCTGGATCCCCTGGAGCTCTTTGCAGAGAAGCCCTGTAAAGACCAACTGACAAGTCCATCATCTTCCCGTCTTTGGGAGCTGAGGGAATCTGGTACAAACTAACCACACCAAGACCCTAGAAGGGGATCCAGACTTCATTTTTTTGATACAACAAAATTTTGTGGAGAGCTTTACATAGGAGCCAATGGTAGCTAACTGCCTAACTCCCACCGGGAGTGGGAGGAAGGGTGCCAGGTAAAACTGCCTGGGCTGGGCTGCTGGCAGGTTGCATTTCTGCTCAATTTGTCAGAGCTTTCAGACTGCAGCATGTGTTAGCTTCACAGCAGAATCCAAGGGGGAGACAAGGAGGGGAAAGCTGTCCCTGCATAGCAGCACAGCACTGGGCTAGTCAGGTCAGGGCACATCTATCCCCGAGGTAAGCTACTGATGATCAAAGAAACTACTTCTAACCCACTGCTCATATATATGTTGGGCAGCAGGCAGAGAAGAGCCCCTTTACACCCAGAAGCAGTGGTCTGGCATCCAAAAGCAATTCCCAGTATTTGATTTATGGTTCTGAATTTAGCACTTACAATTATTTAAAGTCGAGGTTGAAAAATTTCCAAAGATACTAACTTGCTCTAATTAGCACTGATTTTTTGCACTCTGACGAGAGGCAAAGATGACTGACTGGCAAGCTCAGCTATGTTTCTGCTTGGCCCAGGCCATCATCATAGGTGAAAGCTCCAGATCTTAGCTGAGTTATCCGGGTACAGCAGGAGGTGTCCTCTCTGCTCTGTGAGTGACAAGGAAAGGCTGAGGGGCTCAGTCAAGAGTTGCCCTGCCAGAATGAGCCACTTCTGACTGAATGTTTCCTACAAGATACAGTTCAGAAAGCACTAGGCATATAGAGGATATAGACATAGATACAGATACAGAAACAGACACAAAGGCAGTTCTGATGCAATAACAATGAATAAGGTGGGAAGGCCCTGAGAAACAGGACAGTCAGAATGAGGCAGATTTTAACCCAGGTCAGCTATCCAGACCATCACACCACCTGAGCCTTTATATCTTTCTCTTTATTTTATGAGTATGCAGTCAGAGCTGGTTGTGACAACTGTGACTGAGCCTCTGGGAACACAGTTCCCTTTTGAACAAAAACCACTCTGTGTTCTGTGACAAATGGGAGCAAAGAGGAAGTTTGAAAGCAGAGAAGTGAAAGGTTTAAATATTGTCACAGAGTTACATGTTTTGATTTTTCAGGAACAGCCTTTTAATGTGATTCCTTTTAAGGGTTATTATGTCTGCTGTAATGTGTTATTAACTAAAAAGCCAAAATTGACACAAAGTGCCTCATTTAAACTAAAACAATTTTTGATAGCTTTCATGAAGATTTGTGGGGATTTTTTTTGTTGGTTTTTGGTGTTGTTTTTGCTTTTGTTGTGGTTTCTTTTTTTGCCTCTCATTCCTATCTGGAACAAAAGGAAATGCTGAAGTCCCAAACCCATGGCGAAGTGAAGCACCACTCCCTTTCATGACACTCTGAGAATTATGCTGTACTCTGGGATGTCTGCTCTGCTGTTTTATGTGTTGTGTGAGATGGCTTGCATCACCTCCAGCCCTGTCCACAGAGCTCTGCAAGCCTCTGGAGCAAGGAAAGCGGTAGCTGGGAAGGTAACAGAGAACGTCCCAGTCCGATGGTGTGGCAGAAATGAGTGGGAAGGTAAAGGGAGTCTGCACTGAACTGAGAGCCAGGGCAAGTGTATCCTACTCCTGCCTTCACTGTGGGCAGCTGCCCACCTCTCTGTGCCTGCTTCCCCCTGCCCACAGAGGCAGCAACAACACTCTCTTTCCATGATTAAGTGCTTCAGGAGGCACAGGTAAAGGGCTGCAGAATAATCCTCTAAGGGGTAAATTTTGTCACCATCTCTAGACATCAGTGCTCTAACAGTGCTGCAAACAGCAGCAGTAAGAGTGGGAGCTTCTGGTTTAATACCTGGGGGTGGAGGTCTGCACCTGCCTCCAGCTCAGAAAATGCCCAGTTTTGTAGAGCAGAAGCCTGGTGCAAGTGAGCAAAGCTGCCTGCAAACCCTGTGTGTAAACACAAGGAGGGAGTGGAAACACAGAATTTCACCTCATGTAAAAACTGAGTGAGAGAAAGAGGTATTTTCCTCTCGCCCTGGTGAGTGATAGGGCTGTCTGCCCCTGTGACATCTGCATGTTCTTACAGCTTAAGGAAGTGTATAATCCCATCCTGAAAGAAAGTGCTTTAATATGGAAAATCTAAAGATCCTCACCCTGGATTTTTTAGGCAGCCAAAATGGTCGTTCTGACAGATGCTAGCAATTAGCCGTGGAGAGGAGGGCTGCCGCAGGGGCTGAGGGCCACAGGGCCCATCCTGGCACTTTGGGGTGTAGGGACCATGTGAGGTGGCCTCACTGCAGCTCCAGTGGGTACTGGGTTAGACTGGGAGCTGGCTGAGCATGGGGCTGGGGAAAGGCAGGGGGAAGCTGCTCCTTCAACACTCCAGAGAGGTATCTGTATGAGGAGTGCGCAACCAAGACCCTCTATTCTCCTCCCCTTCTGACCTGCATGCAGCCCTTGGGAAAGGGGTAGTAACAGGACCACACGGGGGGGGGAAGCAATGCATGGCTAGAAACCCTCCGTGCCTGGGGTGCATGCAACCCATTCCAGAGAGGGCATTCTGTGCCAAGCACCCCCTTTGGTGCTGGCCAGGACCTGGGAACCCAGTAAGTCCCAAATGGGGGACTCTTCCCAAGCCTCCTGCTTTGTCTCCCTTTTAAGATGGGGGAATGGGAAAAAGAAGAGTCTGAACCTCATGAATTCATGGTTTCAGGCTTTTCTGCCACAACTGGGTGTTTCTCATGTCCTTTGATGACTCCAGAAATCATGGCTTTTTTAACAGAATGAAAGCAAAGACAGATGTGTTTTTTTGGGCAGAGTGAGTATTTTCTGGCTCACATCCCCCATGCCATATGCCCAGCTCATCCATGGCTGCCCAGGAGCAGGGGATGGCAAGAGCAGTCCCATGGGGATTGGTCAATGACTGCCAGTCAGACACCAAACAGTGGTGGTCCTTTGCCTTCCCTCTGCCTGGCCACCTCTCTTCTACCCAGCTGGCAATTAAAAAAAGCTATTAAAGGAACATAGATTAGCTCCTTCCCTGGTCAATGGTTTCAAGAACACCAGGAGGGGACTGAAAGACCCATGGTCAGGCTGTGACAGGGTTATTGCACCAGGTCTCACTGTCCCTATGGGGAGGCAGCTAGCCCCATTCCAGGCTGAATATGACTTGGAAAAGGCAGAAATTACAGACAGTCTATGAAGTTCACTAGGGACCTCATTATTGCTAATTATTTTAAATGGAAGATGTTCGGTACTCTGGTGGTGAGGAAAAAGCACTGAGACAGAGAGAGAGAAAGAGAAAGAAAAAACAATAATCCTTGAAATATGCTGGGAGATATGCTGTTTTCCCAGCAGGGCTGTTTGAAGGGATCACATCTGGAAACCCCCTTTCAGCCTCTCAGCTGGGGAAGGAGAGGCAAAGGCTGGGGAAGAGGTGATCCCACTGCTTCATGGGCTCACCCAGCTCCTGCCTGCTCTGCGGTGGTGCCTGCAGCTCCACAGCCCCTCGCTCCTGCTGGGAGAAACCCTGCTGCCTCCCCACTTTCTCTTGCATGTTGGCTCTTGTCTGAGATGGAGAACACAGTCCAGGTTATCTTTGGTGCTTGACACTGCATCACAACTTCCTTTTCCTGATTTGGTTGCAAATTCTGAACAAAGGAGGGCACTTTTGGAGGGAAATGCTTCAGTACTCTCTCCTTTCAGAAGGTATTCCAGAGAAGAGATAGCAGAAGCCCCATCTCCTCTGCCATTTGCAATTAGTCATACCAAAGCCCTGGAGAGGGCTATGCCTGAAGGTGTGCTGTGGGGGAGGATGCAGGCGCAGTGACCCTACAGCATCCTTCTCTCTCCTGCTTCAGTGAATGGGAACCTGCCCCTTTTTATGGACCCATTTGCAGATGCTAAGTGTATTAGCATAATCTCAGCAGGACATCCATCATCTGCAGGAGTCCCAAATGTCTTAGAGTTGAAGATCATTAACAGGCATGAGTAAAGTATTCAATACGTAGTCTGGACAGGGTCCACAATAATTAAACTTCAGCTAAAGGATAAGTTAAAATTCTAAAGGTAAAGGGCTTTAGCTGTACACTTCATTCCCACCAAGAGTGTGGGAACCCCTGAAAAACACTTTGAAGAATTAGGGAGGAATATTCCTCCCCCACACGTGTACTTAACTTTGATATATGTGTGTGGGCTTCCCAAAAGAAAGAGGGGGGATATTGCAGCAGGGTTTGGGACTGGGAAACAGAAACTGCTAAACTGAGATGATGATGATTCCCAAGGATCCAAGTCAAAGAGATGTTTATGATAGGCAGAAGTGACATGGGTTTAACTGAGGATCCCCCGTGAACCAAAGCTGCAGGTCTGCATTACATACCTCTCCCCTAAAAGCGGGAAAGAGGAGAGCCAATTTCAGCCTATTAACATTTATTTAATGAAAGATGGTAACCAGATAGGCTCACTTGAAAAAATAGTTTTGGGCACCTTCTTGTTCACAGGCATTCCTCTGCAAATCAGATACCAGAGCTGTGTTTTGCAGATCATAGCTGAAGGTGTCACTTGGATTTCTAAAAGCCCGTTCCTTGGAGAGGGATACCTGTGAGATACAAACAAAAAGTCTAGCTGTAGGGCGGTTAGAAAGGTCCCATACAATATAGTTTTTAAGAAGTAATGCTGCAGTGTGGTATACCTTAGCATCACCTGTTGAAAATACCTAACCCTACAGGAAGTTAAAGGCAATGACAGGCAGATGTTGCCAGGTGGCATCTTGTTGTAATCTCTGATGGAAATAGAGAAACTCACATTAGTTTCAGATGCCAGTTGAAAAAGAGAACTGAAAGTAAGAAACATAGGCTTGTGCTAGGACCTTAATTTGATAGACTCAGCTTTTATGTTTGGGATTTTTTTAATACATCAGCAGTTTCTTTGCTTTCGGGTCTTTAGTAAGTACATTCTGACATTGATACAATGCAATCTGATGTTAAAAATATTAAAATGGTTCTGAAAAATTAACCAAGTTGCAGACTATGAGGAGTTTTGCTATTATTATACAAAAAGAGGAGACCTACGAGTGAACAGACTGCAGAAAAACATCATTATTAAAACCTTAAAAAAACATGTACAACTTTATCTTCTGCTCTTTTCAAGGGTTGTTTGTAGCTAGAAAGAAGATGTTTGCTTCTGAAGGAATTTTACTTCTGAAGGGTGATGGAGAATTGTAACTGAACTAACTTGGCTGCTTGTGGGAGCTCCTAGCACATGGGAATATGAGGCAGCTCCTACAGACTGTAACTCTGACAGTTGTAAAATGATTGCTTTTGAGAATAATCAGATAAATTCAATGAGCTACCTCCCTCTGCCATCTCATTTTTTTACTACCCAGCTGCTTTCTTCCCTCTCATTAAGTATTCCTGAAAAAAGCAAAGCAAAGAAATTCTCCTGGAAAGAGTGCACTGTAATAAAGTGTAGCTTTTGCCCAATCTAGCTCTTGGAAATTGTGTTTTGATTTATTATGTGTGGTTTGGCAAATCTGCTTTTGCAAGCTGCAGGCAATTGTCTGTAGAAACCATGCTTGCTCTGAATACAACGAGCACAGAGGCCTCTGATGGGCTCCTTAGAGACCACCGTGAATGGAGCCAATAAAACAGAAAGCCAAAGGAAACATTTGTATTACAGTCCAGGAGGAACCAGGCTTCGGTTTTATCAGTTTTCTCAGTCTTCTGTGATGGAAACTTTCTCAAAATGTGCTCATCATTAAGTCAAGGTAAACACAGTCTGCATCCCCAATCCAGAAAATATAAATTGTGTGCTGGCACATCCACATGTCTGGACTGTCAGTGTCCCTGATTCAAGGCTCAGCCCCCTCTCCAGGAGAAAGGAAGGATGATGCCAGGTGCACAGTGGCTCATGCTGCAGGTGCTGGAGCAGAGCCCAGGAGGGTAGCAACCTGGTGCCCCTCACATTAACATTGTGGAGGTAAGTACAGCCGGGGTCCATGGGGCCTGAAAATCCTTACATAGTGAACTCAGCAAAATCAGTCTGTGCTCCCAGCCTGGTCATATACAGCAGGTATTCACAGGCCCTACAACCTTCTCGCTCCTGGCAGCACTTCTGCCTGCCCCTTCAGAAAGGGATTAGCCTGTTGAGGCTGGACTGGTAGAGGCAACAGCCCTGGCTGGGAGTTTTGGAGACACATGTAGTGCTTTTTGATCTGCTGCCTCTTTGGAAATTATTGGAGAGCTTATGTGCTGGGTAGGCTGTATGCACCAGCAAGCCAGGCATGAGCAAACCCCACACACCCACATTAGAAATACTGTGGCTGGATAGTTTTTCCCAAGCTCCAGTCAGGCCCAGAGAGCACGATCTGCCAGGGCACAGCATATTTATGGAAGGGTAAAATTCCTCTCTCTGGAGGTCAAGGCCCATGCAACATTCAAATCCCACTGAAGTGTATCCTGATCAAAGACCCTGGGACAGCACTTCAGCTGACTGTGAGTAGATACACTGAGAAAAGCCATGCAGCAAGTCTCATACTGAGATGTCCATTGCTGCTGATGCTGACTCAAGAATCAGTCCTTGATACTACGGGGCTCCAAGGTGATTATTTCTTTTGCTCATGTACACGTGGGAATGGGACCTTTGGCTGGTGCCACTTAGCAGGGTTTTTCTCACAGCCTTGCTTAGGGTTTTACTCCTAAATCTCCTTAATGATCTCAAGACACTCCCATTTTCATTCCCTGTTTAACAGGTCTAAGCAGACCAATAAAGAAAAAGCAAGGAAGCCACAAACACAGGAGGCACAGCAATGCTCTCCAAGAACTGGACTATAGTCCTAAGTAGCAGCAATGACTTTTTCTGCTGCTTTAATTGCTGTCCTGACAGTTAAAGATTATGGTTGTACTTGTTGACTAAGAAATGGCTGGATTTTCTTTCTGACTCTGCACTGTTATATATTGCATGTTTCCAGCAGAGTGTTCAGCTGTTAGTTGCCAGCCCCTTCATGGCACAGCCCTTTTCATTACAAAATTGGAGTTCCTTGTTTGTAGCATCTTGATTTTTCAGGAAGGCAAAGAATCACTGTAGAGTCCTTTCAGAAGAGCCTCCTTTCCCCTGTTGCTGGGAGGAGGAAAGGCCCTTCCTGTACTCTTGAAAGGAAGGACTCTGCCTCTGGATGCTTTCTTTGATAGTGCTGGTGCTTTTGACTTGGGTGTGGACGCAAAATTCAGCAAGGGTCCTCAATACCTAACCAGCCCAAGAACACCTGGATCCTGTATGAAAGTTTTAAGGATTAAGCCTGGTGGTCATTTCCCAGTAAAGGTGTGAGCTTACAGAGGAGTTGCATAAGTGGCTGCTTTTTCAGAGCAGTCAGCATCACCATGCCTAAAAGTTCCTGCCCCAGGAATGACATTTCTGCTGTGATGGTCCTTGATAGGCAGACATGTACCTCCCATCCTTGGCCAAGCCCATGCAGACAGGAACCGTCCATGCAGTACACAAGCAGAAAAACGGACCTTTTCTACGCAGCACAGCAGTGTTCACTCCCCACATAGGGGTTCTGCCAGAAACTCTCTCACCCCTGTACCAAAACATCTCACCACCTTTCCTCTGCCAGATCCAAATGGCCCTGGGAGGTAAGGAAGCACCAAGAGCAGTTCACAAACTCTGTGGTCCCCATCACTGATGTCACTGTCATTCACTTAGCAGGACCTCGACCTCTACAACTTGCACTAGGTCTGGCACACAAAGCCTACACACAGACTGGCAGACTTGTGCTGGGGCAGAGACAGGAGCTGAATTTGAGTCTTAACAGTCCCTGTGATGTGCTTTAAATGCTCACTCATCCTTTGCTTTGTGACTCTTTGACAGTGTCTGGGTGCTCAATGTTACCAGTGACACTCACCATGGAGCTGTGCCCGGCTAAGTGGGCAAAATCAAAAGGAGAGGTGGTGCTAAAAGTGTGCAGCAGTCTTGACTTGAGTGCACTTTCACACCACTGCCACTGCAGACCACCGTGACCACTGCAAGCAAAAGGTCTTCATGACAAGTCCAGAAGAAGTTCACTTGTAAGCAGACTGACAAGTGTCTTGGAAAGTCAGAGAAAGACAACAAAAATGTTATTTTGGGTGCCTGAAACACACAGGTACACCTGAGCTCTCTTTTCCAGAAAGTCTGTGTGCATGTGAACAACTTTACCTGTAGAATGGGAATTATTGCCAAGCAGACACATTCTCAGGATGCAGCCCCTGGAGCAGCCATCGGATGTATGGGTAGCATAAGGGTGAAGGAGGAAGCTGCTCACACACCCCCCGTAATCTGTCATCCCCATGTTCAGGCTGCAGTGAACAAGTGCCAGCACCACGCACCATTTAATTAACCTTTCTACAAGTTGTAAGATGAGCCGTCTCAGTTCACCACAAGATTTATTTTCAGAACTACATGATGGCAGTAGAAAATATGTACTGCAATTTAACGGGAAAAGGAGCATAATAGGGGCAATACAGTTCCATTAGGGAAATTGGTTTTGCACAACATAGAGTTTTGATTTATTTTTTTTTTACAGTCTGCTCTAGCAAACTCATTCTGTTTCTCATACGTCAAGGTTCTTGAAAAATACTCATGTCATATTCGTTTCCCCTTAGCACACGTGTGAAATGCACCCTGGGCCCATGAAGCAGAACTGCAGCGTCAGAGACTCACAGATGTTTCACCCGCACCATATGGTGCGTCAGGCACCGTTCCCTGCAGGGAGGCTTCTTGCACTGAAAGTCGATGTTTTTCCCACACATGGGAAAACCAAACGGAGTGGCTATAAAAGAGAATAAGGAAGAACAAAACAACAACCTGAAAGAAGGAAACTGGTCTGCAAAATCAACCCAGAGAGGTAGTAAGTAGACTTAGTTAACACTGTGCACACTGGTGTAGAAAGCTGCATACTCTTCAGTGTACACTGTGAATTTAAAGGATGAACTAAGATTACGTTAGACAATATGCTGAGTTTTACCCCAGCCATATATACTATTGTCTGCTTGTACTCCAGCACTCAGGCACTTAACTACAGAGGGCTCTGGAGAAATGACTTTTGAGAACTGTCTCTGTTTTTTCAGAGAGATGAAATATCGTCAGTACAGCTTGCAAATATAATTACTGGAAAACGCACAGTATTTCTACAGCATCTTTAATTTAAATCTGCCTAGTGCAATAAGGATTAATTAATTTCAAATTGACAAAAAATAAACAGAAAAGAAATGGATTAAAGTAATACAAGACTTCCCAAGTCCTCAGCCTACATGACCTAACTCTGTGTGTCAATCACACAGACAAGTTCAAAAAGATTTTCTAAGGCACTAATGTCAGTAAGACACCTATGGTAAATCCTGTTTGACCTTTCCGGGGCAATGCACCTAGCTCCCAGCTACAGCTGTGCAAGTCTGCCCCAGGAGACATATCCAGACTCGCTCTGCCCGTTGCTTTGGGCCACACTGTAACGGCTTCTCATAAATGTGTTGCTGTCACAGAAACAGACTTTCAGGGAAAGATGCAAAAAGCATCAGCTCCAGTCAAAGCTACAAGCTGAACATAAAAAGCAACCCACACTATTTTTTCCAGCCTCTCAGTTTTGCTTTGAGAACCTGCCATCCAAAAACTGATCCAATAATGAATTCTCTCAAACTTGCTCAAGTGGAAAAGTCTGACCAGGAGCAGGAGACACAACCCCATCCAAAAAACTCTGGGGTGGTGACTGTGCCATAAGAAATGGGATTGTGAGGTGTGATTTTTTGGAGTGGTGGTAAAACCCTTCAGACCCCAAGAAGCTTTGGACCTGGCAATATCACAAGTGCTTCACGGCAAAATAGTCTGGACTCAGGAAAAGAAAACACTCCCAGTTGAAAGTTGTACCTCTATATAGTAAAAGATACATATATATGGTTCCCCAGACCACGCAATTAGGAAACCCACTGCTGTTCACTGTACATATAGACTTATATCACCAGATCCTTTTTCTGTGAGTATGGTCATTTTTTTACACAGGACATCTCACAGGCTTCAGAGGAACAAATCATTCAGGTTTGAGATGGTGCCCCATCACTGCTGGTGGGAACAAGTTGAAAGCACCAAGTAACGATTTCAAGCCATCTTTCCCACATCCCAGGCTGAAGCAAATGTCTGAATCATCTCATCTCACGTTTTCACCATTGTCAGCCTCCAACCCTTGCAGCAGAGCCAGCGGAGTGACTCTGGTGCAAAAGCGGAGCGATAGCTGAGGCCCCCCACGCACACGCTATCAGAGGGAACTGGTACCAAGCTTCACTGTGTAAACAACCAGGGCAAAGGAGAAGGAGGTGGTGGCGGGGTTAAATATCTGCTTTCTTTTACAAGACCACCTACAAAATGTTGCAAAGACCCCGCAACAAAAATAATCTGCCACAATTCCAGTGTTAGGCAAAATATAAACAAGTTAAGTGCTCTGTTAAAGAGAACATCTGGGAAGTTGCGAGCTGTGCAGATGTTTTCACAAGTTGTTTTTTAAGGAAAAGTAACCCTGCTAAGCTTCCTGCCTCTTCCATCTTCTCTCTCGACTGTGTTTATCAAGTTGAGATATAAACACATTAAAAAACCTTTAGAGGCCCATCTTGTGTTGTATTATTAATTTGGGATTGACTGAGAGTTGACAGCTGGTTTCGGTTTGACCCCTGGCTCTTTTAAAGTCACTGCTCACGAATAATTACTCAGTGCTACGTTGATTGGGTTTTACTTCATACATTCATATACACACAAGTACGCATGCAGTAGTTTGCCAGAAATGAGCATTAAACTCAGCATGCAGATTGCACAGGGTGCCCTGGGCAGCCGGGAGTGGGGGTCACAGGTAGTTTTGGGAGTCCTGGGGCGGAAGGCAGGAGCTGGATGGATTGCCTGAAGAGTCATTAGGTGAGGAATATTTATTTCCTGGGGAGGTACAAGGGGTGCGGTGGTTAAGGCAGCTTTGATTTTAGCAACAGTCTCCCATGCATGGAAAGAATTTCGAATTTTTAGATTAAAAAAATACTAAAATTTTTAGGAAAGAGTAGTTATCTTTTCTTAATTCTGTAAAAGAACTCTTGTGTCATTAAAATACAAGAAGTACAGTAGGGATGCTAATTGGAAGAGCAAACATCAAGATCATCATAAAATACAAACATATTATTTCTTGAAATATGTGGGAAAATCAATTTGTCCACTGGGTCACTAAGAAGCAGGGCAATTAAAGCAAGCAGTAATCCTATGGAAAAATGATCTCTTTAAACCCTGCTCTTTTCCACAGAGGGTGCTGGAGACACTACATTCAGGTAATAAAAATCAGGCACCAGAAGAACCCAAGGTGTTGAAAGAGGAGGTGCTGAAACAAATTAATAAATTAAGTACTGTGAGTCACTGGACCCAGATGGTAAATACTAATAAGACCTGAATGAAGTGTTGGCTGAGCTCACAAAAATGTGCTCTCTCTCTCACTAAAACCAGTGCAGGTCTCAGAGGAGTAGTAAGGGATGGAGGCTGGGCCAATGTCTTAAAGCTAGACCCTATCTGCGATGGAGGAGGATCCAGGTCAGGTGGGTCTACCTCAAACCTGCTAGACTGGTTGAAATCCAAAAAGAAAATAAAATTTTGAGGCACCTGAAGAGTGATGATGGGCACAGTGACATGCAGTGGGGTCTGCTGCTGGAAAACCAAGAATCTCTGCTCTGCTCAGCGAGCCAGCCAGCACTGAGGGATGGTGGAAAAGATGGTCACAGGCAGTATAGAGTCTCAGTGCCATGGCCTTGCCAGCCCCACCATGGCCTGCAGCAGCTTTAGGGGAATCAGGGAGTTACTTCTGCTGTGATGGAGGTATAGCCAGGACATAAGGGCTGGTGACCACATTGGTTGTGTGTATAATACCACTGGGGACACGGCCACCTCCATGGGGTGGTGGGACCACAATTAAATGTGACACTGCCTGGTAGTAACACTGGCAAGACTGAGAGGTGGGAAAGGCAAGGTAAGATTAAAAAAAACAATGTCTGTGAAAAGCATTTGAGATGCTTTATGGTATTTCACTACTGGTGATGTAAAAGTATTACTAGAAACAGCACCAAGAGATTCCTCTGTTTCACTGGAGAACAGCTCTTATGAGGAGAGGCTGAGAGAGCTGGGGCTGTTCAGCCCAGAGAAGCAGAGGCTGAAGGGAGACCTCATTGCTCTCTACAACAACCTGTTGGCCTCTTCTCCCTAGTGAGTAGCGATAGGACAAGAAGAAATGGGGTCAAGTTGTGCCAGGGGAGGCTCAGATTGGATATGAGGAAAAATTTATTCACAGAAAGAGTGGTGAGGCATTGGAACAGGCTGCCCAGGGAGGCCCTGGAGGCACCATCCCTGGAAGTGTTAAAAAAATAAACGGGTAGACATGGTGTTTCAGGAGATGGTTCAGTGGTCACAGGGTTGTAGGGCAGACGGTTGGACTTGATGATCTTGAAGGTCTTTTCCAATCTTGATGATTCTATGATTCTATGGTTCTGTGATTTAAGGCTTGTTTTTTTCCATTTTTTGCTCTTTATAGTATTGCTTCAAAAAACAAAATGTGATCAGAGCACTTCTGTTGGGACTGGTGAAACCTGGGAGTTAATGTGGAGGAAGAGCAAAAGGGCTGCACAGGAATGAGATGATGAGTGTAACTTGGAAAAATGGAACAAATAAACTTATAATAAGTAAGACAGCAGCTAGCTTCACACTATAATATTTGCTCTGCTCCTCCTTGGTTGAGAGCCTTCCAGGCTATCAGCTCAGTGGGGATTTTTGCCAATCCTTGGGGACTGGGGGAGCCTCCACTGCATAGCCAGTTTGAGGTCCTTGAAAATATGTCTGAATTTCTGCCTGTGCTAAAGACTAATTTATTTTGGGATATAATCTGGTTCCTCTGGAGAGTGAAGGCATTAAAATAAAAGAAGGAACAAATATTTAATTAAAACATATGTATATATGTTTCTTTTAGATAATATGAATAGGTTTTATATGCACTATACAAAAATAATCTTTTTTAACAACCCCAGCCTGCCTTCCTCTGTGACCAGAAGGTACCTCTGTGGCTTGGGCTTTCTTGCAGTTTAGAGGAGGTAGCAACAGTCATTCAGCCATTGACGTGCTCCCCACTATAAGCTGGATCCCGAGGAATTTCCAGCTTGTCCAGGTGGCCAGGGCCATGGGAAATCACTCCCTGGAGAGCAGCACTGTATCCTCAGCCAGCTCCTTACGTTTTGGTGACTGCCTCCTAGCACTGCAGGCTGCAGCACTGGAAATTCAAGCCATGGAGCAACAGCCAGCCAGTGAGGCTCCTGTGTAGCACTTTCCCTGCTTGAATTATATTTAAACATGACCCTCAAAATAAATGCATTGCAGTTTCATGTCACAGAGTGCACAGAGCCTGACAACTGTATTCCTGCTTGCTGGGGATGAAGACAATTAATAGGAGAAGGCAAAAGAAACCCTGAAACTATTTGCTGTTCCGTGATGAACAACTTGTCAGAGCAGTGAGGAATCTCTAAAACATATTTTACTCTTGATTTTCTCTTCCATCTCAAAATTCTAGAGCAGTCACAGCAAGTGGGAGATTCTGGGAGGTGATGGCCACTTGTCAGCTGTACATCATGGCCTGGTGACAAGGGATTTGCTCATCTGTACCAGTCTCTTGACATTTTAAAAAGTCACTGCACTCCTTTTCTCCCAAAGGGACAAGCAATAATCAATGCAATTTGCAATCTGAAAAGAGAGATATCCCTTTCTCTCTAGTCTAGGCATAGAAAGAATATACTGAATTCTGCCTTGTTGACTGCAGATTGAAACCAAAGATTTGTCCCTTTCTCTCTTCTATTTTTTCTGAGGTGGTTAGGCAGTTTTGGATTTACCCTGGTGCAAAGAAAAACAGAAGGCTAAAACAGAAGATTTATATATGGTTGTGAACACCATTATCCCCTGAGATACTGACCAGCAGGCCCTTTGGTTTACAAGAGACACGTGGCACTCCTGGCTCTGTTTCAGACCACATACCTCACTGTCTTCCAAGTTCCATATTGGAATAGACCCCCAAAACTCCAAGGGAAATGCAAACAAATTGTCACAGTTTGATCAGGTTTCATCATGCATCTTGGAGTTGTGCTGAGGATGTTCAAGGAAATCACCAGATGACATGGATCGCCTTGTTGTCAGGGTCCCTTGCACATTTGGTATAGCTAACTTTGTTGGCATTCATTCTTCTGCCCAGAGATCAGACCTTGCCATCACTGGCCATGGACAGTTATGTTTGCAGTGCAGCCAATGCAGCGATGCCCTTTTCACCTGAGGAACTGAAGTGTTCTTGGTCTGGGCCACACGCTATAGCAAAGGGTGACAACTGCTCCCTCCCTCACCCCCATCTCCAGGGTGGCTCCAGCCAGCTTGTGAATTTCTGGGTCCCTGGGGCCTGTGAGAAAATGCAGAGAAAAATATTTCTCTCTTTAAATTGCAGTCATCCACAGAAAGGGACTGTGCAATCGTTTGTGCCCTGCTGAGTACAAAAAGAGCCCTGAGCTGGGGGCTGGTGCTGGGGGCTGCTGCTGCTGGAACAATAATCAGTGGCAGCAAACAATAGCTTCTGTCTGCTAACAACAGCTAGTGACAAGGATAGGGGCAAACAGCTCCCGCTTATTGTCTTGCTCTCATTTTAGGAACATGGAGAAAAAGAGTTTCTTTTGAGGAAAGCAAGCAGGACAAACTAATTTGGGAAATAAAGTGCTTGAAAACTCCCAATGTTGCTCCTTCCTTCTGCTTTTTCAATGGCATAAGCAAACTGATGGTAAAGCCCCAGCCTTGCAGCAGAACACTCAGCTCCTTACTACCTACCTCCCAAAAACTAGCTGTCTTTTCTAGTCTGGAGCATGTCTGTGAACTAGTTCACAGCTTGGCTTCACATAAATTTCTTGGTGAAGAAGTCAAGGTGGTTTCTTTGGGTGGCTTTTCCAGTGCACCAGGCTCCCCAACTGCCAGCATTGGATGTGTTAGTATGTTCTTGGAAGGTGACTGGAACTTTGTTAAAAATCCTCTTCAAAATCCATTCCTGCTCCTGAGTCTGTGAGAAATCACAGTTCTGACCTCTGGGAAGCTGCACAATAGGTGAGTTGGGAAGCAATAACTAACAGAGGAGAAAGGTGACATTTGCACTAATATCCTACCGGTGCTATTCCAGGCAATGCAGGAGCCCGCTGGTAACAAAGCAGCCTGATTTGCATAGTAATCTGTGGGCCTTCACACTTCCACCGGAATCATTTATTGCTTAATTGGACGTGGTAAAAATGGAGATATTAGCAGGTCACATCATCAGCCTTCCAGCCACTTACTCTCCATAGTGCCAGTAACAGCCCTCGCTGTCCTGAAAGGAGAAAATACCAACACAAAAAGGTTGCGTGCAGGGGACAGCCCCAGAATGGACTAATTTGAGTTCATCTTTGCCAATTGGAGCTGAACGCCAGAAATGAACATGAAAAATCAGGCTTCTATTTCTCTCCTTTTGAGAAGCTGCTGAAGGGGGCAAACCTGCCTGTTGGTCTCAAAGACTGAATGAAACTACAAGGCTCCTCTCCCTGCAAATCGCAATCCAAACAACCAGCTTATTCTACCTGATTTTGGCTTAAAATGTCACAGACACAATATTTGCTTGTTCAGAGTGACCAGGATACAGCAGATGGGGGTAAACAAGAGCCATCCTGAACCTTTGCTCAAAACTCATCCCTGGTATCACGTTTGATTCCTTCTCTCCTTTCACATAGGTTATGCCTGCACTTTGCCTGTCCCACTCCTCTTGTGGGGCTGAATAAATGGACAGACACTGGGAAATATAAAATAGCTTCTCTAACAAGATTTTTAACAACTCTTCCCACTCTGTTTTCACGACCACTGGAAGAGGGATGTCTTTGACCTGCTAAAGCTGGGAGTCATATCCGATCCTGGCTGTGCCCAGTATTTTCTCCATGACCTTAGGACATCCTTTAAAGTAGCTGGGCCTCTTTCTCCAATCTCTAACCCATGGAAGCTGCAATATTTTACCATGTTCCCTTCAATAAAGAACCACGAAATATGCAAATTAAAGCTGCTAGGGACATACAGTTTTGAGGCTGGTCCATCCCTAGATTGCAGGAAAGCTTGCAATCTGTTTCTCCAAACAGAATGTAATCCTTGCTATTGTTTTTTCAGATTCATCTTTATTTTTAAAACACAGCCACAAAACTTCATGTGAATTTGGACCTAATCCTCAGAAAGAAAGCATGTTTGCACAGCTGAGCCCAGACCCCACTGAAGATTAGTGGAGTGTTTCAGGCAGCCTACAAGCACTGACCGGGGACTTGTCTCATCCATGAAAAACACCTGCTTCTTTGAGGTTCCTTGGCCTGCTGTGAGAAGAGGGGTAGGCAGCAACTCTGCCTAGAACACCACAACTCAGGAAAGCTTCTTCTGCTCCTGTAGCTGATTTTCACAAGTGTTACATATTAAAGAGGATATGAGACAATGCTTTCTCATTCCTGATATAAAATTTTTTTTTTATGTATTATTTTTATTGGACTCATCAGATTCTGGTTTTCAGCCAGGGTCCTGTTGCATTAGGCACAGTACAAGCACAAGGCTCAAAAGCTTATTGCAACCCTAAGGTAAAAGAATGAAGGATACTCCTTTGATTTCAGAGCAAGTTTTAATGCCCTGCTAAGGAGCATTTTGAAGACTTGTAGCTGGGAAAGCCATACACGAGGCTTAACCCAACAAAAAGGAGAGGTGGTGTGATGCAGCCAAGAAATTGTTTTCCACAATGTTTTCAGAAGGTGGCATGTAGGAGAAAAGCAGCAACTTTAGCTGGTGCCTGGCAAACAGATATGGGGCAAAGACAGGCTGAAAAAGCCCAATCAGATCAGGTAACTTCCTGAGGTACTGACATTTTTAGTCCCTTAAACCATGCTCTTGCTGCTGTAAATGCTGCTGTAACTGCAGAGCCTGTTCATTTGCCCCCACAAGCACGGGCTCTTTGGATGCTCACTGCCTCATAGGCTTCAGGGTATCAGGGGCTGCCAGGGCAGTGCTGTTTGCCCAGAGGCACTCTGAGAAATAAAAAAGTGGGATAAATCAGCTCTTCGGGCAATATGAGAGGTGGGCACACTCTCTAATATCCAAATTTAAAATAAATTAAAAGAAGATTCAAAGAGTATTTCTGATGCATTTGCTCCTGCGTGTAAAGGGTGCAGAGGCAGTAAGGAGCCAGCATTGGATGGTGAGATTTTGGTGGGCAGGCAGACACCATGGGAGGATGGGAAACTTGGAGGCAGAGCCTGGCATGGGGTGAGGGGTGGGACAGGGCTGCGGTCCCTGCACAAGGCATCACTAGTAGCCAGTATAGCTCCTTGAGGAGGAAAGCTCTGACTAATGAATCTCCAAAGCCTACTATATTCAGTGATAAGCACATGCTGGTTTTGTTCAGCAGTTAATGCCCACAAGGTGCTTGGAAGTGCTGGTGACCGGCACAGCTGCCAAACAGGACCGGGGTTTTGGAAACCTTCTTGTAAGGTATCTTGTGTTTCACGTACCATTTCTTGCTTTATTTCAGAGGCTCAGAGAGTTTTGTTGCCAGCTGTTACTACTGGATCTGTGATCAGCTGGTGCATCCCCAGTCTCCTGGGAGAGGATTTCTAATGAGGATGGAGGCCCCGGAGCTATGATGTGAAACAGAGACTGCTGCAGCACACAAAGAGTAGATAAGATCAATAGGAAATGCAGATTTGCAACATGTTAGAAATATGACAGCTTCCACATACACCCTGGGGAAAGAATTTTTAAATCTTTTAAAGAAGTAGCAGAAAGACTACATCTCATTTTTTTATATATATGTGTGTGTGTGTATGTGTAGGTATGCGTATAGCAGCAAGAAGCAGTCTGCCACCTCACCTCTAAAATATTTACTGAGGGTTGTGGAAATCTCTATCAGGTTGGTCAGGTTACTAAAACAGCTTTGTTTTCCCACAGGAGACCTAAGCTGTACCAATCCTCATCAAAAGAAGCACTGTTGCAGGGGGGCTGTCTGTCCCACAAAGCCTGCTGCAGCCGGGGTGGCTGGTCTCTGCAGGGCTGTGTCCCAGCTCACTCCCCAGGATCAGTGGCTGCTGCTGTGGCTCCCAATGGCTGCTGGAGCTGTCAGAGGTGAGCCTTTGGGTCTTCCTGCCACTTATAATTCCCCAGCAGGTTACAGACCACTTGGCAGCATGAGCCAGTATTTGTAAGCTGCAATAGCAAAGTATGAACAAAAAGCGAGGTGCAAGTTTTTAGCAGCCAAAATAAATGACTACTGAAAGCGTTCATGGAAGGATGGCATAAAGTTTCCACCCCCTGAAGCCTGTATAATTCAAGAGTAGATCTTCTAAGTCGTCACTGAAATTCAGCCATGAATTACTCAAGCTAATCAAGTGAAAACTGAAGTGAAATTCCTGGGCTGTGTTACAGAGATGGGCTCACTAGGTCATTGTGATAGTCTCTCCTGGGCTTTAAGATCTTGAGTCTGTCACTGTAATGTACCAGAAACACCGTGACGAGGAATTCAGGTGTTGGCATCTTATCACTTGGTCTCTCAGCACCTGCTTTCTGCCTGCCTGCTGTGTTAAAGGTGCAAGAAATACCACAACTTACTTGTAAAGTATTTAAAAACTTGTTCGTGGGCTCTGTCACCTCCTGCAATAAATTTGTTCCTTCTGGGAGGGAAGCTGCAATCTGTCTGAAGGGTGAGTGCAAGAAATAACTGCTGTCCACAAATGCCTCCTTGGAAAAGGTGTCCCCTTCTCACTGCAGTCCTGTAGGAGAGAGGGCCTAGGAAATGTTCCTGTAAACTCCCATGTGACTGCAGCTCCAGCCCACTACCGTGTGCTCAAGGAGGGGTGAGAGGGAGGTGGACCTTATCCCCATATGATTGCCTGCATCTGCAAGGGAAGTCTGGGGCAGCCCAGCTCCGCGAGGAGCCTGACCCACTCCTATGCTTGGTTTGGGGTTGGAAAGGTTCATCGTGTAATTAATAGCAGCTGACATAGTTTTCATTATTATGTTATTATCAGAAAGGAGCTAACCATTTGTCCTGTGAGATACATGTAACCAGCTCCTATGTAGATGCTAGTGCTGCCAGTCCACCTGGCATGGCTCTCTGTTCCCGGAGACCAGTGTTCCCAGCAATGCCAGGATCCTTGTCAACTCCTTGTCAGCCACCATTGGCACGCACCCTACACATGTCTGTCGCTTTTCCTAGCAGGAGCTGCTGTGATGTGTCCTGCAGGCCCTCCCTGCAAGAAGAATACTAAATGCATCAGACAGTGCATTTGCTGCTAAAAATATCACTAAGCAATTTGCCTGAGAAAGGCGCCTGTTCCCCCTGATCAGCAGCCAAGTGATTTTGCCTCAATCACCCCAGCTAAAGCTGCCTTGTGCAGTCCTTTTGTAAAATAATTTAACATATTACAGCATGATAACATTGGTGGCTGAGTTGTATTTCCCAGAGAATGAAGCTGTGAGTGCTAAATCCTGGCACAGGCAAATGAGTCCAAGGCATATTCCTTCAGCAAGATGATGACAGTGTGAGCGCCAGCCCAGTCTTACACATTTATGTCAAAGTTTATGGTACCAAACAGATTCTCATACTGTAATCTCTGTGCCTTGGAAGTGTTTATCATTGAGAGGAAAGCAAGCAAATTCCCCATTCAGTCATGAAGCTACTGTATGGTCACCACTTGTCTCCTAAATATGTAATAATTACAATAAATAGTACTCTGGCAATGTTTTTCATCCCAGAATTTCAAAGCACTTCAATTAGGCCTTCTACTGCAGCTGAGAAGTAGGAATACATCCCTTCAGTTAATCATTAATGAGTTTGAGAGTACAAGATATATAGAGGTTAAAAATAATATTTTGTGAATATAATACATGATCTTGACAATGCACATAGAAATAGTCTTGTTCACTTCTGAGCAAAGACCCAGTGTTAGAACAACTGCGAGGCTGCCTCATGCAACCTCACTGTTCCCCACTTCTCAACAGTAACAGGACCAAAGCTGCATAAGCATCTCAGAAGAATTAGGAAAATCTTGCTACTTGTATAACCTTTCAGGCACCAGAGAGATTAAATTTTTATCTGCAGGCCACTTCCAGTGAGTCCCACTGACTTGCCCTGTTGCTCACTTCCATTTTCCATGCATGCTTGACTGGGCAGAGGTGGGCAGCACTGGGGTGAGATGGGGCAGCCCTGGGGGGCTGGATGACCCAAGCTCCTTTGAGACTTTCTGACTCCTGAAAGATGTGGAGGCAGAGAGCACAGGACAGATTGTATTGCCAGCATGGCACTGCCTGCTCTCATCAAGAGTAGTAGCCTGTTTTCCTCCTAGCTCTGCTTTTGCCAGGGAGCAGGTTATCCAAGACTCTCCCCACTGCTAGGAACAGCAGCACAGATCTAACTCACCCTGCAAAATAAGAAGCATGGAAATCACAAACTCCTGGCATCTCCAGGACCATAAAGGCAGTTAAAAGGACATCAACTATCTCACTGTATGATTCTTAAGCTAGTTTAAGAGCATGACTTATGTTTTTTTAAATGCATGGCATTGGCAATCCAGCTTTCATTAACAAGATGAAGGCAGATTTAATGTACAAATTAACTCACAGATGCACTGAAACTATGTTTCTTTACCCTGACCCTCAGTCCCTAGCCAGATATAAATTCCCAGCCATGAATCAATGGTACTTAACGTTCTCCCGTAATTGGGCTGAAGCTTATCTCCTTCTGCAAGAGCAGCAGCATCCAGGGTGCAGTGCTTTGCATTTGTCTCAAGAAAAATTACCAGCATGGGAAGCAGTGAGCCAAAGGACTGGGTAAGTGTGCTTTTGGTGGAGCAAGTTAATATTTGATGAACAGGTGATGGAGTGGGCTAATATTTGAACCTCTGGAGATTTAACTTCAAACACCCGCTGGGATTTGAGTCAGCTCTGATCTGTTAAGGTCATTTGCCACGTCAAAGGACTTCTACACAACCGAGCAGACTTCAGTCAGGCTGGCAGTCTCTAGCCATCTTCACCTGGCTTATAGAGGGCACTCTGTCTTCGGTGACCTCACAGCCCTGTCCCAAAAAACAGCAGATTGTCCCAGGGCTGCTGTGGCAGAGAATGTGGAAGTGAATAAACTCCAATACGTAGGAAAGAGGCGTATCCAGCAATGCTGGCAATGAGCTGGGGGATCCCAGAGCTCCTGCTTCAGTGCCCTATTTCTAAACTATTTGTTTTCTCTGGTCAAAGGAGGCAGTTTGAAATAACAGTTCGGATGCATTCCCCAAGGTAGAAGGAATTAGCAGAGCTGCACAGAGAAGCCTGCAAAGTGCTAGGCAGTGTCACTCAGAGCAGGAAGGACTCTGGGATGGCAATACTATGTTTGCTTTTCTCATGCTTTGAGGAAAAAGAAAGATTTTTTTAAACAAAGTTTTCTAGGGTACATGTTTTCTCCTTGAATTTGCATTTGTTTGACCTGTGTTTCTCTGCTTCAGCACAAAGACAATCTAGTTTATTCTATGCTCTGCACTCCCACCCCTCTAGCTCTGATGAACTTCAGTTAAAATTACCAACCAAAGCTCTAGCTCACAGAGAACTATTTACTCAGACCAAATGATCATAAAACAGGGACATGACTTCTGGGCTTTAGTCTCTTCTGGCCGTTCAGTACTAGGAAAGATTGCAAACTCGCCAGCTCCTTACTCTGCTCTCAGCACTCTCCTTGCATGGAGAGACTTCCAGGATGTGCAGAGGATCAGCAGAGGGACCTCTTGCATATCTCCCAGCTGGGAACACTGCAGGAAAAAAGTCCAGTAACAAAGACAGGATGTGGGGTGGTTTGTGTTGGGGTGAAAATGATGGGTTTGGGGTTTTACTGTTCTTACTGTGATGCTGTACTTAAGTGTGCTTAAGTGAGCAGCATATGACCCATGTGTACCTTGTCACAATCGATAGATCTCACATGAAAAGCAAAAAGCTCTCAATACCATCTAGGCTCCAGGGACTGTCACAAGGATGAGCAAAACCCACAGCTCCTCTGACATAGCCAGAACCCTGCCAAGAGTGTGGGGCTGTTCCAACCCTGCCCTTCTCTTTTGGCACCCACGGGACCAGACCTTCCCAACATGACTTTTGTCGCTCCAGTGACTCCAGAGAAATGACAATAGTTTAAATCAACACTGTGTCTGGCCCTTTGTCTTAAATCTCTCACTCAGACTTAATTTTACAGACGCTCGGGGTCGCAACAGAGTCCTCATCTATCACAGACAGGTTGCTCCCCTCCTATCCTAAATCAAACAAGCCCAACCAAAGGCAGGTCTTTTGTGGCAGCCTTTCTGGGCTTTCTGGTTCCTCCTCTTCCTGCCCTAACTGTTTGTTAATATACATAAATGATTTAACCAAATAGAGGCTGGAGTTTCCCTCTCCCATAGGAAGGGAACGTTGTTGGAGGAGGATGGGACAGATGTATTTATCTGTATCATTTATCTGTATCTAATTCTGAGTAAATATTTATTCTTCTTTCCCTTTTCTGCACCCTTCTCACCTATGGGAACGACAACAGATCCTTTCTTTGCTGCAGGGCATATTATTACCCCCATTTTACAGATACACAACTGGGGCAAAGGTGACTTAATCTTGAGCTAGGAAAAGTCAGCGGTGCTTTTACCACCGAGTCCGAGGGACTTTGTACAGGAGCAGCTACAGTAAACAGCCAGAGCCCTCGGGCTCCCTGGCTGCATCACCACCTTCCTCACTTGGAGGCTCAGCCACTGCAGGCCTGAGTCATGGTTCCTCTCACCAGTGTGGCTCCTGCAGAGGCTGACTTCAGCCCCTCTGACCTGCCTTGGGGAGATGCTGGGAAGTTTCATTAAGTCATATTTGCAAAGCAGATCTAGAGTGCTACCTACAATTAATTCTTTGTAGCAATAGCTATGGCATTCAGCAAGATGCAGGCCACAAATCTCACTAGCCTTTTTTTTCCCCTTTTTAAAATTTTTTTTGCAAAAGAGAAAAATCAGTGTTAGGCTTTTATTACAAAATAACGGACTACAGCCACCCTTTTTTCCTGGAATAACAATAATAATGCATTACGTCAGGTTAGTCAGTAGTTTTCACTAATCTGCAAGACATGCACTGCTGACCTCTGAGGTAATTTTGGATCATGCTCAAGCCAAATAAAGGCAGATTTGTGGCTGCAGGTGAGACATCCTCTGAAAAACCATAAACATAACCACAATGTCCTCTGGTTTGATCTGAACTCAGCCTGGCCTTCATCAGTTTTTCTGGCTCTTGTCCAGAAGAAAGACAGGTTAATGATTTAAAGGCTTTACACTATGATATGATGTAACTCAGCACAGGCTGGTAGTTTCATGAAGATAGTTAGCAGTAAGTCAGCAGTAAGTATCCAGGGCAGCAAACCACGGGCCACCCCTCTTGGATGGTACCTTGCTCCTCAGGGGATGTTATTGGTTTGGCTGGGAGCGTTCATGGCACAAATGTGCCCATAGGATCACAGAGGCATATGAAAGGGTGCTTCTACAGGGCAGAAAATGCCCCTCTGAAATGGTACCCCCCATTTTCTGCCTCCTGAAGGGACAGCAAAATGGTTTGAGGTTTTGGTGGATGATGAAAGAAGACAAAGGAGCGAAGGATGAGCCTGTGAGGGTGGTGACAGTGTGCATGCCCATGACATGACATGACGCACACCCAGAGAGCAGCTTGCAGCTCCAGCACAGCAGCTCTATGGCCTGAGCTCTGCATGGCATCTTCTGTCATTGCCCCAACCACTGTTTCTTGGGCTCATTAGATATATCTACCAGAGGTTCCGTTACTCACACTGTAATCCCTTCTCTAAGTAAGATCTGAACCTCTGTGTTAATCTTGACCTTGCACATAAAATATTCCCCAGCCTGTTACGACTACAGGTCTGCCTGAGTGCTAATAGATCAGCTCCAGTGGAGTAACGTGGAGCTTTAGGGAGTGCTGTGTGGGGAAATGTGTATAAAAGACAGTCCCAATCTTCCTTTAGCAGCCATTACTTACAGCTGGTGATGGGAGCAGGAAACAGCAGCCATGCTGGGATACTGCTGCTCACAACTCAGGGGGAGGCTGAAACCTGAAGATTGAGAGGAAAGGCACTGTGCAGTGAACTAGGGAGATATGTGGAGTTTAAAAACAACCTCACCATGTAGTTAAGGGTTAATGCTTATTTCAGTATTTGGTCTATGAGACGACATCAGGAACAAGCCAAATTACTGCAGGGAGAGAAGTGTGGCACACGTGGGGGCACACCAGTAAATGGTGTCTGCCCTAAGGGGCAACATACTGACACTGGCCAAGCAACACCCCATCTCCTCTGCTTGAAGAGGCACTTGTGTTAAACAGCTGACAGCACGGACTTTGTTAAGGAAATCAGGTGTCCTGGCTCTGCAACTGGGGCAAGGTGCTTGGCAGGGAGCAGGATGCTGAGCCAAGGTGGGCCAGTGAGCCAAGAGGCAACAAGAAGTCCGACTGCTCCGCAGTTTGCTGTTCAAAACACTTGGGAAAAATCTTTTTCTATTTACCAAACAGCTTGCAAAGAGGCTTAGCCAGTGCCTCTGCAGTGATTTGACACCAGCAGCACCGTGACTGTAATTATTAACAGGGAAGGAGAAGTGAGCAGTGTGGCAGGTTTGAATAGCACTCTTATGAAAGTGGATTCAAATCAGTGGCCAGACCATAGCCCCTGCTTCGTTTAAGCAACAGCTGCTGGTGCATTTCTTCCCTCAGCAAATGACTTTCTTCTCAACCAGATCTAAGCCAAAGCACCCTCATCACCCAGCTGGAACAAGTCAGGAGCACAGGTACAGCCTGTCCCAATGGCTTGGCGGCAGCTCCTCACTGTGCCGTGATGCCTTCTTTGCACGCTGCTTTCATCCCACCAGGGTCACCCTGATCCCAACAGTGCTGAAACAAAGCTGCAAGGGCAGAAGCAGACATCCAGCTCCAAAACCTGGTGTTATCCCCTGGCTGCTTTTCCTGACACTCTCACTCCTTTTTGTTCAGGCCAGCCACAGAGGCTCATCTGGCTGCTTTTGTACCGCCAAATGTGTTATCAGTTCAGAGCAACTTGGTACTTTTGTGGCGTGGAGGATTTGGCTCTCCCCCTCTGTTCAGTAAACTTCCACATTGGTTTCATCTAGTCTGACCCTGCTATGGCTGGAGTGGTCCCACTGTCTCTGGACCTCCTTCCTGACTGTTTCTGCATCGCACAGTACAGGATGCCAGAGCTGAGTCCCGCTGCCTTGGGAGAGTTTGGAGCCTGGAGCCTCATGAGGTCTCTTAGCAGATTTATGCTTAAAATATCCCTGGGCTAAGAAGGTGTTAGGCTCTGTCAGAAGTGTTCTCTTTCCCATCTGCTTTTTCATGTAAAAATTGGAGGTGCCAAAATCTGCTCAGAGGACTGTAGAGGAACGGCCAGGAAAGATGCCTGCAGTTGTCCCCCAGGCTCCTGCACAGACAGTGTTTCACAGATGTGAAGTCATGAGTATGGCCATAAATATTTTAAGACCCACCTGCCAAATAATGCTGGAGTTTTCTAGTGAGAACAAACCTTGCGTAAATGTCAAGGGGAAAAAAAAATCTGGAAGATCCTCATTTTGTAGGTGGGTACAGTGAATTTACTTTCTCTGCCTGTCTGAGTACAGACTATTATCTTCACCCTCTCCTATAAGCTCAGTAACATGTATTTAGCTATGTAAAGCATGAATTATAGGAATATAAAGAAGTATGTTCCTGTCACACACTCACCCTCTACCATTCTCTTTGTCAATGTCTCTTCCTATCACACAAATGGGAGTTAAAACAGATGCACACACAGGCTTCCATGATCTAATTTCCCCACTTTTAGGTCCCGTTACAGCACCCGCACACCCTCATCAAATGCAATCTTGCTTGTGAGTTATGCTGGATTTGCCTTACCCTCTGGGGCTAGACTGTCAGCATGGGTGGTTTACATACAAACACACACACCTCATGCATTCCTACAAAGAGCAAAAGCAGGAGGGGAGCTGCCAGGCTATAAGGATGGCTCCCATCTCCTTGCAGTGCAGGTAACCCCATCCTGACATGGCTCCCGCACACCCACCTCACATCTCCATCCTGGTGGAGGTCCCTTCTCTAACGCTCTTATCCTGGTGCCTCAGTCTGTTCACTTAATTACGGGACTATTTGGGTCCCAAGACCAGGGGCTGTAAGCAGGCAGATGTCCACCTCTAACCACCCAGTCCCTTGCACAGCTCCTCTTGCCTTAGTGTGATGGAGAGAGGGCTCTTTCCCCCTGCATAATACCTGACAGCTCAGTCCACCTGTGTTTTTAATAATAACTGAGTAACCACCACAGTGGTGGTGGCTGGAGGAAACAGGACTCCATAATCTTCTTGGGCTTCAGTTTGCTCGTCTGTGAAACAGGCGCAGTCCCTCCTGGAGCCCTTCCCCTGGATGAGCCCACACTGTGCTGAGGGCTAGTGCAGGGCTCGGGTCAAGGGGAGCCCATCTGTGGGGATATAAATGGCACTGAGACCTTCTGCCAACTAAATGCCTTTCATTATAATCTCATCAAAAAAGCCTTGATATGCTTCAACATGTCTGAAGTGCTTCACAACCTGCTAGGTAGAGAATGGGAAAATGTAAGGTACGTCAGTATAGCTTGTCAGTTATAGGAATAAAAGAAAAACATATTATCTCCCTAGCCTACATTCTTCCTAGTGTTAGTGCAGTAATTCAAGCAACTACATCTTGCTGCTGATAGAGTTTACCCCCATCAAGGAACAACTACAGGCTGTATCAGCTGGACAGTCTAGATTGTGCCAGAATGGGGCTGTGTTTTCTCTGGGGTAGCCCAGCAAGCCCTCTTCACCACAGACAAGCCCTCGAGCTGCTGGCTTTTCACCTTGTGATAGTAAATGGCCTTAACACATCCTCTCCCTTCCCTGTCTGAGAGGCCATGCAAGGGGGAGGGGAAAGAAAGGGGCTGTGAACTGTTGCCAGCAGTGAGTGCCCAGCCTGAGGTGAAGGACTTTCTGTAATATGGCTGAGGGTTAGTTTTTTTCTCTCTCTTACTGTGGCCTGGCCAGCACTCACTGCTCCTTTCTCCAAGGGGTGCCCTTCAGAGAGTCTTGGAGATCATCCATTCTCACCAGCCTGTCGAGGCTGCAGCCCCCTTCCCAGAGGGGCTGGAGACCCAAGCAGTGAGTGCCTAGTTGTCCCCACCTTGTTCTGGGGGAAAGGGAGCCGACCGGAGCAGTGCTGCCCAGGCACCCAGATTGATCTGGGCAGTGTACTCTGGGGAAGCTCAATGGACTCACTGCAGGTGCAGAGAAGTGGGTCTGTGCTCCTCCAGCCAGCATACCCCTTCTCCCCCTCCCACCCATCTGTCAGGTCTCAGATGGGGGCACGTCTCGTGCAGAGGCTGAAGCAGTTTTAGTCATTGCCTCCTTTCCTCACCAGTGGGTGAGCCTCAGCTTGAGCCCGATGCTGTGTAGGTACGTAACTCCTGCTCCTCACCCTTGCCAAAGGAAGGCATCCCCCACAGTGGTCCTGCTCTGACAAGGAAGCAGTGTCTAGACACAGATTAGGCAAACAGCTAAAGCACAAGACCAGAAACTGAAAAGCCAAAAAAAGGAAAAGCTCTGTTTTAGCCCCAGCTCTGTCTGCCACTGATTCCTATGAGATTTAGGGCAAGGAAGGGAACTTCTTTATTGTCTTTGTCCTCCTTACCTGTGCAGCATGGGATAATATTTCCCTTTTTGGCAAGGTTATGGTCAGAGTTAATTAGCATTTGAAAAGTGCTTTGAAATGGAAGATGCATTTGGAAAACTGAAGTATTATTACTGGAATTGAGTGAGTGACTCGCAAGGTAGGGAAGCATTTCATGTCTTTTTCCCTGTGGGGGGAATAGCCTGGAGGATACTGGGACTACTTCAGATTTATTCATTATTCAAGCATCTAACACTTATCAGGTATCTAAAACAGAATTTGGTTTGGATATGTATTCCATGAAATATTGGATTGCAGGTACATGAAATCCAAGCTACATTGTCCAGACAAATAAATCACATTGGCACTGGGGCTCTTCTCCTACTGGCACCAAGTCTCCTGGCACAACCGCTAGAGGATGGGCATACAAAATCTATTTTCCATTACTCCTTGAGCAGGATTTTGAAATGTACTGTAGGTTTGCCAGTAAAACAAGCTCTTGCAAGAGTCTCCAGCAAGTAAAGCAAGAGCCCTGAAACAAGTATATGTAAAACAAATCAACAGAATGTGCTTGTTTGCTCAGGTTATGATTCTGCAGGATGTTTTAAAGTATGCATTTGTACTCTCGTGATTAATCCTACTGAAGTGAGTGGAACTGTTTCTGGGCAGAATCAGGCAGATGCTTGAATACCCTGCTGAATACAGCTTCCAATTATTATTTCATCAGCCCAAGTGCTCTTGTACTGTATTTTAAAGACTTCCTGTGTATTGTTTCACTGTCTTCCCCTGAATGCTGTAATGCCAATTGCTGCTGAGCTTAGGTTGGAAACACACCACCTCTGTTACCCATGAAACACGGATTAGTCTATAAAAATATGTTTTCCATTCCAAGAAAACTCCGGTAAATACATAATTTTTATTTTTTTATTTAAAGATAAAAACAAAAGTTATGGGGCACATCTTTAAAGCCATGCTGGATTGGGGGGGGGGGGGTGGGGGGGTGGTAGTTCTTAGCTTTGTGTCTCATTAACTTCAGTATAAATTGCGTGTCTATCCATGCAGCTGTGGCACCATGCTCTGAAAAACCACTCTGAAAGAGGAACTTTTTGGAAACAGAGCTGTCAAATTCCCTTGTACACTCAGGGACAGGGATCGATGCAGACCTTGTGCATCCCGAGCCAAGCTCATTTTGATTCCACGGAGTTGAGTGGTGCTACCCCAAGTGACTCCTGCATATACACAGGCAAATCATGCTTACTTTAGATGAATAAGGCTGTGACTCAAGTATCTAGCAGACCCCTGTCAGAGAGGATAATTCAGGTTAAATCAAGCTATTAATACAAATCCAGGGGCTTCTTTCCTTTGGCTGAGCCACAAAAAATCAGTCACCAGCCAGTCTTCACTGGATCAGCAGGCTCCACCTCAGCTAAGAGAGGTGCTGAACATGGGATAATTGGAAGATATTTAGACTAACAGCAGCTCCCTTCCCTTGCTTGATGTGTGTCTGTTTTGAAGCTTGTGGTGAGTCTCCTAATGTAACCAGAGGTGGGTGAAGCCCCACAGTTTGCAGCCACCAGCCCGCAACTACAGCCTGTGCACCCTGCACTTGTGTGGTGCTGCACAGGGAAGAGACCAGGAGGAAGATGGTGGTCAGGGCTCTGGACTGGTTTGTATGGTAGTCTGCAGGGTCACCACTCCACATTTTGATCCCTGATGTATTGATTGCAAAGGGACCTTCAAAGTCAAGACCAAAGATATGGCTGCACACCCTGGGGAAGGTGAAAGCCATGGGCACTGTGCCATAGCTGCCTGCAGTAACTGCCCGTGTTCACGGGTTATATCATAGCACAGGTTGGTTGAGCTACTTGCCTCATAGGCAAGTGGGTGTCCATGGGCATTCGCCACAGAATAATGCACACCATGGCAATTCAAACTCAGGACACTCATGTTCTCAGCCCCTAAGCCTCTGTCTGTCTTAATCTCCTTTCCCCACTAATTCTCTTCTGTAGGATTTGTGTGTAGCTAGCACAGCTGTCTGCTGAACTGTATCTAGGACTGGTGGCAGGACACCACTGCTGGTCCTGTGCGAGTAGAGGCATCACCTGTCTGTGCCACAGCAATGAATGAGGTCTATAGGGCAAAGCAGTGTTAGCTGCTGTGAATGGCAGCCTGGGAGGTGCCCAGGCTAGCAGTACCCAGCTACTTTGCTGGCCTTGCTGTGGAAAGGCATCTGCACCACCCCTAATCTGCTAGGAGCAGCTAGCACAGCACAGAGATGCCACATGGCTCCCATCACAAGTGTCATCAATGAAACACCTCTTTTTTATTTTGCTGCCTGCTGTTGGACCTGAGCCCCAGTGAATTGTCCCCTCTGCCGAAGTTACTGCTTCCCCAGTGACGCTGCAGTGCTGAGCTGGATGGAAACCAGTTTACACATACAGGTAAAGCAGTACGAATGGCTGTGTCTGAGGCAGCTCTATCCCTGTTTAACCCAGCCTCTTGCCTTAGGGACATGTGCCTCCCACTTCAGCCTCAGACACAAAGATAGGTAGTCCCAGTTTAAACCCGTTGCTTCTCTGTTCCTCTGAGTCGTGGTTTGGGTTGTACATGTCAGGGTGTGTTTTCTTCCCTCTCCTTATGAAAATTGCTCCTGCTAGCAGTGACAGGAGTGCAAGCCTGCATTACCCATGGGAGACCCAGCTGCTCACTGTTAATGCTTATGACAGGTCTGCAAGTGGAGATATTGTCAGACTCTATTTCAGCTGGTCATGTTTCATACAAACTGTTTTCAGCAAACATTGTAAATCTACAGAGCATTAAGCTGTTTAGTAATACCGGGCGAGGTTCAGAGGACACTAAAGAAAACTTGGTGTGACTTAGCACCTCCAAAGGCTTTCCTACATCCAGGCTTAATATTTTTCACATATGCAAAACTCACCACCTCTTGCTGTGGCGCTTGTGCAGTAACAAATGTGTGTGCAACAGCCTGCACCAAAAGGTCAGTGCCCAGTGGGACACAGACACCCTACCCTCCCTGTCTCTACCAGACATGTTACTATTCTGTCAGCATAGTCCTGCATAAGGAGTAGTGTCAGATGGTTTCCTAGAGTAAATTAATGCAGCTCCATTATGTTAGGCCAACTGATATCAGCAGAGAATTCAGACAGCTAATTTTTAACCTTCTCCTATTTCCCTTTGGCTCATGAAACCATTTCCTGCCCCAGTCCCTCTGACAGTCCCCTGGTTCTCCTCCAAGCATCTATCCAGTGGAGAGACAAGCTAGACATGAAGTGTAGGAAGCTCAGAGCTTAAGATCATGCAAATAGGATCTAAGGGACTCTAATGATCCTAACCTGGTATTACTTATATGCCCAGCCTTCCAGGAAAAACTGTAGGTCAGAACAGCTCAGTGAGGAATTTGAACCCTTAGACCAAACAGCCTTTATTTAAATCTCATCGTGGCTACAGTGGTATTAACAGCACAGGGAGAATGTCAGGCCTCCACTCTCCAATCCCATCTTGACCAAGGACTGGTGTGAGGCGCACATGTTTTCTGCAGATGTTATTGGCAACTCACATCCAAGAAAGACAATTGTAGCTGAGAACAACTGCGTGGAAATTTTGAAGTAGGGGATTTGGCCCTGGCTGTCTTGATGTTCTGTGAAGATCCTGAAAGACCTTGAGAAAATCAGTGCTTTGACTTCATGAAGAAGGTTAGCTTGTCCAAAGATTTCGGAAACTCCGTGTGCACACACTGGTGGTTCACCACAAGGGAAAGCTTGGTTTCCCAGCCATGAATATAGGCACCGTGAGGGGGCAAGGCCAGTGTCTTTTGGGTGCAAGGACAAAATGTAGCTACTCCCAGTCTTGTTTTTCCTTCCCTCAATCCTGTCTAAAAACATCCCTTTTGCAGGAACAAGACACTCTCTGTTAAACTAGGAGTGTTGTCAGCAGCCACTGTTAAGTAACCATAATAATCCGTAAGGCAATATGCAGCTCTGATGTGCAAATGGGATTTAGGGAAGCCTTGCTAATGGGATAGCACAGGCAGCATTTAAGCTGAGTTTCAAACCAATCATAACGCTTCACTTGACAAATGTCTGGTTTTGAACTTTTTTAAGCCTTCAGGGTTTTAAGCAGAGAATGTCGGTCTCCTGCAGAATAAATCCTTAATATTTTGAGCTTTTGCTTAGGAAGAGGAGAAAAACTCTAAGCAGAAAAGGAGCCAAAAAGAATATCTGATTTCATTGCCTTCATCATACACCACTATGTATCATTTACTTTTTCTCAGAAGCCTGGGGCATATCTTCTCTAAATATTTACCTACTTTCTTTCTAAGGGCATGTCTGCAGTACAGTCACCATGCTGATTTGTGTTGTAGACATACCTGCCTTACTTTTGATCTAATACATCTAATTCATCCAGGCCCTAATAGCAGGCTAATAAAGCCAAGGTCTACTAGTTACTGTGTAAGGTCAGGGTGGCCTGCAACATCTGCTGGAAATGTCTCCCAGCCATTGCTCTGTGCCAAGCCAGCCACCCTAAAGTTGCACTGCACCACGCTGCACTGCAGGTCTTGCAGTGAAACTGGGGACAAGAAGGCTTTACTGGGCATGGAAGTTTGGCTACAGGAGATCCTTCAGCCTCACAGCTCATTAATGCCTTTCGGAAATGGAGCCACATCTGCAGGGTCTCTCTCTTCCTCCACATTCACCTGCCAGTCAACCCAGACAAGCAGAGGCTGTACTGTTCCCATCCCTGGAGGCTTTCAAAGCCCAGGTGGATCAAACCCTGAGCAACCTGGCTTTGAGCAAGGTTGGTCAAAAGACTCCTGCGGTGTCCCTCTTGACCAGAATTATTCTGTGATCCCATTATTCTAGCCCAGAGATGACCTTCTTGGCTTCTTGAAAGGCTCTGTCCATCTCTGTCAACAACTACAAGGCTTTGTACTCTGAGCATTTTCTACCTCAGTATCAGAAACTGAAGGTGTTACTCTATCAAGGACATAGTTTTTTCCTCCTCTCACTTTCCCGCAGGTAGGCAGTATTGATCTCTTCATCCTAGAGGAAACTAAGGCACACTCAGGTGCCATAAGGCTCTCAGTGAGGAATTTAAAAGTCAAAGTTAACACAAAGTTCCTTGCAAGGCTCACGATGATTCGGTCTAGTTTCATCAATACTGTGGGTGATCTTTGCCATCTCTTAATTGAAACTGAACAGACATTCCAGTTGAAAAGGACACTTGCAAACTGTGACTGCAAACCCTGGTGCACACCCCACTTGTCCTCAGACTTGCTGATCACTTCAATGGTCTTACTGCTGCCCTGGACAAGAAATGTTTTAAAATGTTTCTTTCAATTTTTTGACCCTCATGTCTTTCTTAAGCATGATGCTATGCAGGTAGTCTGAAAGCCTCAGTCTTCCCAGTATATGTGGCACAACTCGCAAAGCAAGTAGAGGATGAGGGCTTGGAAGCTCTAGATCTGTTCCCCACATTGCCATTACCTCTCTTTGTGTGAGCTCACTTACAGCAGTCCCTCTCTCTGCCTCCCTCTGTAGAAGCTGGAAACAAGTAGCAACCCACCCTGACAACGATGTGAGGATGTGACCATCTGCATGCCCTTAAGCTGGAAGGTGCATGTGAAGAGCAAAGCACTCTATGCATTATAATGGCCTCCTTACCTCCTCTTCCCTGAGAGAATAGATCCAGCATTATCAAAGTTCCTTCCTGGTTATGTTTCCTCCATCCCCTGCGGCACTTTGGCTGTGCTCTGCTGTGTTTTTTCCACTTCAGTTGCCTCCTTTCTGTAGCAGCCAAAACCATGCACCTACTCCAAAAGCCACCCCAGCCAGTTATTACTCCAGGCCATCTTCTCTCCCCCAGACCTACACGCTGGACTCCTGATAGCCACTTTTTTTTTTCTTTTTTTTTTTTTTTCTGCTATGCACTATTTTAGAAACTTTGGGGAACACTTAGCACTTAGCTGCCTAAATGCCCTGGCTTTTCTATCTCTAGCAGCTTCACAGCAGGTGCCTAGCAGACAGGCTGGGGCTCTGCTACAGCAACTGCGTTCTAAAGTGCTCATGATGCTGCCAGCGCTGCCCTTTGAGCCCAGCTGCCAACATCCCAAAGGCAAGAGGCAGATGAAGCCTCCACTTAAGTATTTCAGGAGCCTTAGGAGCCCCATTTTTAGTGGTTTGCATGAAATTTAAGAACCTGTTTGCTTAGCTCTTCATAAAATGGGGCTTGGGTGCTCTTGGGAAATTTGCCTTCTGCCTCTTCCCAGACTTTGCAGTAGATCTGCCTGAATTGTCTTTACATGTGAGTGACATCTACACGTGAGCCAGACACCCTGGGCTCAGTTAACAGAGATAAACCAGCATTTACAGGAAACAATTCATCTTCTCCTATGGTAGATACCTAAAATAGCCCACAGCAATCACAAAATGATTGCTTTCCTCTATGAACTATAAATTTAATCTGTAAAAGCAGCTCAGCCCTTGACATGTGTTGGAGGAATCAGTTGCCTGTAGCTTTTAGAGCTGCCCTACCTTATTTAGATGTTCACATGAGCAGGCAGGTATATACATTATATAGGCAAATGCCCTACCAGCATGTCACCTAGACAACACTCAAAGGATCCTGGATTCACTGTCCTGCTAGCAAAAAGAGGAGGGATGTTGCTTTTGGGGCAGCTGGAAAAATTTCCCTCCATTGCATCCCTATATTTACATCCTATATATTAACATAAATGGTCTGTACTGATACAACTGAAAACCAATCATTTGGCCTGTAGCACTACACAACAAAGCAATCATTAGTGAAATAATAGTTGATTTTATTAAAAAGAAAAAAAATCAAGTGAGATTCATGGCAACCGCCAGAGTAATGCGCCAGGGTGTCATTCTGATTCTGCAGATAACTACCCCAACCAGGAAATGTGTGCAAGATGTCACGTTACAAGTGTTACATCATCAGGAAAAAATCTCAATGGTTGATCATCGCCTGAGGGGGATGTCAGTGTTCCCAGCTTCTGTGCAGAGGAAAGTCTTATAGGAATTAACTCTTTCCTAGGTGCTGCACACCACTAGATTTTAGCAGTATTTCTTCCATCTTGTTCGCCTAAAATGCATTATTGTTCCTTTACTTTCCATTTTTGTCTTTCACTGAAGCCATAGGCAGCATGACTTTGCAGTGACAGCTGTCTATCACATCTGCTGTGTGACTGAGGACTTTTCCTCCTCCACCTTGCTAGTGGATTTCTGCTTGACAGTGGATGTTCACCATACACACCATTCCCATAGAAGGCAGTAACTGTTATCTGCTAAATGTACCCCAGGCAGTGTCCCAGTTGTCTGGAGAGCAGCCCTTTGGTTTAGATGAAGAAATACTCATGTACATCACCAAAATGACCCATCCTGTGGTAATACCCAAGGCAGTGTGAACATATATGTCTGTTTTCCCTGAAATACGTGCTGGGGGATGCAAGGATTAAATGGGCTTTTACAAACTCAGAGACCACACACTATGGCTGGTTACTGCTGATGCTAAGGGATCAGTGCTGAAGGGATTTATAGCCTCCATAGCCCCATGCCTGGGCAGGGCAGACCCTTCCCAGCAAGGAAATCCCCCCTCATCCAGAGGACATGGAAGTGGCAGTGTCTTTTCCAAGTTTCCACAGATTCCAGGCAATCTCCAGCTCCATAAAAATGTCCTCTCTAAGTCAAGGGAACAACAGATAGACTATATTTCCTTCTACTCCTTGACATTTTGTACATAGAGACGCTGTTCTTAGTCCTCAACAGGTGTCAAGAGCTGTTCTTCATGCTGGATTGCTGTGGTCTGTGCCTGGAAACTGGAGTCCAAACAATTAATGCTATTAATGCAGGCTCCCTCCCGTTGAAAGTTCACCTTTGTGCCATGGGACAGGCCTGTGCAGGGCAGAAAGAAGTGTCCTGTGAGATAGAAGTGCCTGTAACTTCTTCCCTCCAACCGACATTTGTTCTCAGTTGGTTTGTATCCCTCTTGCTCTCTCAGTCAGATAGTACACACATTCCTAAGTACCTTTTTCATTTTACTCCTTTTTTTCCCAATGCAGAACTATGCTGCTTCATCTCAGTCTCTCCAGGCTCTCCAAGCTGCTTATTGCATGACCAGCATAGTCCACCTCCTCATTTACGTACACTACTGAGTCTCTTTTTAAGTTATCTTAAACCTATGGCATATATCCAGAAACACACTGCTTCCCACTAACCCAGGTTGCCACTGGCATGTTTTTTGCCCTTGTATTCACACCGAGAAGCCCACTAAACTTATGCTTCCTTCTTCTAGAGGTCTTCCTCACTTTTGTCCTCTTCATCACATCCCTTCCTGCACAGCAGCTCCAGAAGACACCCATTCCCTATCACCCTGCTTTTTCTTTCTTGTGCATGCAAATACTATTTCTCTCCCCAGCCCTCACGTGCCCCCTCTCAGCTCCTCAGCTGTTATCTCCTTCCAAGCTGTGCCATGCTGCAGTTGCTGAGCAAAGTCTGGGGGGTAGGGGGGAGCAGGTTTTGATTTCCCTTCCCTGCTCACAGCCACAAAGCCAGAGTTCACAAACACCTCCTGGACACCAAAGGCACCGAGGCAGCTGGGGCCCAGGGGACAGGTCTCTGCAGTATCTCAGTCCCCAGGATGCCAGGATGCCCTGCAACACCTTGGCCTCTTGCTTACTTTCCTTTTCCTTCTTTTCTTCCTTCCTTTCTTCCTTGCTTCCTCCCTCACTTCCCTTCCTTCCTTCTCTCAAATTCAATTATTTTATTCTCTTTAATGCTATGCAAGCTCTAAGTCTCCAAAGAAGTGAGATACTTTCCCCCAGAGGAACTGAAGCTCCCCCCAGCACAAAGTACATACTGCGCTGCCCCGAATGTCTCAATTCAGGAAGCTTTGAGCTCCCATTGTTTGCAGTTCACAGAGTTCACCTGCATTTTAGTCTCCTCATCTGTTAAAGAAAACAAAGTGGAGGGGAGAGAAAAGGAGAAATATGGCTGTAAAAGCAGCAGTCAGTCAGAGACCCCTTGTGTTCCTGGTACCAGTTGTGGTCCAATCAATCAGTCTCAAACAGCCCACTGGAGAATAACTGCCCAACTTACCCAAATTTATTTTCTTTAATAACAGAATCCTCCTGTGACCCTGTGGTTATTGCTGACACAAAGCAAGGCCTGCTTGAGCCTGTTATCTGCTCCCTTGTTCCCTGCTGTGTGCTGAGCAATGGAGCCATCGTCCCCTTGTTTTCTGCAGGCAGCAGCTTTAAATCACTGCCGGCAGCCTCTGCCTGTGAGGGCCAGCAGAGACTCTCTTGCACAGGTCACTCACTTGTGTGCATTAGTCTGTGGGTGCCCAGGGAGGCTTTAGCTTTTCCTGTTGTCTCCTTGCTTGGTAAAACAAAGGCCAAAATGCCTGGGGACGTCTGCTTATTGTTTGAGTGCTTGGCTCTGTGACGGCACTGAACACTATTCAGGTGAGGTAGGGACTGAACAATCACACAGAATGAACAGCTACAAAGAGAAAAGTGCTGTAAGATCTCTATACTCAGGCTCTGGCCAAGTAGCATTGCTAGTCAGGAGGCTGGTGTGCTCCAAGCCACCAGATATTGAGATTAAACAAAGGAAAATGGAAACTTCAGGGTTATAGGGAAGGTTTGCTTTGTGGTGGATAGAGTCTCAGAGCACAACATCATAATCACAGAATGGTTTGGGTTGGAAGGGACCTTAAAGATCACCTAGTTCCAACCCCCTGCATGGGCTGGGACACCTCCCACTAGACCACGTTGCTCCAGGCCCCATGCAGTCTGGCCTTGAACACTTCCAGGGAGAGGCCATCCACAAATTCTCTGGGCAACATGTGCCAGTGTCTCACCACCCTCACAGTAAAGAATTCCTTCGTAATGTCTAACCTAAATCTACCTTCTTATGTAACATGTATGTTGCAAACTGTGCTCCTTCTTTGGGAGGTGTTTGAAATCCTTGTGAGAAATGCGAAAGGATGTTTTTTGGAAATTCTGGAAAAAGAATCCTGCTCAGCCCTCCAGGCTCAACTATAAGGTAGGTCTTTGGAAGGTAAATGAAAGGTCTTTAAAGGGTAAATGAATTTTTTTTAGAACTGCCATAAAACCCACATTCTCTTTATGTTAAAAAAAAGTCTGTAGGATATGAGAAATAAAAAATTTAAGTAATGAAACCTGCCTTTTTCAAAGAAAGGCAGGTTTTCCTCCCTGTCTTAGAAACTCAGAGGAGATGCGTCTACAGATTTCATCCCAGGTTTGAATCCTGCAGTGCAACCTCAGCGCAAGAGTCCAAGTGCTGCACTACCTTCTTGCAAAGACTTGGCCACCCTGGAGGAGTCTTCTACTGTGACCTGGAAGGCTGAAGGCATGCTGACAAAGCAGCACCCATCAGTTTTCCCACAGGGAATCCCAGGTACTTGGTACAGGGCATGTACACTGCCTCAGCCACTGCTGTGGCAGGACACAGCTCCTGCAAACTGCATTTACTGGGAGGTGCACAGGTGTTGCAAGCAATTGCTTTCCTACCAAGGTATGAGGGTGAAATTCAGACACTTCATACCAAGAGCTGTCCCTAGGTGCACAGTGTCCATTCCCCAGCAAGCAGCTGAGTGTGCTTGGAAGCACTGTCTCTCCTCAGCTGCATAGCCCAAAACAGGATGAGGCTGAGGAGCCCAGGTGTCCCAGAGCCCTCCCTGCCTGCGTTTCACCCTCTGCTCAGAACTATCCTGTGATGGCTGCACCGTGGGGAGACCCTGTCCCCAGGGCAGGGCTGTGGCAAGCTTCTGCCTGCCTGGACACCCCGGGAAAGGGCAGGGCTCCCTCTGCAACCCTGTGCCAAGGTATGGATTTCCCCTGGCTCCTGCCTCCCTGCCAAATTCCTCTCCCTGTGGGAAACAAAGCCATGTTATCACCAATCATATGAGTGGTCTCATGGGCTGACGTTGGGTAGGGGTTGGCTGTGGTGCTACCTGTGACTGAAAAGGGAAAAGCACACATTGCTCACATGATTGGCCGTTCTTCTGGATGGCACTTCAAGGTCATACCCCAGATGAAGCTTTAATTTAAGCTCACTATCAGGCATTTCTGAGAACAGGCCTGCTGCCCAAGGATGGAGAGAGAGCATTTCACCTACCGAAGGAAAGAGAGGTTTTTGGCACTTGACTTTTTTTCACTTGGTGAGGGGGAAGGCCTGGGTTACATTTTCTAGGCATACAGGTACAGACCAAATCTCATGTTACGGTCCATTGGAAGCAGGATTGGACCCTGCTGAGGCAGTAAAACCAAAATGGGAGGCAGCTTAGATGTTTCACTTCAGTGTGGGTTTTAAAATCCTCTCCCTTTAAAGAGCTGAACTTTTTCTAAGACTCAAGGACTTATTAAAAGAGGAAATAGCTGCACTGTGCCTGTACTGGAGAGCAGATTCTGGGAAAGGAAAACCCACTCCAAAACTGTAGGAATGGCTCGACGAGGCAAAGTTTCAATCCAAACCCAAACCTTTGTATGGTCCATGAGAGGACGTGCATTCCCTGGGAGGGCAGGACACAGATAGGCCCCTGCTCTGCCAAGGTTAGGCAAGACAAGAAGTGAGGGGGCAGAAAGGAAAAGCTGGAGTTCAGGGAGGAAAGGTCACTGGCAGTGCTCAGTAAGCCTGTAGTGAGGGAGCACATGTGGCCTACAGGTATTTCAGGTATTTCCAGGTGAGGCAATGCAGTCTTCTCTTGGGCTGTTGCGGGCAGGGTGTGTGCTGCAGCACACCTCAGGGTCCTGGATCACATGGTGCTGCAGGGACCAGATGTAGCTGGGGCAGCACCTCAAGCAAGGAGCCTAGGAGCTCTCTGCATCCCCTGTGTAGCTGTAACCCAGGCAATTTAGGTTGGTCACATCCCACTGACAGCTAAGCATCTATGAGCCCTCCTGAACTGAGTAGGACACATGAGCAAGCAAGGCTGCAGACATCTCACTCACCTGGCAAAGCTGCTGCTGCTCACCCAGTGCTCTGCAAGCTGAGACCCACAGGTTTGTCCACGGGGATGCCCTGTCATCCCATGATACACAGAATAATTAATAGACTTGAAGCTAAAAATTTGGCACAGGCTGCAATCAAATCTGTTTTTTTCCATCATTATCATCTTTGCACTTGGATGCATGCCAATGTCTATAAACCTTCCTGGGGACATTAATTGGCTTCTTATTGCCTGTCCCTCAATATAGTGGGGGGCTCAGGGCTAGTGCTGTTTGCCGATTCATAGGTTTGCTCAGTCTCCTAATCTTACGTGAAAATTATCTGGCATGAGTTCTGCAAGTCAGAATGGCAAAAGTATAATTAATTCCCTGTGTGAAGTGAAAGCAGCCAATTTTCCACAGCGTCAGCTTGAACACCAACAAGTCATGGAAGTAATACGCAAAAAGCAGACAAAATTTGCACACAGACAGCAGATATACTGAATTTTTATGGGGCAACAGTGTTTTATATACTGCTGGATAAAAACGCCAATGCAGACCTGTAGTGCTCTTTGTTCCTTTTTCTGATCAGTATCTCAATACAAGGAATTTGTTGAGAATGTTTATTCACGGGATATTATATTCTAGACACTACCATTTTGCAGACAGGTCTCTCACAGATATCTCAGCACAGAATGGAAAGTATTTTTCTCTAGTCAGGGACAGGAATTAAAAATAAAATTTTTCCAAAGCTCAAGCCCATCCCTTCCAGTACCTAAGGCTTTCTCTCCCTATAGCAGACGTTGTGTGCTTACAAGCTGTCTTCCTTCCCACCTTGTGTTCACTCCCACCATGCTGGTCAAGGGCTGGGTCTCTGGACCATTAGAAATTCATTTGCCCAATCTGTAGCTGACTTAACAAACTCCAAGAGCTCTAACAGAGGTCCTCATTCCTCTTGGATCCCCCAAAACACATAGCAGCCATCAGTCTGGCCTGGAAGCCTGCTGGCATGTCTCAAGCTAGCTAAAAAGGTCCCTGTGGACTAATCCTGACTCTCCAATCACCAGTTTTGGAGAGAATGGGTCTCCAATGGAAAACCTGAGCTGCTGACACACTAAGGAATCACTGCTGCATTGTTTCTCAAAAGGAGCGGTGTTGAAAAGCACCTCTCAAGCCTCAACCACACTTTTGCTACAGGTGAGTTGCAAAGCAAAGAAGAAAAGCAAGTTATGCTCAGATAGCATCAAATACAACTTGTTTCTATCAACTGGGCCCCGGTGAGTATCCAGAACAGATGTTACAGATACACGTCTCACCTCTCTGAAACCCTCTTGGTGCTTCCTGTTACATTCTAGGACAGTGGAGAAATTAAATATTTGCACCAACGTCATGAAAACCAGCTTGTGCAAACAGTGAACTGGGGTTCTTTTTTTTTCTTTTTTTAAACCACTATATTTAAGAATAATGACTATGTAGTGCAGATGTAGTGTATATGTTGACAAAAGTGAATTCTTGGGTGCCACTACGACACTATGTATTACAGTGACAGTGTTGGTGTTTGCAATGTGACCCTGCAAACCAATAATTTCACATTAAAAGATCTAATAAAGAGGCCATGGATTAGCTATTTTCTTTCTTTTACCTGCATATAGCCTTATTAATGGGAATAACAGAGGGAGAAATCTAGCTTTGTCCTTCACCCATTTCTACTTTACATTTCACATGTCCCAGAAGCTTCCTCACCATCACAGGGATCACTTCTTATACCTCTCCTTGCTGAACAACTCTTAGCGAAAGGCCACGATAGCTCTTTGTGTATGTCAAATGTAGCAGAAATATTAAACCTAAGATCAAAGGCAGTTCTGTTCCTCAGATATTTTCCCTGACCCTTTAAACTGGCTGGGTGCAGAATGAATAATAAGGACCAGACTCTGCCATCAATTACACAGTTATATCCAGAGTGGGCTGTTGTAAATCAGGTTACTTTAGAGTTACACAGCATAACTGGGAGCAGATTTGGTACCTGAGTCTACAGGCCAAAGAAACAGACTGCAAGGGGAAAATCACATCTCGCTCACTCTTCATTTCACCTAAACTCTCCCACTCTTCACATAAGCAGCCCCATCTGCCTGCTTAGGAAGGAACACAAAGGCCTTCCTAAGCTGCCCAGCCAAAGCAATCCTACCTTCAAGTATAGCCAAAAGGAATCCAGATAAAGGAGTTTTTTATTTAAAAACTATGGCAACATGCAGCCCAAAATGACCAAACAACATCGAATTTTTATCAGCATCTATAAAAGGTGGAGAGGAAAATCTTGAATTGCTTCTTGAAAGCTTTCTGGAGGAGAAATAAAACCAAACAACTAAGTGTTGAGTAAAAGGTGTCTGAAAGCACATTTATACAAAAAAAATTCTGCCTCTTCTCTTTATCTTCCCATTACATGATGCTTCTCCCCCCTCACACAAGCCTAGCACTTTAATCTAGCTAAATATTTGCAAATTGGCATCACATCCGATTGAGAGAAAAGAGGGGAATAAGCAAAGCGATGCAAGCCATGATATACTTCTTATTACATCAATAGCATTTCACAAGATTAAAGGGGATTTTCCAGGCAATGGAGACAAATCCAGCACCAGCTAACATTGCAGATGCTTCACCCGTAAACACGTGATAGTGCAGACAGAGGAGATTATCTCCTTTTCCAAAAGAGCACCATCGATGCTGCTATTCCATTTGTTGCACACTTTCCCACTCAACTGTTCACTTCTGAAAGGGAATGTGTGCTGGCTGTGGCACCTGGGTGAGCCAATGGAGTAGTCTTTGAAGCAGAAGTCCCAGCCTGATAGCAGCATCGGGGGAAATGATCAAATGGTGACAGCGCTCTTGGGTAACACCACAAACCAGGATGAGAAAAGGAGAAGGGGTCAAAAAAAGCAACCCCAAGCCCTTCCATCACCAGGATTTTATGGGCCATGTGTTCTGAGAACCTCCACTTTGGTCCACCCCCTGAGACAAAGCTATTTGTAAACACCAGATTGTCCTATCTTTTTGCCACCTTGATTGCTAATTAATCAGGACCAGAAGTGCCTGGGTGAGAAATACAAAGTGTCAGGGGAAAATGAATGGGAATCTGCACAGCAACTGTGGAAACACCCCTCTGAAGCCAATAGGCTGGACTACAAAGCATGTGGGGGCTTGTGTTAAACTGGGACCCTAGGATCTGGCACTCCCCAGCCCCAAATCCATTTTTACCCTGTTTATTACAGAAATGACAACTGTCAGAACTGCGAAGAGCCCCAGCAGCCACAGGGCACTGCTCAGATGCAGCCCTGACCCTGTCCACTGCCACTTCCATTTGTCTCTCTGTGCCCCTCTTTCCTCCACAGTCTTCTGCATCCTAAGAATAGGTCAGAATTTCAAGCCTTGTAAGTATTAAGACTCTCAGCTGTACAGTAAAGTGACAGAAAGGACTTTTAAGAACTTTGCTGTGATATGTCCACTCACTTCAAACTGTTGCAGATGGCTGAGGATCTGGGGCTGCTTCCTGGTCAGCCAGCCCTGGTTCACACCAGAAAGCTTTACCAGCAAACACAGCCTCCAGTCAGAACAACCTGGTCCCAATTAGGACCGACCTGTGGCACTTTGAAGGGGTTTAGTGACTGCTTTAATTGACCTTTCAGATGAAGAACTCCAAAAATCTGGACTGGATCCCAGACAATAATGGTGCTTATCAAGGCATCTTTCTGTCATCAGGCTTGCCAGGAGCCTGCTGTGCATTTATCATCATTATTTTGATGTAGTTGTTCCCAAAAGCTTTCAGTGTAACAACTGCTCCTCTGGATTCACAAGGGTAAACCACCTGATCACCTCCACAGGCTGCACCCCACATGCTGACAGTAAGCTCCCAATGTGACAAGGGGGAGTTTCATCTCTTTAAAAATTAGGTTAGAGTCCAATCTGCTTGCTTCTTGTGTATTTTCCTGCTAAATGTAGCAGTTATAATGACATCATACTCCATATTTTCCTCGCCTGGAGTAATAGTATATTAAGTGTCCTCATTGCATGAAAACAAGCAACAGCAGATGTATATTGCTGAAATCCTAGGATTACAATCTCCCAGAAAATTAGGAATATTTTTAAATTACTAGGCTAGATCTGCTCTCTGTGACCCAACTACAAACATTACATTTGCATAAGTGCCTTTCACAACCAGATTTATTATGGGAACATTTTCAATGTCATTTTGATAAAATTTATTGAGTTTCCCTTCTAACTGGGCAAATTACATATTCTGCACAAAATATTCACCCAGAGAGTCAAAATCAGTTTTAAGTTATACTTTAAAGAAGGACATGGAGACCCCTTACTGAAAGCACCTTGGCAGAAGAATATAATTTTGTGTTGCCACTCAGCCTCCCACCTCAGGCACCTCAAACATTTGTGCCTCCCTAAGAGGAAAATGCAATTGGAGATTTATGCAATCAGACCTGAAATAATGGTAAAGGGACTTGCTTTCCACTGTGTCAGTGATCAGCAAACCTGTTGAACAGTTGCTGGTGAGCTACCCACCAAAGTGGCTAAAAACTTGTGTCACACCTGAATATCTTGGCCTAGTGTATTGAAGCCTTGTAGGACTCCAGTGCAATACAAAACTTTCACTATCATAGAATCACAGAATGGTTTGGGTTGGAAGAGACCTTACAGATCATCTAGTTACAACCCCCCATGTCCTCTAGATGGAGGGGATGATGCAGAAAGTAGTTTCTTGACTTTCATCCTTGGTAAGATCACAGATCCATAGAAGAATTTGGTTCAGAGGAATGCCTGGGCAGTTCCTTCTTCACAGTGCTGTACCTGTCTCACAATTGAACATATTTCCCATATGTTCATGTGGAAGGTAGATGCTACAATAAAAAATAACACAACAGACCACATGGACAATACAATCTGTTGGGAAAGTGCCAGTCTGCCTTCTCTGATGGGAAAGCTGCTGCAGTTGTAAGGGGTGGAGGCAAGCTTGGGGATAAAGGGGTCCCAGGGATATGACATGGCTGGGTTTCCAGAAAGTTTTTGACAAGGTTCAACACCAAAGTTTGATGAAATACTGCCAATAAAATGCTGGGCATTACCAGGAAGAGTGCTGAAGAACAAAATATGGGGCACACGCTTTGGCCACAGCTCTGCTCTCAACCCTTCAGGAGTGGGGTGGTGAGGTTAGGGGGGACATGGAGGGATGGCAACTGAAATGATCAAGGGGATAGAGCAACTGTCCTATGAGGACACACTTTAAAAGGCTGGGATTCTTCAGCTGGGGAGGAAAAAAAGCAAATACAAAGGTGGTTTAAAAAACAGAGAAGGCAGTAGATCAAGTCACAGTCACACTTTCATTTACCTGGTCACCTGGCCACCTATTTACCTGTAAACTGCTCTTCATCACCTCCCAATATGCTGGAGCTAGGGGGCACATGATGGAACTAAGGGGAGCTCAGTTTAAAACAAAGGAAAAAAAATGAACTTCTTTACCCAGCAGTTGTGAGAACTCTGTGGCAGACTGTCCTGGGCAGCTGTGTGGTCAAACTGCATTGGTGAGGGAGAAGGCAAATTCACAAATAACAGCTCTATGCAGATACTGGAAGGACCAGGCAGGGATGTACCTACCAATGTTTGCCTTGTACAACTGCAGGCCTGAGTCAGATGCTAGAAAAATGATCGCTTTAAACTTTGAAAACCAGAGGTTTCACATTACTTTGCATTTTCTGCTTGAATCTCTGCATATCTTCTTGGGTGTTGGCGACCCAGGTTTTGGCCTCCTTCTGGGTTACCCAGCCTAGATAAACACACGTGCTGCTGAAACTGTTTCCAGGAACTCCTTCCTCTCCCTGCAACATCTTATCTCCCAGAAGAGATTGTCAGAGGGTACTTCAAAGCCCTTTGAAGATGTCCAGGGCTCTGCCTGTAGCCCAGCAGATACAGGAGCCCTCGCCCCGAGATGTCAACAGCCACTCCGCACGCAGGCGTCCAGTGCCGCCTTATCACCACCGCAACCACAAGCAGCCAGAGAGACTTTACCCCCTTGCTATCACTGCCCAATCTTCAGTCTTTGCTCTGCGATATGCTGCCTGTCATCTTCCCAGATTCACCCAGGTGGGTTGTGGCAGATTAAGAAAATGAAGGGCAAGGAAAAAGAGTGGTTTTGCTCAGCCCTGAGGAACAGCGAAGCCTGCAGCCTGCTGAGGTTGTAATTAAAATGTGGGAAGGCCATGACAGAGCTCAAAACATGGAAGAATGGGATACAGGGAGCAGAAAAATGCTGAGCACCAGGCTCTGGGCAACATGCTGTTATGATTGAAAACTAAATGAGAAGATTGCCTATAGAGAGGGGGATGCAGGGGGAGAGGTGGACATGGAAAGAGAGGATGACTGGATGGGACTATAGTTTGAGGACTGCCCTCAGATAAATCTCATTCAGAGTTCCTCTGCCTTAAGACTATGAGGTGTAGTGAGGCAGAGGAAAGTGGTGCAGCTGTTTCATGGTGTTATTACCCCTGCTGAAGCATGAAAGACCCAAGTGCCTGCCAGGACGAAAGACAGGACTCCATGCATGCAGCTCTCACTCTGTCAGCAACTTGAAAATGAAAACACAAAACCTATAAGTCATGTTTCCACCTGGAACTTGTTTTCTGCCATCGTTAATAAGTAGCACCACCACAAAGGCCAGCATCAGGGACACAGACATGACGCCACAGGTGGTCCACCGTGCACACACCACCGGGGACATCCCACCATGACAGGAAAAGCAGCAGCTGTCTGGACAAGGACCCTCCTGCTTTATCCCATGTCATATTTATCCCTTCCATATTAACCCCATTAGGCCACTGCTGCAAAAATTACCATCTCAGAGAGAAGGATTTTTAAAAGGTGTTTGGAGTTAACAGAATAAATCATGGACCGGGAATCAGAAAAACCGTCCAGATACATGGGGAGATTAGTGATGACAACACACTTTTTAGAAAGGGTGAGTAAAAGAGTTTGCAAGAGGTGTTGGGTTGGGATTGCATAAGTCAAGTGATTAAGCCTGTCCTCTGATGAAGAATAACCAAAGGACTCCTACACGATTTTGTGAGGCAGACACTGAAACTAGTTCCTTTGGGAAATTAATGCTTATGCACAGAAATGGCAGGCTAAAATTTACAGAGGGCTTGAATTAGGTGGGCTGTACCCAGAGGACCATGAAGACCAGCAACACTCTGAGCAACACTAGAGGATCAATATTCATCCTTCCCAGCAGAGTTAGGGAGAAAGGGCCATATACAGGCAATGCCGTTACAAGCACACCTGTAGCTCCAGAAATTTAACAGGGATCCCTGCTTGAGTCTTTTTCATGATAAATGAAGCCTTGCAGGTCTGCACCTCTGCTGACCTCAGTGAAATGACTCTTCTTTCACCCTCAAATAATAAGATCAGGATCAGACCTAAAATGCACAGACCTAAAGAACAACAGATGCCTCAGGACACTCTTGCACCCACCACTAGTGTCTGAATCAGTGCCTGCAGCAGGTCTCTTTGCTCTGCACTGAAGAGCCAGAGCAGCTCCCTAGATGGGTGTAGTCCCCTGCAGATCAGCAGGGCTACTCCTTATGCCTCCTCTTCTAGACACATTTCCCTTGTTGAAAAAAAAAAGCTGGTCCAAGCTGAGGCTTTATGCCTATTTTCATACACATCACTGATTCATCCATGCTATTAAAACAAGGTGGGGAAATAAACTGGTAACACGGAAGAATACTCTGTTTCAGATGGTAAAGTTCACTGAATTGCACAACTGCTTGTTCCCCAGGTTATACCATAGAGGACTGCACTAAATGGGTGATGAACAACACTAATCACATTGCATCTTTCCACTAGCTGCCAGCAATGTGGGAAACTAAAGCTTCTGAAGGTCCTGTTGGATCTTAGGGCTCTGTTGTTGGGCTGAAAAACAGACTGCTCTTTCAAGAATACTAAATATATTAGGACAGCCATGCTGGATGATGCCAAAAGTCCACCTCATCCCACATCCTGTTCCTAGGCAACGTAGATGCTTGGGGAGAGAGTATCTGAACCAAGCAAATGCAAGTGATTTTTCCCTATAATATGCAATGGTATTTCTTCTCAGCTTTCAGCTATCCACAGCTTTGAGACTTCATGAAGAAAAGGCTGTGTTTTTGTACCTAACAGCCCTCTTTGGGCCTGTTCGTTTCCCCATGCATGTCTATAATTGGGCTTTTAAACTACATATGCCTAAAGTAAGTAAAAGTATTTTCTATCATTCCCCATTGCCCAGGAGTCCCTTTTCCAGTTCTGAGCTTTATGTCTTACTCTTTCGAGAGTAGTTGTTTTTCTGCTCTCCACACCTTGCTGCATTCCAGAAGCTGACAGAAGTCTCTCCTGTACCAACCTCTGAGCACATCGATTATGTACCTGAGCTCAGAAATGTTGCTCAGTTGCAAGGACACTCACATGCTTCAGCAAGATTAATTTTTAGGCATAATACCTATGACAACATAAGATCAGCTGCATGTAGACATACAAAGAGAGTATCTTGCAGCAGTCTCTCCCTCCCTGTGGTCAGTAACTTGATGTCTAGGAAGAAAATACAAGGCAAAGTAAGATTGTGGTGAAGTTTCCTCAGATACCTTCTCCCAGATGGGTCTGAATACCACATTTGTCAATGTCTCAGCTCTAGTCGACCCTCAATCATACCCTAGCAGGGTCCAGTGCACAAAATACACAGGCAAAATGATGAAGGTGACATTTTTTTTCCATGAAGAAAAAAAACCAACAATTTTTCCTAGAGCTCTTTAGTTTTATATGAAAGAAAACAAAATTCTCTCTTGGGAACTTCCATCCATCACAAGCAGTGACCTCGGCATTCCCGGAAAACCTGACATCCAGCAGGCTTACTTCAATATGCTCTTATCAGCCTCAGCTGCCAGCCCATCCAGTGTCTCAAGCAGGGCAGCAGAAGGAGCCTTTTGATCACAGCAGCACTCACATGCACACTACCCTGGCATAAAGGATGACCTGAACTGCCTTACCCCTGTCCAGATGTCAGGATGTGTAAGGCAGCTGCCAGCCTCAGCAGGAAACCACTGCTCCACAGGCAGCAGAGGGATTATTGCACTAGGATTTGGCAATGGCGAGTTTTGGGCTCTCAGCTGGCACAGCCCCTGCAAAGTCAGTGTGCAAAGGTGGGGTGACTTGGTCTCCAGTGAGTACATCCTGACCTCACACCAGCCAGCATGTACGCCCAGTGGAAGTGATTCTTTAAAGGCACCAGCAACAGCAGTGGCAATTCAACACCAGGTACCCACTAGAAGGAATCTGCTGGTGGGTCAGGCACTCAGGCCAGGTCACTGTGCTGTATGTATGATCAGGTGAACAAACTACCCAGCAGTCCCCAGCGATAACCAAGCAGAAAAGAAGCCAAGTTTTGTTTCAAACAGTGAGGAACCAAACATAGGGAAGATGAACAGTGTGTCAATCTCCTTCTACTTCATGCAGGTTGCATGTGTTTTGACGGTTGAAGATGCATCAGCCTTATGACCCAGGACTCAGGCAGCATGGGAAGGGCAACCTGGTATGCCACCTGGTGTGTCTGTTCCACTCAGCTCCCAGGAAAACAAATGCAATGGTGACAGTTTACAAACCTCATCCAGAGCAAAGCCCCTTCACCGGAATGGTTTCCTAGAGGGACCACTGGCTCCACAGGGATGCCAAAGGGCCCAGGTGTTGCTCCCCTCTCAGCTAACACAGCCCTGAAGGGCAGACAGCCCCCATGCTGTGGCCACCTAGGGACTGGCTATGAAAAACCTCCAGCCTCATATACCTTGGCCCCAGTACAGGTGACAGGACGCAGGGAAAGGGTTACAGGAGCTTTGGTGCCAAGAGGGAACAGGCTCTGCTCTTCCAAAACTGCCCTCTATAGCTACCCTGGGACAAACATGGTGCAACATGTGGCAGGTGAAACACCCTGCCATGGTCTTGGTGTTCCCCCAGCTGTCCCCAGCCAGGCTGTGCTCCTGCCATTTCCCCTACTTTTGGGGGCCAGGCATGACGAGCCTGCCGACGCTTTGGGGTCCACAGCAAGAGGCTGCTATGCTGCTGCAAGTCAGAAAGCTCACCATCACACCCTTCCCACCCAGCCAACCCCAAGGGGACAGGGCAGCGCAGGGGAAAGTCCGTGTTTTTTAACCAGAGGCCTTTTGCCAGGGCTCTAATGGGGTTGGATGCTGGGTGACCCAGCAGCCTGGGGCAGGCAGAGCTGCTGCCTTCTCCCTGCTGCGTATCAGTGGGCAACATGGCCAGGGGAACACTGCCCTCCAGCCTCCCCGAGTGGGCAGCAAAGGCATACGCGTACACAGGTCAGAGTTTATTTCCAAATACCTCATTTATATCATTCTCATATGAGATATTTCTTTCGGAATATAGCCTACACTTAGAAAACAGAAGAGAGGTTGTGTTTTTTTTTATAAGGCACATCAGATTATAGACTACATAGAGACATCTCCCCCTCACTTGCGCTTGTAAAATACTGGTGATTTTAAAAGTAACACTCCTAAAACCTAGACCCTGTGTAGCCCCATGTAGAGCAGTATTTGTAAAGTTATTAGACCTCAGTTTACATATACCTAGTAAAGGGCTATAACAAGTTGTATATACATCACATTTTCAGAAACAGTCACAGCTGGCTACATTTAAAGTAATGCTACTCCAGACTATGAAACAGGCTGCTTATAAAATATAACCTACTGCTTCCAGTATGGCATGATACAAAACAGTATGACCTTGCAGAAGAAATTTTGTTATTTTTGCAAATGGAAGCTGCTCAGATTCAAGCCAGTCTCCTCCCCAAACCTACATTTTTGATCAACTGAGACCATTTTACAGAGAAGCAAAGCACCCAAGAGAAATCCGACTTTGTTTTTTTCCAAGATGACAGTATGACTATGTATCTGAAATCCTGTCAAAGCATTTGTGTAAGAAATACATAGGCTCAGATGTTAAATTCATGACCAGTAAACATTAAACCATTACCAACTAGATGCAACAAAGTTAAATGCATCCAGCTTCTGTGCTATGGAAACTGTTTTTCCATGCTGCTCCAATGCAGAAGCCAACATATTTTTATTTAATCAGGCCCTAGGTAAAGATTTCCATCCCATGTTCAAGTTTTCAGTGATGGAATGTTACCCATTTTGCACTCATTTCGCTGAGAGGATGAAAAAAATTCTGCCTGTGGAGCCAATACAGCCCAGAATCCATTTACATAGTGTCATTTTCTTGAATGGGCCAGGAGGTAAACTGTGGTCAGCTTTATAAACTCAAATGGCTTCCACAGTTCCTCTTTGTATCAAGCCTTGATTCACTTCTGATGAAAAAATGGTTCTGGCTTTCCATCACTGCAGTTTCATAAGACTATGAAAAAGGTCACTTCAAGGCTATGGCCAAAGGAAGAAATAAAAGAAAAAAAAATAAAAATCTGATTTTGAAATATCTAGAAGAAAAAAAAAAAAGTCAGGGCCATAAAAAGGGCCAACAGACAGCACAAACTAAATGTCCCCTGCAGAATAAGTTAAAATGCTAATTCTTGCAGAGTTATGTTACCCCCAGGTCTCTCGAACTTACTGGGACTGGAATTAGGCTTAGTTTAGTAGGAAATAGATTTAGTCAAGAGAGTAGGTCACACTCAGCTCTGCACCATGTTGATTGCTCAGATATATATTAGGCACATTTCAGTTAATCTGTTGGACTGCTCTAGAAAAAAAAATTATCAGTTAAATTTTCAGGGTGGCCTCAGCCAATTTCACAACTATGAGCTTGAACAAGATTAAACCACAAGTGACTGGTGCCTTTAGAAGGGAAACATTAACTTGGTTGAAAACAGCATCATGAAAAGGACACAGCAGCCCCAGTTTCTAAAGTCAAGTTTGTTATAAATCCTGACATGCCTAATTTCTTATTTCTTTAGTAGCCTTAAAAGGTAAGGAGGGACATCCTGAAAGTCTTGGCTGTAGACTTAAAACCAGATGCAGTTTATATGGTGCTGCATGGATATTTGTTACATCTCTTTAAAAAAAAACAACAAAAAAACCCAACAAACCCAACACAACAGCATTTACATTCCTTTCAGCTTAAACAGATGAACTGTTATGTCTGCAAAAAGAGGAAATTGCCACTGCTCGAGGTAGCGAGTTAAAGCTTGGTCACGTTCCTCGGGCTTCCACTCGGCTTCCTGGGAAGGGCAGGGGAAGGAGGACAGAAAGGACTTTCACAAAGTCAGGAGGTGACAAATGAGATGTCAGCTCCATAAGGGATTAGGTTCCCTCACGCCATGCTGAAGGTATATTCATGACCTTTCCAACCGTGGCATTTGCGTATAGATTACACCTCTCACATACCCTTTTTAAAGCGATCCCCAAGAGCATTGGCTTGGGAAGACACGGAGAAGAGGTCAGGAGTGGGGTTTTAAAGCTACAAATGTCAGTTAGGAGGCACAGTGTTATTTTTCCCTTTGACGGTCCATGTACAGAGCTTTTCTTTTCCACAGTCACACGTGCATTCCTCCTGAGAAGCCCTGGCAGCAAAGGCCTCCGGTGTGCTCCTCCCCGTCGCATACACCTTATAACAAATGAAGCTGAATCCTTTCCACAAATCCTTCTACTCTCACAGAAACGTGGCGCTCTTCTTCCTGAACAAGAGGTTTTAGTCACAAAACTGGATGCCAGACCTGATTTATAGCCATTATTCAACTAAGAATACTTCTGCCACCCTCAAAAGGGCAACCGAGATATCCAGTAGCAAGATATACATATAGATCTACACTATACACTTGGGACAACACAAAATAAGAAACCAGCTAATATAGCCCCTATTTGATTTCCTCAGAGCAGCACTCAGGTCCTTGGCAACCCCTATACAAAACAGCAGTATTTCTTCCACCAGGATTTGGAGAGGTTTTTCATCTTGTCTGGAGTCCTACACTTGGATTTCTTTGGTTGCTGCTGGGTATCTGAGTACTGAATACCAGCCACGATGGCCGCATCAAAGACCTCCTTGAGGTTTTTCTGAGTCAAAGCAGAGCACTCTATGTAGGATGCAGCTTTTATTTCCTCAGCACAGAGCTTTGCAGCCTCCTCCGAGACTGGCTTTTCTTTGCACTTGTCCAGCTCAATGAGAACCTTGACATCCTCCCGGAGGTCTGACTGAGTCCCAACCAGGATAATGGGCGCCTTGGGGCAGTGACATCGTATTTCAGGAACCCACTTCTCACTCACATTCTGGAAGGATGAGGGACTCACCACGCTGAAGCACAGCAAGAAGATGTCTGTGTTGGTGTAGCACAGGGGCCTGAGCTTGTCAAATTCATCCTGCATGGAACAAAACTGCATTAGCACCCCAGGGAAAGAGCACATCAACCTCATAGAATGCCCCAGTTCTAGCCTGACCCAGACCTTTGGGGAAGCTGGGGATCACCTGCTGCTGCCATGTTGAGAGGCACCTCAACATGATCACCCAGACCACCCAACAAGGTGTGTTATGAGCAGAAGTTGCCTGTACCCAGTCTGAGGTCTCAAAGCTGCTGGCTAGCCAGCACACTGCCACCGTCAGGCACGCAGGATGAAGGTAGTGGTGGCTTCCCCACCCAGCTGAGATTTTCTGGCTAATGCCGCAGCTTGTCTTGAGTGCATAAATATTTCCTTTGCTTTTTTTACACAGGCTCTCTGCCCCTATTACAGCAAAGGAGCAATGCCACGGGAAGCAGGTTATGGCACATGAGCGACAAAGCCAAAAACCAAAGTATAGGAGAGAGAAGGCACTTTCTACAGGTTCATTTCTCACAGGGGCGAGCCAGTGAGCTCCTCTGATGAGGAGAACCCTCATACCTCAAAGCTGCTCTGCCAACACCCTACGTCCAGATACAGGCAAGAGTGGAGCAGACATGCAGCAGCAAGTGTACCTTTCCTGGAATAGGCTTTTAAACTGGTGACTACTTTGCAACATCCTACAGGATATGGGAATAATTTCCCTGCCATTGTGCCCAGGGATTTAAATCTGATGGCAGCAATAACGACTCACAATGTGCAGGCTTAACATGCCAATGGCATAGAGTAAGAGCTTTACCTTTCCCTCCCACCCATGCCACATCAAACAAACTGCAAACAGGCCTCCCAGCTACCTTTCTTGGGGTTTTTTACTTCGTGGTTGTTTTTGTTTGTTTTAATTTTAGTGCAAACTCCAGCAAAGCAAGGACCTCCTTCAGCTTTAGGAACTAGCCACAAGAAAGCCAAACACCTCAGGTAACAAGGGCGTGCTGAGACTGCAGCAAGAAGCAAGGGTTAACTCCAGGCAGGCTGCTTTTATGCTGACAGCAGGATAAAAGCAGGGTAACACTAGCGGCCTGAACAGGTAGGATTTGCCTCAGTGGCAGTGACATATTAATTAAAATGGACCGTGTTCTCAAAAGCTCTGAATTGGAAGTGCAAAGAACACACAGCTGAAAACATGCCTCTGGTACCAGCAGTTTACTGTTGAATTGCAAGTCCCATATTAATTTTCGAGATGTGAAATTTTGCTTTAAAGCCTCTCGAGGCCCAGGATATGCAGTTTAAAGCCCCCTTGAAAGCCTCAGAGGTCTCGTTTTGCTTGAATGAATTTCTTCCAGCAGTATCTCTGAGAGAAACAGCGGTTTATAAAACATGAGTCAAGAAAGCAAGCTTCATTAGCTCTCTTGATTTTTACATTAGGCCTCAGAGGAAACCAGGCTCTCACTGCTTGGCTCGACAGAAACCCCACATTTACTGAGCGCTGCTGCTCTAAACAACAGGGCTAGGGCCATTTGCAGAAAGGCACATCATCGTATAATTGCCTCTTCTTGCTACGTGATAAACCTCAAAAGGGCTCAATTCAACGCGTTGGAAAGCCAAACCCAGATCTTAAGGGTTTCTATCCGCATGAAATAGTGCTCTTTATATTCCAAGTACATTCCTGCTGTTTCAATGGTAGGTACATGACCTGCAGGGACTACACACCACTTCGTGCTGGAGATGCTGAAATACTACTTGCTTCTGCCTGGAGTGCTTTTTTTGCTGCGGATTTCAGCAGCCATCTCATGGCAGCAGTGTTTTACCAAAGTATCCAGCTAGGTATCTTTTGCTCAGGACAACTTCTGACTGGGCCTGCCTGTCCCTCCTGCAGCTTGTGGCTGCCCTTCCACAGGTGCCTGTCCACAGCCTGTCACCTAATGGCAATTTCACCTGCCACGCCTTGCATATGACCACACACAGCCAAGGCTGTTGCATACCACCCCATCCCTTCAGCAGGGCACCAAATCATGGCACAGTTCTGCTGTTCTACTTCATTTCATTAACCACAGAATGCTGCTTCGGTTAGGATTTTAGTTTCAGTTTGTAGGGCATATGGGAGACCCACACTGCTGTCTAGGACTGCACAGTCCTTCAAACCCCTTTCCTAAGTAGGGCGCCCAGTTACAGCTCATCTAAATAGGTTTTTATGTTAAGGCCACAGAGATTTTTCAGCATGGCTTTGGTGAAGGCTTAGACCCAGATCCACAGGAAACTTACTCCCACCACCTTCAAATGCCAGCTAGGTAGCAAAATACTTTTGGCTACCCAGACTCAAACTCTGGCAAGCAGGACTGCCTATTGCTCAGGATGGTACAAGCCAGGGACTTCCAGAAAAGACAAGGTAGTACGAAATGGGTTATTTTTATGCATCAGGCAAACTAGGAGCTGAGAGGCACCATGCACCCTCAACCTCTCAGGACTTAAGACTACAAACCTCGGCTTTGGGGTGGCAGTACTTTTTAAGAGGGTAGGAACGGCAAATGTGAAGCCACCACGGACAACACCCAGCAGGATTTTTTCTCCCTTAAGTTTCTGCCCCTTCAAAAACCCAGCCTGTATCTCTGCACACTTACAGCTGTGCATGCTTTGAACACGCACATCCCAAACACCATAATGCTTAAACTTACAGTTATTTAGAAAAAAAAGAAAAGAAAAAAGACAGTAACAACGGCTCAAAGAGAAGACCAGGTGGCCCTTGAATCTCCAATATGTTCAGCCTTTCCACTCAGGTTAAGAAGAGCAACAGCTTAAGACAGCAGAGCAGCAGCCTGTGCCCAGCCCCTCAATGGAGGCATAGTAAGGCCCCCACCCTTCAACAGACAGCAGGCCAAGAAGCGAGTGAAAATTACAGCAATTTAATAAGATGATAAGGCACTGCGAAACCTTTCAAATCCATGAAGTCATTAGCAGAACTACTTTGTGCAACAACTTCTACCCTCCCGCTGTTACTCAAATCAAGTAAGTGGCTTCACTGACCTGACCAGCTGTGTCGCAGAGCTGAAGTCTCACCGGCTTGCCATCGACAGACACGACAGCTTTGGAGAGAAAGGAGGAGGGGGGGAAAGTGTGGTGAGTCCGACTTTACACGTTTCCCATTAAGGAAAAAAAAAGAAAAAAGGAAATAAAAATATTTACCATCCCTCAGCTCTCAGAGTCCTCAGATTTAACAACTTAACAGAGCTGGGAGTGAGCCTGGCGCTAACACTTGGGCACACACAAGCCCTTCAGGGCTTTCCGATTCATTTCACCGCAAGCGATGAGGTAGGCAGTGACTGAACGAACTCAGCTGGCAGCGGGGAGAGCCAGCCAAGCCCCGCGTCCTTCTGCTACAAAGTGTTCAGTTTATTATCGCCGTGTACACCTCCAGCACGCCCGGGACACAAAAAGGAACTGGACCCAGAACCTCCCTCCTCACAATGCTGAGGAAAGGCAAATATTTCGGTCGAACTTTCAGGCGCTTCCGATCTTGCCGAAAGGTGGAAGTTTCAGCCCGAATTGTTCACCATTACAGACCGGCTTTGGCGGCACAACCGGGCAGACACCCGCCAGCCTAGCTCTGTTACATGGGAGAACAGCCGGTACTGCTCACTGCGGTGGAAGTCTAACAAGCTCCGTTGGGTCCTGCCCCCACATAAATAACGAAACAACATAAGCTGGAAACCCCCCCGGGAGGAAGCACAGGAGGGACACGCCGCACCCCGCGGCGACAGCACCCCTTCCGCCGGCCAGATCCCCGCCACCGCCCCCAGCCCTTACCGGAGAAGTTGTCGAAGGCGGTGGGGATGTACTCGGTGGGGTACCCGTTGGTGGTGTAGCTCACCACTAGGCTAGTCTTCCCCACGGCGCCGTCCCCCACCAACACGCACTTGATGCTGCGCCGTGGTTCGGCTCCGGCTGCGGCCCCACCTGCGGCACCCGCCGCGGCCCCGGCCCCGGCCCCGGTCGGCCTGCAGCGGCCGCCCAGCGCCGCCCCCAGCGCCGCCGCCGCCCGGCCACTGCGCACCCTGCGCGGGGGCACCGGCGGCACCTCGCAGCCGCCCGGCACCGGCTTGCTGATGTAGCCTGCCTCGCCCTCCTGCTGCGGCGGCATCCGCGCGGCAACGCGGAGCCCCGCCGGCCGGGGGGCGGCGCGCGGCCCGGGGACACCGGCCGGGGGACGACGGGGCGCGGCGACGGCAGGCGAACGGTGCGGAGCTCCGGAGGGCCGGCAGGCGCGGCGCGACCGCCGCGAAGCCAGCCCCGGCACCGCTGGCGCTCCCCGGGCGGAGGCGGTGGTGGAAACTCCCGGAGCAGGCGGCAGCAGTGTTGCAATCCCGGCTGCGCTGCTCTCTCCTCGCCCCGCGCTACCGAATCCCACCCGCCAGCCCTGCGCCTCCGCGTGACATAGTGCGGCGCGGGGAGGAGCCGGCGCCGCACAGCCCGGCCCGGTCCGGCCCTGCCCAGCCCGGCAGGCGGCGCCACAGCGCCCCGCGCCGCCCGCAGGCAGCGGGAAGAGGGGGCGCGCCCGGACGGCGGCGGCGCGCCCCTCATTGGCCCCGTGCGCCCCGCCGCAGAGCGCGGCGACGAGCCGAGCGCCGCCATTGGCTGGCGCGGCTGGGGCCGGTGCCCGCCCCGCCACTCCCCGCCGTGGCTGCGGGTTGCCGCGTGCTGCCCGCGCCGCCGTGTGGGAGCGGAGGTTCCGTGGCTGGTCTGGCAGCATCAGCGCGGCACCTCGGGCACGGGGTTTGGTTGTCTGCACAGAGGCTCCCTGGAGCAGAGGAAGCCCCTCGCCGCCACCGGGTATATATAGTGCCATCGAGGTTTACCGGGGCGGGAGCACGCTTACGTTCGATGGGCACTCTCGGTGTGCTTGCGGCGGGCCAGCGGGCGCACAGTGAGCTCCCGTCTGCAGGCCTGGGGAGGGATAAACTGGGCCATGTGCCGCGGGAAAGGAGGGAACTACGTTTTTAGCACCGTTGAAGGTAGTCGGCTGTAGTAAGTTAAGCGGCTTAGCACAGAAAATGAAAGGCTGCTGAAAAGCTTTGTCTCTGCCCTAAATTGGGAACATCATTAACACATTTCTGCTGGGGACCCTAACAGCACTTTACTGATGTGAACAGTGCCACCAGGAGAGTCTGGGATGTAGACATTAGTATCCTCATTTTGCAGATGGAAAATACAGGTAGCTTAAATGACTTGTACATCAGGATTTCATTATACCATTTTCATCATCATTTGAGTTCCTGTTACAACCTGGAGTGCTCTTTCCTCGTTTCCCTCACTGAAATGGAAACCCACGTGATGCAGCTGGTTTCATACTGCAGTGCATGTTGCAGCTGCCCATCATTCCCCACTGCTTGTCCCATGCTCACTGGAGGAGCTGGAAATGTCAGGCCTATGGGGCTGTTGTCTTCTTGCCTCTAAACCCTGGAGCTGCATGGCCTGGCCACAGAGCGCCCTGCCAAGGCTCACATCTCATGGAAACAAGCACTTGCTACAGCTCATTTTGCTTTCTTGTGTGCCCTGGCCTCTTTCGTAGGAACAGCCACTGTGGCTCTCCATGGGTTTGTGGCACTCATACACTTGAACAACATTCTGGGCACTCCAGACTAGGGCTGGAGCCAAGGTCCTTCCTGACTGAAGGCAGCTGGGAAGACCCCAGGTTGGATGCCCTGTGCATGCAGTTGGAAGGGTAGGGAAGAAATAACTTGGAGCCTGCACCAGTGTGGCAGCTCCCACCTCTTCCCTGTAGGAAGCACAGCTGGGCAGGGGTGGAACACAGGGCCTCATGCTTCAGACCTGTCGGGGCCACTGACCATCCTATAGGACTCGGCAGTCCTGCAGAATTACCTTTCCCTAAATGAACAAAGATGGCACTGCCAAATACAGGAGTTAGTGCCAGAATGAGACATCACAGGGCACCCGGCAACAACCAAGAAGCATTTCCCGGTCAGTGCTTTCATATATTGATCTTCCCGTGAGGAAGCCTGAGAAGAGGAGATCACCCAGGCAGCTGAGCTTTGCCAGGATCGACAGCCAGAAGGACTGGAGTGGGAGCCTGCCCGCGCTCAGGCATGTCCTAAAATAACAGAAATGGCTTAATTTGTACCTTTGGTTATTTCGGTGCAAGTCCTCGTGGGGATGCCTAGGTTAGAACAAAAGCTACAAAAAAGCTACAAAAGTCTACCTACAAAAGCTGAATTGCTTTAAGAATACTGTTGCAGCTAACTCCCTGGGGTATGGGTACAGTTTTGGTGGGATAATGCTAATATGGCATGGAAAGGGAAAACATTACGTGTGTAGATGCCTGCTCTTTTTGCAAACAGCTGCAGCTGTTTGAAAGTTTACCAGCATGGCAGCCTACTGCCACACTTGTTCCTGGGGTTGCTCCCTCCATAGCAGAGCCCTAAAGCCTGTGTGCTCCACAGCCACCTGGCTGCAAAGTCATGGCATTTTGTAAATTCAGTATTAGGTCGCTTCAGCCCAGCAGATGTTTCACTGAAAGGGTGAGAGCCTTTGCGTGGCTGCTCTGCTGCAGTAGTTGAGGGGGCTCAGAGCTGCCTGAAGTGTGGTAACATCTTGAGCACCGATGATGTTTCAACAGTGGAACCGCATGGCTTGGCGTAGGAGTGGTACATGTGACAAATCACATCCCTGATCAAAATAATGTACCAACCCCAGCACCAAAAATTGTTATAGATCCATCTTTTCCTTCAACTGAGCCAAAAGGAAAACGGACGAATGGCAGAGTCTTGTGTCCCTTCTTCTGAACTGAAAACAAATAACTTCAGTGAAGCTTTGAAGGCAGACAGGATCTATGCAAGATGAGGAATTAAATCTTCAGTCATTCCTGAAGAACTGCAAGGAGCATGGGGGTTAGATGCTGTTATATCTGGTGGGTTTGCTCCCTACTGCTCTGTGCAAGGCGCAGAACCATGTTCTCAGTCCAGTGTCTCATTTTTGTTATGAGTGTACACACAGCCGCATCTCTACACAAGGCAAGGCTAACAAAAGGTGCATACAATGGGAGAAGGTACAGCTTTTAAGACTCTAGTTCCCTGTGAGAGTTTCACTCTTCAGGCTTCGAGCAGAGGCTGACCAAGTTGTCTCCCTCACACAAGAGCTTTGATAGAAAGGGCCATTGTGCCTGAGGAACCGAGCTGTCAAGACGAGTCTCCATCGCAATGCCCAGATGCTTGTTACCCTTCCCCTTCTCCTGCCAGAGCCCAGCAGTCTGTAGTTTTCCATCACTAGAAATCCAGAGGAACTATCCACATTGGGGAACAAGAAATTGTAGAGAAGTCAATATACAAGACTCAGTTCATAGCACATATATGCTAAGAAAGAAATAAAAGGAGAATTATAATTAATTTTTAACTAGGTTTTACTCTCAGCAGTATCCCATAAATCATGTACCTTGTTAGTACTGTGGAGTGGCATGTGATGCTGGAAGTCAGCATACAGCAAATACGCAGACAGTAAATAGGGTAAATACCACATGCTGGTCGGCTCTGGCCAGCATGGTGAAGTCATGGCAGCAGATGAATTTCTGTCCATTTTGGACAGTGTGCCAGCTAAAGGTGAGCAGACATACTGTGATCTCTGATGCCAGGATGGAATATGACCCAAGTGAGGACACAAGGATGCCTGAGCAATGTCACCTCTTACCTGCAGTGACAAATGGCAAATCTGTGGCATGTATCAATGCAGTGATGAGAACTCATTAAGAGAAAAGATGCGTAACCACAAGGAAAACTCCTGTAGGTGGGAGATGAGAGGGCGGGCGATATGCACTGCGTCACAATCTGTTTGAATGGTGTTGAAAGATGATGTGAGAATTCTCTTCATGCACACACTGCAAGCAAAAGATGCCACGTGCACATTTTTAAACACCTTCAGGAGACAAATACAGTCAAGGCATTGAGCTAAGGAGGCTCCAGTGAGATAGCTATAAGGGTCTGCATTGTTTCTGTGCTCGGGGAGGGGGGCGTGAGTGGCTTCAGAGCTGCATGGTTGCCCTATACTGTAATGTACCCTATCAAATACAGTAGCCTTTTGTGTGAGAGGATGAGCTAACCAGTTGTTTTGCAGAGGGGGGGCCCATTTGCACCACAGCAGCAAGTCGGAGCAGCTCCCAGGCAGCCATGCTGGCAGTGGGCTGAGGGTGCATTGATGGAGGGATGCTGTAACAGATAGCTGCTGTGTCCCAAGCTTTTGGACTCAGCCCTATTGCATGCATATATCTTGCAGGTTTGAACTCAATTGTCTTCAGAGCTCTGAGCTGGGGGATAAACAGGCTTAACTCTGTGTAGGTCAACAGGGTGGCAGTTGTCTGTCTTAGGGCTGAATTTGGCGCATTATCAGCCAGTTCACAGAAAAGCTCTTGCTCTATCTTACATGCTCGTGTTAGTCAAATATTATTCTTAGAGAAAAATGACAGAAGGAGGAAATTATTTTATCAAGACGTGAAGTAAATCATTGTTATATCCTGGCTTATCATTTTCCCTGCGATATAAAAAAAATGAACTGGATGCTGGCCTTGTAGCATGAAAGCTTTCTTTTTTTCTTGTAGGAACTTGAAAAGCCTGACACGGAGGGTGGCGAGGGAGTGAGGTGGCACGCTCTGAGCATGACGTGATGCACTGCTGCTTGTTGAAGGGAAGGGTACAGCCTGCTCTGCAGGGCTGTCACCAAGATCCTGTTCTTTGTCAAGAAAAGCAACGCCAAGGTCTGGAAAAAAAAATAATAAAAAAATCTGTGGTGCACCTTCATTTTCCAAAGAGCAGAATTGTGGTGATGTGTCTGAGCTGACTGGTGGCAAGGGAGGTGGAAAAAAAAGAAAAGGGGAAGTATGAGAGAGCAAAGAAAGGGCAACAACCTGGAAAAGAAAAGGCAGCTTGTATAAAGGATAGCTCTGACCTGCTTGGACTTGAAAAGTGCTTTTGAGGCTTTCCTTTGAGAACTAGGAGGGAAAAGAGCTAGAGAAGTACAAGATATTGCTGCTTTTTTATATATTTGATTTGTAATGAAAAAAAACCCCGTATATATATATTGCCAGGGCTTATTTTATAGAACATTTTCCTCATGCAAGTTATTGATCTCAGGGAAGTTTTCACTACCTGGGGAAAGGGATCAGTAAGCAGCACACATTATTAACACAATAAACTCTGCCCACCCCTCCCGCTAAGTTCTAATTTAGAAGATGCTACCAAAAATTCACAGGCAAAAAGGATTGTTGAGATAAACCTTAAAAAAACCCTACAACAAAACAAAGCACAATTGCTTCAAGCCTCCCAATTCAGAAAACAAATTAACCCTAACCTCCTATCTGCAATGCCACTGCGGGGGAACCACAGTGGGAGACAAGCCCTTTATCTCGCTTTCAAAATCCTTTTCAGCTGATTTGGGGTCACAGCTGCTGGAAAGCGCTGCGTGTCCTGTACTTTGTGTGACCGTCACCAATTTGCCTGCTTGTCTTGAAGCCCCTCATTGCCCTGGGGCTGCCCCACACCTCTCTGGGTGCACCAGAGGTGAAAGAGCTCTGCCCTGGACCAGCCGCTCTTCCCAGGGCTCTCCCCACTGGGTCTGAGCAGAGACCAAGCATTGGTCCCACCAGGTCACCTGAGCACTGCTGGGGACAGACTGGGTTAGATCTCGGTGGTGGCAGAGTGATGGCTTGGTAAGAAAAATACCAAAGGTACCAGTTTTGCCAAACATCTGAATGAAGGAACTGCCCCTGCTCTGTAGCATACTGCATTTCATGGCTCTCCTGCTTACTGAGTGTTATAACCTGCCATGTTATTTATGCCCCAGGAGCACCAATTTACACAGACAATCTGGAGAGAGCAAGGTAAATCCAAACACTAAGCCTGAGGAGAAGAAAAGATGGTTGAGCAATGTGCTGCACATTGGTCGGGCTGGTCAGAGAGGCAAAGGAGAGAGCTGAGCAGAGAAACGACAGCTCAGTTTGGGCATATGTCTGATAAGCCAGGGACAGAGCAGCCAGCACTCAAAAGAGGCATGGTATCTGCAGCACAGATTCTCTTTGCTACACTGCTTGTCAGCCCATATGCAACCCCCTTACCAGCTTTTCTTAGCTGCCACAAACCCCACCAGTTCCCCAGGCAGACTCCCAAAACAGCTGTCCAAATCCTAGTCCACCACACTCCTGATCTCTAGGGGCTTTTTCCAGCAGCTGGTAAAAACTTTGCTTCCTACTACTCAAGCCACTCCCTGTCAGGACAGAGTAGTGGGTAACTGTTCCACTGCAGCCTTGTCATCATTTGTAGCACTCCTGGAAAGAAACCCTGCTGGCTGCCTCTGCTGGTTCCTGCTCCAGCCCTGCTCTCATCCCTGCTGTGAGCACTCTTTTCACGCTTCATCTGTGCTTGAAGTGAGGTGACCTGCATCTTCACAAGACCCCATAGGTAGATCTCCATGGCCTTCTTGCCCAAGCCTAGACTGCAATCCACCATCTCCAGTGTACACTCCTACCTCAGTCTTCGGTGTTGTGATCTGTGTTCCTGAAATTGTCTGTATTGCTGAGGTATTTTCTGTACAGCAGGCATTTTCTTTTCTAGCCAAGCTGAACTACCTTTATTGGTTTTCCTTAGTGTTATGCCAAGCATCTGTTTTGTTTTTATACTAATTAGACACCCAGAGTCTATTTGAATGGGGTTGAACCCCAGCAGTCCATGTGCACCAAAATTCCTCATCCCCCTCTGCGTGCCTCACCTGCACACCATACCTAAACCCCTCACTTCGCCAGAGTTTCAGGCCTCCAGACTGCTTCAAAAGGGAGCGAAGTTCCAGAGCAGACTGCCAGACCTGGGATTTCCTCCCCAAAATGTCCACCCTGGTGGTACAACAGATGTAAGGAGCCTGATCTCCCAGGCCTGCAGAGGGAGAGCTGGGAGGTGCTGGCAGGAGTCAAGCTGTGCAATGGGAGATACAGAGCTTGTGTCTGGGCCAGGGAGTCTTCAATGGCAAGACCTGAAAATGCTGACACTTTTACATATTGATATCCCTTTGCATTTTGGATGTGAGGATATATTTAAGAATAAGGTCTTAATTTGCAAATGAGTTGTGGTAGAGGATAATGTGATCAGACCTGGCTGGAGGACTGAGAAGGGGGAACCAGAGCTCAGGCTGATGGGACAGAGTTGTGAGTACAGAGGGAGACAACAGTGAGACAGTAGAAGGAGGCAAATTTTATATGTCTGAAACCCAAATGCAAACATTGCAAGAGGAAGGAGAATGCAAGGGAGCAGACAGTCCATGTCTCCTCTAGGCACAGAGAACCAGGATGCTGAACAGCCTCATAATGCTGAGCAATATCTTACGGTGCTTGTAAGGTATGCCCAGGTCAGGCTAAAATGGTCACTAGCCAGGGTGAAGAGAGATCAGCTTACTTCCTGGAGAGTTCCACCACCTCCCCACTGCTGTGGTATGTCCCTGGGGGCACCTCTCACTGGGCCATAACCATACCCATCTTTGCATGAGCCCACATTTCGTAAGGGGTGAAAGCAGCTTCCTAATGGGATACTTAACTTCTGTCAATGGTGCTGGGAAGTGAGAGAGACAGAGAGACCTGTCTGCTCTGCATGGACATTCCAGTGCTTGCTTCTGCACCCACCCTCCCCAGTTAAGCTTGTCCCAGCCAATGGATCTGTGCTGACCTGCCTCCATGGACAGTTTGGCCCATGCATTTTTAGTTTGTTACTCTTAAATTCTGAAAAACAACAACTGGCCCTAGTTTTATCTCATTTGGAGCCAGCAGCTTCCTCTTGGTGTCAGACTTGGAAGAATCTCATGGCCCTTGCTGAAAAGCGTTTTCGTTTTCCACATTTAAATATCCTTTCTGAAAGCAGTTGCTAGGATCTTCTTGGTAGGGATTAAAAGGCTTGGAACAAGCCGACATAAGTGTCAGTTTTATTGAAAGTGAACAGGCTGTGCTTCCCTGATAGCTGCCTGACTTCAAGGGCAGGCGTCACGGAGCAGCATCCATAACTGGCTCCAGGGCAGCTCAGCAGAGGGTGAAAAAACACAGCTTTTTCTGTGCTGCATGTTAACACAAAGGCAGGAAAGCAAAGAACATGATTCACTTGGTGCAGAGCAAACACTGCCATCCAAATCCACACTGTCCTGGCTCTATTGTTTGTATGTGGAAGCTCCCCGGTGCCTCCCTGATCCCCGGCTTTGCCAGCCAGCTCAGTGCTGAGTCCAGCCCACCTCCCTGGCACTGGCAGTCACAGCTGGGGAGGAGCAGGGGCTTCTCAGCACACTGTGCTTCACCCCACCAGAAATCTGCTTTGGGAGAGGAACTGCAACCAGGTTTGGGATACTGGAAAGCAGTTAGCCAGGCATTATCTGTATCTTCTTCTTTAGGGTCAGGATGAAAACCTTCAATTCCCAGGTTTTCAGGCCAGAACTTATCAGTCATAATAGGTATACATAACCAGACATAGAAACCAGCTAACACACAAGTTATTTTTCACTTTTAAGCATCCTGCCTCTACCTGTGAGTCCCTAGCTAACTATTTTGTTAGCAGCCAGAGTGTTGCCTGGCCAGTGTGCCAGGCTGAGCTCAGGAAATTGCCATTCTAGTTGCAGCTTTCCTATTCACAAACCTCCCTCTGTCTGAGGATTTAGTTAGATTTGGAAAGAAAGAGTTGCCAGAATAGTACTACCAACACAGCTCTACAAGGCAAACCCTTCCAGAGTTATTTTCATGTAAGGGTGTTTTCACCAGCCTGGTTTAAAAGAGTTTTCTGAACAGAGTAAGATTCCAAGGCCCCTTTTGCTGGATAACCTTACCAGACTAGTGTCATCTCTTAGTTGGGGAGGGAGCAGGCAGAATGCATGTGTCTAAAAACAAGCTCTGCAGGAAAACCCTTTGGTGAAAACTGGGCCTCAGTTTATCAGTGTATGAGAAGATACTTCTTAGGTGTCTTTAAGTCCTCAGATTAAAGACGTGAACAAGGGCAAAGCATTACTGGTAGATAACGTGAGCCTGGCTTTGAACCAACTTCTTTTGCTGATTTATGGTTCTCCATACCTTTGAAAGAGAGAGCCAGAGCAAGAAGGGTGAGAATGCTGAACCTCCCCTGGCTCCAATGGTTCAGGAGAGGGGTTTTCAAGGAAAAGTGACTTAGGGGCTTTGAGCGCCAACCTCTGTTAGCTGTGCATACAAACCACTAACAGGCACCAGAGCTCTCCCACTGAAGTAAAGGCATTGGGAGCAGGAGATTAATAGGTTGCCAGCTGTGTCGGCATGATAAGCCAAGCAAGGACCCGGACGCTTTTGGTCAAAAGTGGATTGAGACCTCAGCAGGGACACATGGCAAATCAGCCAGAAGCCACACACGGAAAACTGAGCAAGGCAGCACAGGCAAACATTTCTTATCTGTGCTTTACGTCAATGGAAACAGCATTGTAAAAGGGGCAGCAAAGTATTTGCTAGAGGGGAGGAGGGAAAAGTCCACAAGCTTTTTTGGCTGTATGTGCAGGTTTTAAAATACCACTGTTTTCCTCAGAAACTTGTCATTGAAAACAAACAGGCAAAAGTCACCTGGCAAGTTCCTCCAGAAGGCTGCTTGGTTGGTTCCTTGTTTGGGTGGGTTTAGCCAGGCTGTGCTGGCAGGAAAGCTGCCTGCTGCTGCTGTGCCACTCCAAAGGCAGCTGGGGAAGTACATCATCTTAAATCAGCCCAAAACACAGCTGCAATAATTACCCCATCTATTCTGATTTGCTATGAAACAGGGCTCAGGGGAGAGGCAGACCTCAGAAATCTGGGGCTCTCTTCAACATGATGCTCCTACTTCTCTAGCAGCCTGCCCCAATTACCTCTGTCGGCTTTTGCTTTGCTTTCTGGTTTTATTATTTTCTTTAAGGCTAATTAAAAGAAGAGTGGATGAGGCCCAGATTTTGAGTGTGGATTTTTCTTTTGTGGTGGTGGTTTTAATTTTGCTGAGTTTTCTTTTTGCTTTTAAACAGTTTTGATAATGCAAGAAAAAACATATTTTTTACCAGCAAGGTACCAAGCACGGAGAAGACTCAGCAAGGAGAATATTAATCAGAGACAGGCCGTGAGTAGCTTTCACCTTCTCAGTGGGGTGTGCTTTTGCAGCCCCAGCCTGTCTGGTCAATGGGCCCTCACCTCACCCCTGCTGCCAGAGCCCTGGAGCAAGGAAAGGTGCAAATATTCCCACCACGCAGGAGGCTTGCAGGTATCAGTGAAAGGTGAGCCAGGAAGAACAAAAGGCTGGGATAAATACAGCTGAAGCCTCACAGCCTGGATCCATATGGTGGATCCAGCCTGAATCCATCCCTGCCCTGAGGAGCTTGGGGCTAGCCACTGACCAGAGCAAAGCTGATCTCTGGGTAATGGCCAGGGCTGGGCTTGCTGCAGCTGGGTGGCCTGAGGCAGGGCCACCCGCCACACTGCCAGCAGGGAGCTGTGGTTTCCATCACTTCCCTCCTCCTGCCCCAAATCCTCACCCCAGCGGCGCAGGGCTCTGCAGGGATGTTAAATGTGTGCTTGGGATCTGGCCCTGGAAACCTGAAAGTTCTCTGTTAAAAGGTCTGGTTGTGACTTTTCAGGTATCAAAATAATCACATTGCTTATTAAAAAAAAAATCTCAAAATAAGATTATAGATAAAACTGTGCATTTTCATATAATGCCTTAATTAATGAACACAGATTCTCTGTATTCTCGGTCTCTGACACCATGGTGATGGGCATGATCCAAGAGCAAAGATCAATGACCCAGGAGTGCTAAAAGACTGATCATCTCGCTGTTAACACAGGCATGGAGAAAATGAATATGAAAATTAATGATGCTGAATTGCTTTCTCTTTTTCTCAGCAGAGGAACTTCAGGCAATGTGGTCGAAAGTGTTGAGCACCCTCTGCTCTTCCTGACCCCACCAATTTCCCCTGCACAAACTATCTGTATGGATTTGACATGTGGTCTCTGAGAGGCCCCTAGGCTTTGTTCATCCCAGTAAGGCAAAGTGTATGGGGATGGAGGAGCCAGGTTCCTGCCCAGGATTTACAAGTCCCTAAGGGTCAAGTTAAGTGCAAGCCTGACCCTGTTCTCAGGACCAGACTTGCCCAGCATGTGTTTTAAGCCTTCCAGCCCCACCAGGCCGGGTTTTTGCGTCAGCCACAGAGCTCAGAGTGGCTCTGTCTTACCCTGTGCGATCCTGAGTGGCTCAGCATCCCTACCATCCCCCACCAGCATGCCCAGCCATCTCCAGAGGGATGAGCTCTTGTCTCCCTAGAGCAGAAGAGCGGTGCCCAAACTGCCTGCTGGGAACTCTCCTCAGCCCACCCCAGCTCCCAAAACGTGCCTGAGCATCAGACACAGGAAATATCCACTTGGTCTGGGACAAACTCATACAAGGACACTGCCAACCATTTAACTCTACAGGCAACTGCCTGTGCCTGTGCCTTGCCTTCACTTTGTTCATTAGTCTGTTAGTACCTTGCTGCTAGCCTACACTAGCATAGACACAGAGCCTGCCGTTAGCAAGGGCAATAAAGCACCTACAAGGGAAAAGTCCAAAGTGTTTAGTCTGGTTTTATAAGAAAAAGGTGCTCTTGTATCTGGGGTTTAATCTTTTTTTTTCCTGCTCTCTCCAGAGATGGGTAGCATGATTTTTTTGTGTGGTGCCTAACAGAGGGAGCGCTGGCTGCCGTGCATCCCTGCCATCGCAGTGAATGCTGCTGCTATGACAAATAATAATGCATCCAGGTTTAAGACAGGCCTACCTTGCAGGAATATAATTATTTGAGTGGCCAGCTTACCAAAGGGAACAAAGAAATTATTATAGAGTTAGGCAAAAAACAAGGAAAAAAACCTACAAGAAAACAAAGAGCCATTGACAAGAAACACAAATTAGCTAGGTCTCCAGTGTCATTCTCCATCTGATAAAACAAAAATGTCCAGAGCAACAATTAACAAGAAAATATGAGGGGTAAAGTATCTCTATTTAGCTGTAGGTACTGACTACACACAGAGTTTTTTGTTGTTTTGTTTTTTTTTTTCTCTTGTGCTTTGGGTTTTCTGAGGTCTTGGTTAATGTGGAGCTGGTTGCATGTGTGTGTGCATGGTGCAGTTCCTGTGGGTTTGGGAGCTGCCTTTTGTGGAAGGCAGCCCTCCTGAAGGGAAGCAGAAGAGCAAAGTGAGCACAGAGAAAACAAGAATGTGCTTTGGTGGTCCTGGGAAAAAAATGCTTAGGGACAGGAATGAGAGCTTGAAAAGGACTCAGAACTAAAGACAGATCCAGCACACGGTTAAGGATGGGAAGGCAGCCCTGAATAAAACCAAAGGAACAGAAAAGGAAAGCTGCAGAGAGTGCTGTTCTCAGGCTGCTGGGGGGTAAATTGCTCCTTGCTGGCTCGCTGACCAGCAGTTAGGAGGAGAGATGGGCTGCCCCCAGGAAAGGGCTGTATGAACAACAGGGAGCTGAGCACGAGTCAGCTTTGCCACATTGAAGAGAAAGAGAATAATCCACTTTTCACAGCACATGGAAGTAAATAAGGCAAGAAACAATGAGCTTAAATTGCAGCACAGGAAGTTCAATGCAGATGGTAGGACAAACTATCTAATGGTATGGACAGTTACATATAGAAGTTGCCTCCAGGGGCTGTGGCATCTCCAGCAAGGTGAGACCCCCAGGGCTCTCAGAAGTGGTTAGGGGTAGCTGGTTTTATTTCTAGGCGGCTGGGATGTGCTGGTGTTTCCTGTCAGCTTCTCTTCCAAATACACATTTGAAAAACAAGGACTGTAACATACAATAGCTCTGTGATGATTTTCACTGATGACAGAAAGGAAACCAGACAAAGCCTGGGATATGTCATTTGCTCCCTCACCGTAACATTGGTTTGTATGCATGAAGTAGATTCCCATGTTTGATTCACTTTCTCTCCATCCACTTCACTGACCACCTCCTCTTGCCCTGTGGGTCACCAGTGTGTCCCTGAAGTGCAGCCTGAAAACCACAGGGCTGCATGTCCCTCTGGGAGCCCTTTTGGGTCCCTTCCTCATGCAAGTGCAGCCATCTGCCCAGTACCAGACACTGCCTGTGGCCAGGGGACTGTTCATCTTGAGGGTGAGACACACAAGGGTGCTGGGTGCCAGACACTGCCCAAGAAGCCTGTAAGAAGACATAGTCAAGAGCTGTCAGAGGTACAGCTAGATCCTGTTAAATGCTGTCTGTTCTGGATTTCAGACTGCTCCCTGTCAGAGAAAGATCACAGAAACAAGAAATGACACTTGCCCCTTACAATTTAGTGTTTGGAAGCAGCAGTTGTTCGTACCTATATTACATCATTTTCCTATATCATAGAATCATACCTTAGAATCACAGAATGGTTTGCATTGAAAGGGACCTTAAAGATCATCTAGTTCCAACACCCCTGCCATGGTCGGAGACACCTCTCACTAGACCAGGGTGCTCCAAGCCCCATCCAGCCTGGCCTTGGACACTTCCAGGGATGGGGCATCCACAACTTCACTGGGCAACCTGTTCCAGTGTCTCACCACCCTCACACTAAATAATTTCTTCCTAATATCCAATCTAAATCTGCCCTCTTCTGGTTTAAAGCCATTACCCCTTGTCCTATCAGTACATGCCCTGTAAAAAGTCCCTCTCCAGCTTTCCTGTAGGCCCCTTCAGGTACTGGAAGGCTGCTATAAGGTCTCCCCAGAGCCTTCTCTTCTCCAGTCTGAGCAACCCCAACTCTCTCAGCCTGTCTTCATAGGAGAGATGCTTCAGCCCTCTGATCATCTTTGTGGCCCTCCTCTGGACTTTCTCCAGGAGCTCCATGTCCTTCTTTTGTTGGGGGCTCCAGAACTGGACACAGTACTCCAGGTGGGGTCTCTTGAAAGCAGAGCAGAGGGGCAGAATCACCCCCTTCAACCTGCTGGCCACACTTATTTTGATGGAGCCCAGGACACAGTTGGCTTTCTGGGCTGCAAGCGCACATTGCCAGCTCATGTTGAGCTTCTCATCAACCAACACCCCCAAGTCCTTTACTTTGGGGCTGTTCTCAATCCATTCTCCACCCAACCTGTATTTGTGCTTGGGATTGCCCCAACCCAGGTGCAGGACCTTGCACTTGGCCTTATTGAACTTTGTGAGGTTGGCATGGGCCCACCTCTCAAACCTTTGGAAGGGGGCCGCCCTCTGGATGGCCTCCCTTCTCTCCAGTGTGTTGACCACACCACACAGCTTGGTGTCATCAACAAACTCACTGAGGGTGCACTCAATTCCACTGTCCATGTCACCAACAAAGATGTTAAACAGCAGCATTCCCTGTACTTCTGTGCAGTCTCACTGGAAAAGTCTCCATTTGGTTTGCAGTGATTCCTCTTTCCTTCCCTGCTGGATCAACAGACTCAGCTGGTGCCCTCAAAATTAGACTGAATTCCTTCTACTTTTCACAGGAGCTAGTGGCATAGTGGGTTATTCAGTCAAAGCTGGCCAATCTTGTTGCCATGGCATGAGGCAGAAGGGAGAAGCCCTACCTTTACTAGCTTTTGTAATCCAAATAATTAACATCTCTTTTGTCAGTAAACTGAAGAAACATGAATTAATGATGAACAAATAAAATACAATATTTTTTTTCTGATGCAATAAGGACTGGATTCTGCAAACCCTCATGAACCTTGCTTCCCTGTTAACCCAAGTGTAAATGTTCTTGCATTCAAGGCCTGACTGAAGCTCTTCTGCACAGTTTGTCCTTCAAAAGCTAAATGACAATAATGAATTGTCCCACTCAAATGAGAGACCTATTTCACCTTTTCACCATACTCATAAAAAAATGGCAATGCTAAATACACTTAAAGATCAAAGGCCTGGTATGCAAAACAGGTCCTGTGCACCAAACTGACACTCTGCTTAGGGTTTGGTTGCTATGGTGCTATTGCCTTGACGAGTTAAAATATCCCCCATCAGCCTCAGTGGGAGCCTAGACAGAAAAGTAGCCATCGAAAAATAGCTGAATATATTCTTTGACTACAGTCACTGAGCAGTTAATTTTTTTTAAGCTTTAATCACCATTAACTTCATGTTTAGCTATTAACCCACCAGCTGATCATTAACTATACAGACTGAATGACTGATTGGTGCAAAGCTGGGTTGGCTTTTAATTTTTTTTTTCTGAAGGACTTCAATATCTCCCACCAGCACACAGACAACCTATTGAATCCCCTGTAAGACTCTGGAGCTGATCAGGGAGGTACTTGCAGGTTATCTGCCTAGAAATACACTGCACAGAGCTGATAAACTCACTGAGGCTCTATCCTGCTTTCCAATTTAACTCAAGCCTGGCTAAGCAGCAGGAATAACCTGACTAAATTGTTGTGGGTCACAGCTTGAGGTCTTTAATCAACATTCCCAGCTTAATCAATGGGAGTTTAGCTAGTCTGAAGCACAAATCAGGGTATTTACCCTGGTGCTTTTCCTTTTCCTATTAGGACAACAAGTTATGGATAAATATATGGAGATATATGTTGCTGTAGAAATGCTGGTTATGGATAAATGTTGCTGCAGAAATGATTGAATGTCAAATGGACTGCTTTTTTTTTTTTTTTTTACCCCTTCAGCTTTAAAAAGCCTACAGTTGAAATTTTATAGCAGCAACTTGCTTAGGCTGGTTAGAGACATCTGCTAATAAAGGAAAAGAGCAAATTTTTTTTCATTAATTAACTCTTCTGACTCATAGTCCTTATCCTAAGCCACAAGACCATCCTTCCCTCCTGACTTAAGATCCGTAAGACCTAAGAAGCTGACTCTGACTCACTGGAGAAGAGCTGGGATTGGACTGTATCTGCTGTGTGCATCTGTCTTCTGAAAACAACACAGCTAGAAATATGATGGGAGGAAGCCTCCTGTACACTGGCCCTGATTTCTGTCTGGCAGCCACTGGCATTTTGATTGGTCCCTTTGTTATGAGAATGAATTGGGTTCGGATTTGTAAATAGCCATCTCACCACCCCTGTGCTGACAGGCACAAATGTCAGAAATACGTAGTTAGTTCCACTGGCACTGCATCCTTGAACTTGAATTGTATGTACCTCTGTCTTAACCAGGGGAAGTAAAACAACACATCTGGAATGAAAAGCTTCCTGCTAGACTTTTCATGCTAACGATTTCCAGCGTTTTTCCAGAGAAGAGTTTTCAGCAAAATATTTTCTAATTGAAGGATACTGATTCCTTAAAACCATTGTTTTTCTTGTAGGAGCTGCAGAAGAAAAGATGCCCAATACATTTCTCAAATAAAAGTAATATGGAAAAAACTAATCTCAAAGCATCACATTTTTCCATTGTTGGCATTTAGAATAGTGTTTTATTTATTCAAATATCTCTTACAATTTAAATTATTTTACTTCTAAGTGATTAAAAAACTCAGCTTGAAACTATTGAAGTGAAATATTTCCATTGACTCAAACTGCATTTTTATTGTCTGCCTTTGAATATTTTCCACAGCTTGATTTTCTCTTCCATTTTGTGACTTGAGTGACTTTCCATTCCAAGTACCTTCTCTCCACAGAAAATAGTAACCAAATATCTTGTGTCCAAACAAAAAAATAGGATGAAGCTCCAGCTAAGATAGTCCACATGTGCCCTTGTAATATGTTCATGGAGGAGCAACACATCTGTGCCATCACTTTGGTATACAGCAAAGTTCAGCTGTAAGTCAGGCAGGAGAGGAGCACTCCCTCAGATCAAACATGCTACTGGCCTCCTGCTAAGAGGTGCCAGCATGAGGCTCAGCAGGACAAGAAAGTGGACAGGAATAGGCAAAAATCGGGGACAATCATATTTCTGCATATATTTATTGAATTTTCCAGTTGCAAAAGTGCAATCATGTTGATTCACAGTCAGCAGGATGAATGTCCCAGTGTAACAAAAGCACCAGGTTTTCAGTGGTAATTTCTGATGCTAAAATCCTGCAGAAAGATCTGTTACTGTGCATAGGGAGAGACTGTTATTCATGGAGACAAAGCTCACAGTGAAGTACCAGGCTGTAGCACCTGAGATAAGGAGGTGTAGAGGCAGTTGCTGCCTTTCTTTACCCACGTTGCATGCCTGCCTTCAAACTGCTCAGTGGTGGGACCAGGAGTACACCAGTAACTCTGCTTGCATCCTGTGTATTTGTAAGATGTCTCCTAAGGCTGCAGCAAGCCCACACTAGAAAGATTTTTCCAGCTCCCAGGGATGAAATACCACCTCTGCCAGTACATTTTATAACAGGGCCTCAGGCAAAAAAGCCCCAGTATAACTGCAACCACCTCCACGATGACCATTGTCATTGCCCCTGAAGGCAGAAACCACAATAAAACCTAGAGCCATGAGCAGCAGCACTGTGCCAGCCCTGCTTCCTGCATGTTCTGGGCTGGGATGCTGAGATGCTTGGGCTCCTGAGCTGCTGGGTGTGGGGCTGCTGGGAAGATGAGCTGCAGAGCCGTGGAGCTTTGGGACTTGGATATCCAAGCTTGCAGCTTGGATATGCTGGGTTGTGGGAGTGCTGGGCTGTAGGACTGCAGGACTACAGGGCTCCTGGGCTGTAGGGCTGCAGGGATGCTGGCCTGTGAGGGGGATGCCAGGATTCAGGAATTTGGGGCTGGATGCTAGGCTGTGGGTCTGCGGGCTACAGAACTGGATATTTGTATGCAGGTCTGATGGCGTGCTTGGCTGTGGGATTTCTGGGACACTGAGCGGGGGGAATATGAGGCTGCTGGGTGGTGGGCACGTAGAAACGATGGGCTGAAGGGCTGTGGGCTGGGCGGTGGAGCTGCAGGACTGCGGAGCTGCATGCAGGTCTGCTGGCTGCGGGGCTGGATGCTGGACTGTGAGGCTGCTGGGCTGAAGGTGAGGGGGGGCGGTGCGGAGCTGCTGGGCTGGATGCGGGGCGGTGAAGGCGCTGGGATACGGAGCTGGCTGCGGAGCGGGATGCGGGGCGGGATGCGGCGGTGGCGGCGGCCCCCTGCTGCCGGTGCCGCCGCGAGCCTGGAGAGGCCCGGGGCGGCGGCGGAGCTGGGGCGGGACGGGGCGGGGGCGGTGGCGGTGCCAAGGCAGGCCGGGGAGGAAGCCTAGCCCCAGAGGGAGCATCTCCCCGGCCGCATCCCGGTGCGGAGCTTCTCCCTGTTTTGGCCGCAGCAGCGGCCTGATTTTGCAAATCCTGACATACCGTGATTTTGGTTTCGTTGTGTTTTTGATTTGTTTTGTTTTGTTTTTCCCCTTGTGGCTAGAGCTGGCAACAAAGGCGCCTGCATTTTCCATGCATGATGTCCTGTGGTGCCATCAGGGTACTGATTTATACAATTAGTGACACCTTAAAGATCACAGCGTCACACTCAGGGGCTCTTTGTCCACTAGTTGGAGTCACTCACTGGACACCAAACCTCGGCAACCTCCTCATTTTCAGCTAGCTGTGATTCTGTGTGTAGTGGAGCTGGGAGCAGGAATGGTACCTGGTGTCCTCAGCACCCCTCTTTTCCAAACTGCAGGGCATTTCCCATTAAGCAGCACAACAAACTTGTGCTTACAGGTAGTTCCTTCCCCTGGGGTCCCCTGCAAGCTGGTCACAAATGGTGGGATAGGTTTTTTTATTCTCTTATTTTATACCTTTGCTTCCTACCCTAAAAAAACCCCTCTATCAGAAGTGTGCTCGTATAAGTACAAGTAGCCTGTGTTAATTTCTTAATCTCCTCTTGGTTGAACTAAATAATTACTCACCTGGTTAACTACTTCTCATCAAATATATACAGTACTAACCTCTGGGACATTGCATGCAGAACAGAGCGTTTCCCAGAGCTGTCCTGTACCACATGAGCAGCACAGCTAGAGCTCAAGGAGTGAGATCCAGCACAGCGTGTTTCTCAGCCCTCACATGCTGTTTGGAACACTTTTGGAGTCTTTTCAAGCAGCCCAAACCTGAGGCTTGAATGCTTACGAACAACAGGAGGAAAACACACTGTGTTTTACCCAGTTTCAATTTGCAAATCCCAATATTTTTCAGCGAAGGTCAGACCATCTGTCATGAATTGAAAGCAACTGACAAGAGGGTTGATTTTCTTAGCTCCCTTTCCCCTACAGATAACCCACAGATCCCCCCAGGGCCTGCAGACAATAGGTTGCAAACTGTTGGCGTTGATAGATGAGCTTCCTCCCTCTCCACACAGCCTGGAAAAGTGCTTGCTTGTCTCTTAAACAAATTCTATATTCCAACCCCAAACAATGCTAGAGCTAATAATGGAAACCGGGACTGGTTTACAATTTAAGTCTCCTACCTTCTGATCCTTTCCATCCCCACCCCTCTGTTCTGGCACGAGCTTCTTAGATTTTCATTTAATAACAAAGTGCACAGATGTGTGGACGTGTGCCTGAGTGCCTACTTGCAGTGTTAACCAGAATGCCTGAGCGATGCAAGAGACAAAAAAATCATTCCAAATGTATCAGTGTTTCAAACAGTGGCCTTGATGCAGAGTTTGAGCTGGCAAGGTGGGAAATTACAGTCTTTTGTACAACAGCAACAAGAAAAAAAAACAACTTTCTGCCTTTCCTACTCCTGAGATGCTCTTCTGCCTCAGCTGACCAATATGCTCTGTATCACTCCCAGGGATGGGAGCTGCTCAGAGGCAGAACCAAACACGTATAGCTGCAGCACCAGCATGAATGTAGATACACAGAAGGAAGGATGCATTTAGTGCTGCAGATTCCTGGAGGCAAGCTTGGTTTGTGGCTCCATGCCCGTGTGCCAGGGTCCTTGTATGCACTGCAGTATAGACATGTTCAAACCCTTGCACCACAAAATACTGGAACTATTTTAAGGGTAAGAAAGTATCTGGCTAGCAAACAAGCTTTGTGTGTTTGGGCCTGGCTCGATTGAAAACCTTGCTTCTTCCAGAATATTGGAAGTAATGAAAGTGCCTGCAGTAAAATACCCGATAAACCTCTCCTCCTCTACAGAGAGGGTAAATGCGTGTAATTTTCCAATTAGCTCTAGCTCTGAGCAATTATGTTGATCAAATAATTGAATAAGTGACAGGAATGTGAATTCTGGAGACAGTTAATTTCATTCATCTGCCATTTTATAGCTTGACTTGCATGAACACATACACCATGCTAATGTGTTATTTATAACTTTGAAAATACAATTATAATGGTCAAACATGGAGAGTTGTGTGTTGAGTGTGCAGAGAGGAAGGTGTCTGCTAGTAAATTATAATAGCATAATGAGGGAGTTTGTAATTTCTGTCCAGCATGTAGGACAGGAAGGATGTATGGTGTGCTTTTGAAAAAGTGAACAAGGTTGACGTCAGTGTTAGCAGGGGGTGAAATGGCCCTGAATGGAATGTGGGGCAGAGGGGCAGCCGAAGTCTTACCCTCTTGTTTTGTGAGATGTTGTGTGTGCACTGCCCCAGGGACTGTCAGTGATGGCTAAACCCAGCTCTCCCTGCCTTGGTACACATACACCTTTCAAAGTGAAGCTGAGCGTAATGTTGGAAGGAGAGGCAGGACTGTGATTCTTTGCATGGAAGTGGCTGCAAAACTAGGTGTTTCCTACTTGAGATTGGTTTTGCATGAGCACCAGGGTGCTCTGGAAAAAGCTCCAATTGAGCATGCCAGACCCTGAGGTACTGGAACAACCCTTGCAAACCTGGTCCTGACTTCCATCAAAAGCATGAATCCTGCTTGTGAGCTTTCTTCAGAAATAATAATAATTTTAAAAGAGCTCAGCAGGAAAACAAACCAGGCTTTTTTTTTTCTTAGAGCTATATTTACATTGTCTTAACTGATGGTGCCTTTTATCTGAATCCCCCGTAGCAACCTGGCCTACCATCCAGCAGGAACTGATTAGCAGAGATATACAGCAATAAAAGTAGTGTGTGGTCATGAACCATCACCTTGCAGGGTGTATTACCAGGATGAGTGCTACACTGACTGCAAGAAGGAAATTTGTGCAATTAATTGCTTCCTGATTAAAGGCTTTTTCAGTCTGGCCCTTAAGTCTTCAAGGCCTAAGAACACACGCTGAGTTAAATATGGAATTTGCCCACAGCAGTCAAAAACATTGCTCCAGACAGCAGGATTCGGTGCTGTAATTTTGATTGGGAATAAACACATTCTGGTCTAAACATACTATACCCCAAGCCAACTACATAGAAAGTGGTCCAGTCAAAACTAAAGAGCCAAGGAAAGTCTTGCATGGGTTTAAAACTGTTCCTAAACCAGTTTAGTTGAACCCATACCATTTTCCTGGGAGGACTCGATCTTACAGGGATTAATTTCACAGAGCATGAGGTAGCAGAGCCAGAAGCCCTCCAGGACATCTCGGGCTGGAAGGCTATTTAAATGGTAATAAACTTCAGGGAAAAACAAAAAATGGTGACTGATTACAGGCACACCAGGAGAAGATTTGATGAGGAGACATCAGGCTGCAGAGCAGGAGCGTTCTGCCTACTGTGCACATCAGTTGGCTCCAAGCAAACAGGATGGAGTTAAATCCCATCGGGAGGGGGGAGACTTATTTCAGGCTGGGCAGACAGCAGGAGTGAAGTGCTCACAGTGGGAGGCATTGGGTTTGGGTAAAACAAGGCAGGACGGAGGTGTGGGCAGGAGGCTGGGACTGCTGCCACTGGTGGTAGCCAGCTCAGGTGGAGCCACATCCCAGAACAGCAGCTGATCCAGCTTCACTGCGAATAGTGCCGTAGTTTTCCCGACGGCATTAACCCTAACAGCCACATATCACACTCTGTCAGATGAAGCAACTTTATTTTAGTGTGTCCAACTCTTACCATTGGTGCCTCCTGGTGCCTCCTGGAAAGCTGCAACCCTGGTGATTTATGGAACCTAGTGCTTCCACTGCAGAAGGGGAAGGCTTTGTTTGGGACCACAATTTGTCACACTAGAGTTGAGGTGTCAGGGAAACGCACACTTTGTTTGCTTCAGTGCTGCTGTTGCTCTAGTATCGCCCCCCTGTTGGTTCTTTGACAGCTGGTTTTGCAAAATTCAACAGAAATTTACTGATGCTCCACACATGAAAAGTATTTTAACATCTAATTACCTCTGAGTATAGGAGTGGGCCTCTCAAATTCAGGGGGTCTATTAGGCTCTTCAGTGGGTGCTTAGGCACCTTGCTGGATGCAAGTCAGAGGGACAAAGGTTGCAGATCTTTCCTTGCAACCCTCCCTATCTTCCTCCTCTCCCTGTACGCTGTCATTAGCAAGAGCATGCAGGGAGGTACATGACTTGAATTACATTAGAACAGATGCACAGACTGTAACTTAACATGCAGTTTGGTCTCCTTCCTCCACAAAGCCAATCTGCCACCTATGCTGGAGAAGTTACATCGTGGAGCGGGAAAACAAACAATCCTGATCATTGTTAGCGAGGGGGGGAAAAAGCAGAACAGGAGCTGCTTATCAGAGACCCACATTTTGAGAGGAAAATTCACTGGATCCTGAGGAAGGAAGGATTCTCTGCAGAGCTTCAAGTACTCTTCTGACAACCCCAGTCTGCATGAGCTGGGGCAGGGAGCTGGGCCCCTTCCTTTTTTGAAAACCGGGTCCAGAGAGCTGAAAATTAACAAAACAACGGAAGTCCCCAGTCTGCACTGGTGCTGTAAAGCTGCAATTAAAAAAACAACAACCAAACAAACAAAAAAAAACACAAACCACATCAGTCTTAAAGAAATCTGACTGGCACAGACAGTTGTCTTTGAATTGTGATTTTAGAAACAGTAGAAATAACTCAGATCTCAGAGAACTTGAAGTCTGGAGTGTTTGAGGCAAATGTTTCCCTCAGCCTCCATCAGGCTTAGGGGTGTCTGAAATTCAGATCTCACTTTTGCCCAAGTTTGCAAGTGTTTGAATTCACATGCCGCATATCACAAGGGATTTGGCTAACTCTCTCACTTTCATGATAATTTTGATTTTGACTGGACCAGCTTTCTGAGGGGACAGAGAAAGAAAGGTCTGTGTGTATTGGTGAAACTGGCTGAAGAGCTCTGTGGTTTAGTATTTTTTTTAAATAACCTGAAATCATGGTTAATCCAAGCATCTCCAAGGACTTGCCAAGCAGAGGTGAAGTTAATGCTACCTGCTTTTCTCTCTGGTCCACCTCCCTAGTGCAATACGTTCAACGATCACATGCCAACATAATAGCACATGTGAGCAAGATCCCCAACAGCTGCAGGGGCAAATTATATTTTGGGTAATCTAAGCCAGTGCTTCAGACTCCAGCTCTTGCCGTGACATGAAGAGATTAATATCTCAGCTTTCATACCTGCTTTTAGCTCTTGTACCGGTGTATGAGAACAAATTGAATGCAATCATATATCTTTACGTATACAGTGGATGCCTGTTTTCCCCTGCACCGAGGTGATGCTCACCAATGCAGAGCTCTTGTGGGGACCTCCACTGGTAATCACATGCCATCACAGCTCTCTTCAAGTAATTTGGGGAGGGGGCTCTCTCCAACCTCCCATATAATCTTCTGCCTGGATAAGAAGTGGGATGCTCAGGCCATTGAAAGGAACGCAGCCATGATCCAGCTAGTGCATGCGGAGGGAGAGAGGATAAATACCAGGGGGTCACAGAAGGGTGATCTAAAACCGCGTCAAAGCTGTCCTGATCCGTCAGGGGAATACTGCTCAGTGGCCAGCACAGGGCAGGCCACTTGCTAATACTTTCTCTTTGCTGTGTCAAACCAGCACATCTGTAGCAAAGAATCTAGTTCAGCCTGTAACCCTTTAGTTGAAAGCTATATTACAAGGCACATTGAGGCCACTGAAGTTTTATTAGCAAGGTTTCCTAAATACTCAAGAGGTATACTCAAGAGCCACTCGGTGTCTGAGGTGGCTCAGTCAAATTCTGCCCTATTACTCTAGTCAGCATCCCTTGCACGGGAATTTTTCACAAAAACAGTGTATGACATAAGACTGGGAAACTTTCTTTCCGCAGTTTGTGGTGTTTCTCCCTCCACTATCTTTCAGAGTTTGTAGGGATTGAATGCATATCACAACTCTTGAACCTCTGAGGAAAAAAGATGTGTCTACAAGCTATACTCACAAAGCTCCATGACAGATAAGCTCCATTCTGGATTAGATCTTCTTCAGAGAAAACACACCAAGAGTTTGCAGAACTACTAATATTTTTAGGTAAAAGCTAACCCAATTAAAACATAAGAGTTGTGCAGCAAATGAAATGTAAAGAATGTGTAAGTTAAGATTGGTGGTGAGGCCTTTCTACATTATTGTGCTGGAGTGCAAAGCTGCATTACGAGCATGAGCTCTCATTGGAATTTCAGTCGAATATTGAAGTAAAATGACAAGGGGTCACACAAGCTTGACTTTGAGAAGTCATTAAGTTGAACATCTTATATGAGACAACTGAAGCTGGGAAAAGCAACTTTTCACATCTCTGCAGGGTGTTGAAGTCTTGCAGTGTCTCCCAGGCAGAATAAAAGTAACATGTCGGTATATATCTCTATCAAAAATAGAAAGCTGAGATCTTCTGCAGGATGCCTGCTTATGGTATAGAAACACAGCAGGAAAAGAAAACAGGAAGAATTAACAGTACAAAACCTAGCAAATGCAGAAGAAAAGCACTGCCAAGGATGGAAAAAGAGTTGGCTCTAACACCTGAATCATTCAGTGCAGCACCTTCAATCTCCAATGTGCTACAAAAACACCCCAAGCCACGCTGCCGTAACACAGCTTTAAAGCCTCTGCCTGCCCATGGCACACTGAGGTTTCCACGGACAAAAACTCCACCTAGTGAGGAGATGGACTGTACTGCATACTCAGCACTCAAGTGAATCAACATCCTCTTTCTGATGATGATGTAACACAACCAGAAATACAGCACTAGTGTTGTATGTCCAAAAGTTTTAATACATGGTTCTCACTATTCAGAAAGTTACTGCATTAAATTCTAATACATAAATTCATATGAAAAAAAATATCTTCATATTACACATCACAATTTTGTCATAGCAGCTAAAGGCCAGATTTTATATGCAATTGTCTCAAAAAGAAATGCGACTAGTTCTTCCCCAAATAAACAAAACTTCCATTGTATTATTCAGTAGTTACTGCAAATCCCAGCACTACTCCCACAAATGCACAGCTCAGGAAAAATGCCATTCCAAATTACTGTCTGCAAATCTGAAATGTATTAAAACATGACTCTCAGTATATGTTGATTTTTTGTTAAATGAATTAAAATACAAAGCATGTTTAATTTAATTGCACACCATTTCCCTTAAAGTTATTGTTTTTCTTTCATTATTACTTGAATAGAGTCACAAGTTACAGAAGATCAACACTACCTACAGCAGTTTATACAAATCCACATGTGTTTGAATTGTGACAGGCACACAAGCATATTTGATCACCAAAACAAAAGGCCAGATTTCCTGATCCATTAAACCCAACATCCGTGTAAGCCCGCTGCTTCCTGGATGATGGCAGAGACAAAATCAGTAGGCCCTGCATGCCATAGACTGATGAAGGGAGCAGTGACCAAGGCATATCAGAGCACATGGCAGAACTGTATTCTACACTTCACCCTCTGATGAGTATGAAGATGTGCTACACCAGTTTGCAACAGAAGCACGAATAGGGCTCTCCTTCTATTCAGCCTTACGTCAGGACAGGAAATTGGGGAACTACACAAAATCCTCAAGCATCATGATAATCAGGGTCCTGAGCTGCAGCTCCACAGCTTACCCTTCTCTTGCACAGGAAAAAAAACCCAAACATAAGGCTCATCTGTACTTATTCTGTGCTCACAAGATGCTTTCTTCTGCTATAAAGAGAACACTAAAATATACCTGTCTTCAGAGGAAAAAAGCTCTCCTCCAGAATACTTGTCATCGTGAGGAGTTCTTGCTTATAATCCACTTCAAAATATTTCTTGAATTAAGTAAGGCCCGGTTGCTACCTTAGCCCACTTTAAACAGATAACAGAAAAAATATTGTTCTGATATCCTTCACTAGGTTCTGGTATCATTTCACTAGTGAAATAACACCTGTGTGGCTGTCTTGGAGGCAACACATTCACACAAGTTCTCTCACTGTCCCCGCACCTTAAAACTAGAGCTATTTCAGTGGTTTCCAAACAATTTTAGCTAGAAGCACTGAGTTACCCTTTAAAACTGTTTTGTACAATTTTTTTTTGCTGTGATTTGCTAGCAAAAGGCCCAAATGCTGGACAGCAAGGGACCAGAGACAGCAGGATGCTTTGCAAAATCTGACAGTTTGAAAGGCATCCGAAGAAAAAGACAAAGAAAACCAGCCACTGAAGTGAAGACTGCATTGAACTAGCACTGAGAAAATAGGGAGAAATTAAGAAGCTCCATCACAAGTAGTTATGCAGAATATTTTACTAGCAATATCTTTTGTTTGTTCAGGCACAAGGCATTCATTACCATGATACAAATTGCAAAAGCTTTAATTTGAAAATGCAAGTGGAATAGGATACTCAATTATTTGAGTTAAGAACACTTATGACAGCCTAATTCAAGGTTACTTAGCTGTAACATTTAGAAAGTCTGCACTGAAGGGGAAGACATTTACACAGCTCAGATGATGTTAACAGCTTTTGAAAGCCAGCCTTTACACAAGACTTGGCTTGTTTTATTTTCAGAGACAGACACTGAACGAGATAGCCATCACCGCTCAATCCAAACAACCATTTGCATAATTTGCATTACCCTATCTACATTAGACCTCCCAACCAAATACAGTCCTCATATTTCCTGCAAAACAGGTAGTTCTTCTTGCTTATTGCTGTAGTACACAAAATGATACTAACGCTCACAGGAGAGACAGAGTGTGTATTTTGAAGGTTGCATAATTTACAGAAAGCCTCACACCCAGTCTCTTCATCTTGTGTTGCTTCTGTACAGCAAAACTAGCATGCTGTTTCTTCCAAAGGAAACAGCACCTTCAGAATCCCGCCCTACCCTGCACATCTCAAGAGCATTTATGCCTCTCCACTATGGTTTCCACCAGTAGGTAACGGCCCATAATGCATTGATTACAGCACCTCAAGCAAGAGTGCATACTGCACCAAGTGGACTTGACCCCAATGAAGCCCAAGAGAAAACAACGAAGGGGAACACAAAGAGGAAGGGAAGAAAGTTCTCACTTCTTCCCTGAAGGGAACAAATTTTTCTGACAGCAAGTTTGTTTTCAGAGAGTTGTAATTTAATCCAACAGGCCAGTTTACTAAATAGAAGCCCCTTCATACAAACCCAAAAACCTATATAAAGACATTTTTTAATTTAGGTCTGCCTCCCAAAATGAATCAAGATAATTTCAATGCTGGAGAAATGGAATAGTCAGCATTGCTACCAAACAAACCAGACTGTGCAAATCTAAGCTGTTTATCTGCAGTGCTGACTCACATCTGGATGGTGGACATCCCTCACGGAATACCACACCCTGGGAGTGTTTCAGCACTTCCTCTCCTACCAGAACACTGCCTTAAAAAAGAATTCCTACAGTGACACGATGAGAACTGATCTTTTCCTGCCATATGGTGTATGTTTATTTAAGACTTTCATGAACATTTGGCTGAAAATTGTATATTACAGTATTTCCCCAGACACAAACACTACACAAGCCTTTCTTAGAGGATATGCTGTCCAAGGACATGTGACCTGGACCTTACTTCTCACTCCTCTACCCTCCATCCACCAAGCAAAGCATTGCATCCTTGCAGGACTTGATTGTAAGTCTTCAGCTTCTCAAATGCAGCAGTTAGACATCTGCATTTTTCAAGGACTCAAAAAAACCCATTTAGTTAATATATTCAATATACAACATTTTCAGTAAGTGCTTTCACACTCTGTTCCTAAGAACAGTTAGGTCACTTCACACCACAGAGGTGGTACTTTCTGGATTTATGCGCATCAATCTTGAAGCATTTCTCAGATCCTGTAGCTGCTTGGCTGGCTTTCCAACTCCTTCCTCAAATCTTTTCTCCACAACAGGAAGGACAGTTTCATACAGGAAGGATGCATTCTGCCTAATGAATGCCTTCTTCTCAGGGTCCTGTTCACATCGTAAACTGTAATCAACATGCTGGACAGCCACTAGGATGATTTCCACAAGACTCTCCAGAAGAACCATATGCAGCTCTGGAAAATAAAGCTTTAACGCTTCCTCCAAGAAGGCCATAGTCTGCTTAGTGAAAGCTACTACAGTGTAGCTAAGGTTGACCCAGCAATCGTCACCCGTGTATTGATCAAAATTGCCTACCCCACAGCTCCTCATCTCCTCCCTTAGTTTCCCCAGTGCCTCTGGAGTCATTAGGTTCATCCTTCTCCACATCTCCTCAGAGTTGCGGTGCTTGGTGGCCTCAATGATGATATCCTTGTAGCTCTGTAAAGCACCTTTGATATCCTTCACCAGAAGGGCATGAATGATGAAGGTGAGATCCAGTCCAATCTCACTAAGCTGCTTGCAGTGCTCTTTAGCTACCTTGGGTATTAACAAAAAGCAAAGGATGTTACTAGCACGCAGAACCCCTTTACATCATACACATTCACCAAATCTGTAATTTTCAGAAGACAGGGAAGTGTTAGTCACACTTCACTAATTTCACCTGCTAAGAAATTCCTTATTAATGAGAAATTAATAACTAAAATATAAATCCAGTTTGTCAAAAATACTCGACACAATTACATTATAATCCCCACAGAAGACACACTTTGGTTTCTTCCCATTAGCAGCTGAAAGAAACCATAACCTGAAAAAGTTAGTCTTGCAAAAAATTATGGAAATGTAGTCCAGGACAGGTTCGGAAAACAAGCAAGAAGTCTTCAAAATACTCATCATTCAGATGTAGCTTATGTAAATTTTAGGGCCTCCAACTGGATAAAGGCAAATTAAGAAGAAACACATTTTGCATTTCTGATAAAGGCAGGGTTCTTCTTGCTGCGTATTTTCATCTTAATGCTTTCCCCTGTTAAAGTGAAAAAAACCCAACAACCACAAATGAATATTAACTTTTGAATGCAGGAAACCTCTGGAGACCCACTCAAGATTCAACAACTAACCTAGGGTAAGAAAAGTGGATTTACAAACTTGGCAGCCTTTGTTTTGGCCATCATGTCACAGCACCCTCTTTGGACTCTCTTACCTTGACGCACTCTGCCGCAGTTGACAAGCTCTCTTTACTATCAAATACTTGCTTACTGAAGGCATCTACAAACATCTTCATGGAAGAGCGGGCCCAGACAACGAAGGCTGAGTAGCAGCCATTGTTACCAGCGAAGTCAGTCTCAAACTCTCTTGCTGTCTCTAGAAGGCTGGTGAAGAAGACGTGGCAGAGCTTGTGGATGTAGAGCAGCGTGGCACCCTCAATGCGCAACTGTCGGATGGCAGTCTGCACCGCAGCTGCCCGGTTCTTCAGGAAGAGCTCACACGCCTTGGTGGACTGGCCCAAGCGAATGAGCTGGGACACAGCTCGGCGGGTGGCCCGCGGCCCTCCCCGCAGTGAACGATCTGGAGACAGCTCAAACACCAGCACATCTGTAAGCTGCCGGACCCGCTCATCCACCTTGGTCCGCAGCTCCTTCACAGGCTGGCTCACAGGCTTGTCCCCCAGGTACTCGTTGAGTTTATCCAAGAGGTCCACTGCTCCCTCAAAGTCCCGCTGAGCAATGCAGACATCTAGGTCCTCAGGCAGTTCCTGGATCCACTCAAGTGAGAGGTCGACCACCTCCTCCTCAGCAGAGGGCTCTTCCTCCTCCTCATCCTCATCCTCCTCAAAGGGGTTGGTGGATTCAGGGGGTGTCGGGGCAGGCCGGGGAAGGGCCTCCTGCTCCAGGCGTCGCTTCTCGCTGAGGGCCCGGTTGCGTTTGGTCTCCTCCAGCACCTCCAGCCACTCCTTCTTGATCTTGGCATTCTCAGCCTGGAAGATGCGGCTCTCAGGGAACATGAGCAGCTTGAACATGTCCTTCATGGGAGGGTTGTCCTTGACATTGACCACAGCCAGCCCGTCGAGTGGGTAGAGGGCATCATAGCGGTATGCGCCACGGCGGTTGGGCAGGGCAGTGGCCACGAGCAGGCAGTCGTTCATGAGGAAGGCGTGCACCCGCTGGATCTGTGCCATGTGGTCAGCATCGTACTCCACCAGGTCACCATTGTAGACCAGGTACTTGCCAGGGCTCTCGGGCAGGAGGTCGCGGCAGCCCTCCACCTTCTCCAGGAGAGTGGTGAGCGTGCGCTGCCGCCCCTCCTCGCTGGCTGCAGCCTCCTTGGCCGACAGAGACAGGAAGGGGTCGGCGGCGGCGGCACGGCGGGCACCCAGGGAGGGATCGTCACGGTCGGCTTGGAGGAGCAGGGCCTGGGTGATGGCCTCCATTATGCCCTTCTGCTCTGTGAGGATGTGGCTGAGCTGGTACATCTCGCTCTCCAGGTAGCTGATTTCCCGCGCCGTCTCGATGAACTGCCGGTAGTTCTGGTAGACATTACGCTTCAAGCTCTGGGCCGTCTCCTCGCTCAGCGCCTGGATGCGCTGCCGGTGCTCCTGCAGGTCCCGGTCCCCGTCCGACTGCTGCGACAGCTGCTTCACGTACTCCCCCGCCGTGAAGCCTCCCGACTCCAGCTGCCGCCGCAGCCGGCTCCCGCCGCCTTCGCCCAGCACCAGCGCCATCGCCTCACCTCCGACCGCCCCGCTGCCCGTCCCACGACCGCCGCCGCGAGCCAGCCGCTGCGCCTGCGCACAGCCGTAGGTTCGCCGCGCCGATAGCGCATGCGCGGGCGCCCCGCCGGAAAGCAACCCTCTGGAGTCGCGCCGGCCTCGGTACTAGATATTCAGAAGATAAATTCGGTACTACGTAAAGGGCTCCAGCTCGCTGGATCACACACCCTCACTAGCGGGGCGGGGTCGAGGCGAACACAGATCAAACGGCGCGCGTGCGCCCGGCATTAGTGGGTGGTGTGCGCATGCGCCATGGGAAGCAGGTGATGGCGCGGCAGTGCCAGTAGCCCAGTGCGCATGCGCCGCGGGCTGTGCGGCGGGGGAGCGGTTGTAGAGCCCGGCTGTTGTGGGGGCCGCGCCGCGACGCCGGGCGGGATGGAGGAGGAGGAGGACTTCGTGTTGGCGCTGCAGCTCCAGGAGCTGTGGGAAGCGGAGGATAAGGCGGCTGCGGCAGCAGCGTGCCCTGAGGTCCCTCCGGACCCCTCGCCCCTCGCCCTGTCGGTGGTGGACGAGGCTTGGGAGCTGCTGGACCCCAGCCCCGACGTGCACGGCCTCTTCATGCAGTTCAACGAGACCCTCTTCTGGGGGCGCCTGGCGGCTGTCGAGGTGTCGTGGAGCCCGCGCATGACCCTGTACGCCATCGTGGGGGGGGGATGTGTGCGCTGGGTCGGCTCGCAGGGCAGCCCTCCTTGGGGAGGGGATCGGGGCTCTCGGGCCGGGCGCGGAGAGGAGCAGCGTCCCGACTCGGGCGGGGAGCCGGGGTGCGGCAGGCGGTCTCCAGGAGCTGGAAGGCGGCGGAAGAAGCCGGTCTTTCCCGAGCAGTGCTGCCGGATGGCGTTCACCACCCTCATGTGTCGGAAGCTTCCCGTGCCTCTGAAAGGCGCCAGCAGTTGCCGGAGCCGTGTCAGAGCTGTTGGAGGAGACTGTGACCCATATAGCTGATGGTATAGCTGTGGGCTTGAGGCAGGGGGAGGAAAAGCTGTCACCTGTCACTTTGTGCTGCTCCTAACTGTGGCTTTGTAGGCACGACGTAGAAATGCCACAGCTTCTCTTCCACGTATTTTAATATCTTGCTTTTCTAACATAGTTCATAACCCAGGATGTGGGTTAGTCACTGTCCTTGTCTGTTTTGTCCTTCGTTTGTTTTTCCTTGGCAGCCATACATGGTTGTTCTCGACGTGCAGCCAAAACTGGAGAGATGTTGGAGTAAATAATGGTCTTAAACTGTGTGCATCCAGAACAAAAATAACATAGTTGTATTGCTGTCATTTTAATTATTCCCAGTTTTTATGGTAGCGTAGCAGAAAGGCAAATATGAAATTATAATAGTATATTAACAAGACTTAGAATAGACTAGGAAGGCGAATATACAGGAAATCTAAGATTCTTAAAAAAAAAAAAAAGCTTTGAAATGCAGGCTGCATTTTCTGTACCACATCAGCTGATGCAATTGCTGGTTGCTGGAGTCCTATACCCTCATATCTTCTGCTGGTTGCAGTGCTCTTTAGGATACTGAACTGGCAGAGAACTAACTCAGTAACAAAACAAAACCAAAAAAATTGTTTTCTTCTGGCTTAACACACAGAAGTGAGGATATGTAAAGGGTGAGAGTCAAAAGGTAAGGGAGGATGAGGGGTGAAATTGCAGCAACCAGCAGTTAAGTTGGTGTTGGCTGCTGTGAATCTCCAGCCTCCTCCATCACGAGTTCTAATGAAAACTGTTGTGCCTCCTGAACAGGTTAGCTTGGAACAGTCCACTGTGGGGTGTTTTTTTTTTGGTTTTTAGGGGACTTTGAATTTTTTTTTTAAGAATTGCTAGCTTTGAATTAAGTGATTGCAAGACATGTAACAAATTGTAGTTTCACTCTTGCTATTTCAGTCACAGTTTATCCTAAGGAACTTGTGGGCTTTTTATTTTTTTCGTGTAACTTTGTATGGAAACTGTTTTTTCATGTTCTGAGTTACCTAGCATGTGTTGGAAGGGGATGGTGTTCTAACTCCAGTTCTCAGTTTTCTTCATATACTACAGAAACACTTAGCTTTTAATATTTTCTTTGTCTCTTTCAGCTGTGCTGGAGTGTGTAGATATGAAGGAAAAGGTGGAATGTGTTCCATTCGTCTAAGTGAGCCGCTCCTAAAGTTAAGACCAAGGAAAGATCTCGTTGAGGTATTTGAAGATTGCTCATAAAATGTATTGTGCTTCCCCCCCAGTCCATACAAACATTTTATAGTTCATAGTGGGATTCTTATGTACAGTAACTTACAGATTGTAAAATAGTGGTGGCTTTATTGTGTTGATTGTGTTGCAATATCATGGTAATCTTTCAGTTTTGTGCTTCTAAATGCACAACTCTGAGTAGGAGTCTAAAGTCACTTGTTTACTGACTCTGTAAAGAAAAAAAAAAATTTACTCCTAAATTATCCTCTATTATTAAAAACAACAATGGACCGAAAGCACAATCAGAAAATGGTTGTAGTTTCATCTTTAAGGTCAAAAGGCCAACAGCAGAAAATGAGGTTTAAGGATATGACTTTAAGCAAAACTTTGTGTTGCTTCTTGTGCCTATGTCGGGGCTGCTGCTTTGAGTTGCCTCGACATTCAGATTGGCTTAATGAACAGAAATTCTGTAGAGTTGCAGTTTTCTCACAAGTGTCTCTTTTTTGGGTTGTAGAGGGGATGGTCTCTTTGAAGATCTGGCTTAAGTTTGAGGACCGTTTCTCATTTTTGAAATGTGACTTACTGTAGTAATGTTCTCCAGCACATTTTGGTGTGTGTGGGGATAGAGGTAATTTGATTTGATAGGTGGAGTAAGTACGATGTTCTTTAGGACCCAGACTGGGCATGTGAATGCATGAAAATAAGATCAGCACCAAGATAAATGTTGAGTAGTAAAATGCTTGCAGTTTATATTGGAAACTATATGTAATATTTTCAGTAAATAGCTAATGATTTGCATTATTTCAGACATTGTTGCACGAAATGATCCATGCCCTGCTTTTTGTTACTAATAATGACAAAGATCGTGAATCTCATGGACCAGAGTTCTGCAAACACATGCGTCGCATTAATCGCTTGACTGGAGCCAATGTCACAGTAAGTATAATCCACTTAACCTAATTTAATAGGGATTTCTTCCTGATTCGTTGGTTTCTTTAGTATGCCTGGTGTGGTATGAGCGATATACCTGTTTTTGTTAGACACTCCCCAGCTGGTACCAATACAGATTTACATCCAAGTGTATGCCAGTTCCATAGCTATTTTGTTGGGGATGGTAGTAGGAGCAAGTTGAGGAAGATGTGGTGAGTTGTTAGTAATACAATTCTCAAGTATACCCTCTGGAAGTATTTTTCTTTCAACTTTTGTTTTAAAATATAAACAACTTAATGATACTAGGACAGAATAACTCCATGTTAAGGGTAATGTTTGGGAAACAGCGTTCTGTCAAAATTAAGATTTATATCAGTAGAGGCTAATGGGTTGATGATATTTAAAACAATATGTCTAATAAGATCAATTAATAATATACAGAGAATGCACTATTGGTATTGTCTACAGTGCATTCTAAACAGTACATCATTTAGGGTGAAATTGTAGATAGATTTTCAATGTCATTTTATTGCAGTTCAAACAAGAGAACCAGGACAGATTCTTACACATCCTGCCTTTTTTTTTTTTAAGCTATTTTTTTTAATGGTGGCTAAATAGTGATCAAATCTTACCCAAGTTCAGATCTTTTAACTTGGCAATGTGAAAATCACAGCAGTAACAGAGGTAATTAAAGGGTAATATGTTTTTTTTTTAAATACTGTAGAGCTAGTGCTACAAAATTAAAAACTTCTTGAATGACTGCTTTTTTAATTTTATTTTTTAATTCCACTGAGATCTATCATAGTTTCCATGATGAGGTGGATTTGTACCGCCAGCACTGGTGGCGATGCAATGGCCCCTGTCAAAATAGAAAACCTTACTTTGGATACGTGAAACGTGCCATGAACAGAGCACCCTCTGCACGGGACTTCTGGTGGGCTGAGCATCAAGAGTCATGTGGAGGCACGTTCACAAAAGTGAGGGAGCCAGAGAATGTCTCTCAGAAATCCAAGGAGAAAACTCAGCCAGCAAAACTTCCAAGTTCTGAGTCAACTAACAAAGGTATTAATTTTTTTTTTATTATTTTCCAAACTGTTTTTGTGCAAACATTTCCTTGAACAAACTGATCAGTCGCTACATGAGCTTTGTGTAGATATTATTATGTAGTGAAGAACAGGGCCCATTTTGTTTGTGAATTTCTGGGCTCCTTCTTAAATTAATTGTTTGCAAAAGGCTTAGTTTGCTGCACTGTTTTCAAGCAGCAGATTTTTCAGGTGAAGTATGTAAAAATACTACGTCTGTGATTTATATATGATAAAGTTACTGACTTTTCTTATCTTCTCTTATTTTGCAGGCAAGACACAAACGCGTGATACGCAAGATCTGATGCCTTTTAGTGGAAAGGGGTATCGTCTTGGAGGAGGAGACTGTGGACTCTCAGAAAAAAGCACAAATTCCAGCAGCAGTGTTAGAAAGAGTGAAACGCCTGGATCACAGCATCATTCAGCAGTAAAGACAATACCAATCCCTAAAAACGAGATAAAATTTGAAAAATCACCCCGTAGTGGTATCTTCTTTCCACTTCATACTGGTGATGCCAGTGAGAAAATCAACTTAGCTTCAAAGCGTGAGTTCCCTAAGCTCTCTGTTGCCAATACAAAAACCTACAAGAATGTTGGTGGATCACCTGTTAAAATTAGTCGTGTTATAAACCAAGGTTCTGCAAGTGGCAAGAGGGTTATGCCGTTTTATACCAGGCCACCAAAACAAATCTGTTTTGAGGAGACAGCAGCTCAGGTTGCATCTGAGAAAAAAGGCTCTGAGCGTACTAATGTGCTGCAGCAATGGCCAAAGATGGAAGACAGAACTGCCTTTGAAAACTATTTCACTAAAAAAGAGAGTACTGATGTCCCCTTAAGTATGAATACACCTATGAAAACCAAAGCTGAATCTTCAGTGTGCTCAGCAAGTTCCAGCACTGCTGTAAGGCAGGATAAAAAAGTCAGTTGTCCTGTTTGCGAAACTGAGGTTTTGGAATCTAAAATAAATGAACACCTTGATTCTTGTCTTGCATAAAACCTTTAGGAAGCTGTCTCAAAAAATAAACCAGGGCTGAAAACATTGCTTGAAAACAAATTTGCTCAGGATTTGCTAAGCTGCAGTTACTTCTGTGTGCCTGTTCTGAACTGAAATGTAAACTACTGTCAGCATGCTGAACAGTCTTGTGGAGTTGCACAGCAGTGCTGACTAGGAAGCTAGCTGATACCTGTATTCCAGAGAATCCAATACTCATGTTTTAGTTGGTGGATGATTGTGCCAATGTTCTTGCTGAACTGTGTGTTTTCAAGGCAGTTTTAAAAATTTAAGACATTTTTAATCCTGCTAATTTATTTTTGTTCTTAAGACCTCTTTGGGTTTTTATTTCAGTGTCTGAAATAAAAATTCTGCAAGTTAATCACCTGTAACAGATAATTATATTGCAGTAAACAGGAAAATTCTTAAGCGACAGGTATTTTTAGATGAGTAAATATTTTTCATAAGCCACAATTAGACTTTCAGATGGTCCTTCTCATCTGTGACCTTTCAGAAAATATAGATGAGAGTGAGAATCTTGGATATGGGTCTTCGTCATAGATGAGAGAGGCATATGCATCAAAATCATAGCAAAGCATCCATTTAGGTTTAATGGGTGGATTGTAACAGGAAAAGAGGAAATCCAGAAGGGCAATGAAGGTGCTAGGAAATCAAGCACTAGCCACTCGGTAGATGAGAAGGCCCTACACTTAATGGCTCAATTGAAAAAAAAAAAAACAAAACCCAGTCTTTTTTAACAGCTAGTTTTCAGGAAGGATGTAAAAGTTACCTATGCTGTTAAAAGTTGGAGTGGTCAAGTGGAAGCTAATGAATGTCAGTCTTTAGTGTGTCTTTTGGCCCAGGATCCCAGCTGGACCAGCTACTTTTTCTGATGGTTTGCACAAACTCTGTGTTGAAAGTTCACTAGTTTTTAGGATATGGGTATTATGTGCAGGAGTAACTAACCCACATATCTGTTACCGGTTAGGAAAAGTTGTAAGGAGTGTTGGTAGCAATACTATTAAAGAGTGTTCCCATCTGTATCATAAAAGGCTTCAGATTTTTAATTTAAACTTCCAGTGCTTTACAGACCAAAATGGCATTAAATTGACTTTAGCTGACAGTCTTTGTTTTGCTTCTTCTGGAAGCCAGCCAGCTTGGTGGTTAGTATCCAACAAGCCAGTCACCTGAGTACTAAAACCATCATGCTTTGAAAAGTTATGGATGCTGTGCAGATGTGTTTTCTGTTTAAACTTGCTGAAACGTTAGCAGTTGTCTTGCTGCACTGAAAGTATTTAACTGGTTAAATAATTAACAGCTTGATTCCTTACTTGTAAAACTGGTTATGAATATTTTTGTTTAAGAAAAAAATAATTATGCTGTTTCATATATTGTTGCTATGACTTTAAATGGCTATATTAGCCTTGGATGCACATTTGCCTTTAATTACTTGCTGCTCCCTTTTGAAATTGGGAAATAAACTGATGTGCAATGGAATTTGACAAATTATACATTTACTCTTTTTAAGCATTGGTGTATTTTTTTAAATACTGGCACTGCAGATATTTTATGTGGATCGGATTTTTCTTGCATATTCTGAATAAATTGGTCGTGAATTCTAAATTTTCATTAACCTGTGTTTCACATGGCAGTTGTGGCCATCTTTTGCTACTCACCAGTGGGCTCACTTGTGTATCTAATAACAGTATGGTTTAATAGATCCTTTCTGTAAAAACACTTGCTTCTTAAAAAACACTTGCTTGTTAAGTTTCCTTGTAAAAACATGTGTTGCTGAATATTGACTGTATCAGCCTTCTCCATCATATTTTAGTGCAGTTTCACTATTGTTGCATTTCTGTGGAAGATTTTACAAATACTGATTCTAAAACTTGACATGCTAATTTTCTGTACTTCCTTCTTAAAACTGCAATATTTGTCTGTGTGCTCAGTAAAACTTGACATCTACAAGGAGGAAGGGAGGATTTTGGGAATTGTTAAATGGGTTATTTTTTTTTTCTGAAGTCTTTTCATCAACAGTGTTCATGTGAACAACAAATAACACAAATGTGGGAATTGGCCTGTAGAACTCTGAATAGTATAGTCTGGTGCAGCTGGAGAGGGGTGGAACTTAAGCTATAGGCAAATCCTGTCTCAAATATACAAGTATCCCAAAATAGGTCTGTTTTCGAAACAACTGAAAAACACCACCTCTGCCCATGCCTGATTTTACAATGAAGTATTATGATGCCAAGATCTCTTTTATACAGAGATAGAGGTGACAGAGTTGAGTGCTTGCATATTTACATGATTCCTTTCCCTTCTCTTTCCTTTTCCTTCCCTTCCCTTTTCTTCCTCACTCCTCTGTTTTACCTGTCTCTCTCTAATATTGAACTGTCCAAGAAGACAAAAAGGTCGTGCAAGGAGTAAACTTGATTTCAGGGAGGAAAGTGACCCAGAATAAAATTTCTCTCCTTGTAGCTCTTCCCACAGGCATTGGGGTTGGCTCTAGAAAACTCATCCAAAGAGACAAGTTAAAATAAGCTAGTTTGGATTAAGAGCAGAAGTGGTTCCAGTTTATCATGACTATATCTGTCTAACAATACTCTTGAATGGAAAAGTTGCCAGGCTCTTCACAAAAACACAGAAAGAGAAAAGCAGCTTGTGGAGAGAGGAGCAGCGGGCAGCCAGAGAGCAAGAGAAGAAAATTGGACTGAGAGCTCTCTGCAATGGGCAACTGAAGAAATCCATGCAGGTAAGAAGAATGAGGCTCCCAAATGTGTAGCAGGCTCTGCTGTCCTTCCAAAATCTCTGAATGCTGTTCTTGGAAATCTTTCCAAGATACAGGGAGATGGCCCCAGGCAGGGCTCTCTCTTCTGTGCCAGGAACTACCCCTTTGTCGTTGGACTTCCTAAAGAACAGATGACAAAGTCACGCCTGTTCCTGCCCTGATGGTTACATCATTGCTGAGTTAATTTTTCTGCTTGAATTCCCTGGATGAGCACTGACACCTGGGCTTTGAAGGGCACGATGCAGCCCCAGCAGCACTTGGGCAGAGACAAGGGGAGAGGCACTGTGCCCTTCTGCTCTGGCTGGCAGATTTCACTTGTGCAGCGCTAATCCGGAACAGCCCTGCACCACCCTCAGACCCACCCCACCCCTCCCAGGAAGCCTTGCTGGCTGTATTCGAGAAATTAATATTTGGATGTACTGTATGTTGTTTTGGATACATGTTAGAGTAGAACCTGCCCATGTGATGTCCCCCTGTTACGTCCTCCCCTTAATCCAATCTACATGCAGTACTAAGTGATCTGGTTTAGTGGTTTTGCAATTTATTTGTTTCATATTCTTTGAGCACACGCTTGTAGTCGTTTGGTTTTATTTCAGAAGACTAGGCTTAGAGTGACTTTGCAGCTATATCACTAAAATAGCAGAAAGGATGACACAAGTCCTCTCCCCCTACCTTGCCACCTGTGTCCCGCAGTGTGCAAAATGGAGAAGAACGCATATGGTCAGAGTCTTATTATATTTCCTGTCAGTCATAACAGGAGTTTTGAAACCACCTTTTCCCAAAGCTCCAAACACTTCAGTAGCCTCTCTCCTTTGCATACTGGAGCTCTGAATGATGTCTACTGGGGTGGAGCTCCTTCCAGAAGGAAGAACACAAGCAGGGGAAAGAAATTGCACAGCTGATGGGCAAGTCTTGCAGTAACTGTGCAGGAGTCAGCAGAGTGAGGAAATTCAGGTGCAACTCTTCCACCTGGCACCTGAAGCGTTTCAGAGGCAATGTCATCTTTTCTTCACAGGTAAAGCCTCACTTGATGCCCTGGGCAATTGCTGCCCTAATATTACACTCCTGACTGCTCCAGGCCCTGCACTATGGCAAAACCAAGGGGATTTAGAACAAAAATAATCCCCAAACCTTTTGGAAGAAACCCCAACCCTTATGTACCCAAAAGGGAGAAACGTCAGATGTGGAGACCTGAGAGTGATCTTTCCTACCATCTCCCTGCCATTCATTTTCCTGTCTCTGTGGTTAATTGAGAGCTGCAGATCAGCAGTTGGTCCAGAGCTACTAACTGGAGGCAATGGCACTACTGTACACACAGCTCTCTTGGAGAGCATTTTGGGCAGAGTCTCCACTAATACATTGCAATGCCCAGTTGTGCCCCATTCTCTGTTCTTTAGTACAGATATCCCAATAAATATTGCAACCAAAACAGTTAATACGTACGGGATTATTGAAATGTTGTCAGGAGAGGATAGCAGGCATCCCAGCCCTCTGCAAACAAGGCTGTTTCAAATCTGAGTACTGACAGAGGGACCTGTTTGTAACTGAATGACTGAAAGTGCCTGTTCCTCTTGCCTTTGCAGGAATACCTTGTCTGGGCTGTCTGTAGTTCTCACTGTTTCTTAAGTCATCCTCCTTTCTAACATTTCTTACTCTGTCTTTATAGAAATAAAGTGCCAAATGTCTATCTGGCTGGTCTCAGTATTTGGATGAGTCCCTTTAGAGAAAAACTGAGATCTAAATCTTTCCCAAGCCATGGTAAAAGCCAATCATCAATTATTTCAAATATGAAGAAATGAGTGCTTTGTTCTCAAAGCACTGATGATGTTGGTTTCTATGGGAGAGGGGATGTGAGATGTTTTGCTTCTCCAGCAGACTTTACTGCAACACAGTATCTTGGAGCAGTAGAAAAGATGCCCAAGCCTTTTCAAAACTGGAGGTAGCACCGTCTCTCTCAGGCTTTTTTACCTCTTCAAAAGAACATTTAAAAAGGGAGCCATTACAGGCAAAAGGTCATCTACAGATTTTTCAGGGGGAGTGTATTGGGTTTGTGTGGCAAGGTTGTGGCAGTTGGGGAGCTACTGGGGTGGCAGCTTCCCCCATGTCCAACAGAGCCAATGCCAGCTGGCTCCAAGATGGACCCATCGCTGGCCCAGGCCGAGCCCATTGGTGACAGTGGTAGCACCTCTGGGGTGACATATTTAAGAAAGGGTGAAAGAACCTGTGCAACAGCAGGCAAAGAGAGGAGTGAGAATATGTGAGAGCATTAACTCTGCAGACACCAAGTTCAGTGAGGAAGGAGGGGGAGGAGGTGCTCCAGGTGGTAGAGCAGAGGTTCCCCTGCAGCTCTCAGTGAAGACCATGCTGAGGCAGGCTGTGCCCCTGCAGCCCATGGAGGTCCATGGTGAAGCAGATATCCACCTGCAGCCAGGAGAGGACCCCACGCTGGAGCAGGTGGATGCCTGAAGGAGGCTGTGATCCCATGGGAAGCTGAGATCATGTTACTGAGGCAAGAAAAGAGCAAACTGGTGAGCTTATGAGGAAAAGCAAGGTGCACATCTTTTTCTAAAGTGTCTGGAGCAATTCATGGTGATGACAGAGTGACACAAACTGCTCTGGCTGGAGAATGATAAGAAACTGCGACCACAGTTGGTTGCTTCATCACCCCTGGAGTTCATCCTTGAACACAGTGTCTGTGCAGCAGTTGTCACATTTGGCCACCTTAAATTGAAAGGCTGCTATAGGCTTGGACGGTGTAACCTCCTGAGGTAGCATCGGACCTGCATTCCCCTCTAAGCATGTGATTGTTGTGGCCTGACACAGTAGTCAAGGCAATCGTGGATTTTACAGTCCAAACTAAAATACTCAAGTTGTTACTTGCATCTGGATTATTACAGTTGTTTTGAAATCTTGAGCTTAAAGGAACAATTGTTTGTGTATGAACGTAAAGGCTCTACATTAAACTACACTTAAAGTATAGCTTATGGGTAGACAGGCCATGAAAGAGACTTGCATTTCAGTGTGTGTGTGGAAATACACTGTGTGTGTTTTTATATCCTCGTGTATATAAGAAAAACACCGACACCAGGCTGTGTGGAGCTTTGGGATTCTTCAACAGGCCATTAGGTGGCACTCCTTCCACTTCAGGAAGAGTTCTTCCTCTCCAACCTGTACAGGGCAAGAGCAGAAAAGTGCAGAATTGGCAGGGTCGTATTTCACGAACACTTGCGCTCCCGGCTGAAGATGGGTCAGCAGGAGCCCTGACTGCACCACAAAGAAGTTACAGGAGGAGGAATGGGAATCACGTGGGGGGTGGCCTACAGCTAGTGGAGAGTTTTGAGAAGTAAATGTACGACTCACCGGGCTTCTGTGAGTGTTTCTTTTAGCTTTGCTGCAAGAGGGACTTGGAAGATGACACAGTAGCTCCTTTTTCTAGTTCAGGGCTCAGTGAATAACACAAAAAGCATCCTTCTGTAGTCCTCACTGTGTACCTCACTGCTTGCATAGATTGCAGTGAAAAATCTAGTTTTCACTCACTATTTGGCATCAACCCAGCTCCTCAAGAGAGGCAGAATGGAGTTGCAGGAAGTAAGGAGGGTTTATAAAACACAAAACTTGTCTCCATCTCCTTGGCTAAACGTGGAGCTGGAGGGGTGCAACAGGCTGAGGGAAGGGTAGCATAGCATAGGTGTGAAAGCTAAAAACAGGAGAAGGCCATGGCCTTAATCCCTCTGTTCCCTTGTGTCTTCTGCCAGGCCGCTTTAAGACTAGATTAAGTTTCTAAGAAGGTGCAGCAGCTTGGCCTGAATAGCTCTCACCCTGCCACTGTCCCATCCATCCCCTATCCTTCACATCATTTTATCTGCTCTTTTGTCCTAAGAAGTCTTAGACCTGACATACCATAAACTGCATAACAGAGAATGTTAGGAGCAAAAATCAATGAGCTAAATAGTTTAGAAGCAGTAAATACTTTATTTTTCTTTAATTGACCTGATCTCTAGACTATAATTTGTGTGTTTGCTGCAAGTACCTTCTATTCAGACATGTTAGTGATTGCACAAAGTCCAGGGTAAAATGTGGACTAGAGGACTAGAGTTCAGTGAAGTTCCAGTACAGTGTCTTACCTATAGGAATACAATGCAGTATAGTTGGGGTTTTTAATTATTCTAGTAGCTTCATTCAGTGACTTAACTGATAGGGGAACAGTGAAAGGGCCTCTCTGCTCTTCTTCCACTTCCTTCCCATGCCTTCACTCCCCTGCATTCACCTTCCCACTGACCATTCTGGTCTCTTCCCAGAAGCATCCAAGGAATTATGCACTTTCTTCCCAGAAGGATCCATTCAGTGGTTGTGCTGCCATCCATTTGTAAGCCATTTCTGATTCACCAGGAGGGTGTGGGTTGTGTTTTCAGAAAGGCACAAAGCAAAAGAAGCTGTGCAAATCGCTTGCTTGGAGGGTGCCCGCCTGTAGATGCTGGCACAACCTCTGCAGCACCCTCCTGCAACCGGTGCAGGATGGGACACATCCTTCCTGCAGTACCCACATGTGGCTGGAGGAACCACTGGCCATTTTGTTCGGCTCAAGGGCAGCATTGCTCAGCACCACTCATTCAACCAGAGCACTTTTATTTTCTACGCCCCTTCATTTTGAGTGCAGTATTTCAAGTCCAGTGGTTTTGGCCTGTTTAATGAGTAACCCAGCACATCCTTGCTATTTTACAGGCATTACGCCCAAGAGTGATAGGGGCTGTGATATTTATAGTGCACAGCATATCTTAGCTTGCTGGTTTTCATCCAATAGCAAGACAAACTCCATGGTGTGTGACAGGACCACACAACTTGGCATAGGCTGCTCCAGATAACGCAGCAGTGGAAAGATACAGTACAAAGTCTGGGCTCTTCTGGCAGATAGCAAATGGAAACACACCCAAAGGGAAGAATTGTCCTCCAGGTAAAACACCCTGGGGGCTTCAGAGAGGATGGCACCTGTACCAGATGGGTGTGGTAAGCTGTGAGTAGGGAACTTCAGTCTCAAATCTGCTGTCTTCTGCAGGATATGTGGCTAAAAATTATTTGGGGTGGTCTTCTACTGCATTTAGCAGTACCTATGTAAGAAATTTAACTTAGACATGAGCAACATTATTACAGCGAGGGTGGCTGAACACAGGAACAGGAGAGGCTGTGGTGTCTCCATCCTTGAAGATACTCAAACCACAACTGGCCATGGTCCTGGGCAGCTGGCTCTGGATGACCCTGCTCAAGGGTTGCAGGGGGTGAACCAGAACATCTCCAGGAGCCCCTTCCCACCTCCGGAACCCTGAGTTTCTGCCTAAAAAACAGTGAGCACTTCGGGATATAGTGAAATTACAGCTGAAGGCAGACAAAAACCACCTGCTTGCCCTCACTGGCACAGCCCAGGAGCACTCACACCATCTCTAACCATTAGTTATTTCCAGCTGCACATTTCTTCCTCTTTCTCCAATGCTTGGCACAGCCAGTTCTCATGACTACCACCACCCACGTCATGCCCAGGAAGGACAAGTCCCCCACCCCATGCATCAGAGAGGGGGGAACCTCAGGCAGGAGCTGGGTGCATGCCATGACCCAAAGACAGGTACGAGGAAGCTCTGCCTTGCCCAGCTAGGTGGAGGAGCAGGTAGCTAGGTCATCGCTTCTCACAGGCAGGTTTTAATTGCTGCTTCCTCCTCAAGACACGTGGCAGGGGAGGGGGAGGATTATCAGCCCTGCAGATGACGTAAATTAAAGCTCAGATGTAATTAACTTTGAATGTACCTATAAGAGATTTAGAAGGCAGGAAAAGCATCTGATGACAGGAAATAGGAGGCATTTCAGGCACTGCAAAACCGCAAAAGACTATTCAAGCTAGCAGGCAACATTTCCCAGGCAATTTGGCAGAGTTAAGAGGATGCCACCCAAGAGGTTTCACTGCTAACATTTGAGCTGATGCTTGATTCTTTAAATACAATTTTGTCAAAGTAGACACATGTCCTGAGTGGTAAGCAATGCCACAATCTTTGGAGCAGTTGCAAAGCATTATGGATACAAGCATCCCCTGAAGGAATGAGGAGACCTGAGGTTGGAGGAAAACACCTAAACTTGCCTTGATGCAGCCTTCCTCTTAATTCTTGTATAAGCTCCAGAAATGTTCTCTTCCCTCAGGACTCTTCTGCAGCATTGCTCTCCCACACTAAGGTAACACTTTGCACACTTAGCAGGGTATGAACCACGGGTATGACTGTAGTCAGTGTGTGCCCGCCCTGCAGCAGGTACTGAGAGAACCTAGGTGAACTGCCTTAACTTCTTCAAGAAAAGGGCAGGGACTGGAGGTCTCTGCTGTTGGGCAAGCATCGTCCCTCAGCTTTGAGTTTTTACATGATGGGTTGATCCCAGTCCCAGTGTATTTTCACACATGGCTGTGGATTTGTGTTGAAGTGTTACCATTTTCAGGAGACTGACAAATAAATGTCCCGTTGATGAATCGTGCACCAGTTTCCAGTCTCCTTGCGTCCCTCCCTTTCCTTTCTCCAATAGAAAGACAACCCAAGCTTTGTGTGAAGCTGCTTCTGGGCTGTGCTAGCATGGTTAGATACATCACATTCAGTGCTGGCTGGAGAGTATGCCCCATTAATTTTTTGATAATGGGATGGCCTACATGGCACCAGGAATGCTGGCATTAAACGGGAGACATCTCTCTTAAAGGGGGAAAAGGGTCTTTGCCCAAGAGACTGCAAGGCTGATTGACAGGACTTTAAAGTAGATGCAAAGAGGGAGGGGGATAATCATATCAAGATTGTCTGTGACAAGCAGCAGAAGACACACCAGGGTTGGAAGGATGGGGTTATAGTAAGGGCCTTCAACCTGTCAGCCTGAAGTATGCTGTGGACACTGCAGCACAGGCAAAGTCTTACAGAGATGAGCCAGGGTCTCCTGAGGTAATAGAAGACAGCAGGGCAGCATCCATAAAATGCCTTGGGGGAATAAAGGAGTGTTCCTCTAAGAAGGTGACACAGCTGGCAGCCCAGCTGAAGTGCCTCTACACTAATGCATGCAGCATGGGCAACAAACAGGAGGAGTTGGAAGCTACCATGCTACAGGAAAGCTACGACATAGTGGCAATTACAGAAACTTGGTGGGATGATTCCTATGACTGAAGCATGGCTATCGATGGCTACAAGCTGTTCAGAAGGGACAGGAGAGGAAGAAGGCATGGAGGTGTTGCCCTCTATATAAAGAAGATAAAGTGTGAAGAGTTGTTCCTAAAGAATTGCCATGAGCAGGTTGAAAGCTTTTGGGTAGGAATTAGGGATCAGGACTACAAAGGGAGTCTTGTGACAGGCCACCGAATCAAGTGGAGCCTCTCAATGAAGCCTTCTTATTCCAGTTCGAGGAGACATCACGATCACAGGCTCTCATCCTGCTGGGGGATTTCCTGTTGGAAAAGTAGCATGGCAAGCTGTAGGCAATCCAGGAGACTCCTGGAGCGCCTCGATGGCAAATTCTTAAGACAAGAAATTCACAGCCCTACCCGAGGGGATGCATTATTGGACCTGATGGTTACAAACCAAGTGAACTCATCAGGGATATCAAAGGTGAAGGCAGCCTGGACTGTAGTGATCGTACACCAGTGCAGTTCACTGTCCTAAGGGGTATGAAGCAGATAAGAAGCACAGTCAGGACTCTAAATTTTAGGAAAGCAAACTTCCAGCTCTTCAAGGAGTTAGTAAGTAGGATTCTGTGGGAAACGGCCCTCAGGGACAAGGGAGCAGAACAGAGCTGGCAGACCTTTAAGGATGCTTTCCATAGAGCACAAGGGCTCTCAATGCCCAAGTGTAGGAAATCAGGCAAGGAAGGCAAGAGACCAGCATGGCTGAGTCAAGACCTGCTCGTCAAACTAAAAGGCAAGATGGAACTACACAGGCAGTGGAAGAGGGGACAGGTTTCCTGGGAAGAGTGTAGAGGCGTTGCCTGGTTGTGTAGGGACTAAGTCAGGAAGGCCAAGGCACAGCTGGAGCTGAACTTGGCAAGGGATGTAAAGAAAAACAAGAATGGCTATTACAGGTACATAAACCAGAAAAGGAAGGTTGCAGAAAGCATTCATCCCCCTGATGAGCAACAGCGGTGAACTGGTAACAACAGACGAGGAGAAGGCTGAGATTCTTAACAACTGTTTTGCCTCAGTCTTCACTGGCAACCCCTCTCCTCTCGGCTCTCAAGCTGATGGCCCACAGGATGGAGACCAGGGAGACAAAGTCCCTCCCACCATAAGCAAAGACAAGGTTCGTGACCATCTGAGGAACCTGAACATACACAAGTCTGTGGGACCTGATGAGATGTATCCCAGAGACCTGAATGAATAGGCTGATGTAGTTGCCAAGCCACTCTCCATGATATTTGAAAAGCCATGGCAGTCAGGTGAAGTCCCTGGTGACTGAAGAAAGGACAAGTTACGCCCATTTTTAAAAAGGATAGAAAGGAGGATCCTGGGAACTACCGACCTGTCATCCTCACCTCTGTGCCTGGGAAGATCATGAAACAGATCCTCCTAGAAGACATACTAAGGCACATGGAGGACAGGGAGGTAATCCAGGACAGCCAGCAGGGCTTTACTAGGGGCAAATCCTGCCTGATCAACCTAGTAGCTTTCCACAATGGAGTGACTGCATCAGTGGACAATGGAAGACCTATGGATGTCATCTATCTGGACTTCTGCAAGGCCTTTGACACGGTCCCCCACATCCTTCTCTCTTAGTTGAAGAGATATGGGTTTGATGGGCACTGTTGAGTGGATAAGTAATTGGCTGGATGGTGACATCCAGAGGGTAGTGGTCAATGGCTCAGTGTCCAGATGGAAAACAGTTACAAGTGGTGTCCCTCAGGGGTCCATACTGGGACCTGTGTTGTTTAATGTCTTCATTAATGATATTGACAGTGGCATTGAGAGCACACTCAGCAAGCTGGCCGATGACACCAAGCTGGGCGGTGCAGCCAATATGCCAGAGGGATGGGGTGCCATCCAGAGGGACCAGGACAAGCTGGAAAAGTGGGCCCAGGTGAACCTCATGGGGTTCAACAAGGCCAAGTGCAGGGTCCTGCATCTGGGTCAGGGCAACCAGAGATACGAATGCAGGCTGGGGGAAGACATGCTAGAGAGCAGCCCTGTGGAAAAAGACCTGGGGGTACTCGCAGATTAAAAGCTGGACATGAGCTAGCAATGTGTAGTTGCAGCCCAGAAGGCCAACTGCATCCTGGGCTGCATCAAAAGAAGTGTGGCCAGCAGGTCAAGGGAGGTGATTCTGCCCCTCTACTCTGTCCTGGTGAGACCTCACCTGGAGTACTGTGTACAGCTCTGGAGCCCCCAACACAAGAAGGATGTGAACCTGTTAGAGCATGTCCAGAGGAGGACAACAGAAATAATCAGAGGGCTGGAGCACCTCTCTTATGAAGACAGGCTGAGGGAGTTGGGGTTGTTCAGCCTGAAGAAGATAAGACTCCAGGCAGACCTTATAGTGACATTCCAATACCTGAAAGGGGCCTAGAAGAAGGCTGGGGAAGACTTGTTCACAAGGACAAGAGGTAGAGGTTTCAAGCTAGACGGGTAGATTTAGGTTGGATATTAGAAAAAATTTCTTTAATATGAAGGTGGTGGATCACTGGAGACGTGGTGGTGGCCCCATCCCTGAAGACATTCAATGTCAGGCTTAATGGGGCTCTGAGCAATCCGTTCTAGTCTGAGATGTCCCTGCTTATTGTAGGGGGGGTTGGACTAGATGACCTTTAGAGGTCCCTTCAAACCTAAGACATTCTAAGATTCTGTGAACTGCCACAGTTCATCTGTATCATGTATAATTCTGCCACCTCTGCCGAAAGAGGAGCACCCTCAACACCTGAAGGGTCACAGGTTTGTTTCCCCAAGACGGTCAGCAGCTTGCCACACTGACCCTTTGTCAAGTAGCACCACCTCAGGCCAGGTAGCAGCAGCAGCCAGAGGCCACACTGCTGCCCCTGAATTGGTAGCCACTCCTCTCTATGCATAATTTGCAACTCTCAGCCAAGGGCTTAGGTATCACCTGACCACCTGGAAGGGCAGGCTCCAGCCTGCTTCCAGCCGTGATCTCAGAGGAAAAAACCCAAATGTTCTCCTCAACCATGTGTTTTATAACATAATCTGCCACCTGCAAAAAAGCCTGCAGCTCAGCTGGTGTGGGACAACACTTGGAGAGCTAACGCAGTCTGGAAGGCCACAAAAGCACTGGGCTAGCAAGGGGGCAGGAGAGGCTCCCAGCATCTGAGGGAGCACAAATGGCAAGGGAACATGCTGAGGTGTGAATATTAATATGGCAAGACAAAGCTGCCTTCTATCTAAACAAGAGCTTACAGCATCTTTCTCAAAAACAAAAAAGCCACCCAACAAAAATACACATCCTTTGATTGCTACAAGTTAAAATAACTTTTGTTTGCAGCACAACATCCTTCACCTAAAATAGAGCGACCCTAGGACAGTAAAACCACGTTTGTCGGCTCTTCCAGAGAGGCATTGTCGCAGTGAGGACACCAGGGGGACCCAAGCACTCGCTCTTGCTTCCCGCTGTCCCCGGGGGGGGGTTACCGAGCTCTCTCATCCCCGCTCCCTGCGGTCCCGCTGCAGCTTCGGCCGAGGGCAAACGCCCCCCGCCCCGGGCCTCCAAAAAATCCTGCATTTTCCCTGGATTTGCCCTCTCTGGTGATGTCATTGCAGAACACCGCATAGCCATGAAGTTGCAGCAGCTCTTAAAATTCATGCGGTTGTTTCCTACTTGTAGTCTTTAAAAAAAAACCCGACAATGTCCTCATAGTGCAGGTGGGGAAAAATAAAATGTAATCCAAGAAGTTTAGCAATCACTACCTACATCCCAGTAAAGAGTTCTACATAGAAGAAAAAATCAGGACCCAAGAGAGTTAATTCACTATGGTTTCTGCCTGTTCATCAAAATGTGACTGTGCAGAACATGTGCCCAGCACATTACTTACGTTTCTGTTGCGGCTGGGGAAGGGGAAGTGAAGGGAAGATAAATATGCCCAATCTGACAGCTCAAAACTTGCTCTTTACTACTGAGAATACCATGAACCAGACTCTAATCTCAAAAAAGATTTGGTTATTACTCATGGCTCCGATTCCCTCTGCCAAACATTAATGGTGTCTGCAATTACACTTTCCTTGGAGAAACATTTTGTCCTTGATGTCCAAAGATGTTGCCAAGTGCTCAAATAAAACTAGTTCTTCTGAAGTATCTTTCAGTTCCAATAACCCAAGGTACCGCACTCAACAGCAGCCAAGATGGCACTTGTCAGGTTTAGGGGTGTTGGCATTCAGCTTGTTGCTGGCTCGTGGTTTGTTGTGTTTTGCTGACACATTCACTCCTGTCTTCACTGTATGGAAAAACTCCTCAGGATTGCAACAGCAATCAATCAAGCTCCAAAAGTCTAGGGTTTGGGGTTTTTTTGGTTTTTTTGCATGACTTTCTGTTTGACCCTTGCTTTCTCTAGGTAATGAAATACCAGCTCATAACCAAATACAATATTCAGGTATTAGGCTTTCTGTCTGTGAACAGGAGTCAAATCTATGCACTTCAGTGACTCTGGATTAATCTTTTATTTAAAAGCAAAACCAAAATTGAACCACACCAGCCCTTGAACCCAGGAGATGAACCGGTTCCACCCAGACAAACCACACTGAGACACAGACAGGCCCACAAGGAGCACTGGAACCACACGGTGAATATTCAGAGATGAATTTTACTTCCCATCCCCAACTGCATTTGAAAAATACTGGGATTCCAGTTTAGACACTGCCCTGAAGCAGTGAGTCAGCTGTGTGTGATGCTGGCAAGTTGTTAGTCCATCTGTGTGGTTTACATCCCTCCCCACTCAGATGTGAGGCCATGTGAAAATGTTGGTACTGGGCTTACAGGCTAAATGAGCCGGTCACCCTTTCCAGCATTTATTACCACATTATATACAAGGCTCTCCAGAAGAGCCCATCAGCTATTACCAATAGAAGTTTAATCCTGAGCTGCACATTTAATAAGAGGTGAAAAAATATCCTCCAAGTCCAACAACTTAAAACTGGAAGACAGACAAGGAAACCAACTCCCAGTTCAAGGAAAACATTATGAACCTCTCACCTTCAGAGATAAAAATGTGCTATTTTGCAACACACATCCATGAAGAGAAATGGTGGATGGAATGTATCAACAACTGTCTTTCCTGAGGCAAACACACTGTGTATTCCTTTTTCCTCACACTTTAAGTTCCTTCCCAAAGCAGATACCAATCACACATTTTTGCTTGGCAGGTTCCATATTCCTCACACTCATCTCACACACATTTTACCTTGGTCTCATGTGTCAGTCTCTTCCTGTCCTGCTCTACCATTTCTATTCAACTCATTCCTTCCTCCTTGTCCTGATAAGGCTGGTCCCAATGGGCTGCTGATTTGCATCTCATCTGCTCCTTCCATTCTTAGAGCCAACTCTTAGTACCCGACCCATCCATTTATTTGGGAGCTATGGGCTTTTTTTTTTTTTTTCCTGGTTATTTCAGGAGAGGGATGAATGTGCTGTATATTCACTAAATTTCAAAGCTATGGGGAAAAGCTTGATGGAAGAGAGTGAATTCTCTGGAACTGGTTTTGTCTGGTAGGACAGGGGGCCTTGAACCTGCTTCTGCCAGCTTCTCTATCCAACCCCATCAGACAGGGTCAGGCAACCCCGATTCAGCAGACACTCCAGAGTGCACACTGGTCTTGTGGCAGTGTTATAGAACAAACAGGCTTCAACACATTTGCAGCAATTATTTACACGAAAGCTGACTGTTGGAGGCCCAAGTTTCTGTGGATCCACACCCCTGACCCCCCAAAAAAAAGCAGAGGAGATCCAAATCCAATTAAGTCCCATGAATTTCTTCAAAGTCTTTGCTGCTGAGTACTCATAAATTCCCACTATTTATTTGCATGTGCATGCAGCTATCTGCATACCAGCATGCCTGCAGGCAGGGTACATGCACTAGACAACTGAGCCTTTTTTTTAGTGTTTGCTATTGTCTCTTACCATTCTCCCCTCTTCTTCAATGCATTCAGCAGGCACAAAAACGGTACTTTCCAGTCTGATTATACTTATCAGTGTGACTTAGAGATGTGATCTTTCCACTCCTGACCTTAACGTAGTCAGCACAGCCAGATGTTTCACATATAATGCAGGCTGTCAGGTAGCTTCTTCTCAGATTAGCAAGTGCCTTTCTTCTGAGAAACACCCCAGAGAGACTTCATCTCTCCTGGATGTAGTGTTTTACTCTACTATGTAAAACAATACCCCTGTGTACCGTGCTCAGCAATGTGATAATAAAAAAAAAAAAATCAGGTCTACTCAGGATGGTTGCAAGTGCTAGGCGGCTTCTTCCTTGTTCACTGCAAAACAAAGATGGGGAAGATGATATTTTGAGACAACATATAAGAAGTTATACAGCACTGAAGCATGGAAAAAGCCTCAAAGCACTTGGGACCAGCCCAGTGCTGCTGCACTTACATTTCAGCCTAACACACTGCCAAGAGCAGAACTGAGCACCATAGGTGCCCAAGTGCCATGAAAGGTGTACTAAGGTTGGTGGACTCACCTGGAGATCCAGGTAACTCTTCCTGAACCGGTACAAGACAGACAAGCACATGCAGGGGGTTTTCACAAGAGTTGCAGCACTGGCAGAAGCAAAGCCAGACAGACGCTTCCTTGATTACCGTATGGCCATTATGAAGCTCATCAAAAAGCTTAGGAAAATTGTGTGGCATCTCATATGGGTTGGCATCTGCAGGCTCCACCATTCTTCTGCCATCTTCAAAGGGCTCATAATTCCTTGGAAGCCATGTAAAACTGAAGAACTCCCATTAAACCTTACAAATCCTGTTTGAGGAGGACTTTAATTTTGCACCTCATGTACCTGTCAAAGTGATGAAAAAAAAAAAAAATAGAGCTGCCTCTATGTCCACCATCCTGTCAACCTAAACTTGGTGCTATTTTTGAGGGAGAAGATCATTAGGAAAATGATCACCACACCCAAGTAACAGTAGGCAGTCTAAAAAGCAGCAGACCCTTCTCCAGAGCAGAAACAGCTCTGATTTAAAAACAAACAAAAAAACCCTAACAGAAAACCCAACAACAATAACAAACCAAAAAAGAAAACCCCACGAAACCATGGAAAATCTACATACCCCCTTTATCAGGGGGCATTTTTAAATGGGTTGCTACAGAGTAGGTTTTTAAGTTACATAGATTACAAATAACCACATAGTTTCAAGAACCTTTATACATCGTCTTTTTTAATTAGATTAGCTTTACAAGCAACTTGAGAGCTCTTTCGTAATGAACACTGCTTTTCAAATTACACAACTTTATAGGCAACCTGTAAATGAATCCTGAATTTCATTGCCTGCTATAGATAAAGGTCTCGTATTTTACAGCCGGCTGACATCATGAATAAAAATAGCATTATGAAGCTTTATCTTTAACCAGGACTAGACACATACAGATCATAAGACAGTTTAAAAAATAGTTTTAAAACAAGGACCTGCTTGGTGATGCTGAAGACTGAATATTCAACCGACATGAAATGAACAGTTTCTAAAGAACATGGAAGAAATGGCTGACCTGATTTATTGACCCTATTGTAATGACTTACATGGAGTGAAAAATTAAGCACTTTTTAAACCTGTCTGGCAAGCACAAACCTACAGTGTGATTAGAATTTGATACACCATGTAACTGCAGAAGTTTGAATTACAGAGGGACTGAAATGAGTTTAAAGGCTTATGCTTCCATTTCTGAAACAAAACTAACCAAACCTCCGTTAAAGTAGTACTAAAGAAGATGACGTAGAAGAGGTGGCTTTTTTTGCTTGTTTCATTGGTAGCCTGAATACACTGCAGACCAGACAGTAATGAAGATTTGCACTCCTTGGCCAGGTTGGCAGAGGCACTTACAGTAAAGGCATCCTGCCTGTTTTTCTGGGAGGAAAAGAGGAAAGAACTGTAAAGGGCAAGATCTTACTAAAAAAAGGAAAAGTGAAATCAAAACAAAACTGGGATTTCTGTTGGTTCTCCTAAATGATTTACCAATACTGAATTTTTTCCCCTGTCAGTTTGTTACGAAACAATTTGCTTTTTCATGTTTTACATGAACAATAGTAATATTTTTAATAAAAAATTACTGAGCTTTCCATAGAAAAGGTCTCTAATTGAATACAAACTATACAGATGCTAAAATTGTCACAAGTTGTAATATATACAGAAATATTTCTGTACACTCACATTGTTTTGGCTAAGTAAGGAAATAAGGGACAGATAGAAAACTGCAGTGGGTAAGTTGATCAACCCCCAAACTCCTGTAAAATATAAATGCTGTCTTTTATAGGTTTGCTTTTGTTTTCTCAACCTTTTAAAGCTCAGGGGAAAAAAAAAAAAAAGGAGAGAAAGAAGAAGGAAAAATCAGCATCTAAAACATCCATTTCTTAAAAATAAGAATATCAAAGTTTCTGCACATGTCACTTTTATCCTGTGATGTCCCCTCTCCTTGATAAAAGGAAAACAACGTAAAAGAAAATAAAAGTTTTCTTACTAAATATATACCTCAGTATTCAAAGGGCAGTGCCTTTTTGGGGAAATCCTTCAGCACAGTGAAAACCTGAAGATGTCTTGCACAAGGAGCCTACAGTGATGCACTTCTGCTTCAGTGTGCTGACCATCTCCTTGATACTATATAATAGATCAAGGTGTCAACTTATAGACTGCATGGGACACCAACATTTCAAAAGAAGATATTTTTTTTTTAAGTGAATTTTAGATATTCTATTAACTTATATACAAAGGAAAGGGGTGTGGCAAGTATTCTTTAGAAAATGGAGAAAGCTCAAAATTTTCTGTCAAGTATGCAAGGAGGTTCTGGGTACCTCTAATAGCCTAGGAAAGCCCTTGTTTATTCTTGTAACTTGATGGTATTTACCAGGTCCCCAAAGCCAATGACAGCAACCGATAGTGTCAAGTTCTCTTAGTGCCAGTCACTTAAAAAAACCAAAGAACCAAACAAACAAACAAAAAAAAACCCCCACAAACAAAAAAAAAAAAAACAACAAACCAATAACAAAGAGACAGAAACTTCTCCTCTGTGGATTCAACATACAAAACCCACAAACTGAATGTTATTAATAGCGAGATAACTGATTTGCTTCTGTTAATAAGGTTCAAGAGGACATAGTCAAAAAAACAATACAGCAGCAATCTTTAAAGTTAAGATTAGTGTGAGATATGATATAAAACAATCAGGTTTTTAAGCTGGTAATTAAAGTGCTCCTTTTCAGACTTGAGGTGTAAAGAAAATTAAAGTGATAATCAGTTACTGGCAACCCTTACATTAATTAGGTCTTTCATGGCAGAGGAGAACAGTATGAACAGTTTTACAAAAATAGATCCATGTTATTTTGGAGAATACTGTGATTTTTTTCTTTTTTTTCTTTTTTTTTTCAGTTTTTCTCTTTTTTTTAAGACTCAATTTTGACAAACTGTACCTGGTCATACAAAAATTACCCAAAATTCAAACTTTTACCATATAAAAAAGGGAGAGATGAATTGGATTCAGGTGGATGACAAAATATAAGGATGGAAAAATTCTATGTAGGGCACTTATTTATGTCCAGATGCATATGCTGTTTCTTACTGATTGCTTATCTTCTTCACATAAGCAGTCACAGGCCTGGAGTCACAATCACATAGTAGAATGCTTCAGCAGTCAAAGAATCTTCTAGTTGATGCAACATTGAAACACTGTTTGCTTCTTTATTAAAATGTTGGTTTGTTGTTGATTTTTCTTTTTCTTGTTATTCACATTCAAAAGTTAATAGATAGCATCAAGATTTATCAGGGAGAATAGCAAGGGGAGTTTCTAAATCAAAGGCTTATAAAACATCTTTCCCAACTGAGTCAGAAGGTTTATTAAGTTCAACCCTCACACCTTTTTCACCTGCAGAAATATGAAAAGGAAAGCAGTATTATTTGTCAGCATTCATCAACAATTTGCTACATCACTTTCCATATTACTTCTAAGACAGTACTTTCAAGACTGTCTAGTACATATAATCTAGCAAGATACGTATTTTTGTACATGTGGTCTGTATCCTGTGCTCTGTAAAATTAACAAGCAGTGAGGAAAGTGGGCGTTTATTTGGCTGCCCAAGTAGAAAACTGGCTACTTCAAATAATATGTGCACTTTTGAAATTCATCATTCCAGCCTTCACAGGCAAAGGAAAGCTTTAAGAACTGCCAACTGAGAATCTGAGGATATTGTCCACTACTCTGGATCAGAATATCTGGGGTTTCTGGGTATTTATCTTTGTAAATAAACTCTGAGGGATTTCTAAACTTGAATGTTCTATTTGACTTGCTGCTAAAAAATAAACCAAACCCACACTTTTACCATTCCTTTCTCTAAAAAATTTACCTTCAAGTAACCCCAAAAAAGTCTGACTATCAGAATGTTAACAGACACACTATCCCACATTGAAGAAATATTCACATATATTTTGCGTGGCTTTAGTTAGACTGGCAGTGAGACAAAAATGAACAGTTTTCAATTTTATGACATTTTATTCTATAGATTTTTATTTTAGTATTGACGGAATGTAAAAAGCATTTTGCACAATTCCTGTTGCAGACACAGAGCAAAGAATGCAATTTGAATTGCAGACGAAACTGGAATCACAACAATGTGCTAATATAAATCAATTACAGGACAAACCAATACGAAAATTTTGACAAACCCTCTAACCCAGCCTTCCTTCCTTAACTGGCTGCAGTTAAGGGAGACCCTGGAGATGGAGATGGACCAGGGGGAAGACACAAGCCCACCCGAACCACTTCCCCGCTCTCTCTCTCTGAAAAAGCAGCAGCTGAAGCTGTGCAGAGACAACCCGAACAGCTCTGTTCCTACACTGCTGGCTCCAGGAGCTGCGCAGTCACATGTGTGTGACGTGGAATCCAGCTCACAGACGGACAGACAGGCTTCCTGCAGAGACCAGGCGGGCGTTATCCGGCATTCCTGACTGCCTGGGAAGTCACTGTTCCTCGCTGGGCATGTGCCACTGCACTGCGGGACACAAGGCTGGAGCTGAGGGACTCCCTGTGTTTCTTTGCAAGCCAGGCAGGAGCCTCATTGCTCCTGCAATGCACTAAAAGCCACTGGCTGCTCTAAGAGGGACTGAACTAAACTGCAGCTTCCACAGCCATTAGATAGCTCTGGGGCTGCTTATGAGAGTCAGATGCCTAACAGCAATGAATGAATGCAAATCTCATTTGGAAATTACTAGCCCATGTCTTCAGCATCACTGGTTTCTGAGCTCTTGATGAAGCTGTGGAAAAACTGGCCCCGTGCCTGTGTGCATTGGTGTTATACCTGATTTGGGTTTATTTTTAAACTACTGTAACGAATCGTGATGGTAACTTCAAGTATGACAGAAGTCCTCTGCCATCCCTCCTTATAATGCTAATTTGAACAGGAAAATTAGATCAACTTCCTCTTGAGGGAGAAGCCAAAAAAAGGAAAACAGATGCTAGATATGTGGAATTGGAAGAGGAGGAAGTAACTCCATTCTTTGATTCCAGATTTTAATTTTAAGCTCTTGTTTTTGTAACGGAGATTCTAGTCCAGTTAAGCTGCATTCACTTGTACTTCAAATATTCACTTGAATCACTGTAATCAATCAAAACTATTTCCAGCGGTCTCAGTTCTGCAGTGCCCACAGTGTCTGCTGAATTTATCCTCCACACCTACTATGGAGGAGCTGTATCTCCCATTTGAAAATACTGAAGCAGTCTCAGAGGAAGTGTGAGCAGGGCAAGGCACTGACCTGGATTTCCCGAGTCATTGCATAGCAGCTCAACCACTGGATCACCTTCCCTGTAAAACCTGACTCTCTGAATTACATTGTTTTTCTCCCCCTCTTTGTGCATAGTGTGGACCAAGGAGGTGAGGCTGGACTACATAGCTATTCTTCCAGAAAAAAAAGCGCACACAAAATATATTAACAAGAGATTACCTGTTAGATATTTTACTTTAGCTCGTGCTCTTTCATCTGCATCAAAATACCACACTGTTATTGCGTACCTAGGGAAACGGATGGAAAAAGAACTCCTGAACTATGAGGAAAAACAAAGCAGTGAAGCACTTGACATAAAACACAACCTAAATGAGATGATCTTTCTTCTGTCAGACTGCAGAAGTATTTCACAAAGTAAGCAGGGCTTTTTCCTATTAGTAGATACTGTCTGAACAGTCACTGAAAGGGTGACACTTCTTTTTCCTGGTGAGCTACTATCATGGTTCTTGCCCAAAACTTGTAATATAGTCCATCTCACCTTACCCTCTGACCTCATATTTTACTTCATTCAGTCAAATCCATCATTGAGCTACACTGCAAGAACCTCTTTTTTTGGACATTTGCTGTAAGGGAAAATTAACTACCCCTTCTTACACAGCTCCTCCGGTTCTCCACTGCCTGTAGAGGATTTAAGATGAAATGCCAGCTACTGAGAAAAGACTTTAAGGAGCTTTAGTAAATGGCATTTCACCCTCTGACTCTGCTGGGAGCACAAAGAGGGCAGGGAAAGCACCACTGCTTCCGGAAAGGCTGCAAGAGGACACACCGGTGGCAGTTTCAAGTTACTTCTTGCAAAGGTACTTGTCATCTCATGGCTCCAGTCAATGTTCATCCAAACACGTTGCGACATAGACAACAGGAAGTCTGGATCAAGGACTCAAATGATTTGCCGATTAACACTATCTGGAAACACTACTCAAGATGTGGGAGCAGTGAATGCAGGTACCTTTAGCATCATCCACTGCCCTACACTGAGGGACAAAGGAGATATCAAGTTCCCTCTGTGACTCAGACTGGGAGCAACTCCTCTAATACTTCAGAGAAAGAACAGATTTGTGTATCAATGGCCGGTTCTGTCACACAGCCCTCTCCCTACTCCAGGACTAACATGACTATCTTCTAACAACTCCCTGTGCCCCAACAAAAGAGGACATAAAAGTGAAGTACCTAGTGAATCTTTCAGTAACACAGTAAGATGCTAAAGACAAAAGGAAGGGATCACAGTGCAAAGCCATTACAGAGAAATAATGAAGACAACACCCCTTAGCTAAGGTGGGGTCTCCTTATGGCTCTGCATGCTTCTACCCAGCTCTGTTAAGTGCACACTCGAAAACTTCTGATGTTTCCAGTCCTCCCTCCTACCCACCCAAGCAGGTATTTTCTCCAAAATAAGAGATCAGACATGGGTACAAACTCAGCAGCACAGCAGAAGCCTAATCAATCACTAGAAAACCCTTCTCATCATAGTGCAACTGAAAGTGTACACGGGAAGATCTGGGATCAGGTCATAATTCATAGTGGCACTTATTTCTCATTAGGATGTGCTCTTTTTTTGATAAAGGAGGCATCATGCAATATATAGAGTCCATTAGTCCTACCTTGTAGCAAATGCTGGCTGTACTTCATGAGGGTTGCGTCGATCAGACCAGAAGAATAGCAGTCTATCAAATTTGGGTTCGATATCAGCGAATTGGGCTTTACCTTCTGGAAATATCCGAAGCATACCTCCACTCACCTACAAATTAAATATGTAAAACCCATGCTTGAAAACCATGTCTCATTGTATTCAAAAGTACTGAATGTCACATTCGAAAATATTTCAGACACTTGGAACGGAAATGAAAACTTTTATCAGATGCACCAGAAATTATGAATCTACAGCTTTTCTGCCAATACATTTCATTTGACAAAACGTTTTGCACATTTTTCACTAAGTAACTTCAGAGTGCTTGCAATATTACACTTCCATTCATCTTTAAGCAAAAAGCTGTGGGTTTAGATTGGTTGTTTTTAGTTGCATATACCTACTCAAAAAGAATGGACAAGACTGACTGATGTTACACAAATGGCTAAAGATACGCCAATACAGGTGAGAGAAACACTGTATTTCACATCTGAGTTTCACCCTTTCCTATTAAAGAGACCGTTTCATTTAACAGCAGTGCAACTTCATGTCACTTTTCTGTAATTATGAAAAGACTAGGAAACTTCAAACTGCATTACTCCTGGTCAATTTAGATCTCTTTCAGACTTTGAAAACAGTTGGCACGACCTATGCATGCCCAGAGAACAGCACAAGCAGGTGGGGTTAATTATTTTTAAGCCATGTTAATGTACTCCTACTGATGATACTGATGTTTTAAAGTCTAACTATAGCCACGGAAGGCTTCATGTGAAAGTGGTACCAGTGCAAGGTAAACTGATTAGATAACTGTTAACGGTGATCTATAGCTGTGACTGAGAAGTGACAGCTCAGATCAATTTGTTTTCCTAAAGAAAGTGTAAGCTTGTTTCTTTGCTAACCAACACGCCTAGTTATATATTATTTTGTAATTTAAAATAGATTTGGAGGGAAATTAAACACCTTTGTTAATATTAAATAGCCAACTAGTATATTTTTCACATATTATTGTGAAAATGCAATTTGCTTGACTTCTATACTCTAGTATGCATTCCTTTTTTTCCAGGAGAGAAATTGTAAGGAAAATATGCCTCAAAGCTGCATCTTAAACTACTCAATCCAACAAGTGCACTTATATGCAAAGATGCTGTCATGGCAAAAAAGGGTAGTCATTTATTTTCTAACTGAAGGATCAAATCTGACATTTCAAAGAGCAAGTCAAACAGAAAGCTTCAAGTGCATCCACTTCTGACTCAGCTTTCTGATCTACCAGTTTTAAGTATGTTATGAGTCTGATTGTCTCATCGAGCTCTTATAAAGTACTGGACAGCACTAAAAATAAAAAAAGCAACAAAAAACCCCCCACAACACCAAAAAAACCCCTCTCAGCTGCAACCTTTGTTATCTCTATGTGGTGCACTTATTTCACAGAAATCAACTGCTTACATGCTCTTCCACATGGTACTTCCTAAGTATGACAGAAGTATCAGTACTTTTATCTTTTTTTTTTTCATATACTGTGAGATAGAAGAAACTTCTCCACAGCTAACTGCACAGCAATCAAGGAATAAACAAAGCTTTCTTTGCATTACTCTCCCACACTCTGAATGCAGCCAGTTAGCTACATTCATTCTTTAAATCTACCTAATCCCACTAAATCACTAGGACAATCCCTATTAAAAAGTTACTTTATCATAGTCAATATATCTGTGCAGAGTTTTGAGTCCCTATTAGTAAATTCTTAGACCACTTGAACTGTATTATAAATCCTCATCTCTTCTACACCCTCTGTCTACAGTGATACAAAGACTTGTGCTGCTTTGAACTATACTGATTCAGCAATAAATATAACTCCTGGGTTATTTGAAACTGCTCCCAAGCTATAACATCTTTTTATGAGCATAATGAATTAAGTAATCTAGTTGCACAAACAGTAAACTCCAGATTCAACAAAAATGTAAGGAGAAATAAACTGAAAGCAATTATCTTTCAAATACTTTGTGCGTGTGTGCAATTACCATACAAATACTGTACAATAAATTGCATAATTACATATTTATTAAACTTGGATACTAGCAGATGCTTATATTTATAATTAACAAATATGCAACTTTCCTTCAATCTCACTGTCAAGGAGGTGCTGCTGGCATCATTCAAAACTTTTAAAAGAAACGCCTCCTCTCTACCTGCTCTCCCTAACAGCAGAATCGGGAGGCAAAGGATATCCACAGTTAATGTAACGCAGGAACACAACTAAGGCACAGAAATAAGGACATGAACAAAGACATGTATCAAAAGTGCATTAGCAAGTATACGTAAAATAAAAGTTATAGAAAGAAATTATTGCATACCTTGGCGTCCCAGTCTTTATTAAGATAATATATACAAGTAACACATCTTCCATCTCCATTTGGATTATCAACATGGCGCACGTATCCTGTTCCATTGCCTGGATAACAAGCCACCATAGCCTAGAGTCAAAGAATCAAACATGATAATTAATTTTATCTCTGTGTGGGAAAAGTCTACATTTTATCTATATCAGTTCCTAAGTAATTCATACATAAGCAACAGAAGAATTAAGTTAGAAATAATAGGAAAATTATTTTTTTAAAACATGCGTTCTCTTTCTAGTTAAAAACTCGTTTTGAACACAGATGTTTGCAACAAAGGCATGAAACACACTGAGAGGAACACTGTTTAATAAGTTATGGAAGGTTGGGCTGCTCCCATGTCATGACTAATTCTTCAGACCTCCCTTCCTTGAATGAAATACAAGAGAGGCAAAACGTCCTGTGTGTAGTTAAGTAGCATGCACTTCTCCTGCTGATAAGAATACTTGTTTTCCAGACAGCTACCATGTTGCTTTATTTAAAATTTTTATTCTGTGTTCCAATGCAAAGAGTTCCTCCTCAAAAAGTAACTTCAAGTATTTTTAGGAGACTTTTTAGACAAGATCATGAGCCCATCTTACTCAATCTCTGCAAGTGCATTCCTGGGCTCATGTTTTGTCCTGTACACAGGAGTCTTTCAACTTCCGTTGAAACAAGCCTACATGTACAACAAAAACATCCTTTTTAGTCACAAAGTGAGAAACTGAAACAAGACACCAAACAGTAATCCACAGTAACCTTCTGATATCACACAAGTTCCAGACTGTAGTATACCTAACTTTCCACGCTGCACTCAGCTCAGCTGACTTGGAAGACCACTAGCAAGTGGTCTGGCTTGAGTCCTCAGATATGCAGATGTGCGCGTGAAACAAACTGGCCATCTTGCTAATAGATTGCCTAATTAATTTTTATACATTTGCTGGAAATAAAAATCATTTCAGGTTTTTGAAAGAGATCAGATTCCTGGCCAAGTCCTCCACTGCCACAATACTCAGATGTCTGTAGTGACAATATCACATCTGCAAAAAGTACTAATGTTGATTTAAAAAAGCAAAACCAGGAGTTTCTACCAACAATCCAATACACTATTAATCTCAATGAGTGGCTGCTGCCTAAAAAAAACCCTAAAAACTTTTAAATACATTCACTCCTGTCTATATTTAGCCTGGTTAAGTTAGAATCCAGTCATACCTCTGTATTGCACGCAAAACAGGCTTTCCAATAAAGCATTAACTTTAAAAATTTAACCCATCAGATAAAAAGTATTTCAAATTCAACTTTTGCAGTGCATTTTTTACTTTATAGTCCTAATTTAACTTTCTCCCCCTTTAAAATATTTAACAAATAAAGCTTTCCACAGTTTGCATTACTTGAAAGAAACTCTGTTTTAAGCAGGTTGAGAAACAGTTTCAAGTACTTGTAGTTCTACGAGCAAATTATTTGCTTATCACATGTAAGCAGAATGTATTTCACTATAGCAGCAAACATTTAAAAATCTTTATTTCCATAAATACTGTACTAAAGGAAAAAGCAATTTTTGGTAGCTTCTTCTAGGCAGAAATCAGAATGCAGTATTTACCAAGCAGTAGCACCACGGTTATAAAAATAACCTAAAAATTAAGCAAAACTTCATTCAGATGAGATGGAAGTGACTATACTGCATGAAAAGTATTAAAAACTATAGATTTCAAATATGCATGTAATTTTCAGATTAGGCACTTCAGCTTTTCTATCTCTCTACTGTAATCATAGTGTAGTCATCATTACAGGTCTCACATTATGTAAACATATTACATGTATCAAGTAATGTGACCTAATATTTGGCAAAGTCATTATCTGACAGTTGCTGCAGGAAGATAAACCCACAAAAAATCAAAACAGTGAGTTAAGGATATCAAATAATGTAGTAAGGGTTCTGTAATTTCCTTTCTTACAGAGAGAAAAAAGGAACAAAACAGAAGCAAAGCTGGGCTGGAAGAGGAAGATATTTGGTTTCTCTTAAGAAAAGTCTGATACACCACATAAACCCCACCAAGCTCTCATGGAACACAAACAGTGGTAAAAGCAAGTAAAATCCTGTAAGAGCACTCCTAAAACCAGGTAAGTTTTAATTTAAGGGGGTTTGCTGAGCAGTATCATGCAAATTAAACCCTGACATTAATTGTTGCTCAAGATCTTCATGAAACAGCTACTAAAGCCCACTCAGAATGATGAAAACGTTGAGGCCGAGTAGCTACAGCAATGTCAATTCTCATTGAAATTACAAGGAGTTAGACTCAGGTGTGAAAAGGTCTTCAGGCGCATAAATGACCTCAGTATCTGTCACAGAGCTAAAAAATGTTTAGGAGAGTTCCCAGGTCCCTCTAGCCAATACAGGGTTTTTTTCCAAGGGTACACTTGGTTGCCGTCTGCTCCTCAAAAAGGTAACTTTGCAGTTACAGAAGTATAAATTTGCATCCTATTGCTATAGTTTCCTTTATAAGGTACTGAAAAGGGTACTTGGTTCTCTTTGCTGAAGGGAAATCCAGAAAGGAATCTTTAACATCAATGTTGCTGAAGAAAAAGAGGACCAGCAGCACTTTTTGGAAGGTCTAAGGAAACACCAGTTGTCATCAACTTCACATAAAGAGCAGCCATATTCAGCATCAGAAGTGTTTCATACAATCATCTGAGACTAAAATACTGCCAATGTTTTTTTTAAAAAAGCCCTTATTTTTCACTTTAGAGTCTGTAACTTATCATCAACTGCAAGAGACGAGAAACAGTTTTGCTGCGATAACTTATCTAATATGTATTTGTTGTAACAGTAAGAATGACTCAGCCTTTAGTGGCAAATTGGAAAGCAAACAAAGTTGCCAATCGGCCTGTGTAGCATAATATACATTGCTTTTGCCAGTTAGGGAGACAATTCTCTCTCCCCAGTTGACCTAGGATAAGGGAAGTCACAAAACTTAACAGTTTACAGGACATGGGCAATATATTGCTTTGTGAAACACTATGAAGCAAATTTGTGTCAAACTGCCATGTACTGCAAGATTGCCCACATGGAAAGGACAAAAAGTGACCCAGATAAATAATGAAGTCACATACATTCGTTGTTGTTGTTTTAACATTTCACAGCATAAATAAGCAAACAAATACATCTATGACAAACAGAGAGAAAACTTGGGGTTTGTGGCTTTTTTTTTTTAAACATTGTCAATGGCAGTCAAGAGAGCCAGGCATTTGAGACCACAGTGTCCAAGATTCCTTGACATTTTAGACCACAAACAATAAAGTTGTTAGCCCTCCAAAACAAAGAGCTACCTGTCTCACTAGTTCTCCATGAAAGTGATTGATAAATTCAACTCAAGGCATTACTTGCATTTTTTCTTAATAAACAATTAAGTCTCCCCTTCTGTGCTTCTTGGGCATTACAATTTTTAAGCATTCAGTAATCTTAGCTTCTGCAAAGACTACATTTAAGTCACACGCTGGACTTGTGCAGCCACTGGATTCCTTTGTAAACACTTTTAATATTAACCTTCTTTAACCCAAGAGCATTCTTTCAGTCTGAGCCCTCATGCCTAGCACATGAGCGCTGTCCTAAGATACCCTCTGGAATTCGTGAGTAATCAAGAAAGTATGAAAGCGCCCTCTCCACTCTGCAATCTGCCCAGCTTGTGTCTATCAAACCCAAGTAATCACACACTTAAGAAGCTGCTGATAGCTCTTCTGCATACATATGTTCTACTTGCAAATGTTTAACTCTGGAAAATTAACTTCAGGCTATCATCCCAAACACTAAGTTTTTAACAGAAGAACTAATTGAAACCACAGATTTTTTGCTAGCCAAATGCATCCTCAGCCATTCATGCAATTAAATGCATGCAGGTAACATCAGAGAGAACAACCCATAGTCCATAGTCTTGTTCACCATGTAAAGAGCCATGAGCTAAGACACTCAATCCTGGAAGGCACAGCACACCAATGCAGCAGAAAATGTGACTTTGACTGGAAGCAGCCTCACCCATATATAAAGAAGAAAAACTTTCAGGTAAACAACCTGAAGCTTTTTCCTCTATTCTCTCCATTCCTCTCACAGCTGGATACCTACAAGTTTAGATACTGCTCCTTAAGAAAGCAGTAATAACAAACTCTTAGGAAAGATTGGGATACCAGTTACAACATAGAATTCCTCTGAGGAGGGTAAAAAAACACCCAAACCACAAACACAAAATAGAGACAGGACATGTGTTCTGTCATATTAAGTGAAATAACTTTATTGCTTAGCTCAGATTAAAAAAAGCTGCATCAGTCAAGAAGATGTCACTTTTGCTGTTTGCTGAAGGAACTGCAAATCTCAGTGACTAAAACAAGATGTCTAAATGCAAGACCGATTACTTCCTACCAAAATTTATCAGATGCTCTCACAAAGACTTCACTGGAAATCCTTGGCACAGGTCAGTTGACAAGAGTATTCAAAGAAAAAAACAGAAGAAAATCAACCAAGCAAGCCTGCCACCACTGCCCACCACCCCCGCACCGAAAAAAAAAAAAAAAAAAAAAAAAAAACCACCAAAAAACAAAACTACCAAAACTCACTACTGGAATGAAAAAACACAGAAAAAAAAAAAGTTGACCTTTCCTTGTTTTGTTCATCTGTGATGTATTCCTAGTTAAAGAATTTTTTCATCCCTGACAAACAACAGTTCTGAGGAAATACATTTCAGTTTAAGCATGTCACTAAGATTTTTCACAAGGTGTACAAAACAACAGCCAAACTGAAGGAAAAAAGACTGTATGAGTTCTACCTTGCACGAGCATAGTCAAGACGACTGACTTGAACACGCTTATGTGGCACAACGTGCTTTGGATTCCTAGTCTTCTGCACATTCTTCACAATCAGACACAGAAACTTGCAACACAAAGAAAATATCACCTAGGGAGGAACTCCTGTTAGCCTTACCCAAAACCGAGGAAGCTGAGGGAGGTAAAAAAAACCTCTTTGGGACACACCTAATGCAAGTATTTAGATACTTTCCTCTGAGTAAATCTTCATGTTGATATCCTCCATAATCTAATAAGCAAGGCTAGAGAACCAAGTGTTCACAGAAGTCACCACTGAAACCAGAAAAGCTGGAGAGAAACACTGGCATCTGTGAAGATTCCCTCATTAAAAACCATGCCTTTCAATCACTGTCACTGGAGAATCTGCAAGGAGAAAGCAAATTGCTGCTTATTGGCTTAAAAATTAAATAGCACAGTACTTCACATGTTCTCAAGAGACAACAGGAATCTGTAAATTTGAGTTAGAATCTAACAAAGAAGAGATCGACATATTGCAGCAGCTTTGAATAATTTATCTTTAAGCCTTCTTTCCTAATACTAAGTTATCAAGTACTGCCATTCAATTTGTCTATTAGCAAAGGAGTATTTTCCATTGCATTTCAGTTGCAGATTAAAAGAAAGAATCAAAACCCCAACTACCTAAAATACCATCTTCTGGCAAGCACAGAGTAAGCTGCTCTTCTAGGAAAAAACAACTGAAGAGAAGGACAACAGGCAGGTCACCCCAGGCTGGGGTCACTGCTCTCCTGTGGCTGCTGAAGGTAGAAGCACAAGTTTTAACAGGACAGCAGGCTTGGCAAAGCTGCCAACTCTAGAGCTGGCAAAGAGAAGGCAAACTGTACAGGGAACAGAGATGAAAAATGAACTCAGGAAGGCAGAGAGGAAAAACTGAGAGCTAACATAGCTTCTTGCACTATAAACAGAATCAACACATAGCTATGTACATGGTTTATATCTTCTGTGAGCTTCTAGGCAGCCCAGAAATTAACAGTGACCTGACCCACCGCACTCTTTCCCAGGCCTTTCAATGCAATGGCCAATACGAGATTTCTGCTTGTTTTGATAGAACCCTACTTCATAAGCATACCCAGTCAAGCAACATAACATCCCACGGAAACTTTGGCACAACAGATTAATACTCCTATTACCTTGCTTATTTTTAACTTGGCAATCAGATGTTGATTTCTCAGACTGAAGTTCAGGGAAAGCTTTGCCAACCTAGCCGTTCAGCGGCAGGCTCTTCACCTTCTCTTCAAATTAAGTCACTGCTTTACTCTTTGGTTTTAAGTGGTGTTTGCCTGCATACATTTCACACATCCCAGTGAACTGACACAAATCAGAAGGCAGAAACTTTTATGCTGGTTCAGTGGCTGTGTTCAGCCCAGCACTTGCAGGGCCAGAAGACCCACATAGGGTTTGAATTTAAGCCAGACACCTTGAATATAACCAAAGTGCCCCTCAGCAAACAAGCTCAGGTATTTTTCACTGTAGCTACATGAAGTTTGGTACTCCTTTACTGTTCCATTCTAGTTGTTCTCACTCAACAGCAAGATCATTTATTTCATTCATGCATGTGCCTAGATTCTAAGAAGCATTTGTAGGACTTTGAATCACTGAAGAAACTTGCATACAAATATGTGTAATTCATCAGTTTTTTCGAATGGCACAGAAAAACCAAAATTGCAGTTGCTTAAGTCTGATTGATATTCGGGAAATGATTGTGAATGCATGATGTTCTCACACTTCAATGAATAAATTTAATAAAATACTTGCATAGGAAAGAGGCATTTCCATGAAACTATCAAACAAGAGCCATTAACGTGGGGGAGAAGTTGGAGATTCTAATGGCAAGGACAGAAAGAGTATTGAGGAAAGCAGGGCATCTCAAAAGGTGAGCTGATGAATGACTACGACCAGTGTTATAGACAGACATAACAGGAACACCTAAAATACACTTCCTAACTCCCAGCTGAAGTCCTGCAGCTCCCAACGAGTCCACTACTGAACTGAGACAACATTTAAACATTAACGAGGTCCTGTCTTCTCTCCTGTACCTGAGCTGTAAAGTTGCAAGTCTCCAATCTCCAAAGGCAAAGGGATAGCTGAGTCAGCTCACAGTCTTCAGGGGAAAAAATAAAGATTGCATCTTTCTTCATAGTTAACACACTGGTGTTTTACAGGCCACCTGCCAAGTCAGGTAAAACATGCCTATGCTCAAAATTGTGCCCCTTTCACTAAAAGGTGCTGGTTTAAAACAGAACAAGCAAAACCGATGCAAATACCCTTGCAGTCATTCAAACTTACGAAGGCCTAGCTTCCATGAAGTTAATCTAACTGCTTCTTAGGAAAATAAACTAGGAAAATAAAACTGGGTTCAAATCTAAAAAAAGTATACAGAGATTTGTGCAGTGGCTTAAGAAGGATATTTTAAAAATAAACTTAAAAATAAATGCTTCTCTGAATATAAACATTGTCTTCAAGCCTAAACTACCTGCATTGCCTAAAAAAAAAAAAAAATATGAGCACATCCAAGCTATGTTAGTGCTTCAAAGCCTTAAGGTTTAACACAACACATTCTGATTTACATTTTTGATCTCAAAGTCTACTATGAACTTAAAAATGTCAACAACCTAGAACAAACAAATAAAAACTCCCCCAGCTATATCTAATCAAGGCTTCCCAAAGAAGGTAAGGGAAAAGCACTGTCACCAGGGACAGAAAGTTCTCTCTTAAAAGCCTAGCAGCAAACACAACACTTGAATTTGCAGCTGAGAGGGTTTAAAGCATACTTTGATTTGTGTCAACCTAAACCTGCCTACATTCTGATTGAATAAGTTGACCAATACACTTCAGATTAAAACAACTTTTAAATAATGTAAAATGTGTTTGTAGAGTTGGCTGGCATCCATGGCTAACTGCCCATTCCCTCCAAGAGAAGGAGACTGGTGACGCAGTGTTTTGGCGTTGTACAGATTTGTCAGAGAAGTAAGTCCATCAACACAAATTTTAAGAGTCCGTTTTTAATTTAACATCATAAATGCTTTGAAATTAATAATACCATTTCGAAAATAAGCACTTTGGAACTTTTTTCCCCACAAGGTGGGACAGAACCTTCTGCTCTCACATGAGACTAGTTAACTTACTACTAGTTTCTCATCACTAACCATTCACAAGAGTGCACTAAAATAGTAAGAAGTCTCAATCAGCTACATCACCTAAATTACACGCTGACAGTAGTCTGTGCACACTGGATTTTCAGAGCCAAACACATGACATCAGCAGGTACACTGATGATGACACATGAAAAAGCATGGTTACCTATTTTAAGATTACTACATGCGATCAGTGAAGTTGTGTGAGATGTACTGGATAACCTGAACTTATATTACCTTATAAAAATAAAGCATGCATACCAGCCCAAACTTCAAAGCCACAGACTTTATATACTTCTTAATACCAGGAGAAGCTGAGGAGGAGGAAATGCTAAGGATTAAAGAGGTGGAAAGGGGTGTTTTGTTTTGTTTTTCTTCCTTTTTAACAAAATCTCACTGCAGTATCTGTGAAAGTGAATGGCTCAGAGATCTGCCATTTAAATATCACTCATCATCACTACCATTCTCTCCCCGAAACTATATATACAGAGAAGCCTAGAACTTCTTTCCCTAGACAAGATAGGAAACTGTACATTATAATTTTGCTAAATAATAGGTGATACGTAAAGGACGGGTTTTAGTTATTTCATTTTTTACTGAAAAACTATAACTCAGTATTGTTCCTGCTTTAAGGAGCAAAATAGCCATCTACCTGAAATTTAGCTTGCAGGAAAGATACCTTTATATATCTTTTATCCTTTTTAAATATCTTTACATAAATTTGAATGTTGTGCAACTCCATGGTAATGGGATTGCATGTTTAGTACCATGGTTGGCCAGATACCTGAAGGTACCTGTGTACTGTATGTTAAGTTTACTGCATCTACATGAACATTTACTAAAATGTCCAAGTCAAAGTCTCAGCTACCATGTCTAGATTTTAACCACAGAAAGATTTACTGCCATAAATAGTATTTTGAAGAAATGTTTTTTAAAATAGTTTGTAATAATATTTGCAAGGAGACATACAAGATTCAGCATGCCCACAGCATTCCAAACTTGTCACCACAAACTACAGCATTTACTCCAACTATTAGAGTCTACACAATTCTTTGAAATTATTTATAAATTAAAATAAACCAAATAACTGTGCACTGAAATGCTAATAGACAAAGCACTGCTTTAATTTATATTAACACTGCACAAAAGCCTGACTGAAGTTTAAAGCCAAGCAGCAACAAACAGCCTGTAATATGCTTCCAAATCACCTACAATTTAAATCCAAGAAATGCTGACTCTGCCCACACTGCTTTTTATGGGTATAAACTGCCTCCATACAAGTCCTTCTTTACAATCCCACCATCACCCTGTAATAGGACCTCTCTCCCAGCTGACATAAACGACATTTGGGGTTTTTTTGTTTTAACCAGATCACCCAGTGTATCCAGTTCAAAAGTAAGCAGGCATTATACAAATCTACTTGTGTTCCAACTGTGTTGTGCTCTCATCAGTGCTCAGGGTAAGCTTTGAGGAACAGTGAAATGTTTACATGAAAAATCAAATGTGCTGCATTATCAACTATCAATTAAAAGGAATGCACCTGGTTTGTTCCAAGTCCATTTACACTTGGCATTAGGAAACTGTTACAAAAACAGCCAAGTCAGGCAAAGAAGTTACCTACTTCCCTCCTTGCCACTATTTCAGTGAGAAAAAAATATTTTCGATATTAATCAGATTATTCACTCTTCCCAAAATGCAAGGAGGCTTCTCCACAGATCAGCCCTTTTCTGTGAACAACAACTAAAATACCTACTGATAATATCTGTCAATCACTATTGTTATGACTGTCAGTAACAGGACAAGTATTGTGGTTAGAGGTAGGATGCTACCCTCAAACTCCACTCTAAAATGCAAAGGGTGGTGGAATCCAAACTCTACACACAGTAATGACATAAGAAGAAACACTATTAAGTGCATGAAACCTGACATTGAGGGGAACAAGAAGAAAGCCTCCCTGAAACAACTTGTCCACTGAGAGCTTTTTCCTCTTTCAAGGCATTCAGAAGAGCACACAACCAAAATGCTCTCTCCCCAAATGCTCCCCCAGAAAGTTAGAGATCCTAACACTGGCTGAACTAGCATACAGCCAGTACTTACATACTCTTAAACCTTCTTAAAAGCACATTTGGTAAAAAGGTGAAGGACACGGTTCCACATCCCACCCAGAAATTATGGATTTCAAGACAAGTCACACACAACTCATTCTCAGGTTTCTGCAGAAGATTTTTCTGACTGTCCCTAAAAATCTAATGAACAGAAGCTTTTCTGGTAAACCAAAGGACAGTTAAGGCTTTACTATCTGCTGTACTCACTGGGAAGAGACTGCAGGGACTAGTAACAGTAGCCTAGACCTGAGATGCCACATCAGACCATGAGTACTCTTCCAATAGGGCATATTTATGCAACCTACACGCAAGATCTGAAGAGCTTCAGTTTTGTTTTTCAAAGCCTGTTCCACAGCTTTTACTTGTGACCAAAAAAAAAAGTGCAAGAACATAACTGAGGAAAAACTGTTTGCCTCTGTCTGCAAACACCCTGAAACAACTCAAGGATATAAACTCATCATCTTAGGCAACAGTAGTGGAAACTACTGATGGACCGATGATGTACAGTGAAAAGTAAGGAAGATGAAAAAGAAGATTCAGACACCAGAAAGAATAGCAGCACTGACAAAAGTCTGCATTATCTGAAGGGGGCAAATAATGCCAAGTACCATGAGAGCTAAGGAACAAGTGGAACAACAACCAATTTGGCAAAATGCTATATATTCCAAGCTTTAATACAAGAAACTAACTTCCTCTTCAAGTCAGCAGGCAATCACTGCAGATTTCAAGTGTGGCAGAAGTATATTTTTCAGCCATAGACCTTATTTTAAAAATGTCTACATCATTACTGAAAATAAACAACAGATTTTCTAAAACATGTCTCTATTACTGTACACTAACAGTGGATAGTAGTTTCTGATTAGGAGACAGCATTTCAGGAGATTACTCACAGACGGTCAAATGATTTACTAATTTTAATTATGTGTAGTAGATGGCCCTGGATCTTAACACTAAAGATACTACATATCCTGGAACTCACTTTGCGTTCTCTCTAAGTCTTCACCTGATCCAAGATGTGCAACCAAAGAGAAAAAACAATTCTGAAGCCAAAGAAAGGCTGAAGGGAATGTAAGGGAGTTAGAGGAGGAGCGGGTAAGAACCCGTGGATGGCAGAGGCACTTGCCAAACACACACTGTGATAACGAAGGGAGCACGTTCCACAGCACCAGTTCTAATAGTAAGTGCCCTGCTGCTAACCCTATGAAATCAAGCTGCCAGCACTAATGACTGAGATATCCCATCAGGCCTCAGCTATAATTGCTCTTCTGTGTCTTCAGGTCCCGTAATCAACCACGGTACAAAACATCTCGGACACCAGAGGTTACTCTCGGCACACAGAATTGCAATTGAAAATAAGAAAAAAGCCACCGCTCCTTGCACACCGCAGTTCTGTTGTGCTCTTATCCACCCACTCCATGCAAAAGGCTGCTCACATAATCCGTCTCCCAGATAAAATTTTCACACCAAGTGGCCTTGCAAAAAGCTAGCTAGAAACAAAAAAGTCAATTCAAATTGCAGGTGTTGTAACAATAGGTAACTGCAGTGCTCCTAACTAAAATCTTCCATTAGTTCCAAATGGAATTGACTTATTTCATGTTTTAAATAATGACCTAGTTTTTGCTGGGGTTGGGTACACACAGAATTATTATCTATAACGAAGATTTAGATTATATTTAATTATAAATTATTTGGAGAAAGCACTGGTTTTGTATTGCTTATTCATATATGTAAAATGGGTTTAAAGTCTGTAGGCAGTAACACAATATTATCTGTTTGTTTAAAAACTATTTAAAACTAAATTCACAAATAGGAAAACAACTGAGCTAAGGCTGCAATCTGAAAACAACAGAGCCCAGGATACTCTGGAGGAGCCAGCAGTGTACTGTGGCAGATGCAGAGGACAACAACATCCTGGGCTGCACTATCAGAAGCAGAGCCTGCAGATGGAGGGAGACGACAACCCTCCTCACCCAGCACTTGGTCCCCAGCCGATACCACCACACGGGGCTCTTCCAGGTACAGGGCTCTGCATTTGCCCTAGCTGAACTTTATAAGGCTGATGTTGGCCCATGCCTCCAGCCTGCCTGTATCTCTCTGAATGGCAGCTCTGCCCTCAAGCATATGAACTGGTTCCCCAGTTTGGCACACACACAAACCCTCAAGTGTCATAAAAAGACTATCATATATTTTATTCCCAGGTCAATACAAGCAATGTTATGCAGCTATCAGCAATTCTACTACAAGTTACTCCAGGAAACAAGAATCTTCTTCCTCCATAAAGGCAACCTCAATTAAGGGTTCCAAAGCCAAGAGAACTCTTCCTTGCAGATGAAGGATGCTTGACAAAATGAAAAAAAAAAAAAAGCTTTAGGGTTTTTTAAAGGGAGAAATCTCAAAGGGACTCCATCTTCCTACTGTTCTCCACTGAGCCCCTGAAGAATTCCTTCACTCCCTCTGGAAAGCTGTATCCAAACTAGAGGGGGGAAAAGAAACAAGTATGGTTTGGAATTTTCCCTCATTCTAAGGCAATTTTTCTCTGGGGTTTTACTATGGCACTAATACCAGTTGAACTGTAGAAGCTAAGGCCTCAATGGTGAGGAAGGGTAGTTTCTTACTGGCCTTTCAATGTATGTAGCTTCAAAGTAGCAGGATATGTGTTTACAAAGACTAAAAGGCAGTAAACATCAGAAGCAACACCTCTGCAACATCCACGTCGCTATATGAGAAGACAAACTGAAAGTAAAGTTTGCTGATGGTATCTTCACCTACATTTCTTGTTCTGTAGAGGGATATTATTTTCCATGTTCACAAGGCTCTTTATAAAGTTATAGGAATGAAGAGGTAAAAATAATGTGTGTTTATCTTTATAAATAACTATATAGCCTACAATGTAATTTTGGTGTAGCCTTTGGCTCATGAGAGAGACCGCTCCTGTTTTCTATTTTCACCCAGGAAAATTACAAAGTCAGGATTCTAGTCTAGGAACTCTTGTGTTGTTCTTGAGTCCACGCCAGGTATTAGGAGGCCTTCAGGAGTCACTCACTACATGTAATTTCCTCCAGGCTATAATGCAGATTTAATAGAAATTTACTCAAGGCATTAACTTTAATGCAAAAATTAAGACATTTTAAAGTATAAAGCATTTTAAGCATGGATCCTACTCCCAAGGCATTCCAAAGTACTGAAACAGGCAAAGCAAACAGCAATAAAATATTAAATTACAATAGGAATTTCACTACAGCAAACTAACCTCCTTCCAGTGAAAAATGGGAGTTACCAGCAGGACCCCTACAGGGCCTGTACTTTTCATATGTGACCTGGGAAAAGGGGGGTGAGCAGCAGAGTGGCAATGTTTACATGCAATACAGATGTATATTGTGTAATCTCTCTTAGCCCTGGTGCAGAAAGATGCACAGAAGGGTTGCCTGGACAACAAAATGGCAAGTAAAATTCAGTAAAGAATAAGTGCAACAGAACACTATCTGGGGGTGGGGGTGGAGAAAGCCTCCTTACACACAGTGATGTCTTCTAAACTGGGTAGCATCACTTTAGAAAAAACTGTAGTAAATATAGGCAGTTCTAAGAACAATCTCAGCACAGCAGTAAAGGCAACTGAAGTGTTGTAGATCACTAGACAGGGAAAGGTGACACAGAGTCTAGGAGACATTGAAATCACGAGGCAGTAAGTTTTAAAAAGGAAGTTCATTTTCCATCTAATCAAACTGCAGGACTCATTGTTACAGGATGTTGCAGAGGCCAAAAGTACAAATGGCTTTTAAAACAAGATTACATAAATTAATGGCAAATATGTCCATCCATCTGTGAGTGTTATGAGTCGTCCAGATGCAACCTCAGGCCCAAGAGAGTTCCTGAATTGCCAGAAGATGGATGGTACATCAGAGCTTCAGTTTATACACATTTCAAAGCTTCATATATGCACAATTATTGAGTATTTACAACAAATACATAATGGTATGAACACAGATGACAAATACTTGCATGAAATTGAGACATCTGATAAGAAAACCTCCATCTAGCAAATATGAGAAGGAAACTTCCTAGAAACTGAAACTAACTAGCCAGAGTGTAAAAACAGTGTAAGTTTTGAGCAGGGTGTGTCATCAGCATTTGAACAGTAACAACAGCTGGTTTATACTCTGTTTCACTGCCCCCTGCCCTCTTTTTTTTTTGTTTTGTTACAGTAAGACTGGATACTCTTAAAAAAACACATAGCTTTAACCTGCAGGTTCAGGGATGGTCTAGTACCCAGTTCATAGAGAAGGTCACTTCAGATGGGCACAACTCCATCTGGTTTCAATTTGTGACTAGATATAGGGCATGGATGGTCAAACTGGCATCTCGCAAAAGGCATGTGGCTCTTATCTTTCAAATGCAGTCCTTGAGAAGATAGCCCATAGACATGGTGTCCACAACTGCTGAATACCTGCAGCAAAGGGGCCCACTGCTGCAGACTGAGGTCTACAGGGGAGTACGGGCAGGAGCAGCAAGTATACGCAGAGAATACAAATGAAAGAAAAATGGCTAGAAGTTGAACAGGAGGTGAGGATTGTAACTTGTGAGCTGTAGGTTTTTGATTTATGCAACAGCCTGACAAAAAATATGAGCCTGACTCTTACTTGTTCAGAGATTCCCCCCCTCACACTTCTCTGAAGTTGTGTTTAGTGTTAAGCGAGCAGCATTTTTCTGATGTAAAATAAAATTAAAACATACTGAAAATAATCTTATCCAGATGTCTATTACAAATTTGCTACATAAAATAAAGATGTGGGAAATATTAAAGTAAAGCACATTTTGGTAGTCTGTGGCTTTGAAACCGTGTATTTCACTTTTCTGTCTGCCTAGCAAAGAAAGGATAGCTATCCCTGGTGCGTTAAGCCCTCTCACTATAGAAGAGGTCCTCAAATCATACAGGACTTGTTTCAGAGAGAAAGTATGAGCCCCCCCCTATAGAGAAATAAGCGATTTTAATTTCTTAAATTTTTGCTTAAGTTAGTCTTGTGAAGTGTATACATGGTTTAAATCAGCAAGGTGCCCTAGGACATGACTGCGTAATGGGCATGTGCACGTATGAACTGTGAAACAGGCAACATGGGAGAAAACAGTGAAGAGGCAGCAGCAGCACAGACTGTAGCACAACTGACCACCTAGATGACCAAAAGGGATCCAAGCCAGCAATATTTTAAACTATTACTTACATATCTGACCACAACGTTCCTTTAACAAGCAAATGACCACTAGCAGGAAGACAGACTTTGGGTCACTTCACTCAGAGACTTACTAGTGACTGTGCCATTAATATTTTAATGGACTGCAAAAATTGGCTGGTTTTGCATCTCCTCCACTCCAAACTGCAGTGTTTTTTTTTTTCCACAGGAGAGCTGGGGTTGGCAGGCACCTCTGGAGATCATCTGGTCCAGCCCCATGCTCAGAGCTGGGTCACCCACAGCAGGTTGGGCGACCAGCAGTTGGGTTTGGATATCTCCAAAGATGGAGACTCCACAACCTCTCTGGCAACCTACTTCTCCATTTGTTCACCCTTACAGTGGAAAAAGCATTTCTTACACTTAAATGGAATTTCTTTCATTTCAGTGTGTTGTCTTAAGACAAGCCCGGCTCCCTCTTCTTCACTCCCCACATTAGGTATCCGTACACACTGGTACAAACACCTGGCGCTTTGCCTTCCCCTCTCCAGCATAAACAGCCTCAGCTCTCTCAGCCTTTCCCTATATGACCTGAAAAAGCAAATCTATTATTATGAAGAATGTTACTGACTGGCTGATGCTGTCATATAGGTGTAAAGGAGACACAAATATGGTTAAACCAAACAGGGGTATGATTAGCCAACATCGATTTCACTGGGCATATAATATGCCAGCTGAAACTGAGTCAGTTTAAGATGCCCTTATCAACTGGCGACAGCTTCCTTTCTCACAGCAGCAGGGCTGCATGCCAGCTGCCCCAACAACAATGCAGCAACCACTGAAACTGGAAGGGCCTGATGCCTTCACTCGAGCACAGACCACACACTGTTCAAATACAGCAGAAGCCTGCTGTCCACGGCAAGGGTGAGCTGCTTGCACAGATGCTTGGACATGACAGACAGCAGAAACAAAATAGATAATTCATTAACCAACTATAAACTGCTTTGAAAGCCTTTCATACATTGCATCTCAGGACTTTTTCACAGTGTAGAGAACTTTAAAGATATGAGGACTTCTGCCTCAAAATTAGTATGAACCAAGTTTTTGATACATAGCAATTTAAATTCCACATTATCACAACAGTAAGGTTAGTCTATTATTGTAACTTTTTCTTTTAATTTTACTAGTAACTTCAGGACTGTTCTAACTATATAGCTGCAGCCTTCTGAACCATGCAAGCTGAAAGATAATAGACCCTGGCACACTAGAAGGTCAGCAAGCCACAAGAGTATGCCCAGCAGAGAAATCTACAGCCTCTGCCACTTCACCAAGAAATTTTAACTATGAACGAACAAAGTTATATGAATTGACAACACAAGCTCCCCCTGTTCTGTAAACAGATTTAAAATATCTTTATATATGTTAAAAAAACCCCAAATAACCCACAAGAAAATACATATAAACCCCTCAAGTCTTCAGCCAGTTCATAACATTTTAAAACTTCTTACAGTAACCTGACAACCAAAGCAACAATTCCTCCACCCCGTTAGGACTGAAAGGGAGAACAGCTTCCTGAACTCCCTTACTGTGTTCACCTTCGTATCACTTTCAACACAACACTTGTTTTTGCTGAAACAAAGCAAGGCAATCTCAAGCTCTGCTCTCACAGCAGCACACTGGGGCCACTTAGCCTCGAAGTTGTACATCATTTGTAGAGTCCAGAATGCCTTCATGGTCTATGTGCTCTGAGGTGGTCTGAGCCTAAATTGATGTGTAAAATTAATCCTTGAGTATAAAACAGCCTTTTTTGTTAGGCCCCATTAATTACCCTACATGTATGGCCTTCATGTCTTCATCAGAGCACTATGCACACAACATGTACATAAGCACCCTACCTTCATACACAACGGCCATATAGACGTGCAGGCATGCACATTTCTACCAGACTCCTATTTATAACATCATATGCTAACAAAAATACTCTTGAGTAGTTTTAACCTAAATACCAAAGAACAAGAAAGTCTTCAAGTGTAAGCAGCTGTTACGTGCATAAATGCATTGCTCTATTTTTGACAGACACTGCCCTGGAACAGCAAGCGAACTTGCTTTTGACCTGAAGTTTAGGACTGCCACTCACTAGTGGATTTTGGCACAAGCCTGCACTGAAAATATGCTTGATCAGCTATCATTAATCAATAATTTTCAGAAACTGGAAAGAGTTTACAAGGATTTAATGAGCACCAAGTGACTTTTTCCAAAGGCCACAAAGACCAGCTTAGTCCTCCTTTTGAAGGGTCTAAGTAGTAGACAAATGTGGAAGACAAAAAAGGGTATAATAAATAACTATTATTCTCTTCAGTAGCAGCTGCAAAGTCAAGTAACTTTACTGTTCTGTTCACTGAAAATACTGCTTTCAAAATATTATTTCCTTAGAGTAAAAATCACAACAATTATTAAAAATCCTGTATTGATATATTCCACAATTATAAAAAAAAAACAACAACAACACACTTGCACAGTCCTTGGATTGTCCATAGTCACTTCCTTATTGTAAAGTAACAAAATACAGCAGTACATAACACAAGAAGGCCCACGAGCATCCCACTGAAGAACTAACTAATCAACCACTCACAACAGTTACCAAAATGCATTTTGAATTGAAAAAAAGTGCTGTCTTTCTACAAGAGCTCTCTAAGAAGCCTGAAGAAAACTGATTCCGTTTCTGGATGTCCAATAAGAAGCTTTCACTGTATGCAGAGTATCCTATCCACCTTCCTTTTATAAAACAAAGTTTCCTTCCTGCTGCAAACAGAAAGCCTTAACTTAACCTGCACGTTTAAACCTGGCTTGCTAGCTACAAGTATATTAGGCACATACCTATAGGTACATACAACATAGTAGCACTCAGTACAGGACAACATAGTAGCAACTAGAAAGGCAGCATTTTGCAAAATACCAATAGCAATTTAGCCTGTTCAAGCCAAAAGCTGTCAGGTATTAACCAGGATGGTGTAAACACTACAACTGAATTACAAACAGCATGAACACAGGTATATACCATGGAAGAGAATAATATGCTGCTGATTTAGTTGCAGGAAATAGCTGGTAACCTATTCAGAAATTTAAGCATCATATAGAAAAAAGGAAAACTTTGCTCAAACACCCAGTCAAGGTTACTGACACAACTAACCCAGAGATTGGAGAACTGCTGTTCAGACAGTCCTATGACTTGGCAGGACATCACTTCCAAGGAATTTCAGCCCAAGAGGCCACTGGCAAGGGAAGACGGCTCTTCCCCTTGAGCTATATAGATATGATGAGAAGCATCCTGCTTGGTTTTTTGGGTGGTATTGAATGAAACCCATTCTGAGCAGGAAAGTCAGCATATTAAAGCAGCAATATGGTCAGAAAATGATTGATGCAATACCACTGACAGAAAAAAATAAAGTTAATTGCCCATGTTGTACTGAAATCACTGACGCACACAAACCACAGGACTACGGGCTCCTAATCTCCAGAGCAGCAACAATTCAAAAACTAACAGCAGCTGCACAGTCAAAAATTACTGGGAAAAAGCAAGTCACGAACCAACCCAGAGTTCCAGAGCTATTCTAATGCACCAGGGAGCAGAGAACCAGGACAAAAAAAAGTGAAATAGTACTGAAATTGCCCATTTCAGACAGAGCCCCCGACCTAGAACAAGTGCTGGACCTGGCACAAGGGCACATGGCTGAGCAGAGACATCTACCAACCACAGCTAGCAGCAAACAGTAGCAACCTGAAACACAGTGCTCTCCACAGAGGGTGCCAGTCTAGCTCTGTCTTGAAACAGAGAAACCAAGGATGTCTTTAGTGCTAATAAAACTCTAGAACAACAGATACGGACAGCCAACAAGCATTAGAAATCTAGCCAGTAGGTTGGTTTTGAATCGGGGGGGGGTGGGGGGGGGGTGGGGGGTGGGGAGGGGCAGAGATGAAGGGGAAAAACCAATCTGCATAAAATACATTTTTCTCCTGTGCATGTTACTTAGAATCACATGCTGGGTAGACCAGCAAAGCTCTCGTATCAAACTGCCATAAGGAAGATCCTTGAAGAACAGAAGGATGTGTTTCTAATGGCAAGAATTAAGCCTCGCACTGAACATGAAGACCAAAGAACAGAAATGTCAAGAAAAAAAAAATACTTCACTAGCAAAGATTTCTTAAACTGTGTTCCAAGTTTTCATGGGCGAATTTTGGGATAATCAGTCCTTAAGTGTTAAACTGAGGCTGTAGTTTGGCAAATACTTTGAACTGGCATAAATTTGCATTGCTGCTGAAAGAAAATCTCACCATCTGCCAGTCCCCTGCGCCAGGACAAACATCCGAGAACTGAACCAGGAGCACTCCTTTTGCCAGTTTATTTTTCAGATGGATCAGTTCCCCAAACCAGTTCACAGGATGGCCATGTAAATAGTTGTGCTGGCAAAGAAGAGTGACTACTTCTCCAGCAGCACCAGCCAAGAGTGTTCACTGAACTACAGCCTAAGACACAGGGGCACGGAGTAGTTCTTCACAGTCACAGGCAGAGCTCCTCACCCTCAGATGTGCTATATTCATACCACACTTCAAAGTTAGAATCACCACACAGATGCCCCACAGAAACTAGTATATCTCTGTCATTTTCAGCAGTAGGAGAAACTGCTGGAATCTCAGCAACGTCCACATTTTCATTTTCACTGGCCATAAACAGGTGTCCTTTCTGGATGCTGTGCTTCTTGATCAAAAGATCATTTGCATTAGACACAACAGACAGCCTTCTGATCTTCTGTTCCATTTGGGACCCATAATACTTATACATGAGGAACAACAAATGAAACTGTACTCATTGCATGTCGGAGCTCTACCTCAACAGGGATGTAAGAACTGTGGGCTGCTGAGTATCCATGAACCACCATACAATCCTTTGCTGACCAGCACACTCGTCTAGAAGAAATCACCATCAGCAGCAGAAACATTGCTGTCAGGAAAAGAATCAATAAGGATGAGCATTGGTCATATTCTATGCCAAAGTCAAGCAACTCAAATGAGCATTGATAGACTGAGACCTAGGCACACTTTGCAACTCAACAAATGCTAACCCATATGGTCATCTATTAGAAACCAATTAGACCAGTAAGTTTTCTACCAATAAAGAAACTGAAGGTGTGACAGTGAACTAAATCCCCAGAATGATACAGAATGATCTCTGTAATACAGCTTGCCACAAGCAAATTAACAGGAAGCACCCCCACTTTAGAGATGTTCCTCAACCCAGATCCCCAGCCACAGCTCCTGTATCCTCCAATCAGAGCGGGGTTCATGTGAGTTGCAGAAAAGCCCCACACCCAACTCTGTGCTTGCTTTCCTTCTGGCAGTGTTTTACCACCATTGTCACTTTCCAGTGCCTGCTTGGTTGCTGAGCTGATACTCTCTACCTCTTATTTTAATTTGTCTTCTTATGCCGCACATGCTCACAGTTATATTTTGCAGAGTAAGATACAGCAGAAAGAACATCCAGAAATCTTGCCCATGTCTCCTGTACATTATTTTAAACAGAATCTGCAATACCCACACTTAACATTTCCTCCCTGCCATTCCTTCTGCCCCCTCTCAGTGCTACAGGGCTGCAGACAGCTTCAGCTGTATCAGCTAATTACCGCCCCTTAGTTACATTTCTCTTTCCTTGGTAAAATTAATCCAACATGTTTGTGGGAAAGCTGCAACAAAAATAAATGTCCAGAGCAGAGCGCCTCTTCTTTCCAACCCATAGAAAAGCAAGGTACAAGAAATCCACTCACACTTAGAGAGGCACCAAAGAACCTAAGTTAATAGAGCACAGTCAGACTAGTCTGAAACCAGAGCCTTCTAGGTCTTCAGAAAACTCCAGGAAGCAATAGTGGACAGCACAATATTGAAAACTGATGAGCATCCAGGGAATTACAAGCAGCAGTTAAAGTACTTACAATTAGGTCAGTTTATTTTGCGATTGGAGGCAGGGAGACAGTAAGAGATGAGCACCTATGTAATTCAACAACCTCGAGGAAAAAAAAAACAGCTTGCACAATGTGTAATCAATAAAGCAAATTTTAAAGCCACTGGTGGCTGAAAAGTATCGGGTGCCACTGGCCTACTGGTAGAGACCATAGAGCATTAAAATGAAGCAATTTGAACTGTAAGTCTTCTAACAGGTTACAAGCAGTGGGAATGAAGCAAAGACTAAAAGGAGTGTCTATTCAACCTCCTACCAGCACAAGGTAGGGTTAGGAGATGGGTGGCACTGGGTGTGAAGACAGCAGAAGAAGGAACAGCTGACAGATCAGATGTCTGTTTATACAGTGGTTATTAGGAATCCAGTCCACAATTGGGATGTCCCAGTATTACTACAATACCAGTAAACGATGCAAACTTCAGATTGGTATGAGGTTTTAGATGATCAGCAGAGTTCACAATAGGGGAAAGAGAAACCTAGCAAAAAAAAAAATCATAAAGCTGCCCTCTCTCTTAGCCCCTTCTCAGCCTTTGTGTGGCAAAGAAGGAAAAACCTTCTCACCTGGGTGAGATTCAGGAGGATTTCACTCCCTGACTTTGATGAACAGGTTTATACCTCCACTGGCTATCTAAGACAGGCCAGGCAAGAACCAGAAATTCATGCACATACAGGAGTGGTAACTGATAAGATAAAGAGGGGAAAAAAAAGGGAATTAATATTTTGGGAAGTGATGGGAGGAGAAAAACCTAGAAAATGACAGGAAGTAGGAGAAAGACACTACAGTTCATGTATGCAAGTATGTGCCACCATCTGCTAGAGAAAAGAAGGAAGCAGAGTCTGGAAAGAAAGAGACTAAGAGAAAAAAAGCAAGGAATGCAGCAAGCCAGGATGAGTAAATTCTTAGCCATTCTTTTATGCCTGCTGCTGTACTGTCTGCACACCTCAAAGGTAGTTGGCTAGTTTATGCCTACTGCTATATAGATAACTTTCACGCTAGTGAGTGAACTACAGACAGTCAGGTCTAAGCAGAACCACATCAGTTTAAGTGGATCAGTTCTAGGTAGCCCACTTAATCTAGAGAAACCTCCTACCAGAGACTTTCAAATGTAAAATCTCAGGTTTCTCACACTTAATATTTTCCTTTATTTAATGTCCTTTACCTTAAAATACCGATTCCAGTGAAGGTAATTCTGTTTAAAATAGATTCTAATCTAAAAAAATGTAGATTTTTCCCTGATAGTTTTACAGGCTAAGAGATACAGCGTATATATCTCAAGACCCATTTCTTTGCCGCTGTTCCTGTACTGCTTCTAGACACGTTGTAGAAGTGATGGCAAATTCAATGCCAACACCACCAACAGGTATACAAGTTAAGCCTTGACTAAATTTGAAGTGATAACCTAGGTATAATTTCTTCCATTTTTATCTACAGCTATTTATCCCCAGCACCAAAAACAATTAGCCTTGATCAACAGCATTATTAAAACCTTTCCTCAATAATCCATTCATTTCTGTAAAAGTACCCAGCTGCTAGCTAAAACACAAAGAACAAAACTCTAAGATTTTATAGGTATATTTAGTTAACAAAACATTTTTGAAGACTCAGCAATAGCAAGAGGGTAAGAATTTCAGCACACTGTGGAGCAGATTTCTTTATGATTCATTCCCTCTAATAGGATATGCTTGTTTACAGAGCTTGAACTAGATCTGGTAAAGGTTAAAGATTCAATAAAAGCTCCTGTGACTCCAGTGACATAATGCCAACCCTTGCACAAAATTCAAAAACAAAGCCAGATTTCTATGACCGACACTGCAGTGAACCCAACAAAAATATTTTACATAACCAGCTGCTAGTGGTTTGGGTTTTGCTTGTTTTTAATTTAAAGGTCTAATAAAAAAATTTAAAGGCTTAAAAAAACCCCATCAAAAAACAAACCAACACACCTTTAGAACCGTTGATACAAAATCACCTTCTCCTTAAAGCTGCAACACTGTACATCTGATTTCTCAATAAATGACTTTTTAAGGAAACACAAACTCTTATGCTTCACTCCCCCAGATCTCCACAGCTACATCCCTGACATTTATAAGCAGGTCTCCCGTTGCATGAGGTGCCCGTACCAAATTGCACTCATTTAATACCGTACCAACCCATCACCTTGTGCAGCTACCATTGGTAGTGTTTTAGGGAGAGCAGGGGGATCCCCAACGGCTGGAATTCTTTTGCTAGTTCAGATGATGGGAAATTACAAATCTCACCAGTGGCGCTGCAAATTGGTTTATTTAGCACCTTCAGCAAAACGGTACACTAAGTTCTCCACACACCAACTCTGCAAACCACAGTATTGCAACATACGCACGCAGGAGTAGTAAAATTATTCTGTAAGAGCTCAGTCGGTCAATGTGTGCTGCATTTCCATGCAATTTGGTCCTATTACTTGAAATGAAATGAGTAAGAATAAATATTACAGTTGGACCGTTCCTTTTAAAAAGTCTTCGCTGTGAATGCAAATCCAACATACCCATCAAACAGAAAGCAGACTCTACTTGATTAAATGAACTAAGCAACTGTCACCACACATAATGCACTAAGAGAAAAGCAGCAGAATAACCTGTTGCAGCTATTACAGTTATCTCCAGTGCAAACCCACCTATACTGCCAAGAATAAAAGTACACTGGGACTACAGCAGCAACGCAATCAAACTTAATTCAGAAAAAGCAAGGACAAGAAGTGAAGAAAAACTTCAGATAACCAAGAGGTGTCTCTGTGTTTATTTCACATCTTCCATTTAATCCCCTAAACAGCTAGAAGCCCTGAAGGGATGCACAGAAGTTGTTTGCACTGCCAGACTGCTCGCCCCACCACAGCCCCTCCACTCGACCTACTGTGGCATTAATGGCAGAGGAGAGGTGTAGTTCCCCATGGATGCAAAAGAAGAGAGAAGCTGAAAGTCACATCACTCCTATCCCTGCTGACTTTACAAATAAGCATCCTCAAATGCCAATTTGAACAGATTCAACTCTTCCACTGACTTGTTGCATCTCTTCTCACCAACTGCTTCTGTGTATTCAACTCAACAATGAATCTCTGAGAGCAACTAGCAATTTCCAGTCTGCTCTTGCTGCAACTTTAGGGAACTGAACTTTCCTGCAGCACTACAAGCACTGACTTTTGTGGGGAGATCAGCAAGGGAAGGTGGAAAGACAGAAAGTCACGCATTTCTGTACCACCAAGGAGTGAAGCACTGCACCTTTACATATCTGATCCCTGCACTTGTTCTGATCCCCAAAACACAGAGGAATTTTAGCAAGTGAAATCCCAGTGGGGCTGAACAACTTTCTTTACGTTGCTGTTGCTTCCCAGAAGAGAAAAATCTCTTCATGCTGCATGCTATCTTTCACAATTAGCAAAAGTTAGAAATGTAAGATAGAGTAGTCCAGGAATTGAACGTTGTGATTCAGGATTACAGTTCCAAAAGTCCTTTTCCAAAGTCCTAGAGCTTCTTATTTACAAAAGCATACTGCTGCTGCACGTAAAAGCAGCAGTAGCGTTCCTCTTTGCTGCATACAACTGAAACCCAGCAAAGCCACGGATACTTTTAGCGTGCAAGTTTGAAGCACTAGGGTCTTGAAGAGATTCAGGATTATCTGAAAGCTAAGTTGGTTTAGAAAAGTCCAAGCTAACAGGGACCTGAGAGGAATCTAGACCATGTTCCTGTTACAAAGTCTGAACACAGTACTGGTTCTACTAAAGTTACGCAAAGACTGCATTTCAAAAAAAAGAAAAATTCCCACCCACTTTTTTTTTATCTCGGGAGTTTCCCGTGCCTCAAACAAATCCAAGGCTGTTTTTTGCCTTCCAGTTCCTCCCCTCCTCCCTCCCGCAGCTTCCTACCAGCTGAGGTTCTGCAGCTGCAGCAACAACAGCCTGCCTGTGACAGTGCAACCACCAACGGCGGGATGGTTCCTACTAATTCACTAGCTTCCTTATGTTTTAATAGAGGTTAGCAAATTGTGAAGGGGCTTCCTCCCCTCTTTTTTTTCCAAACTGAAAAGATACTGATGAATATTCATTACCAGTACTTTACCAAGGTCGTGAATTTTATTTAAAGGACTAGAAGGGAATTGCAAATTAGGCTAATACAATGGGAGATTTAGACTCAGTTCTCTGGGTCTCAAAATACAGCCAGAGAGTAAGATTTTCGCAGGAAGGAGACTTGATTATAATAAAATTTAAAAAAAAAATCTCTCCCCAAAAACCACCTGCTCCTCACGGCTGCCCACTGCAGCACCAATTACCAGAGGGTCGCACTGTAACTCACTGGTTTACAATGTCACGATTTACCAAAACCCGACCCATCCATGCAAGCCTGTAAAGGTTATGCACAGAATTTTTCATACTACTCAGCTCCGGGAAAGGTGCGGACTGCTGTGACCCCCGAGAACGCATCACAGCTGGTGGCCAGTATCCGCTACTCCCTGTTTTCAGGAGCCAGTAAGTATACGGGCTTTAGTTTTTTCGGGAGAACACGGCAGAACTTGCATTTCAATATCCATCGCCTGGAAAATAAGCTTCCAACTCAAGTTTTTAACAAAACGCAGGGATAAAAATTAGATAGCTTTTTTTTTTTCCCCTGCTCTGGAAAAGCGAAGAGACAAACACTCACACTTTCTCGGTGGAGTGCAACCCCCGGGCGCTGACGGGGGACAAAACCCAGCCGCCTGCCGCCGCCCAGGTTGCGGCCAACCTTGCCCAGGCCCGCGGCTGGGGCTGAGGGGTCCCGCTGCGGCCGGGCCCCCGGGGGGCGGCTCCGGGGAGCGGGGCAGCAGCGGGCACACACAGACAGCCGGACGTGCGCACACGCACGCACACCCGCAGACAGGCGCACACGTGCGCGCACACACGCCCCGGCCCGGGGAAGCGCCGGCTCCACCGCCCCGCTCCCGCCCCCCCCGCTCCGCAGCAAACACCACACCCTCACACCTCCCCCCCCCCCGACTGCAAGGGCAGGAGGGCACCGGGGATCCAGGCTCCAGCACTCACTTTCGTCCTGCCGTAGATTTTGTAGTTCCCCAGCTTGCCGTTGCAGTGCCGGATGAGATCGTCCATGCTGTTCATGAGGAGCCGAATGGTCTGGCAGCCCGGCTCCTTGCCCTCCACCCAGGTGATCTTGTCGCCGCGGATGTCCTTGGAGGAGTCGCTTTTCTGGCTGACGAGCTGCCCGTCGGTGAAGCGGCCGGTGTGGTGGAGGGCCCGCACCTCCTCGGCCACCAGCCCGCCCAACTCCTTGCCGAGGAAGTCGTCCACCACGCAGATGCCGTGCTTGTTCATGCAGGGCACGATGTACTCCAGCGCCAGCCGCTGCGGCACCAGCGACTTCGTCTGCCCGTTGGGGCGCAGCGAGGCCCCGCCGGGCCCCGTCTGCACGCCGCCCGGGTACAGGTTCGACTTGTCCCGGTACAGCAGCACCGCCTCCCCGGAGGGCGACGGGGACTGGGCCGCGGCCGGAGCCTCCGCATCACCGCCGGCGGCTGCGGCGGCGACGTGGTTGTTGGTCAGCGGAGCGGCCTCGGTGGGGGCCTCCGGGGCCGGCGGCGCTGCGCCCTTCCCCGCCGTGGCCCCGGCCCCCGCCAGGCTGCCACCTCCCGCCGTGGCCCCGGCGCTGTAGGCGCGGGTCGGCGGGGGTTGCCCGCCGCGGGGCTCGGCAGCGCCCCCTGCTGCGGCCGCCGCCGTGCCGCCGCCGCGGCAGATGAGCTTATGCTTCTTCCAGTCCTGGCGCTGGTGCTCCTTGCTGCAGTAGAAGGAGCTGCGGCAGCGCCCACACCGCAGCAGGTTCTCCATCTTCCCGCACAGCTCGCAGTACTGCCGGTCCCGCTCGCTGTTGTTGCTGCTGCTGCTACTACTGCTGCTGCTGCTGCCGCCGCCGCTGCTCTCGCCGCCGCCCTGGCCGGCCCTGCCTCCGCTGTCATTCGCCATGGCGCTGGTGGTGCCGCCGCAGCCCCGCTCCGCCGCCGAGGGGTTATGTAAGGAGGCGGGCGGGAGAGGCGCTAACGAGGGCCCCCGCCCGGCCGCGCGAGGAGGGAGCGTTCACTGCATCATGGCCGCCCGGCTCCGCCGCGGCCCCCTCCGCCGGCCCGCGGCCTCCTTCAAGACGGGCGGGCGCGGTGCTGCCGCGAGGGCCCGCGCCACCCTCCCTGCGCCACTAACGCCGCTAGCGCCGCCTCATCGCCGCCCCACCGGCGGCGGCGCGGCCGAAGGGGAGAGTGGCGGCGGCGGGCAGCCGGCTGGCGCGGTTGGGGGGCTGCCTTCCGCTCCCCGCCGGCCTCTCTGCCCTGAGCGCGGGCCGGCGCGGCCGCCGCCTCTCCCCGCCGCGCCTCCGCCGCTGTGTTGGGGCGAGGAGGAGGCGCCTCACCCGCAGCCTGCTTTGCACGTACGCCACTTCCAGCCCGCCAGCGCCGCCGGCGCGTCAGGCGGGCGGGGCTGCGCCGCCGGGCGGGCGGGGCCGGGCAGCGTCGAGCCGGGCAGGCCGCACAGGCAGATCGGTACCACAGCACCGCCGAAGTCGGGGGCCCAGGTCCGGCGCCGAGCGCACGGAGAGGCCTCGGGCCGTGGCCGGGCGGCCTCGGCCAGGGCGCCCCCACGGCTGCGGGAGGGTGGGCGGAAGCGGCGGCCCGATTAGCGCGGCCTGCCCCGGCCGCCTCCGCGGCGGACCCGTGCTGCCAGGGACGTGAGGATACTCTGCTGGGGGAGAGGGTGTCACCGGTCTTGGCTGCCTGGGACACCCCCACCATTCCCGGGCGGGCGAAGGGCCGCTAATCCGTGGGTGCCCTTGTCCCCAGTGGCGAGCTGCCCTGCTGCGTCGAAGGGGTGCGGGCCGGCCGCAGGTGATGCGGCGGCCGCAGGTGATGCGGCGGCCCCGAGGAGCGCCGAGCTGACATGGAAGCCGGGCCCTGTGGCCTTGAGTGACAGGGAGGGTGGTGGCGGCACCCGGCTGCAGTGAAGGGCCAGGTTTGTCACTCCCATATGCCCCAAAATATCCCCGCCGGATAGCTGGCAAAGCAGAGCGAGACGTGTCCCACCTAACTCCGTGGTAATGGAGGCCAGAGTCAGGCCGGTTAAAAAAGCAAAAAGCAGGAAGAAGGAGCAGGTGATGTGGCTGCTGAATTGAGGAGAGGCCAGGAACTGGGGCCAGTTCTGTGATCAACTTGGCAAAGCCCCTGACAGGAAAAAGGAAGCTGGTTTGGCAGAGCAGCACCGGTGAAGGGACTGTGGTGTCCTGACACAGTCATGCCGGCTGTCAGAAGCCACATGAGGCCCTCGACTCCTCTGAGGTGATGTGTATGCTCTGATTGATCTGGCTTAACCATGGATTTGCTTGCTTGTAGATGTTAAGAAAGTGGAGGGTATTCTGCAGTTTCCTGCAATACCGCCCAACATGGTGTTCGGTGCCTCAGAGCCTCGTGGTAAGCTGGAGCAAGGACTCCTCCCCAGCTGGGGGTTCTCCTGCCCACCCCCTCCAAAAACCATTTGGTGAGCAGACAGCAAGTGTTTGCTCCATGGGCTGGGCTGGTGAGAGGCAGTGCCTACAGTTGGTGTGCGCTGCCCGTAGGTTAAGCAAATCTACCCTAAAGTCCAAGAAGTGTCAAACACATGAGCCAATATACAGATCTGGAGGTAGAAAAGTGAAATGAATCCTCTGGTTGGTAACTTACAGGCTACCCCAGGCTTTGGTTTAATTTTAGATAAATCAGTTTCTCTTTGCCACTGTAGAAGAGTGGCAGCCTCACAGCCTGTTGTGTATTATAGTGAGATGGCTTTATGTACGCAATTAAAACGGTTTGGTTCCTATCATCTCTCTACATAGAACTGGATTTAAAATTAACTGACATACCAATAGGAATCTTAGGCACTGCTTGTCCTACATGAAGGATCTAAAAGGAGAAACAAAATGTGCCCAGGCTACAAATGCCTGTGGTACAGACACAGAAAATGAGAAGGAAAAACAGGATGAATCATTAGAAAGGCAAAACAAGTACTGAGAGGACAAGGTCATGAAACCCCAAAAGATGAGATTTCAAGGTGAATGCAATCAGCAGGCTCCAAGGCAGAATTTAAAACAAACAAACAAACAAAAAACCCAAACAACAAAGAAACAGAAGGAACTGGAAAAGCTGGGAACTAAAAACAGGTGGAGTTTTGCAGATCAGTGATTTCTTTGTTCGTTACTCTTAAAAGAAGGAAAATACAGTGGAAGGAGGAAAATACAGTGGTAGAGGCAGAAGGGAGTGGGTTGAAAACAAGTTGTAAATCCGGAGCATAAAGTGGAGAGATTTTTAATCCAGGTTTAGTGAGAGTTGCTCTTTAACTACAGGTATACAGGGTATGTCAGAAATATTAGGCTAGGCATTGTTCTAGCTTGCTTTAAACTGAGATTAATGCAACTGAATTCCTTGGACTTGCAGCATTGTTAAACTGAGCTAAATGAGAAAAGAGTCAAGGCTGTTAATTTCAAAAACTTCAGAAATGCAGACAATGCCAGAAAGAAACTGAAGAGTTAAAGATCTTTTGCATTTGTTGTGTATTCTTTCAGGAAACATAATGGAGATGAAAGTCACAGACTCGAAAATAATTGTCCAACTATGAAACAAATAAGAAAAGGAGCAATGTAAAAATATGGTGCCTGGCTAAAACCTAATGATAGTTATTAATTCATGGGCTAATTTGACTTCCAAAGTATTTTGTTCTTTCCCTCTCTTCCCACATGTCTTTTGGGATGCAGTTAAAGGTCTTGGTCTTAGTTTTTACATTTGCTAACGTGCTGAGCTACTTCAGGTTGTCCTGACATACTGTTGCCCAGTGTGGTCAACAGAAAAAACAAATTTCAGGAAAATCTATCTTCACGTATGTGAAGCATTTGCCGTATTTTATGATTACAGCACTTCAGCAGCAGCACAAAACAATTTAATGAAGGTTGTTGTCCAGTGACAAAGCTGCATAAAAGAGTGGTGGTAGTAAGGAAACTCAGGAAGACAATGAGTATTTACAGTACAATAGTGTCTACAACATGCTAGAAATGTTTTCCAAGCGTATAAAGACTCTATTCATTTCCAAAGAGCTTGTTTCTTAAAAGACAGCATAAGGACAAAGCACAACAAAAAGCAACATATGGTATACAAAGCAAAATGACCAACTGATGGTTGCCAAAAATGAGGGGGAGGGGACTTCTGTCTCTTTATTTTCTGCTGGTTACTCTTCACTTGCTCCCTAACATGGCATTTCCAAGATAACTGATAACTTGTTTGTGTCAGTGAATGTTGGAAAAGAGCTTGACTGGTGACTAGGTAATTATGAGATAATAGTGCTTTGCAGTGAATGCAGATGAAAAGTCTTTCAAGTAACACCAGTCACGATGAGAATGTTGTGGTATAAACTTGATACAAGGTCACACAGTTTTTTGTCACCACTTAGATATGCATCTGGTATGTTTATTAGAAGTTTAAAAAAATGTTTGTCAATGAATAACTTTTCTGTTTTCATTAAGTAGTAATAATAGTTGCATTTATACCCTGCTTTATATATTTTGAGTACTGCAGTGGTAAGGTTATATATAAGCAACCAAAAAAGAATTTTTGAAGCCTGAGGAGGAGAGGGAATACAGAATAACAAGATTAGAGAAGTTTTATTCACAGAACAAAATCAGCTTAGAAATAAAGTTTAAATAAAAAATAATCTCATCTTCAGATAGTTTTGCTGTGATCAGGAAAAAAGTTCTGGGACTCCAGGCTGGTTTTCGCTGCTGCCAGGGGGCCACTTGGAAGCTACATGTGGTCCTGAGGTTGGTGGTGGTGTGAGGCATCAGTCAGACAGATGCATGTCCACGACAGCATCACAATTAAAATTCAGAACTTGAGGGCTTGTAGCATTTGCTGTCTTCCTCCTAGACCACTCCACCTCGTTCTTCAGCCTGACTGCTTTTACTGCACTTAAACCATTACTCACTGATCTCAACAGTGGCATTTTTCAAGCTTGCTTTTCATGCCAGCAAGTGAACTGTAACAGGTTTGCAGCTTCTCCAAATAAAACTAGAGAACTGTTTGTCTGAGTTGGATTCTCTGTTAAACTCACTTCCTTTCTAATCAGGACACACTGTACAATGTACACCCACGAGGCTATGCAAGTGCTCCTTTGTTGCATGCATGCTTTTTCCTGAGGTATGCAAAGGCTTGCCATGGTTTATCATCTCACAAATGCCTCCCCTGCCCCCTGTTTCTGCAAAGTGAGGAAGGGTCGCCCAGGAGAGGTGACCAGGAAGCTGTGGGGTTACTAACTGGCTGCACTAGTGCTGACCAGTACCATTATGGAGGAGTACACAACCTCAGGGTCCCTCCAAGTCATTCTGGCCAGCACAAGCTAAGGGGGTGTCACCAGTTTCCAAGATCCAGGCTTCAGCTCTCTGATATGCCAAGAGCTTGATAGTCTCCTATTACAGTATGAAGTGGCACATGGCCCTTGGGACAATGAAGAATGAGGCTCAGAGCCCTGAAAATAACCCGCAATACCCTGGACTACTTCCCAGCCTTCTTAGTGCTTGTTGATGCCATTGTAAAGTTTCCCTCGAAGTATTTGCTGAAATAACTGGATAATTTGGTGGTTTATCACTGATTATCAGAATGGTGTAATCTTTAAAAAACCTTTCATTTATAATCTGAGATTATAAGGCTTGTGCTAAATTACAAGAAATATTCTCAATTACTTTGTGTAAACTTGTGTTTAATATTGTTGTTTAACGTTGCGGGACTCCTCTGGGCTCTTCGACTAAAATTGTTTTTGCTTTCCTGAATCTGTCTGAAATGATACTCATTTGCTTCTCTGGGAATATAGCTATTTTTCTTACACCAAAAATATGGTTAGGATTGATCCAGAGAGATTTATACATATGAAAATATTTTACTCCTTTAATAATTTTATTAATATTTAATGAAAAATTAGTTATGCTAGTAAAGTACAAGACCATGTCTTTTTAACTGAAAATGCTGTTACCAGATGTCTACATCTCTAAGGCTATGGAAATGCATCAGAGCTTAGAAAACACTCACAACTGACTCATTCCAGTTTTGTCCTCATTTTAAACTTTGTACCATGGAAAGTTCAAAAGCTTTTTCCACATTGTTTGTGAGGTTTCTCCAGAGGGAGTATTTCTGGCTTTGGTTAGAAAAGAACTCCCTGTCTTGCTAAAGATTGACAATTATGTACATTTTTGGCCTCAAACTTAAGCAAGCCAGCAGGCCCTCAGGGTGCTCAAAGTTAAGATATGGACAGAAAGTTACTTCTAAATAACATTTTTTAAACACTATTTGAAATCCATGCACTGATAAAGCAATAAGGAGTTTTGGAAAAAAAATAAATCCTGTTTTATCCATACGTGTCTGATACAAATTTATCTGAACTGCTTTGGGAGCTTTTGTCTGTTTTGGTGCAGACAAATATTCCACCATGAGAACAAGGGACTCCATCATAAAGAAAATTCCTCCAGTGCTTCATAGTTCCACAGTCATAACATGACCTTTTCACTGCGCCTCTGATACGTGCTTCCTGCCCTTGTATCATCATGATTCAGCATCGTGACATGCTGAAATATCATCAAGGTGGAAACAATGCCGAGCAGTGTTAGGATGATGTGGCCTGCCATGATTATTTTGAGTGTACCTGATTTATTGCACATCATATTTTCTCTTTCCTCGTCTTTCAGCTGCCAGGCACGTAGTTCCCTCTTCTGCCAGTGCCTGGACTTTTATTTGGAAAAGAGAACAGGGTTGCCCTGAGGAGTGGGCAAGAGGAACAGTTTGCTCTGTGCCCCTTGGTTTGGGAAGCTTGAAAGCGCCTCAACTCGTTCATTACAATATATCCTTCTGTGTAATGGGTTGCAGTTTCTGCTTTTCTTTAATGATTTCCTAGAAACTATTATCTAGAGCTTTAGAGAGGAACTCAGAAACTGTTTCTGAAGCCATAAAGATGTATCTGTTGGAAGACTGGACATTTTATCTTTGAGAAGATGCAGTTTCTTTTCCCTTTCTCCAGCTGGCTTGCACAATTTCTGATATCTCTAAAATCTTTTTCGTATTGAAGCAGTTGTACCAGTAAGGTTCTAAGAAAGCAGTGAGCTTAAAATATTTACTCCTATGAAAGGAGAAACCTATCTCAGTAATTCACGAGAGGAAGGAAAAGATTATAGGGAGTTTTTGAGCTGTTAAGACTGTCCAGGTTTTATTCCTCAGTAAGACATAGGGGTTTGAATCTATTTGGTTTTTTATGAGGCAATTTGTGAAGAAGAATGGGGGCAGGCTTAATTTTTTTTTGTTTTCCAAGTGAGCAATGGTGTCCTCCCCCTTTTCTTTAACAATGAAGATACAATATTACAGTTCATGTTTTGTTAAACTATCAAGATAGCACATCTGTCCTGAAGAGCTCACCTTTGCCAGGGCTGGCTACAGACAAGCATTGCGAGCCTGAATCCTTAAGAGCCATCACTATCTAGGTGGATTCAGGAGAGCTGAGCACCGTGTTCTCCTGCACTCCCTGTTCCCTCCTCAGCCAGGACAGTGCCTGTGTATTCCCATGCACCCCTCTGATGTTTATCAGGATGCAACGTCCTGTTGCTCTCCTACCATTTCCCCCCTTCTTGTGTTCCCTACCCCAAGGGCTTTGTCATGCCTTTCTTGCATTTCCATCTGTCCCAAAGACACAGGCTTTTACTCCATGCCCTTCTGTTTGCCTTCAGTGCTCCTCTTGTGCCCTTCTGCAAGGTTTTCTTCAGTTGTGGTGCATTTAAGTCATGGCGTTGAGTTGCTGCCCCCCAAAAGAAGTGGTTCTGCTCCCTCCAGTAGCATGCTCCATAGCACCACACTTGTCAAGCCCTTTGGTGAGTCAGTTCAATAGACTAGTTTTCAGTTGGATTAACAAGTTGGATCGGCTTACTGAGTGGTTTGATGTGGTGCAAGAGAGGGTGTGGATCAGCAGGGCCAGGAGTCAGGCAGGGAAATGCAGGACCACCCAAGTCAGAATGGAAAGCTGACTCAGTCATGTCACATAACTTAGCTCTTATTTACTTATTATTTAACTTGACCCATTTTTGCTTTCTCCCCAGCTAGGAGAGAAGCCTTTCCTTTTGAAACTATTGAGATCCAAAGTGCAGGATATTCTGTACCAAGACGGGATAATGGCTAGCATCAGCTGATTCTGCTATCTAAGGATGCGGGGAGAGGTGTTTTAGGCTGTTGATTCTGTGAATAGCATGCCAGGGACTCACATTTTGTAAGCTGTTGTTTGGTTGGGTTTTTTCCTCAGGTTTTAGCAGTTGAAAAGGTTCTGTTTGTTGATTAAAATAGCTCTTGAGATTTTAGAACTGAACAAATGTTGTCTTAAAAATTGTCATATTGATGCACTGTTACTATGGTGGTGTTCTGTGTCTTCTTGTTTCCTATACTAACAAGTACAACCCTCGGTGCAAATACTGTTAGTCTAATACCAGAGTAGGATATTTCAGCATGTTTTGAAGCACTTCCCAAGCAACTTATACCAAGGACAGCTAATTACGAAAGCAGAAATGCTAGTAGTTGATATATGGTAATTTTATATCCTATATTAGTATGAAAAATGTTTGTCTTCCCCCTGCATGATCTAAATTGACATTATTCATTTTATCTCTTTCAGTGGTGTCCTGGTTTGAGTCAGGACATTCAGCTGGCATAGTGTTGTTAATGAATCCAGTAAAACATAATGCTGGAGTTGTACACTGGAGAGCTTTTACAAAGCAGTTCCTAAATATTAGGTCCCGGAAGATTAAACTTACCAGAAGTTTGTGCAAACACAGAGCTAAATATGAATTATTAACATCTTTGGTCTGTTCTCGGAGTGATAGTATGTGCTACAGAGCTGTAATTAGGGCTGGGTTTTGTCTAAGCCTTACTGTCATGCTGCATCTGTTTGTCACTGTTAGAATTGCTACCCCTGAACCTGTTCCTTGCTCACCCAGCTAGCTAATTAGTGACCTAGCGATAAGGTAGCCTTTATTGGTACTAGAAGAAATGACCTTTCATTTTTATGTAGAAGCAAAAAACAGGTCAGCAAGCAATTTACACATTCTTCATCCACCCACAGTTCAATGGAAGATCATAATGCTTATTTTCTCAGAAGGCAGATTTAACTTTTTTCCTTACTGTTTCATTAAGCTTAAGTTTTCTCCCTGGTATTATTCTGTCTCTCTCTCTTTTGTTGTTGTTGTTTTGTTTTGTTTTGGTTTGGGTTTTTTTTGGTTGTTTGTTTTTGTTGGTTGGGTTTTTTTTTTTTGGGGGGGGTCAACCTCTGACTGTGTCTAATACTAGGACCATGTTCAGGAGTTTTCATTAAAAAGCAGATTCTTTAAGAATCTTTAGGGTTCCTTAGATTACAGTTTCCTCACTGTGTGATACAGAGTTTGAACTGGAGGGGATAAGCAGAGACTAGATAGAGAATCTGTCCTTACCTATTTACCAAATGGTACATGTTGTTGAACTTTGGAACTTTGGTGGGAGGCAACACTCCTCCCTTCTGCAGACGTATCCTTCAATAAAAGCCTTGTGCTGTGCACAAAAGTTGTTAAGGGCTTGCTGCCATTTATTTGTTTTTTTTTTAATAAGCAGCAACTTATCAATGTGAGAGGCTAAACATGGCTAGCTCATAGACACACAAAGGCTTGTGTGTTTGGGGATATGCCAACTCTGCGTACCCCACCTGGATCCTGCCTTATTTTAGCTAGGGTGACCATTTCTTCCCTATTTTAAGAAATATTCCATATTTCATTTGTGACATGAGTAAAAGAAATGCCAAATCTATCTTTGTGGAGCAAAACTCAGCAGTGGATTTGTTAATGGAACCTTATTTTCACCTAAGAGACTGAATCTTTTAAGAAAAAACTACAGCATGATGAAACTAAAAAACAGTTCTCCCCCTCTGTTATCTTAGCATTAAATAGCACTGAATTGCAGACCTGGGATAAAAATCAATTGAGAACGTAGGTTAATGTGAGGGAATCTGACCCAAGCCTCTGATTTTGCATTTGCAGTCTGGATGAGGCACATCAGAAAGTAATCTTCAAAGGTTCATAAATGCCAATGTGTAACATCAAATGCTTGCCTGGTGCAGTGTATATTTTACTGCAAAGATTTAGTGAATGCTAAATGTGGGGCAAAGCTATGAAGCAAGGTAGCAAGCTTGTTTCCTTTTGTAAGCCTCCAGAGCTGCTAGATGGGATCCCTTCCAGAATGCTCTCTGGAAACTTTCATCTAGCCTCAGCGCTCTATAAATAGGGGAGGGCTTCATCCCCGAGGAGGTTTTGCAGTGCTGTGCAGCAAGAGAGTGCTGAGCTCTGAGGGAGGCAGCAGAAGGAGAGTTACAGAGCAGCGTGGTGGGACCAGGAAGGGGAATGGGATCTCCTTGAATGTGAGATGAGAATAATTAAGATGGAAGGCTTTTCCCAAAAACGTACTCACAGGGATAAATTCCCTTAGATCCTACACAGAAAGTACTGCTGGCAGAGTAGAAAATGCAGCCAAGGTGACCATCAGCTGCAAATGACAAAGGAAGATACCTGATATTCCCTCAATCAGTCAAAAAACACTCCTGAAGATAAGATCTTGTGCTCTCCAGAATGAATGGAGAAATGGTTTCACTGGGATCAGTGAAAACAGCAATAAATGCTGTAAGAATTACTGTAGTTCACCACGTAGAAATTTTTTAATTGCTCTGATGAACTGTCTTGAGTGACATAATATGCGACAGAGTAATCACAAACATAACTCTGGAGTAAGTCCCAAGAGCAAAACACTTGGACCTTTGTTTCTAAAAAATATGTAAGTATAGAAGAAAAGCAGCTGACTACTACAGAAGCTGGAAAAATCTGTCCTAAAAGTCTCAATTTTCATTAACATAGGTCCCTTGATTGTGACAGCAGATTAAAAAAGCACTGTCTTTTAATCTTTAGCTAGAGTGTATTTTCCAAGATTTATCTAGAGTTTAAATGTGGGGCAAACATTGTGTTGGGATCAAGTTTTAGGTATTATTTTCAAAAGAAACAACTTTGGATTGAAAAAGGAAAATTGCACTCTGACTTCTGATAGCTCAGCCTTGTGGTATTATCAAAATCCCAAGTATCTATACATTTGGAAGAAGAATACTCCATTACCTGTTTGATTATTTTGGCGAAAAAAACTGAAAATATAAAAAACAGGCTTAATTTTTACTAAGTACAGTAATTTGGGTCCAACAAAGCTAATTTGGGAGACAGCATTCGGTCTACAGAAGAATGAAAAATGAAATCAAACTCTTCCTGCTCACTGAGTGCATATTGAACACACTGGGCTATAGACAAGTTATTATTTGATCTCAAAGACCTTTGATACGCAATCTTTAAATATGTTTCTTCCTGCCAGCAGAGTTTTAGAGTTAAGAGAGATCTTTATTTTGTTGATATAAATATAATATGGAAATGACAATATAGGAACACTGAACCATTGCCCTACAAGATTATCATCCCTCTGCCTTGCTGAAAGTGTTATCCAGGTACAATTGTTTTAAAGATAAGCAAGATGTGCTTTCCATGCCAGAACAGTGCTTACATCTTTCAGTGTGCTACAGTTTATGGTAGAGTTTTAAAGTCATGCAACTCTGACCGTAGGTGGGCTGGAATGAATGATACAATGTGCTAATTATAAGGTAAATTACAAGAAAAAAACAAACAAACAAAAAAACACCACACACACAAAAAAACAAAAACTAAAACTGATGACAAATTACTTGGTCAAATGAATGGCTTTTAAATACACCATGACAAAACATGTACAAATGGGAGGGCATTTCAAATACTAGCATGCATTAGCTCCCAAACACTTAATTTGCTTTTTGATTCCAGTGAGAAAAGTCATGCTAGCCTACCCTAGCCTTCAACTGAACTGCCTACTGCAATCTCAAAGGCCAGAGTGGAAAGAGTTTTCTTAATGTAAACAAACCTGTTTACATGCACAAGAGAAGTGTAGTCACTCCGATGTTGGTGTAACCCCTCTGAGCAGCTTCACGGGAACCTTAAGGCTGTACTTTTGAAGCAGTGCACACGTAGCTGAGGTGTGTAGCATGCTTTTCAGAATATTTTGTTAACATTTTGCTAAGTACTGAAATACATTGTTCATAGATTGGTCTGGCTGCACACTGTGTTGGTGTGAGAGGACCTGAGAAGGAAGGGAGAGGCTAGAACTTGTTTCCAAGTGGTTTATTGGCTATTAAACTCTTACAGCCAGATAAAAGCTGCAGCAAATAACCTGATCCATGTGTTACGACAGTGCACAGTCTCACCTTCTCCCTCCCTGCATCGTATTTCCTATCTAGGTCACTGTGCAGAGCAAGGCTGTTGGTTTAGCAGATAATGTTTCCACACGTTGACCCAGACGTGGTGATGACAGGCGTGTTTTCAGGCTGTTTATGCAAACCACCAGTGTCCCAAGCCAGTTCCTGGCACGTATTTTACCTTTCTCCTTGCTGTTTTGGTGCCTAGTATGGCTTGCAGAGCCCTATGGATGGAAATCAGGTATACTGACATCTGAACAGCTTTGTAGATAGAGCCATCTTGTCGTCAGCCTGCCAAACATAAATTCCATCACTACCCTGCAACTGCTATGTAATTAAATGTTCTCCTGCTAAGCATACTCTGGTTTAACAAGTTTTATGAGGCATGGCAGCAAAGGGAAAGGAGAGTCCCCAAAAACAAGAATGGGCACAAACACCCCCTTGATAATCATCTTATTTTGAGACAATAAGGTTCTCGCTTGTCTAGAGAAGTGAACACAAGGTCTCCTTGGATCCCTTGTGAGAGTATTTCACTCTGATGCTTGCTAAGTACCAGGAGAAAGTGATTTTGCAGTTCTGAGTTACATAAAACTCGGTAGTAAAGACATTTGCAAGGAAGCGGTTTCTTTTGAGTGTGTGGCATATTGGTTTGAGAGTGCTTGAGAAGGAAGGAAGAGGTGAGAACTTGCAAATTCTGTGCTCTCATAAGCTCAACCCCAAACCCACCTACGCCACAGGACATATACTACACATATGAGTAGAGCATCTCCCTCTCCTTGACTTTGCCAGGGTCTAACAGTCAAGATCCCAGCACTTAAAGCAGCACCAAAACTATTTCTTCCTAGCTGCAAGCAACTAGGTTCATGAAAATTCCTGGTGCAAGAAGGCAGCTCAGCGGAACCGCTTTCTTGCCCCACTGAGGCTGAGAAATGCACACGTGCTGTGCATGGCCAGGACCATCCACAACCCCCTGCTCTCACACCTAGTTCCAGCAGGGAGGGACTGTGCCCCTGACAGTGTGCACAGGGTGGTGTGACTTTGTCCCCGCGGGGACTTGTATGCCACCTGTAGGTAAGGGGAAGAGGCAATCAAGGAGCATGTGGTGATGAGAACAGGTTGGGCACATCTGGAATCCCTCTGACCCTCTTGGTGTAGCTTGCACCAAACACAACGAGCCATGGAAAGCAAATGTCAGCTGCCTTAGCTTCTGGGTGTGTGGGGCAAATCACCACAGAGGTGTATAAGCCCATCTTTAAACTCCAGGTCTGTCGGCAGAAGAGATTAGCACTCGCCCAGCACTCAGGCACACACACCCCTGCCAGCTTTCCTTGACCTATTTACTAGCAACGAACTAGATGCAGAACAGACCTTGCGTTTCAACTGCTTGAGCTAGCACAGCTCGCTTCAACTCCAGAGTGTTGAGGGAAGCATGTACAAACAGTTTTGCTGACAAACCTGGGAGGGTAGTGGTGGTTCGTAGGAGAATGGTGTAGAGTCAGGGTGGGGTAGACTGGGGCCTTAACCCTTCAACTACAGCTGAAGAAGACTTGTGTCTCCAGCCTGATTGTGGCCATACAGCTGTGTACAGGCTATGACTGCCCAAGCAGGGTTTAGACAAGGGCTGTTCTTTCCCTTCCTCTCTCCTTGCCACCCCAGGAGGTGCTGCAGCTTCCTCAGCAGTCTGCTTACACCTCCCGTGACTGCCCTTGTCTCTCCCAGGACTGAGCACTGTGTCCTCATGCAGGGGCTGGCCAAACCATGCTGAGCCAGCTCATGTCTGGTGATTGCTGCAATACACAGCACCAAAGACAGGGCTCTGTGCTGTCCCCAAGATGGGACAAGGATCAGCCTCTGCTGCAGCCCCTCTGTTCACCTTAAGCTCTTCATCTATCTGGGTCCTGTTGCAAATGCCGAATTAAACCCTTAATACCCCTGAGCTGGGATAGAGGGTTAAATCAGATGAAAGATTAGAGTACCTGAGCAGGATATATGTTTAACTAAGGGTCCTGAGCTTAAACTGAAGTCCCAAATGTCCTCAGGCAGCTGGCTACACCCCTGGTGGTACCAAGACTTGCTAGGTGGCTGCCCATGTGAGCTGCTGGCCAGAGCTGCTGCTCTCTGGGCAGCTTGACACTTGCCTGTTAAAGACCAGGACACCAGCCTCATTTGGTGGACATCCTAACCCACCGGCAGCAGAAACTGGCACATGAAACACTTTGCAAAACCCTGCAAACTGGAGGAAGGTGTCTGACCTGCAGAAAGCAGTGGTATTCACACACAGCCTGCTCTTCCAGACACAGCCAGTTTCTTGCTTCTCCCCTTTTCGGTCCTCCAGGCAATTTTTGAGGTAGCCATCAAAGCACATGCTTGAGGTGCTGGCAGAAGACTGAGGCCTGTGCAAGCAAAAAATATGGTCTGTACACAAGAAGTCTGGGAGGTCTGGCACATAGCACCTTCAGTTTGTACATCCCAGGAAAAACGAAAACACAGTAAATAAAACTGCTTGTTTTGGCTCAGGTGACTGGAAATTGAGACTAGGAGTGTGAGTTAGTATAATTTAATTTCCATTTCTCTGTCTTTTATAAGCTATAATGTTCATGTTGATTTTATGTATCTCATAGAATCACATCATAGAATCATAGAATGGTTTGAGTTGGAAGGGACCTTCAAGATCATCTAGTTCCAACCCCCCTGCATGGGCAGGGACACCTCCCACTAGATCAGGTTGCTCAAAGCCCCATCCAACCTGGCCTTGAACACTTCCAGGGATGGAGCTTCCACAGCTTCCCTGGGCAACCTGTTCCAGTGTCCCACCACCCTCACACTAAAGAATTTCCTCCTAATGTCTAACCTAACTCTCCCCTCTTCCAGTTTTGATCCATTACCTCTTGTCCTCTCACTACAAGCACTTGTACAAAGTCCCTCCCCAGCTTTCCTGTAGGCCCCTTCAGGTACTGGAAGGCCCCTATAAGGTCCCTCCAGAGACTTGTCTTCTCCAGGCTGAACAACCCCAACTGTCTCAGCCTGTCCTCATACAAGAGGTGCTCCAGCCCTCTGATCATCTTCGTGGCTCTTCTCTGAACTTTCTCCATGAGCTCCATGTCCTTCTTATGTTGGTGGCTCTGGAACTGGACACAGTACTCCAGTTGAGGTCTCACGAGAGCCGAGTAGAGGGGCAGAATCACCTCCCTTGACCTGCTGGCCATACTTCTTTTGATGCAGCCCAGGACACAGTTGGCTTTCTGGGCTGCAAGCACACATTGCTGGCTCATGTTGAGCTTCTCGTCCACCACCACTCCCAAGTCCTTCTCCTCCAGACTGCTTTCAATCCATTCTCCACTCAGCCTGTATTTGTGCTTGGGATTGCCCTGACCCAGGTGCAGGACCCTACAGTGGGCCTTATTGAACTTCATGCAGTTCGCACAAATGACTTTCTCAATCTTCATAGGCTTCAGTTTTAATCTCCTTTTAAACCTTGATATATCCATGTTATTTTTAGTCTTACAAATTATTTTTGGACATTACCTACAAAATATTGTCTTTTTTTAGCTAGCCTCACAACCAAAACTGTGCCAAACTGTCCTTGTTTTATACCTTCATTGCTGCAACATCCTTTCTCTGGTTGTGAGATGCATACATGTCTGGCCTGCAGCTACTTATTCACAGAGCTGCTGCAAAAGTTGTTCTCTTTGCTTGCCATTTTGTCACCGCTTTCCACTGACATTCTTATCTCAGTAGGAGAGGTACACAACCCAATTTATACAAGCCCATTTGTATCATGGCTGATGGTATTACCCTATACATGCAGATGGACTTATTTGCACACTCACAGCAGGTGGAGCAAATTTGCTGCACTCCAGGTTGCTGCAGGAAGGAGCACAGCCCAGAGGTGTCCTGCTGCTGCAACACCCCCAAGCACACACCCCTTGGGCTCACCATGAATGGGCCATGGGCCATTGAATTGCTGGCAGCAGCTGTTTGTTTCCAGCACCACCTTTCCTGGTATCCCAAGGCCCCATCACTGTTGCATCAAGGATATGCACTACTCCTATGATGGGCAGGAGAGTGAGGAGCCCTGGCAAAAGGCAGCGGCAGGGTGCCAGAATTGCCCTGCCACCCCCAGAGCAAATTCCTCCTGCCCACAGTCTAATTGCTGTGAGCTCCACATTGCCTCAAGAAACAGGTTGTCAAGGTGAGACTCTAGGCCAACGGACCTGATTTTCATTAGTATAATCCACAATGGGCCACTCAGAAGCATCTGCACATTCAGGTAGCCCAGAGCCCTTTCTTCCCTGGTAGGCCACCTGCTAGGATCCTACATTCTCCTTCACCAGCTCTCCTGCCTCTGCTGAGATGTTGTGCAAATTATCTGGGGGCATATTTCAAGGACCAATATGGTGCTGATCTGCAGTTTTTCTAAGGTACATTCTATGCATATGGAAGTACTGTACAGCTGCTCTCAACAAGTACAGATTGAGTTTCCTCTGATTTTAAACCATGAAACACAGCTTCTTGTTTTTGTTTTTTAAGCCTCCTGAGCCTATCTCGGTTTGCTCTATGATGAAAATACAGGGTGAAATCACACTTTCAAGGAGATGCCCCATACTGTCTCATACCTACATTTTCTCCCTGTGACTTTGTGCTGTCATACTTCGTGCCTTTCACTTTCAGGAGATGCTCCCAGTGAACATCCACTTTCCAAACACTCCTTAGACCCATCCACAGCCAAACTGGCAATGGCAAGGCTGCTGGTGTCCTGCTGCCCCTTGGGCTGGCCAGGCAGTGATACCACAGTGCTACCACAATTCTAAATGGGTATGACACTAATTGGTATCACATACAGAATACAGCTGATTTTCTCTGCTTGCTGCAAAGAAGATTAACTCACATCTTAAAAATTAATATAAACATGCATAGGGCCTGGATTCATGCAGATCCCAAGCCTGATAATAATAATGAAAGAAAATATTATAGATTTTTATGAGAATTCTGTTCCCCTGTCACACAGAATTTGCTTTGCAGGCTAATCTAGGGCGTCAATGTACTTCGTTTTCTTTTAAGATAGTAATTTCTTTCCTCCCCAAACTATATTGTAATGCTAGTATTTTACAAAATATAAACATTTAGACATTTTAGCTTGTCTATGCTAGAAAATGGTACTGTTATAACAGTGCAGAAGTAATCATCCCCACCTATTGTGCAGACAGCATAAAGACATTTTGTAATAGAAGAGAAATTCCCAAATAAGAACTGGAAGAAATTTAGCATTATAAGTCACCTCTCTATCATCCAAAGTAGGGCTTCTGCCAGTATAAACTAGTTTGGTTGCAAAACATCACAGTTCTTACTGCAATTATTATACTAGGAAAACGAGTAGATCCAGACTGCCTAAAAAAACATGACTGCAGCAGCCACCAATATCCTGAGGACCTGTTACACCAAAGTCAGTCCAGTTGTAACTCTTTACTTCATTGAAAGTTATCCCAAGAATGACTTTGTCCTACGGGACTGGATTCTCTTTTGTAACAAGAACGTAGAATGCACTTCTAGTAAAATCACACACTCCAGGAAATAGGTAAAAATTAAAAAAAAAAAAAAATTATGGCTTGGGAGGGGCTGTGGGGTGAAAATGAGTCATTTCTGTATTGCTGCAGGAATTCTGCCACTCCAGGAACTATCCAACCTCCCACTAGCACGCTGGCCTCCTTATTTTGCAGGCTGGTGAGGTTTTTGCAGCTCCAGGTGGCCTCTTTTTCCCTTCTAGGTAGCATAGCTAGGCCTCACGGTCAACACAACAGTTAACCAGAACTTTTTTTTAGCTGGATAAATGTATCTGCATGAAGGCATTGTGTGGTACATGTGAATGCAGGCGGGGTGGAGGTGCAGGCTGGGCAGCTCATGGCACAGGGCTGAGGCAGCCACATGCCAGGCAGGAGGAACTCGCTCCCTCCTGGCATGTCAGCAGTGGAAACGTACAGCACGTAGGGCACAGCAGTGCTAATCCCTCTCACACCACTTCCCAGCCCCATGCTTTGGCTTCCAGCAGCGCTCAGGTGGCCTCCTGAGGGGTGTCCCAGGTTACCTGCAAATGGATGGCCTAGGGACATCCTGGGCACCTGGCCCCACACTCAGCCTGGGCTCTTCCCCCCTTTGTGAGTCTTATCTGAGCTCTCCTTCCATCTGATCTGCTGTGGCATTTCTAAGCTTGACAGAAATAAAAGCACTATCTTCCTTTCATCAGGAGAAATGGACCTACTTCTGGACATTGAAGCAGCAAGATATAGGGAATGCTAACATGAGGCAAGTTTGGCTCTCACCATTGGCAAAGTAAGCAGCAGGAAAGGTGGTGGCCTTGCTACATATTTTAGCTAGAGCAGAGATCGGGAACCTGGAATGGGAAGGTAAAAACTACTGTCCCTGGTCCCACCTCTGCTAGTTCCCCCTCTGTGATGGTAGTAGGACAGCACACCCAGCTCTCCAAGGTCTTCTTCCAGCTCCATTTCTTGACCATTTCCATCTTCCTGTGAGTGGTGTGATCCTGTCTCAGTCCTGGCCATTTATCCTTGGAATGGCAAAAGTCAACTTTGCTGGCTCAGCTGGGGACCCCAGAGAAATAGCTTTGGCCAGACCGACCCAAACAGGTGCCCTGAAGTGTAGTGTTCCCTGAGTCCACTCTACCAAGGACCATGCATGGGCTTGGGATGTTTTGGTACCTTCATTTACAGTTACTGACAACCCACTTGACTTCATATTGCAGCTGCCTAAGAAAGTGCATATAGTCAGTTACTGGACCTCACCTAAGAGGACGGTAACATACAAAACTGATTTAATTCAGGCCTTTGTACTTGTCAGTCAGAGGTTTTGCATGCAGCTGAGTGGTGCTCAGACAGCATAGGCAATATTACCTTCTCATGCATTTTCACATGGCTCTAGCTTTGACAGTCATTGCTGTTTCTTCTTAGGCTTGGAATGCTTTCTAGAGATGTTGCTCTGTTGCCAGGGTGTGTGCAGCTCTGCAGGATCAATGGCAAGGAGACCCTGCTTCACAGGCTGGCTTCTGGCAGGTGTTTCACATGAAGTCAGCTCAGACCTGAGTTTGTGTTGGACATGACTCAGAGCGTGTCCCTCATCATGCTGGGCACTGTGTAGGCACATGTATCTGTGCCAAGCAGGTGCAAATCACTGCCGTTCATGTGTGGAAATGACCCTGCTCAGGTAACGGGCTGTGTCACTTGGAGTGTTTTACCTCCATGGAGGATCATGCCTTGGGTTTCTTTTCACTCCTCTGTTTGGGTGCAGAGGAGTTTGTTTTAACACGTCAGCTTGAAAACTTCAGTGGGTTAGAAGGTGCTTCACAGGCAGCACAGCTGTCCTATCTCAACACCAGCAGCCTCCAGGGGAAGGGTAGAGTGGCCAGTGAGGTACAGGCACCCTACAGCTATGGGACTCCACCTGTGTGGGTGAGTTAACCACCTTTGCAGTTATTGTAGAATAGGGCAAGGTTTATGCATTTCAGTGTCTGCCCTATGCACATACTACTAATTTGTTAAAAGCCTGATGGTTATTCCCCTTCACCTGTTGCACCCAACTGCTGTTTATCCTAATTTGGCATTTGGAAAAATCTTGTCACCCAAATTCTATTAGCAGAAGGTGAAAACAAGCAAGGAGGAAACAAGGACAACTGCATATATTCTATGTGGGTAGATTACTCATTATTTTCCTGTGGAACAACGATAGATGTTTTTCTTACTTAAAAAGAAACACAACACAAACAAACAAACAAAAAGAAAAAACCCTCCAAAACCCCAAACCACCAGCAACCCATCCCAAACCTCTGACTACCTACCAGCTTCAGCTACATCAGCCATCCCAGCTGTATGCACGTAGCTGTGTGATGCCCCTCCCCAAAGCAGGGCACATTCCAGTTACTTGGCTCTTTGGGATTAACTGTCCCTTTCATCAAGTTGGCTTGGACTACTGTTGCTGTTGATCATGCAATACAGATCTTCCTGAGAAAGGCTCTCAGAGTATTGATTACAAAAGACAGCCATTTTGATGACCATTACATAACAAAATCTGATCCCTTGATGTTGCAGGTAGTTGTTGCCGTAGATAGGAACTGTTTATTGATCACAGCCAGATATGAAAATATGCATCCTTTATGCTAAGGGATGTTGAATATCTAGTGTAGCAAGATGAAAGTCATGGTTTATGCCACTTGGGGGAAAGAGCTCTGCCAGAGCGTGGGAGGATGTATGTTATCTGACATCCTACCTAACATGTAGCCGCTGAGGGCAACAAGCAGAAGGAGAATTACAACGCTTCTGCTTGTGAAACATCATGCCTGAGAAGCAGAGGGTTTTGGATTTACCCCCACCTCATTGCAGGTGTCTAAATGAAGCATTGGTGTCAGGAGCAGAGTTGTTGTGGATGTTACGTCAGAGAGAGACACAGTTCAGATTTTAGGAAGGATAAATTGCTTTCTGCAGGCACCTCCCTCTCTCTCAACCACAGAAGACAAGTTACGCTCCTCACCTGGGAGGAGTCCAGCTGCAGTGAGGGAGCAGGGTGGCAGAAACACTGCCTGAAGGGAAGATACTGGTTGTTTTTTGGGGACACTCTTAAGGAAGGGAAGGGGGAAATCCCCAATGATTGGCTCAGGATTTATCAGGGTAGGGATGTGAGGACAGCCACAGCTGGCAGCAGTCAGCATGTACAGCAGATCCTGTTATCTCCAGCCCAGAGGTGTGCTCAGGAGGAAGGTTGTGCTGGGACAATCCCCATGAGATAAGAACCTCCTGTGATGCCAACCCCAAAGCTATGCTGATTTACGCTGGGATGAAAATAGCCCTCAGAGGTTTTACACTAATGAAAAAGGTCAGCCAGGCTGGGACATCAGGGCCAACATATAAAGGAGAGGGCAAAATAGCAACTTTTCTTCTTGTGTGCTGAAGCTCTGCTCCAAAGATAGACTCCTGAACTATTTATTGGGAAAACTGTGTGTCTCCTCTGCCTAGGAACAGGTTTACCGCTGAATGCTGTCACCATTAGAATAGGTATTGGATGATTTTTAGGAACAGTGGCTCAGGCCAGGATTGTACTGTGCTAAGGGGAGTTTAAAATCTAGCCCTGTCACATATTCCCTGCCTTCCAGGAGCTTGCTCACAGTCTGTTCCCTTTTAACACTTTCTGTGAAAACTGTCCAGATCATCTTCTCAAAGCCCATGGGACTCCTTGGTGCCAGCTGAGCTTACACCCATGTAAGCTGCAGAGAGGGACAAGTTCAGTGCACATCCTTGATGCCGATATGTGCAAAGGCAAAGTCAGCTTTCTCTTCCCCAGCAGATGCTGCTTTCCTGAGGGGCAGGGGGACACCCTGCTGGTAAACACTCCTTCCTCTGGCCACAGAAAGCTGCTGCCAGCATGGAAGAGGAAGAGCAGAAAGGGGGCGGCTTCAAGGAAGATTTGGAAAAGCTCCAGTGATTGCAAGGCCAGTACCATAGTGAAGAAAAAAGGCAGGTGGTTCATTAAACCTGGCGTGGCCAGCAGTGCCAAGGTGACAAAGGGCATTTTCCTGGCGGTCAGCCTGGAGCTTGGGGGAGGGGTGGGCAGCTACATGTCAAGGCAGTGGAGGTGAAAGTGTGCTTCGCTATGAACACATGTAGAAAGCCAGTCCCTGGGAGATGATCAATGGCTTTGGAGGTCTGAGATTCTCCAGATATGTTGGCATGATTGACAGAACTCGCAGTCCCATTGTCTGATCCACACTCTCCTCTGCCCCTTCTTCCAAGCACCAGGCTTTGCAGTTCATAAATCTGAAAGAGTGCTTCTGTGATGTGCTTCAGCATCTGGCCATCCACCACAGTCAGCTTTTCAAAATACACATTTCTCTCCCCTAGTGAGAAAGGCAGCTGGCCCACTATGGATGTGTAGCCATAACATAAATAATCAACACTGCTGCATGTCTCCCCTTCCTCTTCCTCTCCCCATGAGCCTGTGTGCACCTTCCTGGCAACTGCACTGGCACATGTGTTTCAACCAGACCTGGTGCTTACTCTGGTAGGTCCCCACAGCCACTTGTGCCACCGCAGCAGAGAGCACAGCATGCTGCAGCTTCAGGGCAGAGAGCATTGAGGTGGCAGGGGAAGAAATGCCACATGTGGGCTCAGCAACCTGCCTGCCACCAAGCCTGCTTGTTCCCTGTTGCCTTGGTCGTGGAAGCACCTGGTCTGGAGAAATGAGTTTAACTACTGTCTAAGGTCAAAATGAAGAGTGCCTTTGGAAAACTGGCAATTATTAAGCAATGCCTGGGGCAGCTGGAGAAATAGAAGAGGATTTTATGTTTTGTGCAGCACTCTGGGAAAAGGGAGTGACCTTCCTCGAGGGCTGGGAGACAGGGATTCAAAGATTTGCCTCCCAGTCTGTGGAGCTGGTGAGACACCCACTTGTGTAAGACCAGACTCCAGAAACGCCTTTCTGGGACACAACCAGCAGCTGCTGCAAGGACAGGAGCAGGAACAGAGATGGGAATTGATCCCTTGGAGCACTGAGCCTGGCCTGGGCTGCTGCAGGCAGCCATGTGGGACAGGCTGTTTGGAAACTAAATACACCTCATACTGAAGATCAGCAATATTTGTTGCTGTCTTCCCCTGTGAGAAGCCTGTTTGATCATGCCTCTGGTAGCCAGGAACTTTCCTCTAATTTCAAGACTCGGTCTGTTGATGGCCATTTTGCATGCTAATATTTTTGGGTCAGATTGTCCTTCAAGTTGAATAGTTTGTCTTTTTCCCTCCTGTCCCCCTATGGTATTAATGGAGAGAAATCATAAGCTCTCTCATCCTTTGCTTTGCTGAAATTCTTCCCATGTCTTACAGGACAGGCTGTATGTTCCCAGTAATTTTCCTGGACGCATCTTCACAGCACCTGTTCAGTTTGAAGGTGCTATGAAGATAGCAGAGCTAACAGGAATTGTATACAGTATTCCAGATGAAGTTTCTCCAGTGCCTTTTTTACAATGCTATTAGCATAATTTCTACCTCTTTTCCATCCAATTTTTACTGCAGCATTTGACTCTATTTATTTAATTTCATCTCTCAGGGATCTCTGCCTATGATATCCATAACTTTTTGAGAACTGGCAACACCCTCTAGCTCTCTGCTGTTGACAGATTTCATCACACATCAGTCATGTTTCACAACACTCCTGTTTTTTTAATATCTAAACTGTCAGTAAAAAGCTGAAAAAGCTGAAAGCCCTAAGACTGGTCTTTTTGGGACCCCCTTATTCCAGCACAGCACCTTTCCAATGTTACTTACGTTCTTCCCTTCAGGCAGTTACTCACCACTTTACAATTTGCCTGTTAATCTCCATCTTCTCCAGTTTGCCTTTTAATCACCTAGGCAGTGGCACTGAATCAAATGCTTTACTAAAGTCCAGTAGGTGAGACCTACCATGCTTCCTCTGCCAAAGAGATTGGGTTAGCACATCTAAGAGAGGTAATTGTTTAGTTCGGCATGATCTGGTTTTGAAAGACCCATCTTGAATCTTATCCCATTTCCCAGTTACTCTTTACATGCAATTTGCAATTATTCATTCCTCTGAAATTGTTCCTAAGGTCTCAATATGCAGTTGGCAGCTATCTGGTGAGGACATGTTCCATACACTTTCTCATAAATTAGATACTGGATTTTTGTGTGACAAATCTAAATAATACGCTATGCCTCTTTGTGCTTTCATCAGCTGTTAAGATGGTCTATTTTTAACGCTTAGTTTATCAGTCAGGTGCATGCTTTCTTCCTGAAGCTGTAGGCAGATTCACTGACATTATTCAGTAGCTTCTGTACAGGTTTTATGTGTTTTTATGTATTTTATGCTTTACTTCTCAACTTGTTCACTGTGTGAATGCTTTATGCCTTCAGGCTCTGGGCAGAATGGGTTGGAAAATCTGCAAAGAGTTGCTTGACTGACTGTAGAATATAAAACTAGTGTTTGAAAGGGGAGAGCAAAACAGCCAGGGTAAATTGTTTCTCCTTGAGGTCACTCAGGTTCTTGTAGACCTGCACACTCAGGTTCTTGGGGAGCTGCAGTGTTGCAGGAGCAACTCAATGTCAGGGGAATAGAGGAATTTGTTTTCATCAGGGAGGTAGTTTCCCTGCCAAGCTGGCAGCAACTATAGGTGAAGCCGTAACAGGAAGCATTTTCATAGTCCCCTGTGCTGGGAGAGGAATCCTCTACCAATGACTGAATGACAGAATACTGACCTTCACCTTCTGATCCCTTTCCATCTCCTTTCTGCCATCTTTTTTTTTGTTGGTGGTTTTGTTTGTTTGTTTGTTTGTTTCCAGTTGTGGTTTTTTATTGTTTGGGGGGGGGTGGGGTGGTGGGGGTGGTTTTTGTTGGGTTTTGGGTGTTCTGGTTTTTTTTTCTTGTTTATGGAATTCTTGTAACTTTAGAACTATAGCAGTGTTCTTTACAAGCTCTCCAAACATCTCTTCTTTACTCTAGTTACCAAGATGCTAACTAGCAGTGAACACATGTATGCTGAGGATTTGCACATTGCAAGGGCAGAATTCACAAGGTGAGAAAAACAAGTATTGTGTAACACTCAGTTTTCCAGCACAGCAAAGATAAGTTTTCCTTCAATCCTCAAGCTGTTTGCCACAACCATTCTGAGGATCATCTCCACAAGCCAGCTGAGTCATGGGGGATTCTGGAGGAAGTTAATTTATAGCTTTCATCCTGCATAAAGCCTCTGTGGTTCATGGGTCTAACATCTAGTGGGCTCTCTACCAGTCAGCTGATCCACTGTGTTCCATTCATCACTGGGAGGAGAGGGAGAGATTCTCTGAGGTTAAGCATCTAACTTAACAGCCCTAGTGGGACGCAGCCCAAGGTAAGAGTTAGAGTGGATGCTGAAGGCTAGCCTAGTGATAGAGTTTGCAAGTGATCCTGGTGTTGGAGGGTGTGTTCCCCAGTCATGACAGGAAACAGCAAAGAAAATACCTATTTGCAAGGGTGAAGGGGAGGTCAGCAAGAGGAACATTGCAATTATTTGCTAGTATGGGGCCCCCAGTGTTCTCTCTATACAGGAGGATACAGGCACGAATAAGCTGAGAAAAAATAGCCACAGCCACATGGATTTAGAAACACCCCAAAAAACTTTCTGCCTTTTAAATTCTATTTCAAATTCCCTGCATAAATGCTAACATTTCACTGCCATGGGTGTTTATGGGATGGTTAAGGCACAGTAATTCATGTTTTGAAGGGTGCTGTGTACTTGTACTTGAGATATTGCTGTCATATATCCAGTCTAATCCACTTCCATGCTGCCAGGTACATAAGGCAGATGTTTGTCATCACCAACTAGTTCTATCCCAGACCAGTCCCATGAAGATGTTCAAATCACTGACTTGCAGTGTTGCTGCTTTAGTCATTATGGTGTTTCCTCATGTTCCTCAGGGTCACAATCCCTCCTTTCCTCTTCATGTTGAAACGCAGCTTGTTGAAGGACCTGGTTATCTGGCACTCTCAAAACATAGCCAAGGTCAATCTGTTTTCTCCACTGTACTGTTTGTACAGCTGTGGGTAATCACGCAAGCTCTGAAATCTCAGCATTCCTTTTGCTCTCTGGCTGCTTTTTGATCACTGTCCCCCGCAGACATCCCTACTGAAAACACTTTGATTTCTGGGGAATAGACAAGTTCTTCCAAGACATCAACTTGTACAGGTGTATGTGTAATGTATTTTTAATAACGGTGGCTCAAAAGAGCTCACAGGGAATCTTAGCGTTGATGTGGATGACTTCCATATGGGATGTATACTTGTCATGGAAACAAAGAGTCCACTCATTTTGATATAATATACTTAGACCAGGGAGTAGAGACATGTATGTCAAGTAAACGTATCCCGCAAAGCCCCCGGCTCCAAGCTTACTCTGTGCTGTATATTAACCATACACAGCCCATGGTAAAGTTAGAAACCATTAATGAAGGCATTTAGCATTAAAAAGGCATTAGGATTAATGTTTAGGTTGTTAGTTTTCTAAATGAGTATTGATTCTTTGGGATTTTTGTTGACGTAAACAGATTTTCTTGCAGGACAGGAAAATAAGAACTTCATGCTGACTTTTTAAAGGTGAGGTTACAAAGGCATATCAAACCTTTCTTAGTTTGCTGTCTGGGCCCTTGGTACTGTGACAGAACGATATAATGTTCAGTCTGCAATGAGCACGGTTTTGTTATTATTTCAGTTTTCCAGGTTGGAGCTGATCAGCACAGCAGACAGGGAGCGCAGGGCCAAAACTTTGGAGACACCTGGTCAAGTAACAGACTATGACCAGGCTACACGCTTCATAGAGGAGTTGTTCTGTCTTACCATCCTCAGCATCTTCAAGGTCATCACCCATGACACAAAATTACATTCTTAGACTAATAACTTAACAAGGTCTTCTCCAGCTCATTTTCAATGGACAAAGGCCTGTAGCACTACTGTACTTCATCTACTTGTCTTGAATTCTCTGTTATGATGCAGCTCTGTGCCTTGACCAACACATCTTTTATCTTTCTACAGAGTATGAGGAGGCTCATGAGCCTCCTGTAGCACAGACGTAGCTGTTGGTGTGACAAAGTCTGTTGGTGTGATGCCAAGACACTGTTCCTAGAGCACCTCAGTACAAAAAAGGCAGAACTAACATGGCATTGGCAGTTAAACAACAAGGTGAAACCTAGTCAGTACCAGTTACTGTGACCCTGTGGAGTAGAAGAAACTTGGATGAAAGTAGCATCTAGGTGCAGGAAGGTATAAAGATATGTTGATGGAAGACCACCAACACACTTTTAAGCAAAGGCTTCTCCAGTGCAAATCTGTAACAGGTACCCCTACTCCTGACCCTTCCTAATATGGTTAGCATAACTAATGCCATTTTATAAGGCAAATGCCCATTCTCTGTGAGTCATCTGGCCTGCCTGGAAGGTTCTGCACACCAGGCAGATTTCTTCTCCCTCTCCCTACCAGCCTCAAGGATCCTGGGCACTGGGCTGACTACTCTCCTCCTCACCAGCCTTGAAGGTCCCAGTCATCCAGCCAACCAAGTTGTGATGACCCCATCACAGAACAGGGAAGTGTAGCAGCATACGGAGCACTGTCTATAAAATCAAGCTGTTACAAGTCCTAAGTGGGACTTGGACCACAACTGCTGCTGGACAGCAAAGCCCACAATCCCCCAGTGGTCAGGGATGCCTCCACTGTCAACTGCTTCCTCCAAGGACTGAGTGAGTGACTTGCATTCTTTTACATGTTTCAAGTTTATATTATGATTGTTATATTGATACTTCAAGCCAAGTATTAATATTTGACGTGATCTGCAGAGGGTCCAGGTAATTAGGAACTGTAAGTTAACCTGTGCTACAGATTTTGTGCTATGCTACTTATAAAATTGTACTACAGTGATTCTGATTATAAAAATCCTGTGCTATTCCAGTCATAAAATTGTATGCTATGCATTCTGTTAAAAAATAAAGCTTTAATTGTAACTACATCTTCGAGCCACCATCATTCTGCCCAGGATCCCTGTAGTGTTGGGTGGCAAAAACCCTTTCATGTAAAATCTGTGCTGGCCCAGCTGGGAATAAATCAACTAGAAGAAGTTCCATACATACATCTGGTGCAGGTGTAGCTATTTTTGTAGCAAGGGAACCAGATTTACTGTGGTGTAAATATATCAAATAGCTCATTCTCCAATCTAATAAAAAGCAACAGATGGCTCTTCAGCTCTGCATTGTGGAAGGGGAGTGGCCAGCCACAGAGAAAACAGTCTGAAAAAGTCAAAGGTCTCTGAGACCAGCAGCACCAGCAGAGTGCATGCTCAGGAGGGCACTTGTTAATCTCCATTTTTTTCCCCATAATCCCCATAGCCTCTATGCAATGTTAGTTTTGCAGAAGCCAGAAGGTTTGTGCTGAAGCATGTAGGAGGGATGGGTATTTAGTTTGTTTCTTTATCCCACAGAACAAGGGAAGCTTCTTGTTGGGGTTTCGAGCCTGTCACTGGGAGTGGTTAATATGAGGTGTGCACGGTAGCTTATGGCAAGAAGGTTTCCCTAACCTGTCATTTCTTGTGTGGGTGTGTATTGCCCCGGAGCAACCTTAACTGCTTTTTTAACAGAACTTTTTGGTGGGAATTATAAGGAAAGCATTTCTCTAACTACCTGAGCATTGCTGTGTGGTTTTGGCCCTACCTATACCGCAGCATAAAATATTCTGTGCATTGGGAATTCTCAAGACCTGATATTCATCTCAGTGGCACCCAATTTAAACAGAATTATTCCTAATTTACATTGGCATGAGTGAGGGTTTTCCATATATAATGTAATATTTTGCCTCTCTCAGATGTAGCACAAACACCATTCTCAGACTCCTTCTTACAGAGACTTAACTGCAGATGTATCAGATTTTAACACTTTTACTAAGTGCCATTACCTCCAAACTGCATCACTGAAGAGGACCAAAAGGGCAAAGGAGAAAAATTTATGTGGCACTGCTTACCCAGGGGGTACTGAGGGCTTTAGATACTGAAGACCATCTGAGTCTCTTTGAGGTTGGTAGGGTTCAGATGACAAGACTTAGTTATGTGTACACAAAAATATGCAAATTCTGCTGTTATGTGATTGGATTTACCATTTCAGATGAGAACTGCACCTTCAGCCACCCTCACTTTTGTGACTCCTATAGCTGAAGGAAATATTTTGGTTTTGCTTTGTTTGCAGCTCTTACTCCATCAACATCTTTTCCTAAACTACAACAAACTATAACTTTAGCCCATACCATTTCTTTGTCCTGCCACTAAGGCAGAAATGTGCAGCATTTCCTTGTGTGGGCAAAACTGAAGTAGCTGGAGATATAAAGGATCATTATCACTTCAGTTATAATTTGTGAGGGGCTCAGGCACACAGAGGGGCACGGGAGAGATGAGGGAGAAGCGTTAGTCTCTGCACTTCACTTCTACTGCATTAAGGGTGTTGGTGTTGATGTAGATGTAGAAGTAGAATAAAGATATTCTCACTTTAAATTCCTCCAAAGCAATTCTTTCATGTGGTTGCCTCAGTAGAATGAAGTCTTTACGAAACAGCCAGCACACCCACCCAGACATAAGCCAGGGACTAACTGTTCATGTTTAGAAACAAACTTTCCCCATGGGCACATTATTCATAGCCAGTCACTTGCCAGTTTTCTCTTGGAAGATAGAAACTAAACATTAGGAATAAAGGCAATGCACTGTTTAGTCTCTTCTTTTTTTTTTTCCCAGCTGGATGTTACAGCAAACCTGTAGGTTTTCTCTGTCCTTCTCTTTTCTACTCATCCATTTACAAATTGCCTAAATCGATGGTACATTCCTGAAGTCTTCCCACTGATCCACTCAAAGGCTGTGCCATGGTGTATTAGCACTTGAGAGGATCCTGCCACTTCCAAGAGAAATCCCAAATTCAACTGGCTGAAAAACATTATCAGCTTTCAAATGTTGTTCCAGAAACAGAGGAAATAATCCCCCCAATCTATCCTGCCAAAAGACTATGGGCATCTCTGTTGCCTGAGAAACACACCAGGTTATTGTTATATCAACTAGAGACCAGCTGACCTCCTGCTTCTTTTTGTCAACCAGCTGCAAAACTCCTCGGTCATGTAACAGTCTCAGATGGAACATCTGACCCCAGTTTATGCAATTCCCCTGTGACTGTTTCATAAGCTTTTTGTCACTTCACTTCACTTCACTCAATTGTTTGTTGAAAGCATTCACAATTATATTGGCTAATGTGAACGTTTCAGTATGACAGACAGGCCTCTGGTTAAGCCCTCCATCTCCAAGGTAACCTCACAACCTTGCTCTAAGAGCATGTCACATCATGAGATAAAATGAAAACTAAAACTGTACCTGGAAATAGTTCCGGCTCTACCTATCCATAGTGCTATTGCATTAGCAGAAAATTTAGGAGACATTCCCAGGCTGGTTATTTAAATATGGGAGGGCATTGCAAAGACATCATTTGTCTCTAAAGCTATACAAGCTGTATGGGTCCATGGAGAGTAGACTCTGAGCTCTGCCAGTAAACCCAGGGATCCTAAAGAGTTTCCAAAGAGCTACATTGAAATGATAGAGGGCATAAAGATGTGGGGGTTTCATATGGTGGCCAAATCACTTGTGCCTGACCTCTGTATAACTCCATTTCTAGAAGTTGTAGCTGTTGAAGCAGCTTCATTAGTGTGGTCCTTGAGTTAGACCTGCCACCAGTTTCACATCTGCTCTTCACAGTGTTCAGTTGAGTAGATACTAGACTCAGGCTTTTCCAGAGCAGGAAAGATTAATTCTTGACTCCCTTGAGCATCATTTCAAGGTCATCTCTGCTGACTATACTTCAGCAGAGCAAAAGTGTCACTGAATAATATTTCATAGGAGTGTTATTAAAGTAGGTCATTGCCCAAAGTGGCAGACTTGAGGGATACAATGCATGAAGTAGTCCCTACCTCCTACAGTGGTTGTTCTCGGTTGGTTTGCCCACTCAGAAAGGCACATATCATGTCTGCTTCACTTACTTATGCTCTCTTCTCACAAGTCAGTCTTAAAAACCACTTTTTTCCATATGCAAGCTGAGTTACCAACCTTGTATTAGGATCTGGAACACAGTCATATGCAACCCACACACTCACTGTCACCTTAAGTCTCTGACAAAACCTTGTTGGTTTGCTGTTTGTTTGTTTTGCCCAACCCTAAATCCTTACACCTCCCTTCTGTTATCATTTACTCCCTCAAAATGTTGTTATTCCTCCTTCACACTTGTGCAGGTGCCATTCTCTTCAGGCATAAAGAAGGCATAACTGGAAGGGGAGGGGGAAAAGTATAGTTATATACTATAAGAAAGGGAAAGATTTTGCAAATAAACTATTGCCAAAGAAGTTTAACACTTCTACATTTAAATGGATTGTACCAGAAAAAAAAACAACAACCTCAAACAGTTCTTATTCACTGCAGCATCTCAGGAATGTCAAGCAAACTGTTGAATATATCTGGGCATGTGCAAAATGTCACTGAGACCAAACCTCCACTCCCTACAACTGCCTGAAAATTTTCCACTGTTGGGAAACATTCAAATGCCAGCACTCTTTCCACTATCCTGCAACCTTGACATAACCAAAACCACTCAGCTTTTTGTCCAAATAGCTGCTGAGAACAGGGAAATAGCACAGTTAAAAAAAAAAAATTATTTCCAAAAGCATCTTCTAAACCAAAAGCCTGCGCTTAAATGTGTGCAGTGATAACAGTAGCACAAATTATTTCATGTTCTGATTTTGCTACATAGAAAGTAGAAAGCTCCTGTGCAGCTGGTTGGGCAGCAATGAAGCTGTTGCACAACTCAGTATGCAGATCAGGCCTGAGGAAGGTCTGCCGGGATCCTCTTTGTACTCTATTTTTCAAATGTGATTAACATCTGTTTTCTTAGATTAGGAGACTGGGGAGAGGTTTTATGTTATGTGCCTGCATAATTTTGAACACTGCACAACACAGTCATGTGTTCTAGATATTTGGAAATACCAAGTTTTAGCAACTCCTGCTTGGCTTGCCTAGCGATTGTTTGAAGCTCATTGTCAAAGCTTTACTTCTCTACTATCTGACTTAGGTGATTTATTGTCCTCCTAAATGTGTTGACAGATTCACCTGGTATTCAAGTTTGCTAATAGCTGTAATTTTTAATTTGTTAAACACAAAAGCCTGGGCTGGGGCTGGTGTCCCTGCTTTGTGAGAACTCCCAGAGGCTGGGCACTGCAAATTTAGGACTCTCATGAATTCAGATCTCACAGATGGGTTTATCTCGTTTCTAGTAAGGTGCAAGTGCCACACAATTTTTCTTCCCCTACTCAGGATGTTTATAATCACTCCTGGAGGCTCTTCCCCTCTGTCAAATCGGATCGACCAATTGACCAACAGATTAAAAAATTATTAAGGGTGGGGAGGAAGGACAGACACACAAGCACACCCACACACAAAGGCTGTGAGCACTCCGCCTTTGTGCTCATATGGGCTTTGTTTCCTTGGCAATGTAGCTCCTAAACCAGGCAACAACTGTGACAAGAAATTAAATATAGCATCTGAGCAACAAGACTGATGATTTTCATGCCTTTTGGTTTTGGGATATGCAAAACCCATCCCTTTTTTAAACATTAACAAGAGGAAAACATCAGGATGCGGGTGTAGGAAAGCAAAGCATGAATAATCCAGCTGGGCAAGCAGACTTTTTGCAGTTCATCACTGTAAGTACTGAAGAGTCATCGAGTGCCCTCTGTGCAGGGAGATTTTTACAGTGGGCATCCCTCTCCCTTGTGCTCAATCCTGTGACATCTCCTACGAACACTCACACCAAATCCTAGCAGAGGAAACACTGCTTTTACCAGGCCTGACACAGGATGCAAATAACCGGGCTTCAGGAATTAGCAGTCCCAAACCAAGTCAGTTTTGCAATCCACAGTGCCTCATGCCCTTCTCCCCCTGCCCCTTTTCCTGCTCTGGCCACCACCTCCCTTGTGGCAGCTCCTGCTCGAGTTTCTTTTCCATAGATCAGGTGGCTTCACAATCAGATCTTTTTGGTGTATAGCCCGTGTCTCCAGTTTCCACGTCCAGTCTCACTGTCAGTCAGCATCCTCTCTGGCCTCCCTCACCGGGCACACCAGATAGCTGGGCGCCGTGGGGGCCCCCGTCCTCGCTGGGCACTACGGGCAGCAACACTGCGCTCGGTGGTGGCTACACTGATCTGCTGGCGTGCTCCCATTCACCTCGCGTGGAAGGAAAGCACCACGGCCCTGACATGCCGGGAAGAGAGGGACAGTGAAGGGACAGAGAGAGGGCAAGGCAGGGGGGGTGAGGGGAAGGCGACATGGCAGCCACTCTCTGCTGGCCCAGCCTGAGGAAAGTCGATGGCACGAACACCGCCGCTGTGCCGTCCTCCCCCCCTCAGCTCAGCTAATCTGGTCGGAGAGGTCACTGGCGGAACAGGCCGGCTGTCAGCGGGGGCAGCGGGCAGGTGACACCAGGGCTTCCTCTCCGGCCGCAGCTCTGCCACCCGGCCCCACTCCGACCGCGCCGCCAACACCCCCTCCGACCCCGCCCCCCCCAGCACTACATATCCCGTCGTGCCGCGGGCCCAGGAGGCCCCACGGTGGAGGTCTTAGGCTAGCTGCCCACAAAGTCGCCTGCTCGGAACCACGGCCTTGGCTTTGGTGCTCCCCCGATTTCGCGGGCAGCAAGGCCCGATATCACGCTCCGAACCGCCGCAGCCCCGCACCGTGCCTCCCATGCCGTGGGCAACTTGCCGGCGCGAGTTGCCTGTGCGACCTCTTGCCGTCAGGCAGCCGCAGAGCGCCCCGCTGTGGCGCCGTTGGGGCGGGGGCGACGGGCGGTGCGCGGGGCGGAAGCGGGTTGCCGGGGTGACGCGGCCTGGCTCGGCGGCTGCACCGAGATGAGCGGAAAGGAAGGTGATGGCGGCGGCGCGTGTACTTCTGTTCCCCCTCCCTCATCCCGGCAGCCGTTGGAACCGGCGGCTCCCCTCCCCAGTGCGTGGCGCAGCGCGGCTGCGGTCCCCGCCGGCGCCAGGCGAGTACCGCGGCCCTCTGAGGCTCGGTGCCGCCTCCTCGCCGGAGGGGAGCCGAGCCGCCCGCCACCACCCGATGCGCAGGGTATGGGCGGGCGCCTCGGGGTTTGCGGGCGTTGCGCCGCCCGCTGCCGCCGCCGAGAGGCGGTCCAGCCGCGGCTGGCCGGGGACGGCGGCTGTGCGGGCCCTCCGGGACCGACTCAGGTCCCTGAGCAGGCAGAAGCCGAAGATACGAGGCAATAATGCTGGCGAAGGCGGCGGGGAGGCTCTGCAGCTGGGAGGGGGCGGGGATGTGAGCCGCTGCCGTCAGCCAGCGGTTCCCTTCACCCGGGTCGCTAAACCGGTACACCGAGAGAGAGCGTTTCCTCAGAGGTGTTACCGCCTTCTCGCTTGGGCTTTATAGACGCGTCTATGAAGGGGGTTTTAGAAATCTTCATCCTTGATGGTAAAAAAGCGGTTGCTGCAGCCAAAAGCTGAGTGTGCGTTGGTCCTGTAAAGGGCTTGTAGCCTTAAGTTTCAATAGCACAGCCCTCGCTTTGAAGCCTGTGTGTTGGTTTAGCCGATGCAGTCACACAGACCTCCCTTCAGCCAGAAAATACCCTCTGCAACAAAGAAGCTGCCTTTTGATTTTTTAGCTTTTAAATTTAAAGCTAAGTTATTGTTATTGTAGTTTGTGGTTTTCTGATGTTCCACTGAATAACCAACAACTTGAATCTCTTCACTCTTTCTGTCTTTCCCTTCCCCGGCTTCAGGGGGCCTGTTTTTTCCTGTAGGTCATTATGATGTTCCCTGCTTTTGGAATATTGCAGAGAGTTTAATTCTCTGCACTATTTCAGGGGTTATGTTTGTAACATTTTCAACTGTTACAGGAAAAACAAAACCCTGAACTCGTGTCCTAACAGAAAAGAAGGAAAAAATTATTTTCAGTTTCTTCTTTTAGAAAGTAACTACGCCCACTTCTGGTTTTGGTTTGGGATAATAAACAATTAAACGGAAACATTTTAAAATCCAGGGTTCGTCTGTAACTTTTAAGTATCTTCCTTTTGTTCTTCTTTTAAGGAAATTGAGAGAACTCCACATGTTCAAAAAGGTATGCTTGTATATAAGAGTTTGCCAAATTTTGGCCTCTGTTAGGAACACAAAGTGTACAGCTGTCACAAAGAGGAGGTAGCTAGAGGGAGGAATGGTTAAAACATGAATGGCACAGTGAGTCAGTCCTAGGTGAAGGAAGGACAAAAGGAAGTAAGTGTACAAAGTGTAAATCAGTAGTAAAACACAGTCCAAAACAGATGAGTTCTAGGTGAGGGTTTGAAAAGGGAGGCTAAGGAAGAAGCATAGAAGGCCAGTTGAAGGGACAGCTATATCGGGGTGAAAAGACAAGAAACTGGTTAATGGGCAGAGTGTAAGGACCTAAGATGCTACAGTGCAGGAGCTAAACCTGCATACCTGGATAACGGTAGTCTACTTAAATTATGCTTTACTTCTTATTCTGATTACTGAAGGCCCGTGACATAAATACAGTAATGAAAACCTTGTGATTATAATGATTCCTGTCAAGCTGAATATTTAAAATAATTTCCAAAAAAAAAAACAAAAGGAAGAGGGGGGGAAAAAAAAGGTCAGGTCCTGCAGGCCTTTTCCATGGAGCCATTCCCTTACAGAAAGGGAACATAAAAGGGTGTGAAGACTTTACAAAAAAAAAAAGAAAGGACTTGGGATCCTATCACACTCATCCATTGAAACTTTGAAACTGATAGGACTTTTTCTAATTTTCACTAGGAATGTGGTGGAAAAAGTAGCATGTTAACATGAAGGTGATGGCAGATGGTAATAAGGTTCATGCAGTTACCTGTAAAATATGGCTACAGTCAGGAATGCTTTGAAGACAGCAATCTGATGCTGTTTATGCTCTGGCAAAACTAATTTATTTTCAAATATATTTTGCTGTGTATTTTCTATTAATAGGATCAGGTGGGTTCAGAAAACGAAAGCACGACAATTTTCCGCATGGTCAAAGAAGAGAGGAAAAGAGAATGTTAATCCATCTTCAGCTGTGATGACATCTTTTAAATGTAAGTAAGCATTTAGAGAGCAAATTATAAATGCATGTGGTGTAGAAATTGCTAGGAAATTACTAAAATTTAGTGATGGAATAAACCCCCTTTCTGGGTTTAAGAGAGGGAGAAACTTGAAACTAGTTGAACTCATGCTTCTTACACTTAGAGATTGGTGTTTTGCTTTTTGTGCAATAAGGTCCCGAGAGTGGGACTTTACATGGCTTTGCCTGACTCATGACCTGCTCCCTTTTTCATCCTACGTGCTGTTCCCCCTCCCCACCCTGCTCGTGCTGCTCCTGATGCTAAGCAAATTGTGTAAGTGTTCAGCCAAACAAAAGATGACCAGGACCTTTGGCCGCAGAAAACTAAGATCTGCTTAGGTGTCATGCAAAATCTGAGCCATGGGGACAAGAGAAGGAGATGGCTGCCTTTGGGGAGACTGAGAAGGTTGACCTTAGCTCTGGTACATAGATGACTAAGCTAATTTAATGTAAATCTGGATGCATTGATTTGTGAGTTGGTAGCTGCTTACATATGCACTTTTAAAAAATAAGAGCCTAGCTAACTAATGTTGACACTTCAGTTTGAGTGCCTTTTTAAGATTAGCTTACATTTCAGTTTCTTTAAATAAGCAAGCGTAGACTTCCCTCCAACCAAACTGTTTTTACAGGATTTTGCACAAAACCAGATTTAAACTCCAGTAAATTTAGTTGAACTTTCTCATTAGATAAACCCTAACCAGGCAAAGTTGAGCTTCAGAATTGTGAAGCCTTGACAGAAGAAGGAAGATGTGATATAGTGAACAGATTAATTCTTAGTATAAATTTTTTTTATGATGCTGAGGAGGGTGAAGAACTAAAAGCTGGATGGCTGTTATAGATCGTCACTTCAATATCATGTAATTTCTTCACTTCCTTTAAAACAGATATTTCTTTTTTTCTGTGTAAGTCAGCTTGGCAGATTATTAACTTTGACCACTGAACTTTCATATTGAATAACGTACTTACACGTGTGCTTGAACTGAGCAACTGGACTTGCAGTACTTTATTTTTTTACCTGTAAGCATGTCAGTTTATCGTAAGGTTGCCATTAATTCAAATTCAAAACAACACTCGTTTCCCTCCTTTCCCATGAGATCCAGTCAGCAGTTTGGTTAATTTCAGAAAGGGTGTAAGTGAGATGGCTTATTCAGCTTTTCAAAGATCCACTCTTTGTAGTGCACTAGTGCTTATAAGCCCCAGATGGAGACACTGGTGGTCTTTGTCTCCATGTCAGGCACAAATGTTAAGAAAAGGTGTTCTCCAGATGGCTTATAATTGAGCAAGCTGTGTGAGGTGAACCGGAGCGACGCGCTATTTCTATGTGTGTTACCTGAATCTGAGCAACTTAGTGTGTGAAATTAAGTGTTTACACACATTTTTCTCTTTTTCATCTCTTTGGAAAAATGTTGTACTTGAACTGACATAGTTATCTGTAGCACCAAAGATTTCTAAAAAAAAAAATTAATGAGAATTTGTCTTCTATAATAATAATCAAAATCCAAGGGGTATCCAAGTTACACCTTTTTTGTTTAATAGATTTAAAATATGACAGGTCAGTGATACAGAGAGTGGATGGTATCTTGGTTTGTAACATTAAACTGTATTAAATGTCAGCTTTAATGATCTGATTCTGCAAACTGGGGGCATTGCTAATATTGTAGATCTTCAGAATAGTAAATTTCCTGATAGATGAAATTGGTAGATGGCATCCTATGAAGAAAAGTACCAGTCACCCTTCCTCAAGCTCGTGTCACTATATGAGGGAAAATTTCTTCTTGATGATAGCTCAGTTGTGCACTTGACTCTAAGCATTTGGAAAAGACACACCAATCAGACATGTGAGAGATATATAAAAGATCAGTAGGAGCATTTGTGACTTATCTTAGAGTTTCAGAAGACTGGGGAGAGCAGAACAAAATAAAAAACATGCTGGGGAGGTCAGATGGTAATGGGCCGTGAGCTGAAAGCCATTTGAGTGCTGTATCTGTGTTAATATTTACTGCTTCTGAACAGGGCTCATCCCATGAGAGTCACATCTGCTGTCATGTGACTATTTGGGACCAGCAAGGACCAAATTCACCTGCAGCAGGTCAGAACGTGGGTCCCTTGCTTGTATGTGCTGTTATGGGTTCATTGGATGGATGAGGGCAAGCAGTTCAGCAGGTTGGACTACTGTCTGGAGCCAGAATTGTGCTGCTGTCAAGGCCTTTCGTGGTCAAGAGCTGGAGAAATGGAAGGTGAAACCAAATTAAGGTTCAGGGCAGGAGGATGGCTCTCATGTTAAACAACACCTCAGGAAGTAAGGGAAGGAGATAATAAAGGAGAAGGCAAAGAGAGGAAATGTCAGAAAATACACTACACAAGGTTGGGACCAGGAAATGAGCAAGGGTGGCTGAGGGAAGATCAGATATTAGAGAGTAATTAAAGAGCCACTCTTATCCATGTTCTGCCCAGGCAAACCTCCATTCCTGTCTGGATGAAAGAAACAGTGGCAAGATCATCAGCTGATGGAGAAGTGATTCATGGACAGGTGCAAGGAGCTGATCTGCACAGGTCCTGGATAACTTGGTGCCCTCTTCTCAGACAGGGGAGACCCCATCCTGACCACATATCATTTATCTGGCACACAGGGTCCAACAATCCGTCTGCTACTTATCTGCATCTCCTGTTTTACTTTGGGCTCAATATGAAATAACACCATAAGTGAATTGTTGTCTGAACTGATTCCTGTGTGATCTGTGCTCCAGGAGCAGACAGCCTCTGCTCTTGTAACACACGGAATGAGAGAAGTATTTTGATGGCTTGTTTTTATTTTTTTAAACTGGACTGACCCAGAGATCTCTTGACTTCACCTCATACTAGTCTGTTCCCCTCCCTGTTTGTTATTTTTTGTTTTGTTTTGTTGTTTTTTTTTTAAATATTATTATTTTTATTGCAGTGGGATTTACTTTCCTTTTATATTTTTTAGTGCTGCTGAACTTTAGTACTCAGTTCACAGGCTCTCATTTGCTTTCTTCCAGCTCACAGGTGCTCTTAGTGTAAAGAAATAGAAAAGGAGACCTCTAAGGTGGAGCTTGGGCTTTAGGAAATGGCTGTTGGGGCTTCCCTGGGCTTTGTCTCTGGGCTACAGACCACCAGCTCTCCTGTTTCACACATTATAAGAGGAACCAAGCTTTTATCAAGGTGATGAGAAATAGTTATTTTTGTAGCTTCATCTAAACGTTGCTTGCCAGCAAAGTGTTATGCTTTTCTAAAGGACATTGACTTGTCAGACCCGTAAAAAATGTAACCTCTTAGCTTATTTTCACCATCTTCTCTCATGGACATTTTAACACCTCAGGCAGTTATGCAGGGAGTGTATTAGGTATGTTTTAAGTATTAATGGTTATTTAGTGGAATAATGTTAATGGTATCTGTAAAACATTCATAATGTTCGACTGTGGTAAGCACCTACACATCCTCTCTTCACTGTGTTCATTGTAGTTAGAGAGAATTTACATCAGGAAGTCAGGAATTTTATTTTAAGTAATCAATCTCCCTTTGCTTTAGTACTTCTAGTTCTTAGGGATATTAAAATACTTGACTTTTGGCCAAGTCTGGTGGGGATGTGAAATGCAACCTTACTTTTTACTAAATCGTGGATCTTTAACAGTATAACTGCCTTAGTCAAATGCCTTTTTTGTTTGTTTTGGAGACTGGTGAATCTTATTTACTAATGATTGTACAGGTTTATTTATTAATTTATCTTGGTGAATTTGTGTGAAATTTTAAGTCAGTTTCCTGAACAGCAGTATTGCAGAATAGATTTTACTAGTTAAAACAAGTATTTTACCTTAAAATAGTTTGGGCTGCCTCAAAGCATCATCAGTGTCGATGTGTATTTAAACCTGAGTTATTAAATGAAAGAAGTATTAATGATGAATTAGCAGCTCTGGCAGGTGATAGGCAGCTGTGCCCTGGGCAGGAGCAGCTGTTCTGCCCACCTTGGGAAAATGCATCCCCAGGGAAAAAGCTGCTGAGGCTGGGACCCGTAAACTGTTACCGTACCACAGGCTTGTCTCTTCCCCTGTGCTGTCAACATGTGGTAACCGTGCTTATTCCTGTAATGATTGACTCTGCAGTGTTTCAGCTGGAGCTTGACACCAGGCACGATAAATACGAACGGCTTGTGAAGCTCAGTCGTGATATAACTATCGAAAGCAAAAGAACAATATTTCTGCTCCACAGGTTTACCAGGTGAGTCACATTGAGCATGAAAGTGTTCACAGAAATCTAGAAGCTACCTTGCAGTGTTCTCTTTATTTGTGATTAATAGCTGCAATGTTCTCTTGAGAGGAATTTAATTAATGTCCCATAAATATCCTTTAGGGTGGATGTGAGCTAATGAATGGACATTTCAGTTAGAGATTTAAAAGATGCTGGTTCAGGTTTCTCAGTTGGTTTTATTGACGCATTAAACAGGATCAGAGTAGAAGTGTAACAGCAGATGAGAGCTTTCCAGCTTTCAGCAAGCTGGGAGAGAAGAGCATGCACCCTTCACAGAATCACAGAATTGTTGGAGTTAGAAGGAACCTCTAGAAATCATCTAGTCCAACTCCCCTGCTAAAGCAGGATCCCCTAGAGCACATTACATGGGATTGCATTGAGGTGGGTTTTGAATGTCTTCAGAGGATACTCCACAACCTCTCTGAGCAGCCTGTTCCAGTGCTTTGTCAGCCTCTCAGTAAAAAAGTTTTTCCTCGTGTTCATGTGGAACTTCCTGTGTTCCGGCTTGTGCCCATTGCCCCTTATCCTGTCACCGGGCACTACTAAAAAGAGTCTGGTTCCACCCTCCTTGCACCCACCCTTTAGATATTTATAGACATTGATAAGTTCTCCTCTCAGTCTTCTCCTTTGCAGACTGAAGAGTCCCACCTCTCTCAACCTTTCCTCATAAGAGAGATGCTCCAGTCCCCCAGTCATCTTTGTTTCAACTAACCTTTCCTTCTGGTTAGTTGCCTCTGCAGTTACTTCACCATTTTGTTTTCTCCTGCCTCACTTCAGGTCATCAATTCAAAGAGGAGGTGACCTGCGTTATGTTTACTTCAATACATTTTGCAACTTAAGAGGTTAAAGTGTGAAGCTTTGAGGTTCTACATATTTTTTGTTCTCATGAGCCTTCAAGCAATCTTTGGAAGCCACAGACAAACTGGAAGGATAACAGGAAAATCTGAAGCTTCTCATAGCTTGTTGTATAAAATGTTTACTGTATGTGTCAATCATAGGTCCCAACATGCTACAGTTGTAACAAATCTGCCTGTTCCTTTTATTTTTAATGTAATTTATTTTTAGTTACCTACCAGTGCATTTCCGCTGTAGGAAACTATATGTAACTATTCATAGTTACTATCTTATGAACAGTTATAAATAGGGATTATGAGGTTGCCCTCCTTTTAACTTGGTCTTGTTCTGCAAAGAGGCATTTTGGTAATTCTAGTAACTACTACAGCCTTGACTGTAAATAGCTACTCCCGCTGCAGGGGCTAGATAGTTGGGAACTGGCAGAGGAAAGAACAACAGCAAAACCCTCCTCTTTATTCTGAATTTTAGATTCCTGTTTTGTAGGACATTTCTGTTTTTGTAAGAGTGGAAGCTTTCTGTGCTGTATTTGCATTTACTTCTCCTTTGCTTATTGCTATTTTTGTGGCTTTACTTTCAGAAGTCTGTTTGCTTTTAAATGTTTTCTCAAGACCAGTGTATCAGTAGTTCCTTAAATAGACTGTAAACTAATATACCATATAGATTATTTGGAGGTGGGGGAAGTCTAAAGGAAATTAGATAAACTAAACTTTAAATGCTAAGTATATATTGTGGTTGTGAATCAGATATTTCAGGTGTTCCTGAATAGCATAGTCCATAATTACTTCCTCAAAACAAAAAAATCACATGTAGAAGTAGTTTATGTATTGTGTTTTGCAATACTGCAAGGTATTGTAATCCAAACTATTGATTTTTTTTTTTTTTAGGAGGTTGAAGGACTTTTGAAAATAATGCTTGCTCTCTGGAATACCTTTTTGAAAGCTTTGCATGTGTTTCTTACTGTTCTTACTTAAGCAATAATTAAAATTCTAGTCTGGAATAAACATCACGTTACCAGAACTCTGTTTGGCTGGTTGATTACCTTCATGGTAAGAGAGTACAGAATTTTAGAATCTGCAGTAGGTATCTATTGATATTAAACTGTTTCTCATTCCCATATTGGCTTTGCTTTTTCCTGAAGCCATTGAAAATGTATTGGTTAGTAAAAGAAAATGTGTAATATTTTTTAGCTGCTCTTTCAGTTTCTGTTGTATAATTGCAGTGCTCCCAGTGGGGAAGAAATACTCAATGAATCTGAAGTCAAGCTAGATGCTGTCCGACAGAAGATTAAGCAAGTTGCACAAGAGCTGATTGGAGAAGACATGTATCAGTTTCACAGAGCTATATCTCCAGGTAAAATATTTTAAAATAGGGAAAGTATGCTCTTTTGCACTAAGCTCAGTTTCTCTTTCTGTAGCACTGGTTCCTCTTTTTGCTGCAGGTCTAAATTTGTCTCATTCCTATGGTTAAAATCAGGACTCAGATTAATCTTTGTTGTTAGCGAAGTTAGCTCTGGTGTTAAGAGAGGCTGTTGCCCTACAGTCTTCTTATCATTGCAGTTAAACAAAGATTTAAATGGGAGACTGCAAATGGAAAAACTTGGACCCTGACCTAAACTGAAGTTGGGAATAGTTCTAACAAATGTACTGCCTGGCATTCTCGGAGTATGTGCAACACACTCATTTACCCCACCTGAAGGAGAGTGGGAGTGACTATCTTGTGAAATGATCCCATTTTTAATTGATAAAGTTAGTGAATTAAAATCTTTAGATGAGCATTTTCTTTCTTCTAAAGACTCAGAATGTGCTTTCTGCCTCTGTATTACAAGCATGAAATCAGTTTATATGTTTCAATTGCATCTTTTTCTGCTGTTCTCTGTAAATCGCAGTCTTTACTAACATCCTTGAGATACTAAATCCCAGTGCTTTCATGACTCTTGCTGACAAGTCATATTTCTCTGCTGAATCTTTGCTGGCAATCTGAATCTTACCTAAAGTTGTTAGGCCTTGTTGTGGCAACACATGAGTAAAATATGTAACTGCTTTTTGACATCTTGGTCATGACGTAAAAGTATCTTGTGTTTATCAATCTCATTTTAAACATATTGGAGCCCTGTGTATCTTTCCTTGTTCAGGTAAGACTTCTTCAGCTGAGGAGAGCTGAATAATTGCCCTAAATTATTTATTTGTTTAAAAATGTTAATGGAATTTATTTGATAAACCATTTTTGTAATTTACAAGGCAGTGCACAGGTTAACTCATACTGATGTCTTACACAAACTGAAGTTTGTTAAGAGTGAGACAGCTCCTAAGTGAAAGCTGGATCAGAAGGAGCTTGCCATGCTAGTCTTCAATGGCTCTAACTTAATTCCACAGTCCTTTTACCTGTAGTGCAGTGGGTTGTTCAAATTAAATGTAAGTAGTTGTTCTGGAAGAGCCACTTAATCTTTGTGTCTTGCTGATATTTATAGCTTAGTATTGTTATGAGGGAATGAAAAAAGAGAATTCAAAACTCAGACACCACAGATGACCTCAAACTGTGAACAGTACTAGTCCAAGTATGAGTAGCTTGACATGCTGAAAATGTGTTTGGAATTACATTTTAAGTACTGCTTATAAAAGCTGAAAATCCTGGCATTCAGTTTTGTGAACAAAAATTTTTGAAAGCTCCATTGAGACTTGTAAACCTTGTCTGAATAACCCATGAAGTTTGTAGTTCCGTGTGAGTCGTGTAATGCTATCTGTAGAACAGTAGCATTTGAGGTCTGCTACCTCATGAATCTTTGTGAGACCTCACGATAGCAGCAATCAGCCTTGTCATGTGAGCAAAACTGTTAAGGGTTAACTAGTTATCCTGCACTAGCTGCTTCATCTGAATTGTCTGTTTTCTTAGTTTGTGGCTTTGTGTGGGTAAATTCAAAGCAGCATACCTACCTCTGTTTTTACTAAGGGACAGCTTGCCTGGGATTAGCTGGCATTCGTAATAGATTATGGCTAGATAGCAGACATGGACATTTATCACACGATAACTTCTATGTGTACCCATGTCTTATAAAGCAAGTGAGCAAACCTGATGCTAGGTTTCTACTTCCAGATTCTCTTCATTGAGTGAAAAAAAAAAATAATTCTGGTTTTAGTTTTTCAGGTTTTTCCAACTTGAAAAGTTCGAGGGTTTATATATATAAAATATATATATATAAAATAAAGAAATTATTGAAAAAAATCTGTTAAGGTTTGCTTTGTGTGTTTGATAAATACTTACATAGTCAGCTACACTGGTTCTCCTGCTTAATTGATTTCTGACTTGCATGAAGACATCTGTTTATATCAAAATGGACATGAATAAACTCTTTCGAAAATAACTGAAAATATGCTATCAGAAACAATTCAGCATTTTAAAAACTTTTCCCCAGAATTTTGGATCTCAGCCTCTTAAAATGACTAACATATATTTGCCCATTGTAGAGCAGGCCAAATTACTATAGAGCTCTAGTAGAGGACATTGGAGGCCTGCTGCATGTGTATGATGACTCAAGGCCTCCACAGCTGCAAAGCAAATAGACTATTTCAATTGAAAGGAACCTACAACGATCATCTAGTCCAACTGCCTGACCACTTCAGAGCTGACCAAAAGTTAATACAGTGTGTTATGAAGGGCATTGTCCAAATGCTTTTTAAACACTGACAGGCTTGGGGCATGGTCCACCTCTCCAGAAAGCCTGTTCCAGTGTTTGACCACCCTCTTGGTAAAGAAATGCTTCTTAATGTCCAGTCTAAACACCCCCTGGTGCAGCTTTGAACCATACCGCCATCCTATCACTCGATACCAGGGAAAAGAGATCAGCACCTCCCTCTCCACCTCCCCTCCTCAGGAAGTAGTAGAGAGCAATAAGGTCACCCCTCAGCTTCCTTTTTTCCAAACTAGACAAGCCCAAAGTCCTTAGTTGCTCCTCAGAGGATGTTCCTTCCAGCCGTTTCACCAGCCTTGTTGCCCTCCCCTGGACATATTCAAAGACTTCCACATCCTTCTTAAATGGTGGGGCCTAGAACTGCTCACAGTTATATCTACAACAGGACATCCCTAGCACTTGCATGAGACTGGGAGTGAGATTGTCATAGAATTCAAGAATTTTCTTACTACAGTCTTAAGACAACTTAAGAAAATGAATCTTATTGACCTCTCTAGGTAAAAAGAAAGGATAGCAAAGAGGTTCCCCTACATACAGTAAGTAGACCCTGCTGCCCATCTTTCCAGCAATGAGGTATGCAGTGTCCCAGACAAAAGCCCAGACAAATTTGCGGTTTTGAGGACGGAGCAAAAAGATAGAAATACGCAGCCTGCCATTCCATTTCTGGAGTTAGAACTGCAAATGGCTGTACTTTAACCTTTTCCCTCTTTTCAGGTAACATGAGTAAGTGGCAAGTCTGTGGAATCTTGTCAGTTGTATAATACTGCCTGGCCCTACATGATGCTCCTCTGTGAGGGGAGTTTGTGCCAGCTGGTGTCCTTTGTGCATGTTTTGTAAGAATGCGTGTTAGAATGTGTGTGTGTCACTGAGAAGACAAGGGAATGCTTTTAGGAATGTTTAAATGAGCTTGTCAAGTATGACAAGTATGAAATGAAAACTTTTAGCCAGAGCTTTACTCTTACCTTGTTCATTAAATTCTCCATTTTCTGGTTAGTCATTGGGATGGCAGAAAAAGGAATATGCAGGCTTAAAGGCTTGTAGATTTTGATCATGCTGAAACTAGGATCAAGGAGGTGTCAAAGATGTGAAGATGCTTGATGTCAAGATTATGAAGCTGAGATAGAGAACCTAGAGACATGAAGAATGAGGGGACAGTTAGATAAGGAGCAACTGTGATGCCCCCCACTGTTAATGAAAAACTGTAATTGGGAGGGAAACGGTTACAAGAGTTAAGAATGTTGCTTTTAGTTTTGTTTTTAAGTCTAGTGTTTTTAGTGGTTGCTTTGCTTTTGTTGTTTTGTTTTTTTTTTTTTCAAAAAAAAGCTTGCATGCCTTTTTGAAAATAAATGTAGCTATGTAAAGTGCTAGATCTTTTGTCTTTATGTATTTCCAAGAGCTGTAAGTCTTGACCTTCCTTTCACCTAGTTTTCAATTCTGATTTTGTATTTTAAAGAAATTCTGGAGAAGTAGTTAAGAAAGCTTTTAATGAAGAAAAACATTGCCATTAAACTGCTTTTTTCTTCAAAAAAGAATAAACGCCTATGTCCCATATCTCAAAAGCAGCATGTCCAATTAACCTCCAACTTCCTAAAAATATTCTCCTTTGTCTTGAAACCAAACATGAAACATCCTCCTGTTCCCCACCCTACCTCTCACAGAAAGAGTAAAAGGGACCAAAACTGGGCTTGTAATGGAAGCCATCAGAGCAGCCTTAACTGGAGAGTCATGTCTGCATAATAAAGCTGCCTAATACATATTTTATTCAGTATAATAACTGTTAGCCTATAAATAGAAGAGTGGTATGAGTATAATGCTTGGGAATATTGTTTGTCACTTGTAATTGTTAAATGCTTTTTTTGGGGTTACTCCAAGTAGTTGTTCTTTTGACTTGAAGATAAAACAATTCTGGCAGAGCACTAAAGGAGTTTCATGCTTTCCCTCATTAAGAATAGTGCTAATGGCACGCAGGACGTTTCCCCAAAGGACACTTGCATGAGCTCAAACACTGAGTATAGCACTAATTGAACAACAACAAAAACTGATGACTGTTTTCTACACATTTCTTAACAGTACAGATTGTCCCAGGGGATGATTAAACAAGCAAACAAAGAGATACTGAAATAATGAAGTCTTTTTTTAATGTAGAGCTCTTCATTTGTTATGTTAGAATGTTCTGCTTTGTTGATATTTTTAAAGCTTTACTATTTGTAATATAGAATTCCTGCCCCTTTGCCCCACTTTGCAGTGTATACCTTATATATCCTGTGAGGAAACGTGTACTGTTTCTTTAAAACTGTTGTGAGACCTTGTGCAAGAAAAGGATGGAGAAAGGTTTTATGAATTTATGAAGGCAGAGAAGAAACTTTTCAGGATTTTATATATGTATATATGTGTCTATATTTACATAACTTTAAAATACTCTAGAAGGAAAATATCAGCAGTATCCAGGAAGGGCCTGTGTGAGCCTTAAAGACAAGAAAGGGGGTGCTCTGTAGCATGTTATGATTTATGGAATTAATTCTAAGCATGTTCTGAGTCTACTCTGCATAATGCAAAACGTGTGTATACACAAGAAAACTAAGAGCAGCTTGATAAGTTGGCATTGTGGGGGATTGCGTGGAGTACCTTTGTAACATGGTTTTGTCAAATGAAATCTCTAGCTATTTGAAGACTTACTCAATTTTTTGTCCCTTAACAGTAAGGGCATGTGGGGGAATTGTAAAGTCTTTAGAGGTTTGTTAAACTGTTTTCCATAGAACCACTTGGCTGAAAGACCTCTTGGAGTGGTAGTTTTAACTACGTGTAGGTATTTTTATAATGAGGCCATTAGGTTCTTCTAGGGGCAAGTATAAGTGTGGTATTATCTTCACAGCTGATAGCCCTGCATAAGGCCAAGTATGGAATGAGGAGCCCGTAATTCTTCTGGGGCTTCTTCAGTGGTGATGATAGTAGATGCAGCTAGAGCATTGTTGGCTGACCTTTCTGTTTGCTCTGTACCTGTGCTAGCAGCAGCGGTGAGTGGAGTGGTGTGCACAGAGAAGCTCCATCAGCTCTTTATCATGTCTACACTTACCCCTCAATACAATTAGATGATGAGGCTGTAAAATGTCAGCACCTTGTCAAAACTATTGCTCTGTGACTGCTTCTGCTGAGGATGATGCAGGCAATTCCGTGTAAAAGTTCAGCATTGACGCAGTCTAACACACAATTTATCTTATGCAGGCACTGTTTGTGTTCTGAGAGTGATACAGTGGAGCTAATTTCTGTCTCCTGCCTTATGCCATTTAGAGTCACTTCAGGTGTGTAATCATACTGTAACAAACTGCATTGCAGGATTGGACCAAGTCAGTTAAGTCTGTGTGGATGAAAAGGAAATACTTTAACTGTGCTAGAATACTGTCATTTAACTGCAGTATGTAGGACCACCAGGCATCATGTGAACAAAATGCTACAGGGGTGAGTAAGGTCCGTCCAGGCAGGCCAGGTAGAAGTTACTGATTACTCAATGGACTATCCACGTTAAGATTTCTGTGTTACCAGACTATCCACGTTAAGATTTCTGTGTTACCAGTTTTCATTGTTCCAACTTTTTCACTCACAATATGGAATGAATATCTCATACTCGCACCATGCTAGTTACCTTTGTATTTATAGACACCTATGTATTTCTGAAATTATGCCAAAGAACTGTTCTGCACATCAGGAACAGTGGAAGTAGTTTTTTTTCTTCTTAAAAAAGCTAAAAAGCTGTAATAAAAATAGGAGGCATATTTAATCGAAAATCGGTGATTTTTTGGGCATGAAGAAGGTATCATGAATCTTAAGCCTCTCACCCAGGAAAATACACCTAAAACTTGGAAACAAAGCTATCCATGAAGGAAGCAATCAGGTTTCTGCAAGATGGTGGGAAAACGTAGTAACACAGGAACAGGATGTAACTGAAGAATTAATCTCTTTGCTGTTGTGGGTGAGAGGTAAAATGCCACAAATGGAAACAAAGTTTCCTGATTATACTGGAAAATTAATGGAATTTGCAAGGAATAAGCTAATATTTATCAAATCTAATTCTGGTAATTTCTTTGTTTTTCTCTTTTGTTACTTTCCCTCTTTCTCTGATGTTCTCATATCACCAAGAGTACCAACAAACTTTGTCAGACTGATTTTCTTCACCCTGCAAGTTTCTTATTTGAAACTTGATACCTTCAGCTTGTTGCCTTTTACAACCCTTTGATTATTTCTGGGTCATGCCTTTTTTCCAGGTTCTTCCAGAGAAAGTGAAAAACCAGCAACCGCAAAGCCTCTCACTTTTCACTTTCTGCTGCAGGGTTTTATATGTCCATACACAGAAAACGTAAACCTAGGAAAATGAATGTGAATTCAGACATGACCAAACAGGGCATGCACTGTGTGGGCATTGATTATCAGCTGATCCTTGAATGAGCCATTTTGTTCAGGACAAGCCATATGTTCAGCAGGAGCCCTTCAGGGCGGTGTAAGTCGGTAAGAGAAGCTGTTAAAGGTGCGTGCTGCCAATTGGGCCAAACAAAGATCGTCCTTTCCTAGTTCTAATTTAAAACCTAACTGACCTGAAGTCCTGCAGTACTATTATACCAAATACTGCAGTTATTCACATGACAACCTGAAACTAGTGGCGTTGTTTGTTGTTTGTCGTTTAATTCAGTTTCACAGCCAGCAAATGGAGGAGACGTTTTTCTCTGGCTCAGTATTTCTTTTTTGACGCTGCAGCTGTTAACATCAGTCACTCACAGACCAGAGCTCTCCAGCCTAAAGAGGAACCATGTGCAGGGGGAACATGAGAGAAGACCAAGATAAATCTATGAACCTTTTTTGTTTGTTTAAAAGTTTAAAATCACACAGGAGAATGTGTCATAGAGGAACTCCATTCCAGGAAACAGCTAGTACAGCGCATCACGTCTAGGTTTTTGTTCTGCATTTGTGGTGAGAAATAGGGGTTGGTGAGTGGTGATGTCTCACCTGATCTGTATTTATGAAGATAAATGGCCACCATGGGTACTTTTGACACACTAGTGAGTTGAGGCTGTTGCATGGAAGCAACATCAACTTTAGGAGAACTTTCACTGGACTTTGAACTGAAGAAGCTGTGTTATGTTAGGTGCTCTTCCTTATTTGATCATTAAACATCCTGGCTGAGTCAGAGCTTCCTTTCTTTGGCATCTGGAACACTTGCCCATAAGGCTGTTAGTAGTGTAAAACTTGGCATCAATCTGAATGACACTTAAAACTCTATATCAATTATCAAGGCAATTAGAGGTAGTCAAAGAGATTGGGAAGACTGCTCACAGGAATAGTTTGGGGGTTTTTTTTGTTTGTTTTTTTAAGAACTCCTGTACAACATTGGCTGCTCTTCCGAATGACTACATTTTTGTGGGAAATAAACAAAAAACCCCTTCAGAACAAAAAACTTCGTTAGAATAGTCACCCTGGTCACCTCAGGTCTTCAAGTAGGAGCAAAATGGAAGCTTGTGTATTTCTCATCCAGGATGAGTCATCTGCTGAAAACTAGCATTTGTCATAGGTACAAATGTTTCAAATACCAATAACAAAAAGGGCTTGATTATACTTTTTTCTGCAATGAGAGTTTAAAATATTCTTTGCAGTTCTCTGCAGGGTTTTTGTGCCTATTTGGGGAAATAATTTAAATGTCTCAGGCACTTGTACCTATTAAATAGGTAACCTATATTTGTTTCTGTAGTTATTGGGAAAACAGACTAATATTGGAATTATCTTTCCTCTAAAGTTGATGTGCATCCAATGTTAAAATACAAACAATATTAACACTTCAGTATCTGAAATATATCACTTCAACGTATGGAGCCAGAAAGGAACAGAACTTTGTGGTGATCATAGATGTGTCAAGAAGCAATTGACTAATCAACAAAGCATTCTGGCCTTAATATGAGGAATTTACATCAATTTAATTATTGATATAATAGTAAACCAGTTTAGACAAATCACTGCTAGATGTAATATACATTATTTTTTTTATATGCCCTTAGTAATCAGTTCAAGGTTATTTGAAATAAGTTTTTCTAACAAATACATCTGGGTTTGTACTGATTACTACAGTAATTTCAAAACTGGATTGATAAAATGGAGCAGTTTGTTTTTGTGGCACTGGACTGAGCTGTGTTTTTTTCTCTCCCCAGTTTCCTTAAGAATTCAGACTACTCATAGCCCTGTCTGCCATAATGACTCAGATTTTGAATTATTGTTCAGTAGATAGAAACAGATTATTTTTTTTCATCCCCAAGTTTGTAAGCTTTTCTGGACATTTGTTCTAGTGCTTTTATTTGTATTTGTTAGTCCCATTTTATAAAATCCATCCATGAATGGAATGATTCTTTTAAGCCATTTTCACAAAAGGATGTCCAGAGCATGTTTGTCTCTGAGAGTAGTTGGCTTTATGCTCTTCCAGTCTATGGTTATAAAATTAACCTTTGACTTCACACTCGCAATCAACAAAGCAGTTGGATTTTCACAGCCTCAGTTTTAGTTTAATTACTGAAGTTTTTATCACTCGTGCCTGGAAAGACACCTGTGAATGTAAGGAATCATTGCCAAATCTGCAGAGTACTTACATGGAATAGACTGAGATTTGAATTGTTGATATCATCTTAATGGGGTGCTGACTCTGAAGAAAAATGCTATAAATAGTGTGTTAATACTTTTAAATTTATTGCTTGTACCTGTTGGTGTACCTGGCTAATTATTTGCTTATTTCACCAGTTCTCACCTTTGTTGATCGATATGCTTGTAGAATTGGGTTCTTTATCCTCTCTGTATTCTGCAGAACTTAGTAACAAGGGTTTTCTCTGTTTGGGATTTCCACCATAATTTTATCTGAGTGTTTTTTTGTTTTGTTTTTTCTTGAGTGTTGTGTGTGTGTTTTTATTATTGTTGTTCTGATTTTATTTGTTTGGTTATTTTAAATGAGAATGTAACTTGCCAGCCTAAACATGATAAGGTAGAATTGTAACTGCACTGTTTTCATTTTGTAATGAATTTGCAAGTGGGTAGTTTCACGTGACTCTCCCTGTAAATTATGTGCCCTACCCTTCATGTCGTGATCCTGAAAGAAACTTGCTGTTATGTTTTCCTGCCATCTTTCTAGTGGTTGCTATTTGCCTGTGATTCCTGCTGCATGGTTTAGGGGAGGAGCTGGGTAAAGGAACAGGGGCTGTCAGCTGCTTGTCTCCTAACCATCAGCACAGGCTGCTCTGTGAACAAAAAGATACAGGGAAAGAGGAAAGAAAGAGGACAAAGGAATAGAAGGAAAGTAAGTTTGAGAAGAAATGGGGAGAGAAGAAGTTTATTTGGTAAGATGGCAGGTAGCATTGGCATTGCTTACCTTAAGAACTGAGAGGCATAAGATCCATTTTAACCCATTTTTAGACTGTTGAACAGATATTTAAAGTAGGAAATGAAGTAAACAAAATGTTACGAGGAAACTTTCACCTCTTGTTTGCTCTGTCATTCCGAGTTAAAACTTCTGTGCATCCATGCATGCACATCTTGGGTAGAATTAGATCCTCTTACCCTAACCTGACTCCTGAAATTAAGGATTTTATGTTCTTTGCTCATTTTAAAAATAGAACTGTATTTTCCTACCCCTTATGCATTCATTTGACTCTTGGACTGAGTGCTCCAGTGTCTTGTTTTTTTGATGAAACCTGGTTTCTTGCTAAGTATCTTACAGAAAGTGCTTAACAGCTCTTTCTCAGAGCTTGCACATGTAGACAAGGATAAATGTCTTGAATATCAGCTGAATACAGCTGGCAAAAAGTGCACAAACTTCCAGGCACAAGAATCTCCTCCTTTATAGATAATATGTGCTCAGAAGATATGTCAGTTTAACTTACTAGTTCTTATCTACAAAATATATTATCCAAATACAGAAGGAAGCTGTTATACCAGGTCACTGTAAGTATTATAAGCTATTTAATATACAATAAATGTAATAAAATATCAAAATGCTTAAGCATTTTGTTACCTTATATTTGTGATTTTAAGGAGTGCTAGTCGAAGTAATACAGTGCTTTTAATTGGGATTTTTTGTTTGTGTTCTAGAAAACATAAAAATTATGTAAAAGGTAGACTTACAAACTCCTGCATTACTGGCAGCTCAATCCATAAATAAGTCTGTTTTGGAATAAATCCAAAACAAGAGCGTAAGGGGAAAGGTATTGTTGGATGGTGCAGTGAAATGGGATGGTTTTTTCACCTTGGGGATTATTTGCTGAAAATAGCGGATGTCCTACGATTAAGCTAAAAAATAACGTGTTTAAACATCCTTCTGCCCACACATGGAAACACCTTATTTCAAGGTCTTGGGTCATTGAAGTGTCATGTTGTAGTTGCTCTGGAAGAAGGACTTTAAAGAGACAAAATAAGTGAAATATAGATATTTTTTGCAAAGCAGTTGTTACCAGGATTTGTTATCAGTCTAGTTGTAATGGTAACAGGTTTTGTAAGACGTACTTGTAAATAATGGGAGATAGAATCCCTAATTGTGAAAAGGTGACAGTAAAGGACAAGCCAGGCCATGTGCACAACACTCACATGGTGGGGTTAAACAGAATGAGTGAGGAGTGAGCATGTCAGGTAGGGTGGGGTGGCAGGAGGAAGCAGTATGTGTGTGTATACATACATATAAGTATGCCTATGCAAAAAAATACATTAAAATAAGTAAATGAAGGAGCCAAGCGCTTATCCAGAAAAGGACAAAATGCACGTGGAGAAGTAGAAAAGTGGAGGGAGCTGAAACTGGAAGTTACGATTGATTGAGAAAACTGACAAAAAGTTTGAGAGCTGATATGATCTCTCTGAGAACTTGGGAAAATGCCAAGTTGATTCTTCATAAGTGATAGTGTTCTCCACAGATAGCAGAGAGAGATTCTTACAGGTGTTGCCATGTTGAGTGCTGCTGTATCTGGCAGTTTACAGCTTATCCACAGAAAAAGCCAAGCTTTCATAATGGAGCACTGGCCATGTTACATCAGAGAGTAAGTCAGGAAGAGAATGGGTGATGAAATCTACCTTTGCAACTCCTGAAGTTTATTATCTTAGAAGATCCTGGGTAGCTTTTATCTAGAATTCTTCTATTGCCTGTGCCCAGAATGCTTGGCCTGAATTCAGTTGATTAAATTATTGTATTTAATTGGCCTTGCAACTCCCTGTGTGTGTTCCTGATTTGTGAAGTGCAGTGGCAGGTGTGGCTTTGGTTACTGGATGTTTCTTCTGCTTTTCCCACTGCTGCTGTACAGAAGCTTAAAGGGTGTAGGCTGAATTGCCATTCTGAATTGCCTCCGCTCACCTTGCAAATACATATTTTAAAGGAAAAAACACAGGTAATTCCTCATGCTTTTGTGATTGTACTGTAGAAGCCTCCTACAATTGAATTTTCCCTTGAGATTACCTCTAGTTTTCAGGGGTATTTCCACCCTCATCTATTATTCATATCTATATTCTTGCCTTTTTGATTTAAACTTCTTCTTTGATCCAGATAAAGTCTAAATTTGCTGCTGCCTGCATATCTCCATAGGCTGAAGTCCTGGTCCTGTAGAGGTCTGTCGAGGCTTTTAAGATTATTCCAGTGGAACCAGGATTCTACTTCTGGTGCCCTTGGGTACCTCCACATTTTCCCACTTGACACACTGGCAAAACTATTGTCTAATCCTTGCCCTCTTGCAGTGTCATACAGCATTGTCACCTATTTGCTTTTCTTGAAGTGAAACCATCCCCTTAAAATGTCTCAGAATGGCTCTACTAGAACCATCTCTACCATGTTACAGTGTGTTCCTTTAATGTCCTCCTCTGATGCCTTCTCTGTTCATAGGTCAGATATACACATGCATTGATTTTGTCTTTAAAACTTTTTTTAGCTTAGTCCTGTCACAGATGTTTGGTCCATGTTTGTTTCTACCTTTTTTTTCTGTCAACAGTGCCAACTTCAGCTTTCTGCTTATGAACTTTTTCCACATACTTTCCCCGAATCTGTTCTTTGCACATAAGGAAAAACTGGCAGAACCTGTAAAATCATTGTCTGAACATTCAGCCTTTTTTTTAGATCTCACCTTTGCTATAAAGCATACAGAAAATCACCATCTGATAGGTAGGTAGTGAGAGGTAACTGCAGCAGGTGGCTGCAAATGGCATACAAATCTGGTACAAGCTACATGTTATCCCATCCCTTTCAGCTTAAACCATTCCCCCTCATCCTATCACTGCATGCCTTTGTAAAAGGTCCCTCCCCAGCTTCTCTGAAGGCCCCTTTAGGTACTGGAAGGCAGGCCACTGTAAGGTCTCCCCAGAGCCTTCACTTCTCCAGCTCCAACAACAACTCCAACTCTCTCAGCCTTTTCTCATAGGAGAGGTATTCCAATCCTCTGGTCATTTGTGAGGCCCTTCTCTGGACTTGCTTCAACAGCTCCATGTCCTTCCTGTGCTGAGGGCTCCAGAACTGGACACAGTATTCCAGGTGGGGTCTCCTAAGAGCAGAGTAGAGGGGCAGAATCACCTCCCTGGACAACCTGGCCACACTTCTTTTGAAGCAGCCCAGGATACGGTTGGCTTTCTGGGCTGCAAGCACACATTACTGGCTCATGTTCAGCTTTTCATGCACCAGTATCCCCAAGTCCCTTTCTGCAGAGCTGCTCTCAATCCCTTCATCCCCTAGCCTATACTGATACCAGGGGTTGCCCCAACCCATGTGCAGGACCTTGCTCTTGGCCTTATTGAACCTCATGAAGTTCACATGGGCACACTTCTTGAGGTTGTTCCGGTCCCTCTACATGGCACCCTGTCCTTCAAGTGTGTTAGCTGCACCACACAGCTTCGTGTCATTGACAGACTTGCTTAGGGTGCACTTTATCCCCCTGTCTATGTCACTGGTGAAGGTATTAAACAGTACTTGTCCCAGTATGGACCCCTGAGGGATATTATGGGGATCTGTTATTGAGCGTGTTTCTGGGAGTAACGTGGTGCTTTATACTGGTGTAACAGAAGGCCCAGAATGAATAATACAGTTGGAGTAAAACCTTGAAAATGTTTACCTGCTGTGTTCTTCGTTTGGTTTTCATACTTCAGAAGTATTTTATGTTAGACTGTGGTTCAGTGTTATTTCTGGATTATCTTAGTTTTCACTTTTTGCTAGTAATCTTCAAATAGTCTTACTTAAAAGATTAAAAAAAAAATAATTGTGAGCATGGATTGTTGCTGGAGAGTTTGAGTTGTTAGCTTAATTCTGCTTTTTCTGCAGGACTTCAAGAATATGTTGAGGCAGTCTCATTCCAGTATTTTATCAAAACACGATCTTTGATTAGTGTTGAAGAGATCAACAAACAACTAATATTTACAGCAGAAGACAGAGAAGAAACAACAAACACGGTAAAAGCTTTTCTTTTCTCATGTGATGTGCATCTTTCTGGGGTGGAAATGCAATGAGTAGACTTACTCATTTTTTTGGCATCTGGTTAAATATGGCCAGTTAGTGAAACGGTATTAGATATACATGTAGGCTTTGATTCATTTGTTTAAAACATGCCTTTTACTTTGACAAGTAGTAAACTAAATCTATGGGATACAAGGTTATAAGTTTCACATCCTTCTTATTCAGAGCAAACTGAACTCCTTCTGGTAGGGGGAAAGGTCCAGGGTAGTGAAATACTAGCAGTCAAATGTAGAGGAGGGATTTTTAACGGCTGGAACTGCCTGTACAGCCTGTTGGTGTATAGTGATGTGGTAAAAGTTGGGAAAGGCAAATGAATCCAAGGCAGGATGAACTTCGTGAATGAAATGTTACTGCTGGTACTGAACTAGTCACAGGAGGCACTGTATTCAGCTTCTCTTAGAATGAACTGCATGTCTTAGTGTGGTCTTTTGTAACTTTGCTGGAGTTGATTGTGATGCTTCCTCTCGGAGGACAAACTTGTGTCCTATCGTACCTGAGCTCTAATACCGTATCTGCTATTTGTTGACTTGCCCATGCTCCTACCTGCCCAAAGTAGAACTTTTTGCATTGGGACAAACTACTGCCACCGACCACAGTAAACCAGTTCAGTCTGATTGTTGACAGGGGACAAAAGGCACTTTTGTCATAATGTACAGAAATGCACATGCAGTGCACATGAAGTGTGCAGTAGTGCATGGCATTACTGCTTTTTTGGAATTCCTGAGTCTACTTCTGTTGAAGACATACTGCTGTAAAGCATTTCTTATTCTTTCTTCATTCTCCTGGTAAGATATTTGCAAAGAAGCCAAGTTTTTAGCTTAAGTTCATTTGTTCTTACCAGAGCCAAACCCACTGAGGCACACTTGTTTTCTCAAATAGTGAAGTTGGTAACCCCTGCATACGTGCCCCTGACCAGATTTGTGAACTTGCGTGAAGAGCGTGTTATGGAACCAAGGGAAAAGAATGAAACCTGCATTGTTTCCCACATTACCAATATTTTGGCAATAAAAAGTATTGGAAACTTGGATATAGGAGCAAACTTGTAACTTTGTGATGAGTTTTCTTCATGAAATATTTTAAACTATTTTAATGAGTTCAGCTGATATAAAATGGATCCAAGAGAACTATACTTATCAGCTTCTTGTAGAAAATACATTTTGATATTCAAAATACTATTCCAAAATTACGTGATCTATTTAAATAATGCAGACTCTTTCTGATTCTTGATTGCTTTGGTAGCTTTCAACAGACCATTTAGGGAAAATTTAAATCCACCAGGCTGAGATCTGTCAGCAAAAAAAAGAAAAAAAAGAAGCAACTGCAAATAGATGTTGATACAAAGATGTGATAATTCTGTTTGCAAGTAGAGATGGTAGAGGCAGGGTATGTTTATCATGCTTGTTAGAGTTGAAATCATGTCTCAAGTGGAAATGATGCTTCCGTACCTTCCAGTAAGCTGGAAGGAGATCAGTACTGCTGAAATCATGCTGCATGGAAGTGCCATTCCATTTAATTTTCCAGGATGTTTTTAATTATCAGTCATGTTATATGTTAGTGTGTGTTTGAACCATTATAGACTGCTTCTTCATAGTTCTCTGTATTGGACTTTGTTCTGTTCTGTCCTCAGACCTCCAATTCCCACGATAAACAACCACAAACTTGGAGCCTGAAGGTAACACCTGTAGATTACCTGCTGGGAGTGGCTGATCTAACCGGAGAGCTGATGCGGCTGTGCATCAGCAGTGTTGGAAATGGTGACATAGACACGCCTTTTGAACTGAGCCAGTTCTTACGTCAGATTTATGATGGTTTTACTTTCATTGGCAACACTGGACCTTACGAAGTATCCAAGAAGTTGTATACCTTGAAACAGAGTCTGGCAAAAGTAGAGAATGCCTGCTACACGTTAAAAGTACGGGGATCTGAAATCCCAAAGCACATGCTGGCTGATGTGTTCTCCACCAAAACGGAATTGATTGACCAAGAGGAGGGCCTTTCTTAAATTAAGGAGACCGTTGCAACTCAGAAGGAAAGAGGACTTAGAAAAAGCTTTCTAGTTATGGTTTGTGGGGTTTTGACCCTTCTCAAAGCTTTTTAGGCAGAAACATCTTTAGTTTTGTCTTCGAGAAGATTGTTTGCAGTGGTAATTTGTAACCAAAAGTACTTTTTATGATGTGCAAGAGAACAAATGTTTGACTTTGTTCTTTCGGTATGGAATTTCCTGTATTGCTCTATTGTATCTTCTTTCAGAATGACCAAAATTTCCACTGCCCTTCATACCAGTGACTGTCAGTTGTGTGAGTCACCTCAAAGTGTTGTGGTTGCTGTTAGCATTTTTCAGGAAGCACAGCAGTGAAAAAAAACATGGTTAGGTACTGTTATTTAGCATTATCCATACATTTCTTCTGACCTGCTTTCTGAGTATTTGGATTCTGTACTCATGTTGTACCTAAAACAATGCACCTATGTATGTTTAAGTTCATCCCTTGACTTGAAACTGAGGTGGTCTCGAAGGTGCCATGTAACTTAAGTTTTCTCTGATTAATGCTTTTGAGCATGAAACTGAAGCTAAGTCAACTTTCAACCAATTGATAATGAAACTAATTGTGTAAATACTACTGTGCACTCATTATTTTGGGGCTCTGTTTAAATAGAGCTCTGTTCAAGTTAACACTGGTACTTGACAGTTTTGACATGAGCTAGAAAATCCACAAAAAAAAATTGTGGAATAAATGTATTGGCTTACATTTTTTAGTAATACAGTTTAATGCAGAATCTGACATCCTTTTGTTTGTAGAAAAAAGCAGAGGACCTACCAATTATATTTAACATGAATCATTTGGTGTTAGGACAAGCAGTTTTTCGTCAAAACAAATGTGGTGGGGTGTTGGAAGTCTGTCCTCCATTGTTTGTGCTGCCCTGAGGACCTCCAGTGGGGCTGAACTGGTATAAGTGAAAAAGGGCTAGCCAAGCTTTAAATATCTGTTAGCAGAAGCTGTATCATGTTCCTATGGAAAGGAAATTGCAAACAGAAATAAGGCAGACATTCTGACTTCCACATTTATCTTTGAGGTGGGTATATCACCACTGGCAAAAAATCAGGGCTTTCTGCTGGTGTCTGAAGTTATGGAAGTCTGATAATATACATTATGCTAAAGGAAAACAGATAAAACAACATGATCTCTAGACTCCAGGAAATAGGCCTCCCAACTGCAATTGAAAATACTGCATGTTTTTTATTTCCACTTCCATATGCTGTGATACTGCCAATATTTTCCCATGAGCATGTCCTGAGTTGCTGGGATTATCTGATATACAGATAGGAATGGGTAAATAAGTTTCTGTCACATTTTTCCATTGTTTCCACATAAAGAAATACATGGTGGGTTGAAAAAGGAGTGGCTTTTTTCCTATTGTTTAATACTATTTTTTACAATAAATTCTGAAAAGCAGTCACTGCCTGTAGCTTGGTCTTTCTGCCTTTCAGTCCCAGCTGTAAATAATGGTGCAGGACTTGACTTGGAATTTTCACTCCGTTCCTATATTCATATTCACTAGTCCTAAAACTCTTTTTTTTTTTTTTTCTCCCTAACTTTATTCTGTGAAGTCGAAAAACTAGTTAGGGTAGAAACTTCATGTGATCCTCTTGAATAAAAAAAAAATGCAAAAGATTCAGATGACAAGTTTATCACTGGAATAAATCTATGACCAGTACCTACATTTTTACATCTCTCCTTGCTTTTTCTCTGTTTTTTTCTGGTGGGAGGAGGGGAAAAAAGGAGAAGGATGCTTACTGATAAGGAATGGGGTTTTTTTTGTTTTTTTTTCCCCAGAAATGTATGCAACTAGTATTTCAGTCGATGCAGTTCTGTGTCTTTTTGGCACAGCTAAATTAACTGCAAGTAATTGCATGTTGAGTGTATCTGTGTGAAGCGAGAGCAGATAGTTCCTAGAGGCACTGTGTGACATTAAACAGAGGTCAGTCTCTTGTCTGTCCTAGCAGGACATTCCTATCAAGCAGAATTTAAAATGTTCATGGTGCAGCTTGAAAAGGGATGAGATGTGCTCCAGCACGTGGCAGTGCTTGGCCGAGTGAGGTTCTGCCTCCAGCCATGGAATGAGCACACAGTGGCCATCACTTTAGTCAAACAGCTACTGCTTTTTTACAGTCATTCATTATTTTAAATTATAGATGTCTAAAAAGTGAACTTTTTTCTAGCAGCCTTGAGAGGTTCTTTCAAAATATACATATTGGTTCTAAGGATTTTGAGATTGAAATTTCCTGTAAAGCTAGAGAAAACTTTTTCATGACAGATGTGATTTCTGAACTTCAGGCTGTTTGCCTTTAGTCAAAAGCTGTGAATAATTTCTAATAGGGAGCAAAGTGTGTGTGTGGTTATTAAAACACCAGCACAGATGGGAAATGGGTAATGGCCCGCAAACCTGCTCAAGGAAATATTTTCCCCAAAAAAACAATTACACTGTAGCTATTTGAAAAGTGACAGACATATATCAGCAAAACAAGCTGCTAAACAAGCAATGGCAATTTTCCCATTTCTTATCCCATTACTCTGAGGAGCTATTGATATGTTTGGTCTACAGCCAGAACAGGACTACGTAATAGCAGATGTTTCATGAGAGCAGCTCTGCGTGCTAAAAATCATCTGCATTTCTAGAATCTCCTTTCTCAGAAATGACTTTTCTTTATGGGTTCACTTTTGTCCTGACTATTAATTGGCAGTGAGGAAAATAAACCTAACCACATTCAGCTTTCCAGAACTGCCAGAGAAGTTATGCAAGAGAAGCTTCCTGTTGACAGGACAAGTATGTCTGTCTACTTAGAGTCCTGCTTACTTGGATTTTCAGTGAGTTTATTGAAAACCAAAAGCAAAAAAAAACTAAAGTAGGACTTTTCATAATATTTAGCACATTAAGTGCCTTATGGAATTCTATGGACTGAATTCTGATGCTGCCCTCAAAGAGTCTGCAGGCAAAGGAGTAGCCAAGACAAACAACAGGAAGATGGTAGAAGGGGGTGGGGTGTGGGGGGGAGATGAAGTGACAGGATTTTTACCAGAAGACTGTGCATGCTAGTAGGTTGGTTTACCACTTCCCATTTTGGAAAATAAAGTTGTCAAAACTTTAGAAAGTCCAGAGTGTGACAGTAAAGGGTTAGTTGGGATGGGTGAAGGTAGTGGAGAGGCAAAATAGAAGGAAGTGAGGTAGAGACAAAGAGGGGAAGAGTGGCAAGGAGTGCGACAGCACGGAGGAAGAGCAGGCTGAGCTGCAGGACAGCGGGTGCACATCTAAGTAGGGTGGGACTGGGGAGGACGTGGGACAGGAAGACAGCCCTGCAAGAAGTTGGAAACAACACTTCAAAACCAGGTGACTCAGCTATAAAAGACTCGAAGTTGACCGTAATGTATGAACCAAATTTAAAATGACCACAGTGTCCCCAAAGCATCTATCTTTGGGTCATAAATAAGGGAAACTTGATTTCCTGAGCAGCTGAGAACCTGCAGGTCCTTAACTGAGGAGGGTTTGCAGACTTCCCAGCCATGCTGTCACAAATCAACAAGCAGTTTTTAGTTCCCATCCCACCCAACTTCCCATGAACATCCCCTTCACTCCCATATTGGTAGCCACAAACCTTGATGTGTGAACTACCACTATTTGCAGCTGTTAGAGACATGGTTAGATATAGTTTTTAACATAAAAGAATGCTTACGGTGACCACTGTTTTCCCCTTGTGTGCTGTTTACGTGTCCATTTTGCTGTCATTGTTGCTTCAACACCCTCCCTGTTTCTTCGCTTTCTTTACTTATCCTTTCTTAGGCCGTACCATTCTTTTGAGCCATAGCCCATGTCCATCCCATGGTTTGGTCCTTTCTGTGTTTAGGTGGAATCCTGGGGTAAAATGTCTCCATGCAGAAAGAGGAATCAGTTGGTTTCTTAGGTAGGTTTGTCTACATGCACCTCCAAATGTGGAAACAGTACTCTGGCTGTGAGGGGAGAGGTCTCATGCTCCTGCACTCAGATAAGGTGCATATGTCCTATGGCAGCCATGGTGCTGTGTGTCAGGATGCACGGGTGGGTAGATCTCATGTTGATTTTGCAGGCGAGCAAACCTTAGTTATTCTGAGGTTTGCAATCATCATGAGCCCAGGTAAATGGCCTACAAACATGAAAGAAGTTTCTTCTCCAGTTCTGAGGAAGGTTGTCGTTGAGGAGTATTCTTTCCTACCAACTCTACCTCTTTTTACCTGACCCATTATCTCTTTGGAAGGCCTGTTTGCAGAATGTAGCAGAAGAGACTTGACGATGACTTCTTCTGGAGCCTGTCGGTGCCTCCCTGAAAGCCAGCCAAAAGTGATGTGATGGCTCCTTTCTCAGCTCCTCCCACAGACAAGGCAGGCTGGCTCTGGTGCCCTACAGCCCCCAGGGGGGGCTGAACTGTGAGCCTTCACTATTGGGTTTTGCAGACTAGTGACATTTTTTTTTCCTTTTTTTTTTTTTTCTTGTGGTGGTGGTGTCATGTCATACAGATGTTCATTCTTCCCAAAGACATAAACTGTTGTGTATGCTCTGCTCCTCCACTGCCACAACACATCGGATGACTTCTTGAGCCCATCATAAACAGTTTCTTGGCTGCTGGTGCAGTGCAGGTTTCATGGGACATCAATCTATCTTTGGGCACTTCTCCCACAGCCCTGTGCTTTTTCTGCAGGCTTGCAAGTCCTTTTTAATCCAGAAGGGTTCTACCACTTTCATTTAATTCTTCCTCAAGGTCCTCTCCTCTGATGGCCCCAGCAAGAAGAGCTGACAGAACTGACTTATGCATAAGTGGATCTGGAAATAGCCTGGGTTTTGTTAAAATGAGGTATTGCACGCTTGGAGACAGGCCCAGATGGGTGAAGGATGCACTCAAAAGACAGTCCTGGGTGTTTTGATGCCACAGGAACATTGTTAAGTGCTAGCAGTCTCATTTTAGGAGGGAATGGGGGTTGTTGCTCTCCTTGCAGCAAGGACTGTTGGTAGGTATGTTTTGGTTTGCATACTTCACACCTCAAGGGACAGATGACAGGAGATGCTGGGCTGTGAGGGCAATGAGATGACGCAGTGTGAGGTCGTGCAGCAAATCCAGCAGCAGCCCGGAGTCTGATGAGGCTCTTTTAGAAACACTGATGCTGAACTTCCAGCCGGCCTTATGAAATCCTTTTGCTTGTTATTTTCTCAGCGGAACCAGTTTTTCTAATTCTTTCCCGGTGTATTGAGCTGCGGGTGCGTTTGCGCCGTCCAGCCCCCCCGCCGCCCGATCCCCCAGTGGCGCGGGCAGGCCACAGGCAGCAGGGCCGGCTGCGTGCTGACACCTCGTGGTGCAAAACGCTTCCTTTGCCTTCTTCCCAGACCTTTTGTTGTTTTTTTTTTTCACCAGCCTTTTCAGGTCAGCCCTTACCCACCTTTACGGTGACTCCTAGTTGGCACAGTGTTGAAGAAATACTGCTTTTCAGGAGCAAAGCCATAATTAGCAAGTAACTTAGATTCTTATTTCTTAATTGGAGCTGCCTGTGTGGTGTCCTACGAGCTTGCAGTTACTCCGATACTCCTAAATTACTCAGGCTTATTTGAGAGTCCTACCTCTCTATAAAAAATTTTATCATCTGTTAAATGTTGGGGTAGAGTTTGCCTGGGTCCTACTTTAATAATGTGTGGTGTGGGGAGAGGGGAGCCAGGGGCGTTTGTAGGAAGAGACCTGAATCATAGAATCACAGAATCACTTAGGTTGGAAAAGACGTTTAAGATCGAGTCCAACCATTAACCCTACTCTACCAAGTCCAGCACTAAGCTATATATCCCCAAGCACCATGTCTAGACAACTTTTAAACACATCCAAGGATGGTGACTCGACCACCTTCCTGGGCAGCATGTTCCAATGTCTAACAACCCTTTCAGTGAAAAAGTTCTTCCTAATGTCCAGCCTAAACCTCCCCTGGCACAGCTTGAGGCCATAATTTGAGTTTGTGACTAAGTCCTAACGCTCATTGTAAAGAGCATTAAAGGTTTGAACCCAGCCTTAACAGGGCCTGTGCTCTACATGAACTAATCAGGAAGAGCAGGGCAGCCATAAGTTTTGAATTCGTTTTATATTCATGCTGTACTTCAACTTCTCTGGGCCTGTCTTCTTACTGAAAGGATGTGCGTTTCTCAAATATTAGAGAACGTATATTTGTTCTGCCACCTAGTGTCCGGCTCTAGAAATACTCAAGCTTTTGGAGGTTTTTGAGTTAGAAGTTACTTGTTTTCTCTTCAAGTTCTTACAAACAAAGCGGTGCAGTGTGAGCTTCACTTTTAGACTGAGGTAGACCTCTAATAGTAAAAAATTATATTCAGCACCTTCTACTTTTTGGAATTTTTGGGAATACCAGGGAATGGCCTGTATTCATTTTATGTCTCATCATGTGTATGTATGGTGTTTTGAAGACAAATACATAAAAAGCCAGGAGAAACTTTGACAAGATGTGTTCTTGCAGACTTGTGAATTATACAAATACTCTTATTTGAACTAGTATATTTAACGAGTGCTAGTGCTAATAAGGATTCATAGACTTGAGTCCTAAATTCCCAAATTTATATTACAATCATGCTACCCATTCAAGAAAACACAAGCCTTTCTTACCTGTTGAACTTCTGGTTTAAAATCAAATGCTTCTACATGTGTGAATGTGCCTGTATATTTCCCTGCTATGACTGTGGTTGCCACAGACAACTGCTGAAGTAGAAAGCCCAAGGGGCTTCAAAACCATGTGAGTTTGTGTCTGTAGCATAAAGGAAGTGGCTGTGCTGTGCTCTGTGAACAGAATGGGGCTGGGACTGGTGTTTAAGCCCTGGGACATTGCCCAGTTGATGCTAAAGGTGGGTTTGTCTCTCCTGTGATCTCCATGTGACAGCTTCTCCCTTGCCCTGTGCTGCTCAGGGGTGCCTCAGGGCAGAACTGACATACATCACAGCACCGCAGTGAGCTTTCAAAGGGGAGTTACTTACTTGAACCAGAGCTGTTACTTGGATTGCCCCGGTGGAAAGGCACCAATACCAATCACTTATAAAGTTGCGTCAATAGACTTAGAAATGGTGGCACTGTCACCATAGAGACTTATTTATTCTTCTAAAAGTCATTCAAGGTCACTAAGGGCGCCTCTCCTCCAGGGTCTGTTCATTACCTTCCACAGGATACCTACCCTGGGACTGAAAGCCATTGAACAGTGCAGATCTGTTCTTACACCCACAGTTCCTGCTTGTCCTACACCCATCTCCAGCATGGCGGGCTGGCACACTGGTAACAATTGGGCAAGGCTGGTGCATCTGGGCACATGGCTGCAGACATCTACTGCTACTGGGAACTCTGCAGTACAAAATTAGTCCTGTTTTACCTTATATTGTCACAGTCATATCTGAGCATCTTTGGCTTTTTGTAGCTTAGCTGAGGGCCAAATACCTCATTAATGTAAACTGCTTTCTGGATTGCAGCCACGGGAGGAAGGAGATGCTAGTTTGTTTTAGAGCAGTTCCTTTGCTTGTGGAAGATCACAGGTTTTGGAGGGATTTCCGTCTTTTTCTGCCACAGCTTAACAAAGACAGAGGTTTCGTATGAACTTCTGAATGTATAGGGCCCGACTTGCACTGTGTGTAAAGGTAGGAGAGAGTCAGAGATCTCTCAGTCTTTGGGATAAACAGATGAGATTCCAGCTGGTGTCCTCAGTAAAACCCCTGTGAAATCCCAGACTCTGGTGGGGAAGTTAGTGGCATCCCTCCCCTGCCAAGACTCAGCAGCTAGATCATGCAGCTCTGCCTCAGGTCAAACCTCTCCTTGAAGTCCTTAGGAACTCTGATCTGAACTCCATGCTACCTCCGGGCAGCAAGAAAACCCAGAGATAGGCAGCTGCCATGGTGTCTCTACCTTGGCAGCCCTTCCCTGGCCCATCTGTGGCCCTGCTTCTTTTCTGATTCTGGTCTCCTTTGCTTTTGGGAATCACATTTTGCTGTAGGGTATTACCATGGGGGTTTGCCGATGCAGCATCTGAAGACCAAATAATTGGTGTATGGCTGTATACTTGTATTTTTGCCTTTACTTCCTTCACACTTCCCTCCCCCTTGCCCTATGCACACACATGGAGCACACCCAAAAAGACACGGAAAAGGAGGTGAGAGAGTTTGCTCACAATGAGATATCCACTGTAGTAAAGACAGCAGTTGACTGAAAAAATGCAGAAGAGCGTTACAAGATTGCAGAGTGATAGGATGGGGAAACAGACTGAGTGTAGGGGGATGTGAAGTGATACGCATAGTGAAAAATAATCTCTTTCAAATCTCTTTGACCCTTCAAGGTCAAAATGTTGGAATTTCTTCCATGAAAATATCAACTCAATGTTTGTTAGCAAGCAAGAAAAAGCCAGTTGAATGTTTGGAGGTATTAGGAAAGGACTACAAAACCAGATGAGGATATGCTGTAGAAATGTCACCATATGAATCCCTGGGTCACCTGCTTTTGAGTGTGACTCTGATCCTTTGTTTCTAAAAGAATATAGCAGGACTTGAAAAGATCTAGAGAAAGGCAGATAGGATGACCAAAGGTAGGGAATAGTTTATCTATGAAAAGAAACTATGGAAGTCCAGTGTGACCTGGAATTCTTCAGCCTGGAAAAAATTACCTTAGGGAGGGTATAATACAGATCTACAGAGTTATGTGTGCCATAAAGAAGGTGGATATGGAGCAACCATTCACTCAGTCTCTTCAAAGGGAAGAATCAGATGCCATCAACTGCAGCTGGCCATAGCCAGGCTCAGGGCAAGCACCAGGAGATGGCGCCTCATGCAGTGAGTGGAGACCGGGGGAACACCTGACCCGTGGCTGCTGTGTATGCCAAAAGCTGAAGCGGGCTCAAGGGGAGGCTGGGCAAGCACTTGGAGAGCCTGAGATTCAGAGAGCAGGTTATGGTCTCCACAAACCATACTGACCTGAGGAAGCCCCTGAGCCCCATTCGGGCCAAGGCTCCTTTGAGGTGAACACTGCTTTTGGCTGGAGGGTTGCCCCTCGGGGAGCCTTGCCCTCCCACCCCATGGTGGGCAAGTGCTGCACAGCTGGGCAGCCTCTGCATGGGCTGAGCACCATGGCAGCAACCAGGACTGCACATCCCCAGAGGACAACAGCCTGTGCTTAGGGCCAATTGCTGCCTCTGGTGTTTTCCTCCTTTTCCCCAGGAGGAGAATGCAGGACGTCTCCCAAAAGGTGTGTTTGTACGAAGGCAGCCACAAACATGGGGAGGGAGGATGTTGGCATAAATTGCTGTGGCCATACTTATGCTCTCATGTGTTTCAGCATAGGAAAATAGAATGTAAACAAGGCTTCCTGGGATGTTGAAGGCAAACTCTTTCCACCAAAGCCTCAGGCTCCCCCAGCAAACCAGTTAGGTTTCTCATGCAAGGCTGTGGGCTGGGAAGAGGACAGGGTGAGTGTGGCCACAGCTCCTAACACAACAAAGCATGGCCCTGAGAAGTGGTAGGGATCGGGACCATGCATGTAGCAACACAAAGTTACTGCTGGATATGCTCCAAGCACAGCTCTTTAGTGCAAATAGGACATCATAGCCTTCTCCTGGCCTTGACGTGAGCTCTCCATTCGCCACCAAACTCTCACCGCTTGAGCTAATGCAGGTTTTGATGTCAATGTCCTTAAATTGTTTGTCTCTGTTTGTAACAGTCTTGTATTGATTTAGGTTAATTTGGTTACCCAAAAAAAAGGGTTGTGCTGATTGCTCTAAATGGATTAAATAGTAATTTTAGTTAAACTGATGGCAGGCACGTGTGTAGACAGGGCCTGCAGCTTTGTAAGCTAATGACTTGGCAGTAATACAATAAGGTTTTTTCGACAGCTGAGACCAAGCTTAAATAGAGACTGTAAGTGTTACTATTCTAGTAAACAGTCCCCAAATGAGATAAGTTTCCACTAACTTGGGCTCCTTCTGAATCCTGCTAGATCTCTCTGCTAACTCTCATTTTTCTGATAATAATTTGGCAAATACTTTTACTCCAAATGGATTTGGGATTAAATCCAAGTGTAAAACATCAACATTTTCCATTTTTTGGGCAAGATTCTCTAATTTGTGTTCACCTTCCCAGCCTGCTAAATTTTCAGCGTTCTTGGCAATGGAAAAAAAAGTTTGTCTTAATTTGAAAAAAAAATTAGGTAGAAGAAAAATGTGAAAAAGCCCAGCTCCTGCCAACTGCAGGGGCCTTTCCCCACAGGTGAGATCTGAGAGAAGGACAGGTCAAGAAGCAGACACTGTTTAATTTCTTCACTCAGAAAAGAGCAAGAGTGAGATCAGCCCTTGCTCATTAAATTCTCCATACCCATCTCATCTCCATGGGAAGAAACCACTGTATCTGCATAAACTCTTTCCTGCCTGCCTCTCAACCAGCCAGCTGAGCCAAATGAGCTTCTGCCAACTGAATCTGCCTTCACAGGTCTATATCAAGCTGCAAATCCCATTTTGATTCATCTGCTTTCTCTGTTGATGTTTTTGTCTCCAGGTTCAGACTGAAATTTGAGTGGTTGGAACTAGATGATCTTTATGGTCCCTTCCAATCTAAACCGTTCTATGATTTGAAAAGAACATGACTTCAGACCAATGAATCACTGAGCCTTGGCTATTTTTGGTTTGCAAGGAAGCCTGCTGAGATACTGAATAAGCCTTAGCGCAGAAAACAATAGTCCAGCAGGTAGGCTGTGATCCCTTTCTGTCTTATGCAGGTTTATGGAACCAGAAACTGAAAGTTCGTGGCAGGAATGAGAGGAGACTTCATGCCTCAGAGGACAGAGAGAATAGAAGGAAGAGCTCAGGGCTACCAACAGGACAGCAATTGGAGACCAAGAATCTGAATTACCTAGATAAATGAATACCTGGCAACTCCATGTACACTGAGACAAATTTTTGGCAAAGAGTTTTCTACAGCACTAGTGCATGTCAGATCTTGGACTATCTTCTGCATGCCTGGATCCTGGAAATTGGATCCTGATAACCTGGAGCACACATAGAGGCGAAGCTGTGGGAGAGGGACAAGACTCAAATCAGGCAAATCAGGGGTTAGAGCATTTCTGGAGGAGCTGTGTTACCCAAAAGGAGTAACAAACTGATTCTTTGTCCAAGACATTGGCCAAAGAGATCAAGGCAATCAGTACCCTAAGAGCAAGTGGTTTGTGTGTGACCCAACCACAGCAGCTTGCTGGGGATGGTGGTCAGTAACGTGTAGGAAAGTGAGCTGACACTCCACTATACATTTAGGATAAGGATACAGACTGTGGCAAAGCAGGGCCCTGGATCCATATGCCTCCCAGATCCTCGTTCATTCCCAATCATCACGCAGGACGTAAACACTCATAAAGTAAACCAGGAGCTTCTCATCCTGTACCCTGCTCTACAGCCCCACTGAGCAAAGCTCAGGGGCTGATCACTGAGATATCTTATCCAAGTCCAGAGGCTTGGGAGTAGAGATATTTGTCGAATAACAATTACAGTATCATCTTCTTGTCTTGAATACCTGAAGTGCAGGTGAACAAATCTTAACTAAACTGACCAAACAATTTGCACAGAGCTGATGGAACACCTAGATTGGGAATGAGGCCATTTATCCCCTCCTCCTGTTTGCCATCAGGTGGTGTCTGAGAGCTCCTTCTGGACAGCTTTAAAGCTATTCCAGGCTGACAGCAGAACACAGCTGCCCACGAGGGATGCCCTGCCCTGGAACACAGCCCTCCCTGGGCTATGAGTTGTAAAATAAACTCTAAGATCAGAACGGCTGGCTTTGCTACAAAAGATTACAAAGCTCACAGTGAGTAAAAGAATATCCTACAAAATCCTTCTTCAGACTTCCCCAAGCCTCTTCCATGAAACAATTAGTGGATGCTCTTGTTTTGAACTCTGTGACTCACTCCTGTAATTCGGCTGTGGCCTGTGATCACTCAGTCGCTTAATGCGGCGCAGGGAAACAGGCAATTGTGAGAATTTCCTTTCTTTCTCCCTCAGCCTCTCATTGTAGCTCTGTGGCACGTTATACTGCAGCTCCATGCAACCACAGCCTGGATGCTCACATCCCAGATGTGCTGGCTTACCCGCCAGGCAGCACTTCCTCACAGGACTAAATGGTGACCAGGAAGTCTTCTCAAAAAGAAAATGCATCTCACTGTGTTTTACAGTAATTTGTAATCCAGTTGCAAGTGCAGTCTTTTTACCTATAGTCTTAATAGTTACATTGTGGTGTGGCTCTACCAGAGTTTTATTTCTAATTTGGTATCTTTGGTGTGTGCATGTGTGTGTGTGTGTGTGTGTGTGTGTGTGTGTATTTGTAAAGACTCCATTAAGACTAACAGACCCCATTAAAGCAATTACACTGACTAATGTCTCCCAAATTCTTTTCTGTTAACCATTCTTAGCTTTCCCAGGCAGCCGTGTATTTACTGTTATGAACTAACAAGTAATTTTTAATAACTGGATTTGCATAATATACACATTCGTGTAACTTTCCAAGTACACAGTAGGTATGACAGACATTTAACAACTAAAAATTTTTTCCAGAGATTGCCAGCACCACATAATGTGTTTGGAGGTTTCTCTGATGTCCTGGGTTGAGCCAGGTTTAAGCTATTTTTCCTTTTACTGATTTTTTTTCCTTCAGTAAGCTTTCGTTTAACTAGCAGCAAGTGTTCCAGCTAGTGGACTGATAACACTGGAATGTTTGTGTTACTGCTGAGACTCCAAGGTCACTTCTTGGCTCTGCTGCTACAGAGGCTACCGGGGCAGGAGAATTGTATCTGTGACCCCCCCATAGGGGAGCTGGACTAGACAGACAGCAGAACTGACCAAAGGTATTCCATTCCATATATCTACGTAAGCTCCGAGGAAGGTCAGAGATCACAGAAGACAACTTCCTTCCTTTTTTTTTTTCCCTTCTCTTCCATCCATGGCCGGTGTCCGGGGAGGGCTCCATCCATCACTGTCGACCCCAGGCTCAGCCCTGACCCTCATAACTCTCCCCACAGCCCTGTCTGCTCTGCTGTTATCTCAGACTGTGGGCTGAGAGTTTTTGGGACTGCTCACAGCTCAGGAGAGTGCCGGGAGAGTTGCTGGGGGTGGGGGGAGGAAAGAGGCTTTTGCACATTCCTGAACATATTTGTATATAATTGTACATATGATTAAAGCTGTCCAATTTAGTTTTCAATCCATCTAAGTCTCTCTCCTAATTCTCTCTCTCCTTCCCTACCTGGGTGGGAGGGGGAGGGGATCGAGAGCATTGTTTGTGTCTGGTTTATTTTTCGATTCTGTGTCAAACCTTGACAACAATTTATTGGCGCCCAACGTGGGCTTACTTTGCCTTGGTCATGCTGTGATAATTTTGGCAGCAGAATAGCAAGGAAAAAGCCCTCAATTTCCCAAATCTTTCCACATATAAAAACAAGAAACTGAAAAATTACTTCTACTGTTGCTCTGAACCAGAAACCCTGCCCTGGGTCCATTAAACGGTGCTGTATGTTTGTCATGAGGAAAAGACTATTTCTTTCTCTGGCTGCTGCCTACCAGGTGCTAAATTTCCACTGTTAACAGGAATGGCAGAAGGAGCTGTCACTGGAGTGGCCTACATGGAGCAAGCCTGCAAGCATGCAGGGCTACCTCTGGCCCCAGGGGTGATTGAGCTGGTGAGTCCCACAGCCACAGGCAGCAGCTGCTCCTTTGTCAGGGTTTGGGGATGAGAGCTTCTCCACATGATGCTCAGGCTTCTTGCCTGTCTGCTTTTGACTTCCCTCTGCTTGATGTCTCAAACACTTTTTTCCCCCTTAGTCTCTTTGTTATTTCCCTTTGGCAGTTACTTTCCCTCTTAACACTTACTTTCTTGTATTTAAATTTCTCCCTTTTCTCCTCTTTTAGCTTCCCTGTTTCTCTTGCTTTTCCCTCTTGCTTTCTGCTGAACCCTACGGACAACTTGCTCCCTTTCCAATTGTTTTCACAAGGGCTGAATCACAGCAGCTCTGTTTGCTGTTTGTATGGCCCAGAGTCAACTCCCACAGCTCGGGGGGCTCAGCTGAGGAAGGTGATCTTCCTTGGCTCCCTCTGTAGTCACTGGGGAGAGACAGGAGCCTCCAGAAGGTCACTCAGTTTTTAAGGGTGTTGAAAGACCTTGTGAAGACTGATCTCCTGCCATGGTTTGTCTGTAAGATAGACAAAATATCCTAACTTAGGAGATACAAATTGGGGGCAAAAAGTTATTTAGTACGAATCCTGCTTTTGCACAGTCTTTTGGCATGTATCAGATGGATGGGGAGCACAAATCAAGGCGTCTTCCTTCTAATCAACTTTGTCCTCCCAGGCGCCATCCCGCATCCTGACTGTCAGCAAAAGTAATGGCTGCATCACAGCAACCAACTCACTGACAGAGCCGTGCAACAACTTTCAGCCACCCCGAAGTCCTATCTCTGTGCTACAGACGAAGCATTTGGTCTGACTTCAATAAGCCAAGTGAGCATTTTTGCTGCAGTTCCTTTTTTACTCTAAATATAAATCTAATGTAAGGAATAAGGAAATAAAAGTGAAAAGGGAAGCAAGACTTTCATTCTCACTCAACCATTTCAAAGCAGGCATCTGCACAGTTTCCACAGCTTTCCTTTAGCAGGGAGAATGTCTCCCAGGGGCTAACTAACATTTTGAATGGGGCCATGTTTAGCCTTTTCAATAACAATTCACACAGGAACTATAAACTGCAAATGCAGCCTTATCTCCATCCAGACGTTTGTTCCCAAAGAGATTTTTCCAGTTCTGTGTGACTGGATGAAGAAAATACAGGCGATCTTAAAAAAACCCTCCCAGAGTTTCTCTGTAGGCATGCTCCATTGTGTACTGATGTTGCTGACAAGCTGTTATATGGTAAAGGTCTGGTTTTTATGGAGAAATATGGTTCCATGATCTACCTGAGAGATTTTGTCAATGGTTTTCCTAGGATTTCACCCCCAGCCTAGATCACAGTTTTTATTCCTTGCTGATCCAGGAATGCAAAGATCTGTTGAAGTCACATGCCCCCTCCCCTTCCTTGTGCATCTCCACCCTCCCTTCCGTTTTAAGCACTTGTGGGCATAGATGTGATGACTGCTGTCCTGATGAAGGTCCCTTGTCCCCTGGCCAGGCTTGTCAGGACACTCTTTCCCACACTGATCCCTTCTATGCAAGTCACTGGCACAGAGAAGCCAGGGTCCACGTCCACATGTTCTTTGGCCCAGATACCTCTTGGGAGTATTGGTGGTTAATTTTTATTACTGACCGCAGGACATGATATAACAGAAAGGTGTAATTCTCTGGCCTTGTGCCTGACCAAGGTGGCTGCCGTGGTGGTGGCTGCTACAGCTTGCTCTCTGTCCCTTGACTGCCATTCTGAGTGCAGCTGACCTGGTGGCTTTGATAATCAAATTTTTATTAGTCTGTTTAAGTAAGACGCTGGCATTGAGCCACTGGGGAGTTGTAAAGCTGGCCAAATAATTGGAATAATAATTCACTCATATTGAATGTGGTCCATTTAAAGGTGGTGCTTATTTCCTGAATGGAAATGAATCTCTTCTAAGGATTTGGTTTAGATTAGTTCACTGCATGGTTTACTTCAGCCCCGTAATTTTACCACTGATATGTAAAGTAGGTTCATAAACAGAGCAACAGAGCCTTGGCTGTGCTAGGAGATAATGCTATACACCAATGTAAATTATAAATGTAGAGTTAGAAAACCTAACAAGCCCAGCTGGCAAACTTCCATGTATTATCTCACAATAATTGCTTCCAGCCAGTAGACATTTTTTGTACAGCAGAAGACAGGTTATTTATATTATATATTTAGCCTAAAACTGTAATAACATCCTCTGGCAAAGGTATTATCTGATGGTGTCTGAAATGGAACCAGCTTTCCTCTTTCCAGGCATTAACAAATGAAAATCTTTGTGTCATCTCATGGCATTTCCTGAATTGGAGAATAAAATGAGGAGGATTTTTAATTCATAGAGTTTATTTCTTAAAAAGTAAATCTATTTTTAACAACCAGGTTTCCCAGAATTGTTACATGTGGTTTGTATCACCAACCGGAGAAATATTTCCTTTATGATTCTAATCAGGCAGAAACAAGAGTACCACTAGCAGGACTGGCTCTTGGCTTAGTACTGTTAGAAAAATACCTGTGAACAAGCAAGACGCGTGAAGGTCACAGAAGAGAGTCTGTTTTTTCCTGTTGCCTCAGAAATGCCTGGATGCCTGCTATGTATGTTGTCCATCCACAAGCACTACAGTCGTGCGGATGTGAAGTCAATGATTAGGAAGCATAAGGGTATGTTTTAGAAATCTTAGGCAGAGACAAATCTTAGCGACAGGCGAGTCTCACTGCTCAATGTACCTGTTCCATCTGTTGGTGGCAACAAAGAATGAGAAAGCAGGAGGATGGTACTCAGGATTTATAAAGGTACCTCAGGTGTTTTCCAGACCTTTGGCAACTTGGGAGGATGTAATGAATATCAGGAAATTGGTTGGCCTGAGTTTCGTGCTCCCTCACCAGTCACAGGTCGTGGCCAAGGAAGTCTTTGCCAGTGTTGGGGTTAGGTGACTTTTGGGTCCTGGCAAAACCCCAGAAGGTCAGGCTGTCCTAACGACAGGCTCCTTCTCAACAAGGGAGAATAGCCTCAGGGAACTCTACACAGGTTGGCTTAACCTCTGCCTGGGCAAAGTCACTAAAAATAATTTCATTACTTGTAATGAACCCATCAGTTGTGAACTGAAGATGCTTATGCAGTAAGTGCAAAAGGCATTAATGAAAACAAGCCTTTTCAGGCCTAAGGTTCAGTATTCATTGCTGATGAGAGCACAAGTTTGGTGGATACAAACCATCATAAATGGAAGAGTTTTCTGTCAGTTATTTGAACAAGTGTAACACAGCAGTCTTTTTAAGAAAAAAAAAAAATAGAACTATGTAGGATCACAATATTCAATGGTCTGAGACCTGGTGGACTGAAAAGGTACAGTTGTTCAAGGACAACTGCTAAGGAATGGGAGTTACTGTAGTGAAGTCTGCACTGAACAGTATAAGACTTACTGCTCTTCAATGTTTTTATAAAAATCTGAAAGTGAACATAGCATTTCTGCTAAGAAATTGGATAGTGCAAACACTGGCCAGGTGGCAAATAATGATGGAAAAAAAACGGTCTCCTAGAGTAGCCAGGATTGCTCAGTAGAAAGCCCATCCAGGTAAGCTATGTCTTACTACAGTCCTATGATATCTAACTAAATTAAGTATCTAAAAAGCAGGAATAGAGGCTCCACTTACAGGAGGTGAGTTCCAGAGGGCAAGCAGTGACTCTGAAATACTTTGGAGAGGTCAGAACAGAGAAGCAACTCAGTAGGAGATCATGGTGTGGTGGGAGAAAAGGTGTTGACTGTCTTTGGATACACAATTGCTGAGAAGTGGGTAGGGATCAAAAGCCCCACATGAAACCATTGCTGGAATATGTATCCTGCTGGAGTGTTCCCACTGAAAAAGAGCACTGAAGAATTTTCTGTTGGCACATCAAAGAGTCACAGAAATAATTCAGGAACTGGAAAAAAAAGGCCTTTCATCAGCTGCTGTAGAGTGCTGCTGTAGAGTTCGCTTTATTTAGTTTATTCAAAGGAAGAACATATCAGCCTCCTTCACCTGGGGTAAAATCGCAAGGTGGGATTCAATCACCTAACCATGGTCACTTCCAGCATGTTAGATGCCAAACATGTGACTTCCCCTTTGGGCAGAGGGAAGGATGAGATAAACTCTCAAGGCCCTGCTCAATCCTGCATCTAAGAGTCTGCTGGATATGCCACAAGCTCAGAGTTAGGCTCAGTGTGCGCTCCCTGCACTAAGCCCTTCAGTCTTCCCATGTCACTGAGTTCCCCCAGCTGCTCTGCAAGCTCTGCAGGTAACAGAAGAGTTGTTTCAACAGGGCAGCAAAAGCCCCCAGCAATTGCTGCTAACATAGCCGCACACAATCAGAGGATAACCTGCAGTTCCTGAGATAAACTCCAAGGGCAGTCGCAGCACAGGCATACATGGATCAAGTTGTATTTGAAGCCAGATCTCAGTCTCCAGCTGGAGACCTGATGCACTGGGCTTTCAGTCCCCAGACTGCAGTCCTGCTCTGGCACCCCTTGGCTTTCTGGCAAGCAATTCCCTGTCTGGAAAGGAACAGTGTTTACACAATGGTGGGATCAAGTGCACCCTCAGCAAGTTTGTTGATGGCACCAACTTGTGGGGTGTGATCGACATGGTGGAGGGAAGGGAGGTCATCCAGAGGGACCTTGACAGGTTTGAGAGGTGGGCCCATGCCAACCTCATGAAGTATTGTCATCCCTTGTCCTGAGTCTTCTGGTGAGGTATAGCAGCTTGGCCAGGTGCCCTGCACCCCCATGGGCACAGCCTCCATCTCACCCTGGTCTGTGCAGGCCCATGCTGCTTCTCAGCCACAGGCACTGCTTCCTGGTCTCCCATCCATTGCAGCTTCCCTAGTCCGTGCTGAAGCCATGCTTCAAAAGGTGCCATGTAAATGGGTTTTAAAGTGAAGGAGAGATGATGAGAAGACTAGCTTGAGAAAATCCATATTAGAACATGAGGACATGAGCATGAAGATTATTTACTCTTCTGCTCTGTGATAGATGATGCAGTGCTACGTGTGAGACTAGCTCAAAAAATCAAGATGTCTTGATCTTGGAGAAATCTAAATGTTTAACATATCTGGCCTTTCCTCATTTTTATGCTAGGCAACCCCTTTCTTTTTCTCTGAATTCGACTCGAATTTCCAAGTAGAGTTGGCTTCCCTTCAGTGGTGTGTTTTGGTGAATACATTGTTTACGATTGAAACAAAAAAGGTCTCTGGTGTAGCAGTGATTGGGTAGAGAGTAAAAAACAAAGATGAATGCAAGAAGAAGAAAACCAGAATTTGCAGCTGAGCTATGAGATGAACCAGAGGTCATAAGGGACAGAGCTACAGGAAATCTGCTCATGATGGCAGCAGGTGCAGGGGAGAGCTCTCATGCACTGATGTCAATGGGAAGCAAAGATACCACACAAAGAAGCAGACGTGTAGACAATGAGAAGCAGAGAGGCCAAGAGGAGGAGTGGAAAAGAGGGGACCATTTTGAGCTGGCACGAGGGATCAGGAAGTTACTTGAGAAGGAGAGAGGCAGCAGCACTGCCTTCAGTACACAGGAGAGATTATTAACATTTGCTGGGGTTTCTGATGCAGCATGCAATGCTGTGGTTTCACAGTCGCCTTCAACTGGGGAAAGGTTTTTGGTGAAAAAAAAAAAGAAAAAGGTTTAAATCCACATCTGTTCCCAGTTTACTGCAGAGCCAGAGAAATGCTATTGCCAGCACGAAGCAGGCAGTAGCATGGGGGAAGGGAAGGAAGGCACAACTGGAAAAAAAAGTAGTGGAGGGAACAGACAGGACAATTTCTTTTGGCAACTGTGCCTGTATACGCCATCATAATGAAAACTGAAAATTAAGAAATAGCAAAACACTCCAGCTTCCTCCTTTCTAATCTAAAATAGAAGCTAGCCATATAGTATCCACTGTTAGTTTTGCTCTTCTGTGTAATATCTTACACCATTCATCTCACTCCAAACACCTGAGTACTGCCCAAAAGTGCATTAGGGCAAACTGTAGTGGGTAGATTTCTTTGTAAGCTCTGAATGTCTTACTGTGTCATTTGGATCAGACCTTCTATGAAGGGCACAATTCAAACGGCATTAAAACCCAATAATACTATTTTCTCCTACTAGTATTTGCTTCAGAAGCTTATCTGCTGCCTGCATCTTTCTGTCCAGATATGCTTGAAGTCCTCTGTAGAAACTATCTGCCATCTCCCTCCAACCCCTTTCTGATGGTCTGATGATTGAACAAGGGTGATTGTCCAAGAGCAGCTCCTCTGTTGATAAAGGAACTGATTGCCATGTACACTATATATACATATACACACACATATATACATACATATACATATACATACATATAGAAGTATATTCACACATATTGCTGATTATCTACCCAGGTAATGAATTGTAGTCTGCTGAGTAATCAGTCATGGTGAGACTTTTTTGTTAAATATACATGATAGGAGTACACAGGAAGTACGGAAAAGTCACCTGAAGCAGAAGTGTTGAAGTTGGGGACAAACTTTAACTCTTGGAGTAGATTCAGAGCAGATGCAAAGAACCCATTAACAAGGCTTCTTTCTGAATGGAGATCATGCCATGCTTATTTTGAATATTCATTCAGAGAATAGTTGCCTTTTGGTAGCTTTGGACTGATTAGCTTCTCTAGAATCTCTGCTGTTCAACATATAAGCAGCTGAAGCAAGTCTGCTGCTGATGCTCAGTTACTTGAGGTAGCATGAACGGGGGCTGGCTGCCAAGAACTGCAGAAGGACCTTATGAGGCTGAATGACAGGATGATAAAAAATAGATGAAATTCACTGTGTATAAGTTGAATTGGCACTTACTGATAAGAACAATCCTTGCCTCTCATATAACATGAAAAACTCTGAGATGATCAGTGCCAATGAGAAGGAAACTATGGGATTAGTTACATAGAAGAAAGATAAGCCAAGTGTGTGGCAGCAGACAAAACAAACCCAAATAAAATGTTACAGACTATTGCTAAAGGAACATAGAACACAACAGGAAACATGAAGATGCCACCACAGCAGAAATCCATGGCTAACCTGCACCGTTACTTAGCCCCCTCATACCCAAAAGCAAAACCAGAAAATATTTAGAAAGAGGCAAAAAAGATAATCAAAGGTTTGGAGCAGATCCTGTAGAAGGCCAGCCTGAGTAGCACCTTGCAGTTTGGAAAAGGGATCACATGATTTGATAATACATATGGAAATAATCAAAGGTATGGACACATTGGGAAAAATCTCTGTTCTTCAAGCACTAAAATCTGGCAGCTCTCAAAGGCAGCTGGCCAGAGCCAGGCTCAAAGCAAGCACTGGGAGCTGGTGCCTTGCACAGCGAGTGGAGACCTGGGAAACCCCTCACCCTTGGCTGCTGTGTTGGCCAAAAGCTGAGGGGGGCTCAAGGTGAAGCTGGGCAAGCACTTGGAGAGCCTGAGATCCACTGCAGGTTACTGACTCTGCAAACCACACTGAGCTGAGGAAGCCCCTGAGCAGACATTTGTCAGAGGAGAGTCCAATCGGGAAGAGTTGTGTGTGCTGCCTTGTTTCTGAGGCAACTGCCCTGGGCTTGAGTTGGAGGCAAGGCTGTGCTAGATGGGCCCTTTGTCTGCACCACTACAGCTCCCCTTTGAGAACAAATTTCTTTCTGATGGATGGGAGGTAGCAATGACATCATCTGAATCGGATGCACTACAGCAGGGCAGAAGGAAGAAAGAGAATGATGCATGACTATTTTTGGCATGAAAGGCACAGCTGCTTGCTATCCTCTCTCACAAGTCAGGAAGGGCACAGACTGGAACATGAGGTCATACCTCCCTTAGCATGTCCTGTGTTTCTTAATAAACTGACTGAAACCCAAGAACATCAGTAAGCTGTCAGTTGTTAGACCAACCTGGACTTTTTTCTAGCAACTTTTCTGAATGTTGTGAAAACTTCCCTGTGCACATGATGGTTTTTCCAACTTAGCATAGCATTTGTTGTATTTGAGGTGGCAGAAACATTCTTGAAGACTAGGATAGATGAGATCATCTTGAAAAATGCTGATTCCATCTGCGTACATGGCTAATATAGTAGATATGATGGTCCATTGAACCAGGGACTATTTTAGCGATACTAATACAAAGCTGTAGTCAGTCACAGAATCATAGAATGGTTTGGTTTGGAAGAGACCTTAAAGATCATCTAGATTGAAAAGGACTTGAAATTATTTGCTGGAAATTGTTCTGGGATAACCTGTTGGGCAGCTAAGCCCCACACAGCTGCTCACTCACTCTTCCCCAGTGGGATGGGGTAAAAAGGAGAAAACTCATGGGTTAAGATAGGGAAAGCAAAAACTGCGTGTGCAAGCAAAGCAAAATAAGGAATTTGCTTCACTACTTCCCACTGGCAGCCAATTGTTTTGCCATTTCCAGGAAAGCAGGACTCCATCATGTATGATGGTTGCTTAGGAAAACAAATGCTGTAACTTTGAGTATTCCCCCATTCTCCTCCATTTTGCCAACCTTCACTGCTGTGCACAGTGTCATATGGTCTGGGATATCCCTGCGGTCAGTTGGGGTCTGCTGTCCTGGCTGTGTCCCCTCCCAACTTCTGGTGCACCCCCAGCCTACTTGCTGGTGGCGTGGTGTGAAAAGCAGAAAAAGCCTCAACTCTTGTGTAAGCACTGCTCAGCAGTAACTAAAACATCCCTGTGTTATCAACACGGTTTTGGTCACAAATTCAAAATGCAGCATCCCATGAGTTGCTATGAAGAAAATTGCCTTTATCCCAGCCAAAACCCATACACATATATAAGCAATAGAGCAAAAATGATTGCAACAAAATGAAAAAGCTGTGTTTGACATCAAGAGATGTGAAGCTGTACAAAAGTAATGAAAATATTTATGGAGCAGAGATTGATTCCACGTTTAAGGTACACAATGCCAATGAATATCATCCTATCTAATTGTACTCATGACTTGATGAATTCTGCAAGTATCTGAAACATGAAGCAGTGACAGAGCCCATGAACAGTCAAATGATGGCTGCAAGACCAAAGCAAAGCACAGTATGGCTGCACTTGAAAACAAATAATTATACAACAGTATATTTGGTGGTAAACTAGCTGGTATAGCTATAACCCCATGTAACTGGGACTGCAGCTCCCCAAGACGTGCAGAAAGGAGGGCCGCTCGCCTCGGTTTGTGTGGCAGGGGTGTCTTCTGATGTGCTGGGTTCTTCAGGCTGAATTAGATGGGGAGTGGGACTGCAGTAGCCTCATCTTCCCTCCTGACTCCACGCCGGTGTCCTGCAGCCCTGGCGGCACAGAGAGGGGACAGCCTTAGACCATTACACGGTCCCGGACCCGCCTTGACCCGAAAGACCTTCCCTCTCTGGGCCGGCTTCACCCTCGGGCCAATGCGTTACGTAAAGCATTGACAGTCCCGCTCCTCCCGCCCCCGCCCGCGACCCGCAACACCCTCCAACGCCAGGCTCGCCCGCCACCCTCCGCCTCCCCGGGGCGGTGGAGCAGCCTGCGGCCCGCCCCCGGCTGGGTGGGGCCGGCGTCGCCGCCGCTTTCCGCCCCACTGAGGGAGGGGGGGGACACCGGGATGTGACGGCCGCAGCCCCAGCCGGGCGGTACCGACAGGCGGCGCCGCGGGGGGAGGCGGCGAGCTCAGGTGAGCGGGGGCGGCATGAGGGTCCCGCGGCTGCTGATGGGCAGGGCGGGCAGGCCGGCGGCGTGAGAAGGGGGGAGAGGGTGAAAACGGGTGAAACCCGCCCTTACCCTCCTTCCTGTCCCCCCTCCTCACGCCGTCGGCCCGGCGGAGGCTGGTGCTCGCCGGAGAGCCGGAACGGGTGCGAGGCGCCGGGTGAAGCCCGTGAACAAGCGGGGGCGTGGGGGAGCGAGGCTGAGCCCTAACGGGGCTGGGGCCGGCAGCGGTTCTCCCGGCTTAAAGGGCCGGGGCGCTCGGCTGGGCGCTGCTTTCAGGCGAGGAGGGCCGGCAGCTCTTGCTGTGGAAAGTCATGTGGAATATGGGATAGTTTCGGGCTTTTGGGTGAAAGAATATGGATCTTTTATTACGCAGTCTGAAAGTTTTTTTTGTTTGTTTTTTTTTGTTTGTTTGTTTGTTTTGTCCCTAGTGATGTTTGCATTTATTTCACAGTAAATGTAGTGTAGGAAACCGTGTTTCAAGATTGAAATAATATTATTACTTCTTTTTAAACTAACAGAAAATCCTCTGACTTTGCCTCTTCCAGTGTGGAAGCAGTTATAGTGATACAAAGTTGTATATATAATTTTTTCTTTTAATAAGCAACTGCAAAGAGGGAAATAATGGTCCTCTTAACAAGTCGCCCATATAGTATCTCTCAGCTTGGTTTAAGGAAGGAAAAAGGAAACTGCCATCTTAATGGAGAAGCTGTGTGTATATATTTTTATGAATACCTGAGTTTTAAAAGACCTATTGCCTCTAGGGTGAATGAGCTGCTCTGCTTCTCCCCTCAGAGCAGCAGCCATCAAAAAGCTGCTGGCCCAAGCTGAGGCTGCGTGCCTTAACCACACTGGTGCTGGCGAAAGGCTGGAGCTGTAGGAAAATTTTGGAAAAAAATACCTTTCCCAGGAGAGCAGGGAAAGAAAGGCATGTCACTCACCGGGTACGTCCACTGCTTTGAGGGTGTTTGGGATACCTGGTTCTTCGGGTTCTATTAGTTCAGCAAGACTTTCTGCAAACACTGTAGTCGACCTTGCCAACAGTTCAATAGAAAACAGCTCATTCATGTTTTGGTAATCCACACTAATCTTTGTGTACAGGTGCTTGAGTAACTCTTTCCTATGCTTCTGAATAGTGATTCAAGAGCTCTGCAGCAAAGTACTTTTGTAATCAAGGCATTTACAAATTATGCTGCAGAACACATACCAGCAAGTACTACTGGTAATTAAAAGTAAATGATAGTTATCAAAGAAATGAATGAAGTACACTGGAATGTGTTATCTCTGTTTTTATCCTTTCATATTTGTTCATTTACTTGTTAACTTGCAGTTGGCCTTACAGTAACTCTTGAAAATGGGAATTCTACTGTATTAAACTTTTGTTTAAAAACTAAGTTCCTTTAATTATGTTGTATGGGTATTTCCCCATATCATCGCTGAAGTTACTGTGGTTCCTTTGAAAAAAGCACTGAGAGTGGTTTTCCAGTTGAAGCTACAGTAGATTTTTATTATTGATAGGGCTTTTAGGCACTTATGAAACTGAAAAGTAGGTATGTTTAAAATAAATATTTGATTTAAAATGAAAAAAGTGGAGTTTGGAGGTTTGTGGTTACTTAAAATGTTGAGGTCATGGTGGGTCAAGGGGATGTACACAAACCCCCAAATGCTAATGAACAGTGTTTTGTACACTTGAGGTTACGACCACGTTGGACTAGTCTTTCGTTTTCTTACTTCCCGGTGCTTTTATAGTATAAGTTACCAATTTTTTGTATAGTTCTTTGAGATTATGCAGTGAAAATAACCTGTTCTCACCCATGATACTGATGATTGCAGTGCAGTAGCACACTAAAGAGGCAAGTGTTGTATTGGTGCTGGCTTTCTCTGTCTTTAAATTTAGATAAATCAGCCTTTGTTCTCTTCAGTAAAGTGAAGTCAAAAGTTTGGGTCTAAGCTGCTGCAGCTGGAATTGTAGTGGGGCTGTGTAAGCAAAGGGGATTTATTAGTGCCAGGATAAATTAATTGTGATGAACAGGAACACAGAAAGCACTGCAAACAATGTTTTATACCCACAAAAGCAAAAATCCTAAAGGTTAATTCTGACTTTGTTCACAAATTAGGCACGCTCGCTTAAGCTTTTTTTGCTCACTCTAACTTGGGCCTCTGACAGCTACTGAACCACCTGACCTTTCAAATGAGAGTTACTGGAGTGTGTAACACCTCTGGAGCGCTCGTTGGGAGTTATGATTTATTTCATTTTAGCATGTGGTTTCCTCAGGCAAACCTGTTTTTAAATTGAGCTGCAGACAGGCTGTGGCGTTCTCTGGTTTCGGCCATAATGCATATGCAGTGACTCCTGTGGGCATGGGTTTTCTTACCTCTGGTGTATCAGCCTCGAAGGTGAACAGAAAGGAACCTGTGGAGTTGCCATAGTGATTTCCAAGTTCATCCTTAGCACGTTGTGTCTTTTTCAGAGAGCAGCCCTTTTGTGCTGTGTCACTTAGATTAGGATTGAGCCCAGGGTATGTTGTAATACTATTCAATATTCTTGCAGGAAAACTGCTGCAAAACCCTTAGGTATTTGGGATGAATGTACCCTTTGTAAATCAGCAGTCACACGATGAGGAACTTGGCCCTCTGGCACTGAACAAAGGCTACTGTGCCTATGTTAAAGTACGGTAGTATCCTTATTTGGAGGTGTTGACTTAATTCTGTGTAATGTTTACTATTTAACACTCCATTGAATTTTCTTTTTTCCTTGAGCATATTATGCATAGATTCCATTATCTGTTCACCTGAAAAATGCTTTCAGGGAGAACAATTTCAAGCCACCTAGCCACTGCTGCGTGGAAGGAGAGATCCACTATCAACATTACTTTGTTAAACGTGTTTGCTGTATGGAAATTTAATTAGCCACTGATGTGGAGTTACTTCCATATTTATTGATATAAAGTGGCTTAATGACTAATCTGAAGTCTGCAGACATAGTGGTGAGATTGTGCTTGCTTCATGTAGGGTTTCTTTGTTCAGTGCGATTCCTTTGGGGGATGCAGAATTTGGGTTCTGCCTCCCCTTTGTATGTGCAGTGTAATGCTGCTCTCTGTTTCAGACCTTCCATCTTATAGCCATGCTTCCTTCCAGCACATATATTTCTTATTAGCTCTGTATGATAAATTACTAATTGGGACTTCATTGCCTAATGAGTGCGATTGGTGGCACTTTCTATTCTTTCTCGCCGCCACCTCCTCCTCCTTTCCTCTCTTGCTGCCTTATAAACAGGTGTGTTAATTGTGTGACCCTGCTATCAGACTAAATTGTGTAGCCTTTTTGCCTTGTTAGTATGTTTGTTTGTAACAATAAAAGTGTAAAAACATTTCCATTTTACCTTGAAAAGTAATATTTACTACATAAACAGCTGTGTACTCAGAATTCTGGATGGAAATTGGAAAATGCATTTTCTTAATAGGGCTTAGCTAGCTCCTTTTGTTTCAAAGGTGTGTTACCTGTATGTATAGATTGGATCAAACAGCACCTGAGTCAGAACTGCAAGTGTAGTAGTAATTTGCTAAACACAGTATATGTATGCTCTGAGGATAAAATCTGCTTGGAAAAGACCTGTGTGGGAGAAGCGGCTGCTTGAAATTAAGGGCAGAATGAGTGCTATGTGTGTGAACTTCCCTTGTTCTCTGTAATGGCAGAAGAGTTGATTGAAGGGATTTAGTGAGCTCCGGTTGAAAGGTTTCTTTCGCTGGGCTGGGAGGTCAGTGGGGCAGGAAACCATTAGAGAGGAAAAATCTCTTAGTAGAGCAACTTTGAGGCAACCTGTGGAGTGAAAAGTCAATAGGTTGACAGTCAATATTGCAAAACTAAGAGCGAAAGGGTTAGTATCTGTGGGAGAAGCAAGAACTGGAAGTTGGAATAAGATTTTCTGAATTGTTTTGCAAGTCTCCAGATCTGTGTAAGGTGAGGCATATGTCACAGGTGTGGCTTTTCAAGACCTTGCTAAATTCTGCATAATAATAGTGGAAAAGTAGAGTCAACTGATAGTAATGTTGTCAATGTGCCTGCAAGTAATGAAGTTTGACAGTGGCTTCACAACTTTTCTTATTGATGGGGTGAGCAGAGTGGTCCCTAACTCAGCTCATCTAGCTGGCCCCACTTTGAATTGAGGTTGGCAGTCAGGCCTTTGTCTGAAAAACGTGTTTTGAACACTGTGGGAACCCATTTTTAGGGTTGTTTTTGCTGGTGGTTTTATGTGTTTTGTTTTTTTTTTTTAAAAAAAAAGAAAAAATAAACCAAACATAAGGTCTCCGGAGAGCTCGAGAAGTGGAAGGACAGTTTTGTCCTGCTAGTAAGTTGCTTACTTGCTGTTTTAGTGAGATGCTCAAGGTATTTTGTTTCCTGTCTTTAACGATACAATGATAAGCATCCTTTCCACTGATGTATCAAACTTAGTTTTATGGATTATCACTACTGCAGATATACAGGCACCTGGAATGGTGCTGGTGGAGACTACTCGCAAGGCCAAAAGTTAATAGCTACAGGCTTTTTTCTTATATTATGGCTATCTTATTCTTGTGGTCTGATTGGTCCTCTTCCTACACATGCGAATGTTTTACTTTGGGGAAGCATCCTGAGGTTCCAGAGGAGCAGTGCTGGCCCTGTTCAGTGTGCTAAATTCAGGCAGCCTCAACTCCATAAAAATCTGACTTTTTGTTGCGAGGGCCGAGCTGGTTTTATCATGAGATGATTGTTTTCCCCTGTTGTCAGAGAGCATAGCTGTAGGTACAAGAGCTTTCCTTTTGGTTAGTGAGGCAGGGATGAGGTTGAATTTCATGCGCTGGGTGAGGGTCCAGGTGCTTCCTGTCGCTAACAGCCTGTGGACACCCAGGTGGTGGGGGAAATGGGCAGCACAGCTGTTTGGGGCTTGGTTATTCCCATTTCTAGAGCAGTGCATTAACCTGTCAGTATTTGCACTAATACCTCTGGCTGTGATCAGCAAGAGCTGAGCTGTGGATGCATCGTGTTCCCCACTCCTCTCTTGAAGAGCGATAGGCACACCAGTCTTAGGAGAGCGGGATAGACAACTGCTAAGTTTGGTGGTCTTTTGCATTGCTGTAGCTAGATTTCCTTGACTTTAACATCTTTGTGGTTGCTGTCCTCCCAGTGGGAGTGACAAGGAAGGGGTGTCTATATCAATGCATTGGGAGTGGTGTGGGATCTCAGGGCCGTGAGATGCTCTTGGGCACCCTGGATGGTGCCAGGCACTGTTTTGGTAGGGCACCATGCTGAAACTTTGCTCCTGTCCTGCTGGTGCTCTTGATTAGGACAGTAGTGAAAATTGTGAGAGATCCTCATTGGAACTGTGTGGGAGGGGCCTGGCTGCCATTGCCTGGAGCATATCACCAGTGCACCTGGTCCTTCTGTGTGGTTTTGCTCCATCATGTCAAACTAGTAAATCAACAAATTAAACAAACTAGTAAATCAACATTTCCCCATTCCCTGGGAAATCTGAACGTGGTTGTGGTGAGACATTGGCTGTAGTGTTACCATGCATGTGATCTGCCAGGATCTTGTACAGACTTGGCCATGAAAAGGGCTGCTCCAGTTAGTGGTTCCCTCTGAGTGGTGCATCAAGCCTGTCTGCTTCCTGTGAGAATGAAGACGGGGAAAAATCTTGCTTGTCAGGGTCTCAGGTTGTTGTAAGGTAAGAGAATATCAGCTTTGACTTCTTTCCTTGTATGCAGTGAGCACTAGCAGTAGGCTATTTGTTCTTTTAGCAGATTGAGAATTTTCCTGTTACAGTGCCAGCTTTTGCCAATGACAGAATTTTCCATGGGCTCATAAGCTTCAGGGTCAAGTTAGGAAGCATTTCATGTTACCCAAGGAGGTGTCTGTCTTGAGTACAGTTATGATGCTTGGTTTTTCAGAAGTACATTTGTTATTGTCTTTCTGTATGAGGTAGGACTGGGAGCTAATAACCAGTGTTGCCATTTTGAGAAGAACAATTCCTAGGACTTTTGATCACCCTTTGTGAAATTTGCTGGCTTCCCCTGTTCTTGTTCAGGGCCTTCTGTTTATCCTTTAAAGAGCACCTAGTAAGTTTTTAATCTTTGCTGAGTTGAATAGGCTGGTTATATTAATGAGACTCACTTTCTGAATTAATGTATTTTTTAAAATAAGATAACTTTGTTATAAGTAGTGATAACAGTGTGTAGCAACACTTTTGCTGTGTTTCTGGTGAGCTTAGTGTGGCATTGAATTTCTTGAGGGCCCAGACCTTTCTACTTGGATCTGAACACACAGCACACACAATTCTTACGTTACTGCTTCCTGCACTGCCACGTCTTAGTGAAACTCTGTGTGCTTTGCCTAGGCATTAAGTTGGAAGCCTAGGCATCAACTGTGGCCATAGCAAGTTTAAGAGTGGCTGTGGTTTTAATTTTGAAAGGCCAGTATGACTATTTAGTGCAAGCTGTATGAGAAGTATATGGGCTTGCTGTCTGTCTTCCAGGTTTCTTCTTAGGAGCAGTTGTTCTATATGTTAGTTGTCTAAAAAGGATTTCTAATTACTTGAAAATAATTATATAAAATGTGAGAGATGGAATTCTGTGTAGCAGCTTGTGTTGTATGTATTTTAAACACCAGCATTGCAAAGTAGTAGAAGAAAGAGACCAACCCCAGAAATACCTCAAATTCTAAATAAAACCAAGAAAGAGAAGAGGACATTTAGAAACTCTATATAACTGTATTTGTGCACTAAGTTATATAGAACATACGCATCCATAGCTTGGTTACAGCTGCCTGGTACAGCTGTGTAGCAGACTATTCAGATTACCCTTTTTCCATGCCCATGCTGTAATTAGACCTCATGGACTGGATAGGCTACAGATGGTATTCCCTGGGCAGAGGTGGTCTTCCTCCTTCCCTTGCCAGGAGATTTGTGCAAGTGGCAGGTTTTGTTGCAGCTGTTCAGAGGTGATATTGTTAGGGGTTTTTTTTGTGTGTTTAATGCTCTTGGAACCATTTAAGGGATCACATTTTTGAAAGGCAAGTGTCTTTAGAGAGTTACAGTCTAGCAGATAGCTCTCTCTTGTCCTCCAATTGGCAAGCAGCCTAGGAAAAGATATCAAAATAATTTTTAATATAGCAAACTGAATAATGCCTTGATAGAAACACTCTCCAGTGTTTGTACAGCCAGTAAAAAACCCTCAGTAATAAACATTTTGTGAAATAACTGCTGTAGATCAAAGTGACATTTAGTGACACTCATGAGTGTCATTTAATCACCATAGTGAAGATCTGCTCCTGTGGAATAGGAGTTCCTATGTTATCATGCCTTACTGTGTCTGTTTGGCTTAAGGCACTGACCATCATTGAAGCCTGTGATTTTTGTGTGTGTGCTGGATGCTTAAATGATGGTTGAGAACCTATTTATTTCAAATACTGAAATTTATTCATAATTTTGTTCATAGAAAGTCAGCTGTTTCCAGCTTCCAGAATGTGATGAAACTATTGTTTACTAATTCCTTGTGACTCCTTTGTGGAATTAACAGGATAAATTACTTTCTTGCAAAGTTGAATTAATTGTCACGGATGAAATTCTTAAATTTATGTGGTGTGTATAGATAACTAGTGGAATACTGCAAATCCTGAGGCTTCCATTAAAAGCTTAAATGTGTTATAGAGTAGTTTGCATTGGAAGGCACCTCAGGAGGTCTCCAGCCCAGCTCAAAGCCAGCTGACTCTTAGGTTGAACCAGGTTGCTCAGGGTTTATATCCTGTTGGGTCTTGAAAACCCCCAAGGACTGCACATCCTCTGTGGGCAGCCTGCTCCCCTTGACTGCCCTCAGGATGAAAAAGTTTTTCTTTGCATCAAGTCTGAATCTCGCTTGTTTTAAGTTATGTCCATCTCTTTTTATTTTTTTTGGCCTCTCCTTGAGCACTACTGTGTATGGATTGCTGTTACCCTCACTATTGGCATGAGGTTGCTGGTAGAGGGTAATCAGATGCCATTTATAACATCCTTAAAAGTATTAGAGTAGAACACTTGGCATTCTTTTTTCTGCTTTTCTTCCTATAGCATAAAATAACACTGTATTAGCTGAGATTTACTGTTGCTGCAAGTGTATCTTTATACCCAAAGAGGGCATTCTAACCTTAAAGATGTCCTTAGTTTTATCTTTATGGCTTTCTATGGTACAGAAGTCCTTGCATATGACTCAGAATAAGTTAATTTATGTTTAAGACATTGCATATGTTTTTGTTCGGTAAAGCACTATGATACTTATTGTACAGAAATGAAGATGCATGTGTCTTCTCAGTATCTCTCACAGTTTTACTGACACCTCTTTGTTTCTGTAAGGATGTTCATGCAAGATGTTCCTGCTCTCTGAGGGCTGGAGGAAGAGCCTTCTTTTTACACTGTGAAGCTTTTGAAAGTCTCTTCAAAATCCTGTGGGTTTTCCTTTCCTGGTAGTCCCTAGAGGATTTAAAAGGCTTTAATCTTAAAGGTTTCACTCAGGAGTTAAAGGATTTAGTAAGTAAATGAACAACTTCTAAGGACTACCCCGCTTTTGAATTACTTGACACTGATACTTTCTGAATATACTTTCCTGTATCAGATCTGCAATCAATATAGACTTGTTCAGATTTGAAGTTCAGAGGTGTAGGCAGGGTCAAGTAATATTATACATAAGTTAAGGAGTCATATAAATATGTTTGCTTTGAAGTTAAATGTGAAGCTTCCAGTGGAACCTCAGGGTCCCACACAGAATAGCATTATTGACAGGATTCGTCTCAGGTAGTCCCATGACCCCAAGGTTCCATAGTTTTGAGAATATCAAGATAAATTTCTATCTAAATCCTGCTTTTTAAGTCTCCATTCTTGTCATTGAAGACAGCAGTTATAAAGGTACAAAGCCTTAGGTTTATTCTTATAGTCAAAATGCTCTTTTTTTTTTTTTCTAGCTGTCTTTCAGGAGTCCTGTGCAAGTCCTTAGTTCTGTCTTGGGCATTCTTTGTGATGTAAGTCATGTAGCTTCTCACGTGGTCCATTTTACCCACAAACTAATGCATCAGATTATTGCTATACCTCAGGACTGATGAGATCAGATCTCTCTTAAAATGCTTTACTTTCCTTGAAAAGAAGCTACAGCAGTTCTGTCTGCTACTTTGTATTAACAGTAATGCTTGTCAGGAGTTCTGTGCCTAAACCTGAAGGAAGAAGGGGAAGAAATCCCCCCGCTGCTACAACAGTGGTACCACCCAGGGGCCTGGCCCATACAACTGAAAGGGATAGGCAAATGTGAGCTACCTTGTAGGGGAACCTGCTAGTCCTGGATTCTGAATGAAAGTTTTCTATAGCAAATAATAAATAAAGTATTGGAAATAGTTAATGATCTATATTTATTCTGGGAGATGATTTGAATGACACTCAAAGTTTTCCTCTGCCAAGCTTTTTGTTACAGAAGCAGATCTTTTCAGGTGTGCATATTGAACACCATATGGTACACTCTGCACCTTTTTTATCCATTTAAAGTGCTAAGCTGAATCCAAAACATTTTGACCTGAAAAACTCTTTCATTGACTTACTCAAGACAATATTTTTTTTAATAGAGAGAGAATCTGTGAAAGCTCAGTCTGGTTTTTGAGTTTACTTTTCATTATTTTTTAACTTGAAGTATTTTGCTTAAGACTTTGTTTCACTCTAGTATCACACAGAGTAGAGAAATAAGTTAAAAAAACCTCTGGCAAAAAGATCTGTGCTTTTATTGAGCATCTTTGGCATATGTTAATAAGTGCAACCTGTATTATTAGCTAATATACGTTAGCCCACGGAGACTGTCAGAGTAAATTGTGGCTGGTAATTGTCTTGATTTCCTAGACATGAATAGTGGTGATTTGCAGTCTTGGGAAAGAAGGTCTTACAAGAGTGTTTTCATTGAGATGATCTCAAAGGGGATGAATGGAGCCAGTGTGCCTCTAGAGTGGATTTTGGTTGGTTTGTATGTGTGCTGTGAAAGAGTTAACAGGAGCCCTGAGAACTGGTTGAGCACCTGAAAGCAAGCAATTAAATCAGTGGATACAGCTGAAGTGAGGTTGAGCTCCTTTTAAATGCACCTGAAGAAGCCTAGAAACTTCTTAGCCCTGCTTCTGGGGGTGGTATGAATCAAGAAAGCTCTTAACCTGGGAAGGGATGTGGTGGCCTGAGGGGACCTAGGGAGCTGGAGGGCCTGGAAGCTCACCTGAGCTCACATAAGGAAGATTTTTGGAGGTAGGCTGAGGTGTGCTTCTTTGTGGTTGTGAGGGGAATGCTACTGTGGGGCTGGGGGAGGCTCATTCTTGTTGGGGCTGTGATGAAAGGGAGAAACCGAAGAGGTGGTATTGAGGAAGAGAGTATCTCTGTGTGGCTTCGAGCATTGTTTGGAGGCTTTGTGGATGGTTCTCACCCTGGGCTGTGTAGCATTAAGTGTGACCTGCACAGAGTTTGTTCAGAGGTCCAGAGCAGCAATTGGAAAGGTTTCTGGTTCAACTGTCTTCTCCACTTATTTGCAGATAAATGAGCAATTAGTTTATGAGAACTAATTGGGGACCAAGAAGAGAAATGCAGTGGAAGTTGGAAAAGACGGCAGGGCTGATGGCAGCAGTGGAAAGTACGTGCAGCGTTGTTGGGTGGGAGACAAAATGAGTAACAACAATCGAAGTAGATCTGTTGGTGTCAATGATGTCCTCCCTCAGCATGGGATCTGGCCAGCTGCTCCTTGACTGTATCCCCTGATCCTCATCTGCCTCTAGTGGGCATGACTTTTGAATGTGTGTGAAGACAGGGCTTTGGTCCTGATGACTCCTTGGTCTCTGATCATGGTGTGAGGTGCACAGGGTAACTTTCAGCTCCTGCCTGAAGATGGCCTTTTCCTGACTAGGCAGGGTCTCGGGTTACGTGGGAGTTGTCGCCATAGGAGTTCCATCATGAAGGCAGTGCTCCTGCAATCCCTGGTGACATGTGGGCAATGCTGTTTGGCCTCTAATGCCAGGATTCTTATTTGGGGAGGTATATGGACTGCTAGCTGTCTAGTGCTGATGGGTACTGCCTTTGGGAGCTCTTCTGTTCTTTCATGAGGTCTTCTTATTCTCTGTATTGATTGCCGTCACAGCTCTCTGGTGGCACATCTGCTAAAATAGTCCTTGTTGCTTTCCACAGAAATGGTGAAAAACATCTATGTCCAGACTCAGTCATGGAGTTGTGGCACAGCTACGGGTACCATGGAAAAGAGTTGTTCTCTGCTGGTGTGAGAAACAGGCTTAGCGCTAGAAAACGCCTGTTGGAATGGTGTCTGCCGAAATGCAAGAGGATCTTATCATAGATGGTTAAGGTTGGAAAGGACCTTAAAGATCACCAGGTTCCAACCTCCCTGATATGAGCAGGGACACCTCACATTAGACCAGGCTGAACAAAACCTCATCCAACCTGGCCTTAAACACCTCCAGGGAGGGGGCATCAACAACCTCCCTTGGCAACCTATTCCAGTGCCTTACTATACCCTCATGATGAAGAATTTCTTCCTGATGTCTAACCTAAATCTACCGTCTTTCAGTTTACAACCATTCCCCCTTGTCCTATCACTACCCTCTGTGGTTAAAAGTCCCTACCCAGCTTTTCTGTAGCCCCTTCAGGTACTGGAAGGCTGCTATAAGGTCTCCCCGAAGCCTTCTCTTCTCTAGGCTGAATAGCCCCAACTCCCTCAGCCTGTCTTCATAGCAGAGCTGCTCCAGCCCTTTGATCACCTTTGTGGCTATCCTCTGGACCCTCTCCAACAACTCCTTGTCTTTCTGGTGCTGAGGGCTACAGAACTGGGTGCAGTACTCCAGGTGGGGTCTCACCAGAGCAGGGTAGAGCAGCAGAATCACCTTTCTTGCCCTGCTGGCCATACTTCTGTTGATGCAGCCCAGGATGTAGTTGGCACTCTGGGCTGCGAGTGCATACTGGTGGCTCATGTCAAGCTTTTCATCTACTACCACCCCAAGTCCTTTTCCTTGGGGCTGCTCTCTAGCCATTCTCCCTCCAGCCTGTATTTGTGCCTGGGGTTGTGCCAGCCCAGGTGCAGGACCTTGCACTTGGCCTTGTTGAACTTAATGAGATTGGCATTGGACCACCTCTCCAGCCTGTCAGGTTCCCTCTGGATGGTAATACACAACTGTGTTGGTGTCTGAGCATGTTGGTACACAGAGCTTTGTCCGCTTTTCATGAATGTGCTGTGGCTGTTTTTTTGGTGGTGTACTTCTCATCCTCTCCTATTTTTCTGTATTGTTATTGTTCTCCTTAAATTTGAATTGCTGTTAATATCACTGGAAGAGTGACATAGATCAGTTGTACCTTGTTGGAGTAGGGGAGAAGGCATGAATTTTTCTGTAATTCAATTCAGTTACCTTCCATTCCTGAAATGTTTTTTTGTTGCTGTTTTTAGGGTTTTTTGTTTGTTTTTTTTTTTTAATACCTGACTTGCTCTAGGCAGAGAGGCTTCTGTCCCACCTTATTTACGAGGAATTGTGGTTTGTGCTAGAAGAGAGAGGTGTTTTGTGCCTGTGGCTGGTATTCTGCTGCAGTTTCAGCAGTATCTGCTGCAGGACTTCTTGTATAGCTTCTTCATAAGATTATTTTGGAATTTCACCTGTTTCTCCTCCATGCTAAAAGAAAAATGATACAGCTGATGTTTTCCCTTTTGTGTTCTCAGGCCAAATAAAACAAATCTCGAACTTCTGTTTTGTCTGTCTACAGCCTTGGGTTAGGGTTGCAGAATTCAAGCCATATCCTCACCAAAGCTCTCAAAAGAGATACTATGTGCATCTTTCCTGCTTACTGGTCTAAGTCTCCAAGGGAACCACACTTGGCTCACTGGAGTACAGCTGCTGACCTCTCCTAGGCTCTAACATCTACAGTCTGATGGGAGTGAGTGATTCACTGGCCTTTAGCAAGGACCTGCATTAACTGAAGTTGTCTGTGTAGTTGTTGAGGCTACGAGAGCAGTGTTGGTGGGTTCGGTTGGAAATCTTCATCTCGCCAACTTGGAGTGGCAATTAATTGTCAGCCAACGAAAGCACAATCCACAGAATTGCTACTGCAAAAAGCCGCAAATACCCAAGTACAAAAATTTTGTGGGATTTTGTGCAAGATGTTGAGTTTTTCTTCTTGCAGGAGTAGGATGAGGGCCAGTGCTGCTCATTTGCGTGCCTCCCACTGCAGGTGGGCTCTGTGCTACGTGCATTGCCATAGCTGCAGCTTGTGTACATGTCTGGCTTTTGCAGTATCTTGTATTTAAGTTAATTCCTGAGGTGCTGTGTTTTCTGTGGGAAGTTATTGCTCACCTTTCCTGATGTCTGGAGCTCCAAACTATCTCCATTGTTGTCTTGACAGCATTGACATTGCATCCTTGACAGCCCAACTGGGGCTGTAAAGTAAACTTCCTTCAGCAGGCAAAGGAGTAGCATTTATCTTGGGACTCTGATATTAAATTGCAAAGCTAAAAGCATTCTGACTCCTCACCCTTGGCAATATAGGATCTGCCACGTTGTTTTATTTTCATTATATGTGTTCACTACTGAGCTGTTAAGAGAAAATTACTTTCTATTTCAGTAAACTCAATTCTGGTTTCAGACTGACTGTGCATCAGATGCTTAATTTGGAATCCACTCTCTTGGTGAAATTAAAAATTCAAATCTCCAAGCTGGAGCATGAAAACTGTGCTTGAATTAGAAATTGACTGCTGTCAATGTGCTCTCACACTTCACTTTTTTTTTAATTCCTCTCTCCCCTCCTCTCCAATGAGTTTTATATTAATCTTGCTGTAGATGATCTGACTGAGCAGAAGTGGGAATCCACACTGTCACTCCGGAGACAGAGCGATGAAAGAGAAGTGTGGTGTGTTAAATAGACCATTCTTGAAAAGGACTGCACTGTACTAATTTCATAATTACATGCTTCTTTGGTGAAATGCTTTTATGGGATATGACTGCACACCCATTAAGTGTTGTTTGCAAATTAATTTAGGCCAAACTGAACTTCGCAGTTTCTATGCAAAATCCTTGCTCCCCTATTTTTGTGTAATGTTTAAACTGTTTTCAGATCTTGACTGAGAGAGTGTTTTCTCCACTTGAGACATCTGCATGGGCTGCTTGTTTTCCCAAACCCACTTGTGTTCTTCTCAGGGTGTTTGGTTATCTGTCAGGTGGTCAACAGGATGGATTGCAGAGTTGGGTGTAGGGTAAGTGATGACTGAAAATGTGGCTGTTTTATTTGGTGGTTGATCATGTGAGTTTGGCAGTTCCAGCTAACCTAGGCTGGTAGCAGTTGGGTTGGGTGAAATACATGAGTGAACTGTACAGGGAGTCTTGGAGGCTGATTGGGCTGAGGCATATCAATCAGAGACGAGTTTTGAATGTGAGATGTAGTAACAGCTGGAGAATGAGATGTGTGAGGAGTGTCTGTAACAGGATTATTCTAAAGTTTATTGCAAAGGTCTTGGGCTTCCCTGGATTTTTTTTTTTGCTTGGGACTCCTGTAACAGTAGCTGACTGCATGAAAACAAAATGAAAAGAGCAGAAATGTAACTTCTTGACATTGCTGTGCTATCCAAGTGGTCCCACTTTCTTGCGACAGCAAGGAGTCACCTGACTGTTCTAGAGTGAATCTCGCCGCTCACTTCTCTGGTTACCAAAAGGAGTTTCATTGTAATGCTGCAGTCGTGAAGCTGGGTGGTGTAATTTCTGTTCAGCTTGGAGGAATGCAGTTTTCTGCAACAGCCAAGCCTCGTATCTCGGGTTGCCAGTCATAGGGTGTTGATCAGTTGTAAAATAGGCCTTTGCAGTACAACTGCATGCTTTCACAAGCTGGGTAGTTACATTTTTAAATTTAAAAAGGTCATAGAGGCATATTTCTGTTCTTTTTGTTACATCGATGTGCTTAGCCTCCTATTCAGCAGTTGCTTGAGAAAAAAGCCTGCTTTTGTGTGTACTCAGTGCACTGCTGAATGTTGATGAATGCAGACATGTTTTAAAGTGTTAGTAGTATTGTACACAATTATAACATGTAATTAGGGAAAGAGATGCTTCTCTTATTCCCCCTGACTAAACAGGTGATTGTTACTGACAGGGGAAGTGTTTTAGTATTTACCAGATTACTTTTTAATAGTACTTTTTTCTTTCTTAGCATTAAGGTAAAACCAGGTTTAAAACACTTCCTTTTTTTCCTTGACGGGAAAAAAGTTGATGGTTGTATTGAAACTGATACCAGCTAATGTGATTCTTACTCTAGAGAGAGGTGCTGCAATTTCATCAAATGGCTTAAAATGAGTTGTTGCATTAAGGAGATAAGTGGCTCAAATGTAACAACTCAATGACATGCATTATGGGAGTGTGCCAATAAAAATACAATTATTTAAACACTGGCTATGAAAAGGCCACTCTGACTTCTAAAGTGTAAAGCTCTTTTAATATGTGGGGGTTTTTGTTTTTCTTAATGAAGAATAGGAACTAACATGCATTTAATGGCTTCAGAGAATATTTTGTATGTGATGTCTTGGAAATTTAACAGTTGAATAACTGAACCCAGCCTGTGACCTTAGAAATAACAGAAACCGTTGGTGAGGAAATAATTTGTAAATGGAATCAAATATAATGTAGCTCAGCCAATGCTTTTCTTTTATAGAAACACTTTATAAAATGCTGGCTAGATCAAAGTATAGTTAACATTCAATAAGTAGGATGAAAAAGCTGAATGAGACCTTTACATTTTAGATTTATAAAAATCTGTATTAAAAGTAACTTTCTTTGAAGGTTTACTTGTGTAAAGAGACGATGCTGGTTTATTTTAACATAAGCTGAATTGAAATCAGTCCCATCTTTGAATATTTTGTGGTATCTTTGGAATTCAGTGAATGAGTCAAAATATAACTAGGAACCTGCAACATTTTATGTATTTTCATGATGTAGAAACTGAACAGTAATGGTTGTGGTCATGTCAGACTGATTAATATTTGAGAATGATTCTTTTTTGTTACCTATAGGTTAAATATTTGTGTGTCTGTAAATAATATTTTCATCTTGCTTACTTTGTTTGCATACAGTTTAATGCAGGTGCTTAAGGCTTCCTTAACAGAAGCAGCAGTACATAAATTGCTTGGAGCAGTGCTTTGATAGTTGGCTTTGAATATGACCGAGTATTTTTTCCTCAATACCACAGTTACCTCCCACGAATGCTCTGAAGGTGAATTTGTTATTCTAATAAAAATCAACCAAGTGTAATGTAGGTGTATTCAGATAGTTGAGCTCTCTTTAAAACTGCATATATAATTTCTCAATTACTTTCAGGGAGAAGTTAATGAGTTTGAAAGCATTCTGCATTATGTGTTTAAAGCAGAGGCAGGGAAATAATTGCGCCTGAGTTTCTGTACTGATCTATAAAATCCTAGTGGACTTACGAAAATGTAAAGTAGTTACGCATCTCTGTCCACAGATGCCACTAAAGCATTTTAATCAAAAACTGCACTGCCACTTTTGTGGCTGAAAACAAAGACTGATTATCTAAAATAAGCCAGACAACTGTTTTGCTGACCTTTAACATCAGGCTGGGTGCAAGAGACTGTGCTCTTTCCATCAGTGAGAAACGCTCTCTGACTTCACTTCTTTTGCTTTCATCTTAAGGGTGCAGCTAAGACATGAACAGCATTGCTGGTCATGCCTTGCTTTAGAGCACTAGGCTCTTCTCTCCTGCTGCTGTGCTCTGGCTCTGAGCTGTTAGTTTTTATGAAATGTGGCCATCAGGGAAGACTATTGTGATGAAAGAGCTGTTATTATTTCTGGGCTTTCATAACTTGGATTTGAAGCAATATGCACATAGTTTGACATTAGAACATACATGACATCTAGGATTGTGACTTTTATATTTTTAAAACTTGATTTGTACTATTGCAATTGAAAGGCCCTTCTTCCATTTGTGGCTTTAAGTGCATGTCTCATACAATACATTACATTCTATAATGCAGATTTTTTAATTACCTTCAGTTGTTTCACAGTGTTCCAAGGTATCATTTTGATAGTCATATGGTTAATTGCCATCAGTTATTTGATGTACTTGAAACCGAGAGAAATTCAGGGCCTGTCTTTTTTTTTAACAAGCTAACAGAATTGGTTCAGGGTAGTTGTATCTGACGTGCAGGCAAAGCAAGCTAGGATTGGAAGGGTATGCAGAAAAACAAAACTCTTTGTAACTAAATTTGAGATATGTAATATAATAACCTGAAATTATTCTAAACTTCAGAAAAGGAACGTGATAGAAGAAGGGTAAATGGCACACAAATAGCATACCCAAAGCTGTAGGAACATCCTGGCTGGATATCATGATGGCTGAGGGCACTGTGACTGCTCACTAGCTGGAGATGGGGGTCTGGCTGTGGCCGCCTCCTCTCTCCCTTGTCCTTGGGGAAGGTGTGGATGTTCATGCTGAGGTGCTGCGTCCATCCACTTCTCTGCCTTGTGCTCAAGTGTAGCTACATTGAGGCTAAGGACCTGCAGCCCTCTCCTCATAGCATCCTCGGAATGGCTCGTGGCTTGGACTGCAATCTTGGGTATGGCTTGGGCAGTGCTGCTGGTGAAGGGCTTGTGCTGTTGGACCAGCCAGCAGGCACACCTGCAGTCCAGGAAGAAGCTGGATGGTAAACCTGCCTAGACGGTTACCTGCATGTGTTGGGAGGAGTGCAGAGATGTGTGAACTAATTCAGGATACTGGAATTGTGCTGCTTTGACCCCAGTGTTTAGAATTCCATCCACTTTGGTGCAAATATAGAACACTTGGCCTAATTTAACCCTTACTTGCATGACCTTAGTTTAAATTTGGTGTTTAAGGAGATGTAATTATCTGTCTGCTTTAGAAATTCATAGTGATCTAGTGAGATCAATTTGAAACTGATTTTAATTAAACTGAAGAACCTCTTACATTTTTACAGACAAGGCCTGTGGCTAGCTTTTGTAAATGGCAATAAAGTACGTCCAGTCTTAAACTTTTTTCTGCATGACTGATTTGTTCTGCTGAAAGCAAGCTTAGACGGTTATTTGGTATATAAACTAAAAGAATTACATTCCAAAGAACTTGTTCAGTTTTTGTTCCTTTACTTCAAGAGCAATTCCTATTTCTTAAGACTTATATTCAATTACTCCCAGTACAGCATTTCACTGTCTTTTTATAGTAGACAGGCTGATGGACTCCATGAGCATTTTAATTTTTAATTTTTGTGATGCTTTTTCCACTGACAAAAGAGAATGTAAGAGATAGCTGGTATATTCCAATTTATGGTGATGGGAAGCAAAATATAAAAACTTAACTGCAGTCCTATGGTGAGATGTGCCAATATTGTAGTATGTGGAAAAAGTATAAATTGCTTTTGTTGAAGGTTATTTGGAGAAGATATAGTGAATGTTGGAAAAAGTCTCCTGTGAAGTTTCAAGTGCTTAAATGTTAGAATAAGATGTCATTCTGGTGAGGTGTGTATGAAACCTCTGTTAGGAGTTGCTGAGGTGATTAGATTGTATGCACATCTGTCCATGTGAAAGTGGACAATGTAAAATGTGGTTGTGATTGGAGATCAATATGAAGTATATTGCATGTAATTTTTTTTTTTTTCTGGAACTTGTGGTTTTGAAAGAGTTCAGTGTGGGTGATCAGAGTATTTCCAACACATGAGATTCTGTCATTGATTTTGTTTCAGTGAAGAGAGGGCAGCTAATTGAGGGCATAATTCAGCTAGTAACTAGATAGCTTGGAAGGGTGATTCTAGCAAGTAGGCCTGGTCAATATGTTTTTGTGTTACAAAATGGATGATGGCGCAGAACGTCTATTCCCGTTGGTTGTGTGCAGGACAGAAGAATAGAATACCTTTTGACTAGCAGTAAATCCATAAGAAACTGAAAGTATTAATCACTTAATCTTTCACCTGTGATTTTTTTTTTTTATAGAAATCTACAGAAAACAGGCAAGGCAAGGTACCTCATTCTAATCTCCCACTTCTAATTTTCTTTGTGGTGTCTTTGTTCTTTCTATTCTGCTTTGCAAGCAGCAAATTTTTCTTTTCATCTGTCTAAGTAAGTTATACGTGGGGAAATTGAGCTATTGAGCAGAGGCCCTTTATTAACAATACTAATACTGCAGTAGCACTAGCAAGCATATGGTGGCATTAGTTTTCTAGGACTGATGGTCCTGCATGCAAAACTATAACTTTACATTTTGGTCAAAAGGTAGTACAGTAAATCTAAACGAAAACTTATAAAATAAGCTCATTAGACTGACAGATATGCTGCTGCAGACTCTTACAGGGTTGCACCTGTTCTGGAAGCAGAATTTGCAACACTTGCTTGTATTAATGAAACATGGATACAAACACAAGATACTGGACATGAGCAACAATGGATTATATGCAAAATTTTGTTGAAAGTATGGTTCTTGTACTTTTATGCAGATTTAGTCTTATCCTAGATGTGCTTATAAGCCTGAAAATAATTCTGGATCCAAGAGACTTACACGAGGTCTGTGCTTTAGTATTCTGCCAAGCAAATGAAGAATGAAGAAGTGTAGGGCATTTCTGAATAGGGAAGATGATGTGGTTCATAATACAAAGGTTTGCGTTCTGATGAATGTGACTATGTTAGTGAGTTCACTTAAAAGCAGGTGTAAACTCTTCAGAAAGTGAGTGAGTACACACAGCATTGTCTGGCAACAACTTTTCTCCTCTACCTGCAGTATGGTCAGTGTCTTTGCTTTGTTGAATTGGAAACTGATGTGCTGTTTGAGATTTTCAGAAATAATTATTTTCAGATGCTACAATATGTTAGGCCTACAAAACTACAGCAACACTTCTGTAACTTTTTTTCCCCTCCCACAGATTGTCAGGAGCACTTGATGCCTTCAGTCTCTCTTCATAAAAAGAAACTGGTGAAAAGGATACATGAGGCCTCAGCGACAGATAGAGTTTCAGTCCCTGGGTGCCTGCAAGCCATTCAGCCCAGAAGAGCTCCAACACAGCAGGCAGCAATGTGGAGACTTTAAGAACTGCTCTCTGTGCAAACAGTGCCCAAACAACTTTGAATTCTTCCACTGTAGTTCAGCTGCAAATAGTGCAGTAGTTCCTCCTAATGGGGTAACAGCGTTGGCCGCTACTGGAAGTATGCCAGGACACTGCAAAAATCTTTCATCTTGCAAGAGCCCACAGTCAAAAAACACAGTGATAGCAGCTTACCCTGCTGCAGATACAAGCAAAGGAGATATTTCTGCTGTATGCTGTACACGGCAGAAATGCCACAGCACTAAAGTAAGCAAGCTCCCAAACATGTATTCTGTGGACCAGACAGAAGTGAATAATAACTGTGAATATCAAAAGAGAGATGATGTTTCTCATTCTGTTGGTGCACACAATAGCTTTAGTTCAAGTTTCAGCTTCATACAGCTGTCCCTGGACTTGGCCTCTGGAGTAGGCAGTGCCGAAAGCAAGTCAACTGTCAAGGAAGCTGAGTATGTTCTGCATCCCAGCACTGCAGTAAATCTGTGGAAGCCAGAAGAGATGGTGCAAACTCGTGAGCACTTAGCAGCTTTGCATTGCTTCTCCAGGTCCAGTGTGGATTTGGCGTACAAAAATGAGACCACAGCAAATTATAAACTACAGGACTGTGAGACTCTCTCTCTCTCAGATACAGATGCAACGTTTTCATGTTCTACAGATTCATCAGATGCAGTGTCTGCTGGCTCGTCTGTCACCTCAGGCTATGAAAGTAGCTTTACTATTAGTGACCACAACTGGGATACTTTAATGAAAAAATATGAACCAGTGTTACAGGACTGCCTGCTTGGCAACCGCAGCGTATTAAAGGTTAGTAATCTCACTTCATCTTTGATTCCTCCCTCTGGCATTCAAAACACTTGTATTTATAGTGCCAAATTCAAAGTTGATGTAGGAGTTGGAATGGCTTTTGTGGCATTAGTTCAGAGGTTTACAGGAGCGTACTGCGTGATAAAAGTGAGAGAACCAGTTTCCTTTTCTTGTTGGTTCTTTTTAAAAAAATAAGTGGTGATACTGCAGTACCTGCTTGCTATATTCTTCTGAAACTGTGATCCTCTCATTTCTAATTCAGAAACATCAGTTTCTGAATTCAACAAATACCATTTCCTTTCCCAGTTGACTGATGCGTCTGCAGTTTGGAGTATACATAGTACAAAGTTTGGGGGTGGTAAGAACTCTATTCTTGAAGCACTGGGATTTAAAAACACTAAACTTTGTAATTAGAAATGTGCAACTCTAGCGAAAGACTTCTTGGGATGAGACACCTGTGTGAGAGTATCCTGTAATCTAACAGAGGGGTACTCTCCCTGCACCAAGAAAAATACTCTAACTCAAACTGAGAATTTAACCCCTTTTTTTTTCCCCCTCCAAACCCAGAGGAGTACTGGGCCATTGAATTAGGAGTCTTTCTTTTTTGTACATGTGTATACTCACATGTATACCTACCTTACATACAGTCTCACTGTGTTCTTTGTTGGGAGAGAGGTTGGGAAACCCTAAGAAGAATTAGTTATGTTTTGTTACGCAGTTATTGGGATGGCAGGGTTCGCATCAGAGGGAAACCATTCTAAGCTTATCTGCAATAAGAAGCCAACTATTTGCTTCATTGTGCATGCAGGAGGCAGTAATCCAGAGCTTAATATGGGCATGATGGATTTCACAAATTTGTTCAAGGTGCAGTGAGTGGTGGGTTTTTTCTGGTGTGGTGGCTCTTTTTGGTGTTTTATTTTCTTAGTCTCTCACTAATGTCCTGAGTTCCTGGGATACTTTTCAGAAACCCAGGTTCTCGTGACTCCTCAGCTCACACATCCCAGCTGAGATGCACTGTGTTGTCTTTAGGCCTGGTAAAACAACCTGAACTGGGATGTCTTTGCACAACCCTACTATCTGGGTAAGACAAAAGGTCAAGAAACTTTTAGTCTTACTTTACTCTTTATGGCATCCGACCTGGGTTTATGATGCACTCTAAGACGTACTTTTATAGAGGATTCATGTAAGATTCAAACTAGGTTCTCTTATTTGCAGACTTCACACACATTTATGTGGGGCAGTTTCTTTGGCCTCATTCTGGAATGACAATATGCCTGTAGTCTGGGATGGTTTGGGAAATAAATTCACTGTGTATTTAGGAATATATAACATAATCAAAATAGGAAATTTATTTTTGTCTTTTCAGTATGCTTAATTTGATAGGCACAAAAGAAACATTGCTATCTTTAATTTCTGTATTAATTAATTCATTGAATGGAGACTTGGGGATTTGTGTCCTCAGATGTCTTTGCCCTTGGTTAGCCAGTCCTGTGTGTTTAATTTGAAGCACCTTCCTATTGTAATTATAATGAGCAAATCTTAAAACTATTCAGAAAGGAACTAAGGCAACTGTAGTCGAGAAAAGGAGACAATACCACAGCTGTTAAAATTATGCTTTTTCTGTACTTATTAACAAAATGCTCATCCCATGGTACAGATATAGGACATGCCACGCTGAAGCAGCTCTGATTTGTTGAGCTTCAAACGTTTTACCAGCCTGCAAATAGAAAGCACTTTACTGTGCCAACATCAGTCAGTTTGCTGTGAGCATGCCTGGGCTGGGGTACCCAAGCAGACTTGGAATGACCTGCCACTGTGAGCGTGTGATGGAATCAACGCTACAAACAGCAGCAAAGCTGTGTTCTCGGTATAGATGGTTGTTATACATCACATCTGTGAAAAAAGTGACATTTGAATCATTCCTACTGCAGGCTTCTTTAAAACTCTATCAGAAGTATGGCATACAGAAAATAATTTATGGTGAGGGTTCAGAGCTCTTCCCTGTGACACGGTACACATTCCTCACAGACTCAGAGAAAAAAGATTGCCGCTTCAGGATGTGAAATACAGAATAAAATAAAGCCTTGAGAAAAAGGGACTATATGCAATGTTTTTTGGTTTTGTTTTTCCTCTGGGGCATCCTATAGCCTATTATTAGTCAAGCATTTTTTAATTCTTTTCTGGCTTTATTATTTATAGTTCTTTTCTGACTAGTCCACTTTCACATACCGTATTTAGAAGGGATACCATTAATTTAAATGTCTTGCCTAATTTGTGTTGATTGTGTAGTCACGATAACTGAGTGTTTCTATTAAGTTGTTGACTGGCTGTACATATTTTTCTCTCTGCAATTTAGAGTTTAAATATAGGGATTTAAATATGAAAGAGTTTCAGGGAGGAGCAAAATCTTTAAGTGCTGAATGCCTAAAATACTGCTTTTTCTTGTGTTGGAAAATGCTTTCCCAAGCACTTTCAGGCTTTGGGCTATGAGAATATATGCTGCTTCCTTTTCCAGGCTTCCCTTTTTCAGTGCAGATCATGGCTTGTTTGGTACAGGTCATGTATAAATTTATAAGAAGACATTTTTCAGTCTTGTAACTGTAGCCATGTTAGGCTCTGGCTGGCATGGCACTGAGAACTGCCTGCCCTCTAACCAAATTGTTCTAATACTAAAAACTTGTAGTGACTTTTGAATGCCCACCTGGCCTTATAAATTTTTATTAAATTTAGAACTTTGGTCCAGACACTTCATGTTAACAAAGAGAACCAGTACATTTACCATAATAAAGTTTTATTTCAAAGAGTTTCTTTTTGGGTGTGAAAGGGCACACTATGTGTAAAACAGGTCTTCTAGGTGGTTATTTTCCCCCATCTAGCATTTTCAGTGTGAACATTTCTGAAAATGCAAATGTGAATGTTATGTAGATGAACCTAAATTATATTTTAATGAAACTTCCGTGGTTGCATGTGAACACAGTTTTTTTGGTGCCATGAGTATACCTGTTCCAAAATATCCGTACTGTATTTTTCTTTCAACTTACAGAAGAGAATGTGGTTTGCATAAGGAAATTCTTGTTTTATGTGAAACTCATATCAGCAAAAAATTGTTAGAATGGACTCAAAAACACACTATTGAGTATAATGTGATTAGAAATAGATGTCATGCTGACAGAATTCTCTAATAATCCTTACTTTGATTTATTCAAATGTAAAAACTATCCCACAATCATGTGATCTCATTTGCTTTTCAAGAAATACTGTTTGTTATTCTGTGTATGTGTTTGGACTAAAGCCTTGCTTGGCTCAATTAGCTGCAATTCAGTCCGTTTCCAAATCGGTCTGTCCACTTAACAAATTTTGGGCTTAACTCTCAAAATTGAGCCATTATAGCACAGTAGTAATCCATTAATTTTATACCATCTAGAGGTTAATAGTCTAAATAGTTTTCAAATGCACCTTCTTTCATAATAAACTCTTTTCTCTTTGCATAGGTAAAATCATTGATCTTACGGCTTCAGAGGCTTCAGGAAAAAGCAATAGAGGAAGATGACTATGACAGAGGTGAGAGTTGTTCCCCCTTAGCCCCCACTGGATCATGCTGGTGTTTTTTTCTTCCCCCTCATTCCTCAATTTTATTTTCTATTTGCTACATAGCGATGATTTAGGTGTGGAAGACTAGTTTGAACTGTATTGTTTATTCTTTTGTATGGCAGGAAACAAATTAAAGGAAGAAGTAGGTCAGCAGCAGGTAGCAACAGTTTTTATTTTCTTGAGCCACCTGACCATGTGGTAAGGTTGAAGTCCAAATATCTACCATCTGGATCAGCTGTTTTGAAGCAGCATGACTTTAAAAAACACAGAAATGAATGAAAGCTTTGAAAGAAGAAAGGACAGGCACTGGCTGCTGACAGTGGGATTTGTTGCTTGCCACATTTAGTCGTGGCGCTACAGCAGGACTCAAACACAGAAATGAGGTCAGTAGCTATTATAGAGGTGAAGGATACTGTCCTGTGGGATTAGATTGATGTTCCCTGAGTTGGTTCAAAACCAGCTAGAGAATATGATGGTGATAACAGCAGCTGACAAATATCTGTATTTGAATAGTGCTTTTCCTTTCAAATGCCTGGACGCTTGTAAGTTGTGTGTGTGAACGCGTTCGTAATTAGCGCCTCTACTAACACACATCTTGGGTTTCTTTTTGTTTCCTGTTATGGTAAGTCTGTGTTCTAGATTAAATTCTTCCCACTAGATCTAGCTTCAATTGGGAAGCCTTGCAAACATTTCAGTAAAATCTGCAAGGGTATTTCAGAGAATGAGGTGAGAAAAAGACAGTTGCTTTCCTGCCAGTTTTTTATTCTCTGCTTTTAAGGCATGGTCAGACTTGTGTCTTTTGTCTTTCAAAACTAGTATGTGAAGCCTTGCAATTGTACTGTGGCTCTGTGTCCCTGCTTCCAAAGGTGTCCCCCAAGATGAATAAAATGTGTTCTAATAGCGTTTAGGGAGTAGGTTTGTAGCTCTTTTACAAGAGTGGTTCTGTTAGCCTCTTAAAGAAAGGAGAAAAGTCTGCTGCCGTTACAAGTCTTTCTTTTAGTGTGGCATCTCCCAGTGGGGAAAACCTCTAGGTGTGTTAAAATCTGAGGATGGGTTTCTGTCAAATAAACGTTATTGATATGTATGCTTTACCTGTCTAGCACTCATAACTCTTCTTTAAGTGCCTGTGGGTTGAGCTTACTAGTTGGAGACTACCTGACAACTGCATACTCAGTGTGCATGGTTTCCACAGATTCCAGCTGGGATTCTCTGGGCAACCAGCCACTCTGACAGCACTGTTTTAATATATCAGATGTGACATCTGCATGTGATGTCATATAGTTGTTGACCACAGTGGAAAATTATGATTCGTCTAACCTTGCTCAGAAAGCTCTTGTGTAGTTTTCCTGGGTACTAGTCTTGTATCTTGGACTAGATGATCTCTAGAGGTCCCTTCCAACCCTGACATTCTATGATCATCAAAGCAGGACTATCTATCTGTTAACTGTCGTTTTATCAATTACCCTTTTCAGTTTCCACCCTAATTATCAGGCTGGTAGAACTAAGGACAGTTGGTAGAGTTAATTCCCTTAGGAAAATGGTTTGGCTGAAATGGGATTTTGACAGGTGTTGTGGGCACAGCTTAGAGAGCAAAAGTGGCAGCAGTACAAAGGTGGAGAGCAGCATTCACAGGTGGGATTGCTATTTTCTGTGCTAGGTCTGGCATATATAGGCAGAAAGGTTTTGTCCTGATACATGACTAGATAATGAGGTCCTTGAGAGACTTTGCATGCCTTGAGTTCCTTCATCCCTTTGAAAACTAGAACTCATCTTCACATAAATGTTCTCAGAAAATGCCACGTTCCACGCATCCTTAATTTTATAAATTCCTAATTTTTGACTCCTTGATCAACTCTCTGTCATACTGGTGTTTGTTCCTCTTCTGATACAGCTGTCAGGGATTTTTGTGACTACTTTTCATTATTTTGATGATATCTGAACTGGCTTCCCTAGTTCTTTTGTGAAACATGGGCAGTGTAACTCCAGGGAAAGACTCACATGGAGAAGGTGCAGTGCTGCGAGAAGTTAGACCCGTGACTGACCTTCCTTTTCTTGCAGTGGCAAGCTGTCCACCTTTGCTTTTAGAGATATGTTGCTGCTCCTGGTGGAGAACAAAGTCTTGCCTGGCATGAAGTGAAGTTTGAAAGCTTATTAAAGAGCTTACAGATTGGCCTGGAACCAATTTCTGTTCAAGTGAAATCTGTAATTAGCCTTCTTTAAAGGGATCTTATTGCCAAACATTGCTAGCAGGGAATGGAACTGCTAAATGTGCAGTGTTGTGATGTGGGGCATAAATGGAAATATATTATCAGGGGGTGGGAGAAACTGACACAGTGTGTGTAGAGGGCTGAGGACACTGTAACTAGAATGCTAAAAGTAAAATTACTGTCCCTCTAATTTGGGGGACGTTTTTGAGTATAGAGTGAGTCCTCCGTTAAGAGCAGAACTGTTTTCAACTGGAGACTATGGTAATGATGTGTGTGGTGGTAGCATGCATCCTGCTGATGTAGGAGTGCTGCAGGGGAAGGGGAGATCTAGTACAATGAAATGCCCTGTAGGTGAAAGAGGTGAGTAGAGGAGAAGGAGAGCAGGTAGAGGAGGGTACACCTCTGAACAGAAAACAAAATTGTCAATAAAATACATTGTGTGTACGTTACTGCTTCAGTGGTAGAGGCTCTTCTCCAACTTCAACCACAGACAAGAACTCGAGAGATTTTTCTGACTTCGGCTCTCTAAGAGCCATCCAGACTTGCAGGAGGGACTTGGTTTTTAACAGTAGTTGAGTAGGAGAGAGATGTGTTAGCACTTAAAACTCCTGAAAGTGCTCAGGACTGATTTCTGCTGTCTGACACTGCAAACTTCGTAACTTAAGGAAAGGCAACAATTTACTGTCTGTCATTGCTGCATTTGTGCTCTCCAGAGCTTTTTGAAAGCTCCCATAGTTTATAGTAACTTTTGAAACTGAAGTGTTTGTAAAGGAGTTCCCCTACAAAGAGGGGACAGTGATGCACTGTGTTTTCTGTTGCGGCAATGAGACTAGAAAATGGCACAGAAATAAAGGCAAGTTGTTCCCACTACGAAGCCCAAGAACAAATACCTTTTTGCAAACAGGTCAGGAATAAAGATATTTGTTTTTCCACTTTGCAGAAGCACAAAACAAATGCTTGCTGCTGGGGTCTGTTACAAAATGTGTGTTTTTCAGGTGCATGTTGATGAATTAGCATTTATTTCCTGAACAGGTGATCGTGTGTTCGTTGTTTTTGGTTTTTTTTTAAGGAATGTTTGGAACCACAACCTTCTGTCATTTAGGAGAGAAGTGAATGCCTGTTCAAATTTTCAGCTTGTTTCTTCCTAGTTCTTCTTTCTTTAGATGAATCTATTTGCTCTGTCTTCCTCCTCCCCTTGAGCTTGGGAGGTGCACAGCAGAAATAGCTTTTGCCATTGCTTGTTTATCTGTGTTGTGCCTTCTTAAAGATCTGCCTCAGCATGGTTAAGGTGTCGGTGTAGAGGAGCTTCAATCAGTCCTTCAAGCTACTACAGTTTCTTCCTTAACTCTCTGGCAGTGCCATGTGTATGGGGGAATTTGTTTGCTCTGAGAGTGTTGGGGGGCTACTTGGAGCAGAGGCTGCCCTCTTGTCCCATGTTGGTGATGATCTGTGAGAAGCCACCAAGCATGGCACTGCCAGACCTGAAGGGTGCTGTCTCTTTGTACTGTATCAAACGTGGGTTGTTTCAAATGCAGATGTTCCTCAGTTGTGAAATGTTTGTGTAAAATGCATATTCAGGGAGACAAATCTCCTTCTCAGGCCTGGTTTAATTTTAAATAAGAATCCTTAGCATGTACATGGTTTATAGCTCATCCAGTGTTTGTAGGTGATGAAATAACAGGAAATGGCTTATTTTTCTGTATTTGCTTGTGGTCTCCTCTTGATGGCCACATTACTGTATATTTTCAAAGCAGGTACAGTACCATGGGAATAGGATAACAGCGTTTTGCCTTGCATAGCATATAGTAAAAATTGGTCTGTTCTCCAAGGATCACTTCGAGTGTTGTCATGGCTCATTATTCATGATGGAGCTTGACAGCTCCAAGGTTAAACACGCTGCTGAATACAGGAGGTAAAAAAATACTGCGTATTTTTGTGTTTGTGGGAGTTGTGCTTGCAGTGGAAGCAAGTGTATTTTTTCAGTACAAATCTATTGCCAAAACATTTAAAAACCTTTTTCCTGTTTGCTTCTTGAACTCCTCAATCTTGCCTGGTGCAAGGGGCAAATGAATTGGTAGCTAAGTGTCATGACTGAATCTTGCTGCTGACCTCCTCTACTGGTTCACATGCAGTCTTATTACTCAGAATTAAGTTTCTGTAGAGCTACTGATTTTTGAAAAGTTTAATTTTTAATTATTGTATGCAGGAGCATGAGCATATGGATTCACTGCTTGCAACTGGTAGGGAATGATAACTTCCCTGTGCAATCAGATTGCATTCAAAGTTAGGGCTCTCCAGTGAAGGTCATTGAGTGACTCAGAGCAACTCCTCATCAGTCCAACATGGCAGCTAGAATACAGAAACATTTACACTTGTAATGGCAAAACCAATCCTATCTCAACAATGAAAATTAATGCTGTAGATCCATTTTGCATCATGTTGAGCCTTCAGTTATGTTAGTTGAGGTCTCAAAGCTTGAGCTATATGAATTGGTGAGCTACCATGGGCTTGTGCGCTGTTTACTCTGCAGAAAAATAGTGTTTGTACATGGTTTTCTTTTTTTGTTGGTTTTGTTTATTTGGTTTTTGCTTATGCTCTTTGAGACCTCTTCACACCAGTTGTCCTTTCCATGTCTCAGGACCTATAGGACATCAAGGATAGAACTGTATTCTGCAGGAATTGAGGAGTGTAATTTCACACATTTTCTATTAATCACAAGTGTAGGAAGGGAAAGGAAATTGTAGTGGTTAGTCTTCTGTACACCTACACCGGAAGAGATCCTGTTGCTCACTTGAACCTGTTTGTTTTAATGCAACTGCAGAAAGAGAAAACAGAGTATAATAAATAATGTCTGGGTTGAAAATGTAATTTGTTAAATGGTATTCAGAGAGAGGTCTTCACCACTTCTTATGATTGTACTTGCAAATGCTGGATTATGCAATATCACTAAACTCCTGAAGAGGTGTATAGTTGTTTGGTCTTTCCAAATTTCTTTTAGCAGTTTAAACCAGAAAAATATTTTTTCTAGAGTAAAGTGCTATTTCTAGTTATAGAATCATAGCTCTTAAACATTTGAACTAATTTTATCTTCAAGCAGGTGTGTGTTTTGTTTGTTTTTCTGGAAGAGGTATTTGCAAATGGGGGTTAGATAGAATCCTCACTTTACTTCTGTTATTTTGAACTAAAAGGCTTGCTTGACAGATGGCTGTTATAATAGGACACAGACACAAAGGCAAGTTAGCTTCTTTCTGAGAAAGGAGAATGAATTTGAGAGAGAAGCTGTATCTGGAGATAGCTCTCAAATAACGTTACTTTGGATTGTACTTTTTTTTTTCCGGATGGTTTGTACCTGTGGAAATGAAATCCTGAAACCTAGCTGTGTATTGAGTGAAGTTCTATATCTGAGGCTACTGATTAAATAAAAGTCCATTGATGCTTGAGAAGCAGAACTTTAGTGACGCAAGAGATTTACTGGGAGCTTGTAACTTGCAGTTGCGGGCAATTGAGTTGGAAACGGGTTTGGGGTGGATGGGAGAAATAGGGCTTTCTGTTGTGCTGTACTGTCAGAACTGTGTTTGTCATAAATATGTAGAAGCCTCCTGAAAACTGTGGATACATCTTTCTGGGTTTCATTTTTCATTTTTATAACTTTCCAGTAAAGCTATTAAGGGGATAGGGGGAAGGGCTTGTACAAATTCAAAACTGTATGTTTTTTGCTTAGATCTTGTTTCTCCTGCCTTTCTCTGGCAAGCTCTGATAACTTCCACAAAAGAGTTTGAGTTGTTAAGGAAAGTAAGTGCTTGTGTGAAGTGTAAATTAGACTTAATTTTCCTTGCAACAAAGCAGAAGCAGTACAAGCCATGCAACTCTTCCCCTTTGCCTGAGTTTTGCTATTTAAGACACCAGTCTGAAATGAAAAGGTAACCTTTTTGTCCGTATCTGTTTATTGCTTGGTGCTAACTGAAACTATGGACCAAGATGCTGTTGTTCAGATGCTTGGTCTTGGCTTCTGTCTACTAGCAGCCAGTTTCTGTCTGTTCTATTATCACCATTTCTTTTTATGCAGTCTGTGGCAGGCTTATCCAGTTGCTATTGATTTTTTTTTTTAGTAATGTAATTGGGACAGGAGTAGAGCCAGTCATAGCTTAAAAGTTTGAAACTCCTTATCTTACTGTCAGGTAGACAGCTGGAAAACTGCTATTTTTATTTTTTCTAAAACTAAAAAAATATAGTAATGGCCAGTGCTTGCAAGGAGGTCATCTGGTATACATTTCTTGGTACTTTCACTTCTTGTGTTTATTAACTGCGTAGCATATGCATCTCTTTAGCAACTTCTTGAACCATTTTTGATGTGAACCCTCATTTTGGCCCAGTTGTTCAGTTTTCATCACATCAGAGTGTGTCTTTGAGGTCAGTCAGGATCCTGCTGTTGATCTGCTTATGCACACACACTGAAAATGTGGTCATGTTTTCTGCATCTTTAATTCCTCAGCCAGTATTGGAGAGGAAGCTGCTGTAGTCATGCAGTATCTTGCTTAGACTGTGCAGCCTAAATATTTTTAGGAAGTGGTAATATCTTGTGGGGTTCTACTATGCTCTCTTATTTTAATCTTGGCCAGTGTGAAGAGGTTCAGCTACATCTTATGTTTCTGGAAGCTGTTTGACAAAAAGGAAATTGCTGAAGTTTTGGCATACCATGTGTTTGGAAGCTTTCTCTACTCACAGCCATCTGTTGTCTAAAACTGACACCAGGGGCTACCCCTCCTATGATAGTCAGGCTCTATTTCTCAGTCCATGATGCAGCCAAGCTGTTCCCAGCCATCCTGGCTGGTCTCTTACAAACAAAAAAGCAACGAAAAAATCTGAACAAAATAAGCAATTATGGTTAATTTAAGAACTACTTGCTGAATTGCAGTTTGAAGTACAGAACTCTGTAGCTCGGGAGAAGTGTTGATGTGCTATCTGGACAGTACCCACCAAGTGAGTGACGTGGCTCTCCTGCTACCCAGCCCATCTGCTTACTTTGCACTTGCAAAATCATACAGCCCAATTTTATATTCATATTTTATCTTTCTCTTGCTCTTTAGAAATATTAACTCCAGAGAAGACAATTGTCTTTCATTTGCAATGTGACCACTGGAGACTATTAATTCAACCAACAACTAGAAATTGATTTTGCTGCCATTGTCTTACACTTATGATATAAAAATGTTAAGGGAGAGGGGTGAAACACCTGCTCTTCTTAAGTATCATCTGCTTAATAAATGACTGGACATGAACAGAAAGTTCTAGATGGCATGGTAATGCAACTTCCGTGTAATTGAGGATTAAAAAGACACTGAATTACTACTATTTGAAAGCAACAACGAAAGTCTTCCAGTGTGAGTCCTCTGTGGGGAACTGATAATGCTGATTGCTGGGTGGTGTCTGGTTGAATTCCTTCATAGGATGCTTTTATTTGAGACCTCCCATTACTTGTCAAACTCCTGTGCAGAGTGAAATTGTCTCAAGTCAATTAAATTCTCCTTTATCCTGAGGTTTTCTTCCTGTCCTCTTACTCAATTGCCCATGCTGGGGTGTGTTTATAGTTCTGTGGGCATGCCAGCCCTCTCTGATGATTCCCCTGCCTTTCTTTCGGCATAGGCAAGCTTTTGTGCCTTCCTTTATCTTCAGCCCATGGAAGGTAAAAGTAGCTTGTGCTGTTACAGGGGCATCTTTAGTCCTCTTAGGACAGTGGTAGGGTTGTGGCAATGAGTGTTAATCAAAAAGGTAAAATTTCAAATAGCTAGCACTCTTACACAATAAGACAAATTGTGGACAAATTGTTACTGAGTCTGTAGGAAATGCTGACAGCAGGAGTATCCAAACTGATGGGTGTCTTAAACTGACGATGAGTTTTAAAATTCTGCTATTGACAGCATCCTACCAGTCTAATACTAGTCAAGATTCCTGGTAGGCTTTGATTTGAGAATTGGGACATCTTCACACTTGCTGAGATTTTTAAAGTGTAAAAAAGTAGATAATGAGTTGGATTGTTTTGATGTATGGCAAAGTTGAACAAAAAGCAAAGTGAATCTCTGTGAATTCTCCAACAACATGTTGTTGGAGCTGAATACAAATAAAGATGTACAGTTTTTTTATAGGTTGGTGCAGAATGTGCTATTCATCTGACTTATTTGTGGGTGTTCATTCATGCACACCTCTGGCATTCCCAAGTGCTTCTGTATGTCTCACTGCTGGAGATACCTTGGAGATAGCTATCTAGATAGCTCGCTGGAGAAAAGGCTTTAACGTTTGGGTTGCTAGAAGCTCTCCAGGGTTCATTCCACTTCTTGAGAAACTGTCGCTTTACAACATGGTAGACTCTATGCTTACCATAGAAACATCACAGTGAGAATATGACACTTGCTTCTCTAGAAATGTGAGCTGGGTACTTTGCAGTAGTTGATAATTGATAATATAAAGTAAGTTACAAGCTTTACCTGCTTCGTTACATCTGAATAACCAAGAGAACATGTAGAGAAATAAAATCAATAACTAGGAAGGGTTTCTTTTTATGAAAAAGAAATACTGAACACACATTAGAAAACTGGAAATTCAAAAGCAAATAGTTTAGAATTTCCTGTTTTGCATCCCAATAACAGTAAAAGAAATGTTGCTGAAATTAAAAATGTTTTTAGAGCCTTCTGAATGAATTATTATTAAAGTTCTCGGGTGTAGCAAGTACTGGGGAAATTATTTTTAGTTTTGTTTTCAGCTAGCAGGTGTCTTGGAAAACTCTATCTTTAAAAGTTAATTGTTTAGTAGTAAGACCATTTAAAGTTGAAAAACTAGAATGAAAACATTTGTAGAAGAAGAGTACATAATTTGGCTGCTGGATTTCTTCTGAAAGCACAGGTGGGAAAGTTGGTATCACTCAATGGTTTGACTTCCTCATGTTTAGTTTTCCTTATAGAGATGAAGATCAGATGTGCAGTCACAGCAATGATCTGTCATTTTAAAAATTGTACATATTTTGAAATGAATCATGGTGTCAGAAAAACGCATATGAATAAAGGTGTGAATATCAGCCTAATTCTTGAACTTAATTCTACTTTATCTGTTTATGGAGTAAATTGTTTTTAGTCCTAAGAGTTTAATTTAAATTGAAAGTCATTTAAATTAAATGCTCTCATATGTATATTTTAATAAAGTAAATATTAAAGGTGGATCACTATTTCTAAATTTCAGAAATAAAACTTTCCTCTCCATGTCTGGTTGTCTTATCTTTATGGCTTGAGATAAGGATTTCGCTAGCATGTAATTTTTCATTAGAAATGCAAGGTAACCCTCTAAATAGGTGCAGACATACCACGTTGCCTACTGAGCATGTATTCCAAAACAGTGTGTCATTTAGCAATGTAATGGATAGCAAAATTTTTCCTCCTAAAAACTAATAGAAGAGGAGCTTTTGACATATATTAAAAATTCACAAGAACAATGCAGATGATATAGCAGATGGAAGAGGACCAGCAGCCTCATCAGGTGGAAGAGATGCTTGCTTTCTGCAATGGATTGCTGTTCTGAGAGTTCTGCTTCAGCTGTGAGACGGTGTACCCAGCATTGTGCTTTTTTGTCCTTCACCCTTAATTGGATCATTTCAGAAAGGTCATGTAAATGTGACTGTTTAGAAGGAGACAACAAGAACATGTCCAGTAGAAGATTTGCTTAAACTCTTCAGTCTCAGGTGAAGCAGTTGAGAGCTTTAAGAGTGGCAGTATTTTCCAAAAAGCCAGCAATTTTTTCAGCTGAGCATACTGATGTTCCCATTGTGTATCTTCATCTTCCATATAGACACACAGAAGGGTTTGGGTTGGAAGGGACCTTAAAGATCACCTAGTTCCAAACCCCCTGCCGTGGGCAGAGACACCTCCTACTAGACCAGGTTGCTCAAAGCCCCATCCAGCCTGGCTTTGAACACTTCCAGGGATGGGGCATCCACAACTTTCCTGGGCAACCTGTTCCAGTGTCTCACCACCCTCACAATAAAGAATTTCTTCCTAATGTCTAACCTAAATCTACCCTCTTCCAGTTTAAAGCCATTATCCCTTGTCCTATTATCACTACAAGCCCTCGTAAAAAGACTCTGCCCCAGCTTTCCTGTAGGCCCCTTCTGGTATTGGAAAGCTGTTCTAAGGTCTCTCTGGAGCCTTCTCTTCTCCAGGCTGAACAACTCCAACTCTTTCAGCCCATCTTCACAGGAGAGGTGCTCCAGCCCTCAGATCATCTATGTGGCCTCCTCTGGACTTGCTCCAAGAGCTCTATGTCCTCCTTGTGTTGGGGGCTCCAGGACTGGATGCAGTATTCAAGGTGGGGTCTTGCGAGAGTGAAGTAGAGGGGCAGGATCAGCTCTCTTGGCCTGCTGCCCATGCTTCTTTTGATGCAGCCCAGGATATGGTTGCCTTTCTGGGCTGTGAGTGCACATTATGTATATAGTCCCTGTGAACCTGAATTGTGTGTTACCAAGTCTCTACATGCATCCCTCCTCCATTACATCAGCTCCTAGGGGAAAAAATTGCTGCTTTGACTGCTCACCAGAGCCATTTCATTTGTGATACTGATGGCAGCTTGTGGAGCAGAATATTAAATGATTGCTGATATAATTGTAAAAAAAATTGAGAGAAATGGCAGAGGCAGTAGAGCTTTGTGGTACAACATAAACAATGTTTGGTTTCTTCTTACTGTTGCTCTGTCAGTGTATGTTTGTTGACCACGTTACTGCACTGAGTGGTTTGATCATGCTTTAGTTGGGCCTGGCATCAAGCAAACTTGGAGTAGATTTGTGCGTTAAGGCCTTCATTAGAAAAGGGAGAAGGGGGATCTTGGTGAGAGTTATAGGTCCATGTGCATGTGCACAGGAAGAGATGGCAGGATTTGACCATCTCTTAGGATTATGGTAGCAGTGGAAATTCTTTAGCCAGGAAGCATGGTTTAACATCAAGTTTAAATCTATGGGTTGAGTGAAGTTCTGTATATAGCTCAGCATTGGATGGAGGTGGCAATTTATTTCCATTTCTAAATGAGGTCAAATTATTAGGTTATGTCACAGCTGGGCTTCAGGAGGAGAAATGATGAATTTGAGTTGTAGGATATTGTCAGAACAGTTGGATTTTGTCGAGGCAAAGAACAGTTCAAGAAGCTTTTAAGACTGCAATGAATCAGGCCCACATAAACTGTTATGTATGTGACTTCCTATTGTTAGACCTTAAATAGCTGAGGGTATGGCTCTGCCCTGAAAATGACATTTAAATGTTTTACCAAAGTAAGTTGGGTGGTTATTTTTGGTTGTTGTAGTGCTCTGCATTGGGCTGAAGTTGTGCTCTTTCCAGTATGAATCCTGAGCAGCAGTAAGAACTTTCTCAGTTGGAGTCATCTGAAATTATATGCATCTCTTAATGACAAGCATATAATAATACAGAGAGAAAAGGTTCTTCCTGCATGCCATAATGTAGTGCTCAGATTACTAATAGGGTTTATTGCTGAAAAATCTTCATCTATCAAATATCATTCAAGGAGAACAATTTTGCAATTCTTAATCTGAGCAAGAGTCAAACTGGTGAACTGGAAGCAGAAAGCTCAATAGCACATTAGTAAGTCTATTGAAGTCTTGTGTTTACAGGTTTAAGAAAGTAGCTCTGGTCACTTAAGGGTGCTACACTGATCCTGACCTTTTCCAAATGTGTACAAGCAATTTCTGTTATTCTATATTCATAGGCCAAATGTCATGCTTTGTTGCTCAAGCTCATAGAGAATCTGCCAACCTGTCCTTTCAAAGAACAAACAAAAGGAATAAAACAAAAAAGCTCAGCTCTTTTAAGTACACTGCAGTAATTAAAATAAAACCCAAATTCATATTGAAGTGCAGGGTTTTTGGTTTCAAGTATTTTAATTATGACCTTTCCTTGGTGGAGAAAACACTTGAGCAAGAGCTGAAATCTTCTCAGACATAGGCAGGCTTCAACAGCTGGTTATTCTGGTGCCATCTAACTAATATCAAGAGTTAAAATAGTGAGGAGTTCTGAACAAAGAGGTTTCAGTCATGCTATGGCACCTGCCTCACAGGATCTAGGACAAGAGAAGTCAAGATGTATGAGTATTTTAAAAAAATAAAAAATCATCATGGTACATAAAATGACAACATCTTCCAGTGAAAGAGGTGCTGAGAAGGTGAAAGAATGAGACATTTTTTGCAAAACAAACAAAAACCCCCAAAGCAGAATTATTCCAGAATAAAAATTTAATTCTGTTTCAGAGCACTGTGCCTGCAGAAGTACTGCTAGTGAAATAGCTTTCTGGTATTAATTATTCTACCATCACAAGTTTGTTCATGTCTGCCTGTAGAGAATTCGTCTTAATTTTTTGCAGTTTCATATTTCCTATCTCAGGAGATTTCTTTCCACCTGTAACTCCCAGGGCTTGTAATGAGGAATACATAGGATCCAACAGGGTGTTATTTCATTTAAATGACTTTTACATTTCTCGTTTTGGACATTTTTGAAAACAATAATGCAGTTTCAAGTAAGAAGAAGGAGAGAGAACTGGCAGAGGAACAAATAATCTTAATTCCCTGTGCCATGCTCTGTATTTGTAGTATTATCAAATGTCTTAATTCTTTTCATTCTCTTTGCTTCTTGGTTGAACCTGCCTTTTACTGCGTACAAGACGTGTTTCTCTCTTCCAGCTTTCAAGATACTTAGGCCCAGTGTTGTACTGACTGACCCATTCCGTTGGAATAGTTAGGGGCCGCCTTACATGCTCAGCAAAACTATTTCATTGCAATTACTTCTGTCAGGGGAAAAAAAAAGGAAAAAAGCCCTTTCCTCTTAAGTCAAGCAAGGGGAATGCAAGGCTGCATGTCTGTGTGTGAATGGCTCATGCCTCCCCGATGTAAACAGATGGGAGTTACTCAGAAACACTGTGGGCAGCAAAGCAGCTGAGCTGTATTAGACTTACTTTCTTTGCTTGTGGCACTCTTATTTGTTGAACGCGGGGAAAAAATAATTCATTATGTCAAAAAGCTTTTTTTGCTTGTTGAAGTGTGCTGAAAAATGTTGCTTTTGCTCAGATGAGTACAAAAGTAAAATTCAATTCCCATCCAAGCCAGAGCTCAGTTATGTGGTGACTACAGAAGTGTAGGTCATGTAAGGGCTGGAGTAATTCTGGGGGGATAATGGAGCAGACCTGGTTCTGCTGGACAAGCATCCCCTGGGTTGTAGCTTTAAGGAGGCAAACCTGGACTTTGACTTTAACAAGCCTGTGGTGAGAGGTTTCTTGTACCTTCATGTGTGCTCCTACAGGGACCGTGTCAGTGACATTCCCTGACCCCCCCCTTCTGTGCAAGCAACCACATCCTGTCTCTCTAGAGTTAGGGGCCAATTCTGCCTCACATACTGTGCTTGCTTTAATTTTCTAGAAGCCCTTTGTTCACTGCTTTAATTTTATAGTATGTAATTGCTTAATAGAAATCTCCTTGCTAAGTGCCTCTAATTGTTCAGAGTAAACGCTGGTAAGAGCGTTTAAGACTAATACAATTAATAATGAACGGAATGGTTGCTTATGAAATCAGTTTTTGTTTCAGAACTTAGGAGGGATGGAGAAGCGTACCCTCCTTGCTCCTAAAAACTTTCCCAGATTTCCCTTTCCCAAGAGGCAGCCTTTCCTCTCTTTCTGTTTGAAAAGTGAACTTTTGTGCTCCCATTTCTCCATTGCTGAGTTCAGCGTGCTGCCTGGCCTTCTTTGCACTTACCCAAGCTATTTCTCTTTGTAACAGATGTGGGCAGGTTGGTGGCTTTTGCACCTTTCCCATTGCTGCAGTACAGATCCTAGAAGGTGGGGTGTTCTTGTCCAAAATAGATGTGGGTTTATTAATTTCTTTCATGCAAGGCAGATGTGTGTGGGGTTCATATTTGTTTGTCTGTAAGAGGATCTAAAGAGTTGTTGTTTGGATAGTTGGTTGTTCAGGTATATATAGTTGATGCCTATTAGTTCTAAGGAATGTTGTTTTTTTTTAATATGATCTTAATTTCTTTTCTGCCATGCATTACAAAGATGCACTGGCTATCTGTCTGAAATTATTGATGTCCATTTTTAATATTCAAGATTTATCTGTCATATACTGTAACAGTACACATTATTCCTATTATCTGCAATGCCTACCTAAAAGAAATACTGCTGAATGTTACCTGTGGTGCAGAATTTCTTGAAGTACTCTTGGGAAAGCAAAGAAAGCATTTATACAACCCTCATAGGCAACCAGAAAGACTACCTATATCGAAGTACACTGGAGAACCTTTGGAAAATAAAGAAAACGGTGTGAACTACTAGATTTTTTTTTTTTACAGGCCAATTGACTCTTGACAGTCGAAGTCTTTTCTAAATGATGTATAGCGCACAAACCTGTCATCTCAGATTCCAAGCAAGCAGACAGAAGATACTGGGACCAACTAAAGGTCACAAAAAATACCAATCACCCTGTCTATGCAGAAGAGTTTAAAACAGCAACCCAAACCAACTTGCAGGAGAGATATAGAGTGGGTGGATCTTCCCTGGTGTCAATATTCTGCTCAGCTAAGATTAACTAACTGCTGCAGATTTCTTTTGAAGGTTAGGATGGAGCTGTGACAATGCTTATATCTAGTCGGAGAATGTTCTTGGGAGCTCAGGGTTAAGGTAAAAAAGTTGATTATTTCAGCACTGCTAACTCAAGAAATTTATGACTTCTGCTTCCTCTTATCAGTGAGAGGGGCAATTTGGCCTCAAATACCTGTTTGAGAAACATCCTGTGGATTTGTGATATGCTTAGCATTATTATGATGTGTTGTATAGTATTATGATGCCTGCGCATGGTCTTTGTGTAGGGGATGCTCTTGCCATGCTTGTTTCTCAATCGAAATGTAAATGGCCTCTTCCTTCCTTATTGCTCAGCTGCTTCCACATATAGGCAGCTGCTTGCTACTAAAATTTGTGGGATTGACTCTAATGAAAAAGGGAATGTTAATTATTAGACTAATCCCAGTGGGAAATAGGGATCTGTTCCTGGTTAGATTCTGTACTCGTTCATTCAGAAATATGCTGCCTGGGGTTCCTTTCTGGCAAAAGAGCTAAGAAATGGCTATTTCTTTACTGGCTTAACTTTAGACATGAGGAGTTGCCAGGGCTCCTACTGTGAAAATCCAGCCCCAGCACATGCTGCTTTAAAAATTAAGATTTCCAGTCTTTCAGGCATGCGAATTGTGCATGAATAAGAGTGCACCCTGTGTGCATGGGATGGTAAGAGGAACTTCAGTGACTGTAAGGCAAGAAGCTTGCTTTCCCATTCTGATATCTTCTGTTCCCATGCCCTCAAGATTAGGATATCTCCTAGCAGTAACTTTTCTTCCCTTCACTTTGTATTTTAGGAAGGTGCTTGGCGAGTGTCTTTTGTCACCTCCCCTGAGTTGCAGATTCTTCCTCTCCTGTGCCCTTTTAATGTATTTATTCAGCCAGCAGGCTTTGTTAGCCTGTCCTGCTGCTGTTTCTGCTTGTCAACTGTTGAGCAGGGTGTGAATATGCTCCTTACCTGCTAATTGTGGTCCCCTGGGGTTTGTAGTGGATATTATCAGCCTGCTGCTGTGCTGCATTTCTGTGGTTTTCACTGTCCTCGACTGCAAGCTCCCAGCTGGTGTAAAATAGTCACTGCTGCCTCCCTGTAATCTGAAGTCAAAATAGAGGCATGATGACAAGGTGGATCTTCATTGTTCCTTTCTCTCAATGAGTTAATTTTCACCAGACTGGAAAGCTACTGACCTTTTCTTAGCAGGTGGTGTTTTCCTGCATGCCTTTATTTGCAGTAGGCCCCCAGGAGCCTGAGGAACAACAGTGCAGGTATGAGAGGAGCTGGAGGTCAAGCCATTGTGCTCTTTAGTATGGGAGTGAGCCGCATGCAGTGTATCTACTGCATCAAAATTAGATGTTGGTGGTTTGAATCTGTGCCCTCTGGAAATTTAATGAAAAGGATTTGGGTGGTGGAGGTATCTGTTTCTGTGTATTGTTTTTCTTCTGGCTGTGAGTGGTTTGGGTCAGATTCTTCAAGACCATCCTCAGTTCCTGATGAAGTTCCCTGTCCCTTTCTGAGGCTTCAGGCTTCTTCTATGTGTGATCACAGTAGAAGAATTCTGGAAATAAGGTGTAACGGGAAGGGGCTGGGTTAAGCTAACCATTTGTTGACCTGGTTTGTCTGCAGTGAAAGAACAGGATTGCTCTTTGCCTATACCTTTTGTCCTTAGTCTTATCAGAGCTTCCCATTTTGGAAGAGCAGTGGGATTGTTTCTAACTAAAAAGCAAATATTTAATTGAAACGTATACTTTTTGCTTTCCCTTTTCGCCAAAAGGTGGTGGAGGATGCATTAAACATCTGGCCTCAAATACAATACTATTCTAGCTTTCTTCTTGCTTTCTGTCATTTCCCAGCCTGACCTCTCACCTCAGAGTACATTCCTCTTTGCCCACTGCCTGCAGTCATCATCTTTTGTGCTTTCTGCCATACTTTTTGCTGTAGCTGGCAACATTTGCACCTTCTTAATAATTTGCATCAATGTTCTTTTCTTTCCTTCCTCCTTTTCTATTTCTATTAGTCCCATGCAGTCATTCTTCCTGCTCCCAGTATTTCTAGGAAATTACCAGGCTACCTTTAATATTGGGAGTGGGGCATCTTTATTGAGCTATTGTGGGACGTCTCCACTGACCTCGCTTCTGAAGCTAATCCATATTTTTGTGTCTTCTAAGTTGCTGCCTGGAGCTAAAGCTTCTGGTGGTCTGATTGCTTCCATACTCCCAATGTGACTGCAGGTGTGCTGGCAGCCTGCAGCTCTGGGGTTCAGCTGCAATCGCTCCTTGTTGTAACCACATTGGGTGAGCTTTACATTCTGCTCTGATGAGGGAGCCTCGTTGCCAACCACTGACAAGATTTTAATCCCATTCCCATCCTTTTTGCCAGAATTTGAGTAAATCTGTGCTTGTCTCAAAGCTAGGTCTCACTGTTGATGGATTTAGGTAAATAAGCCAAAGTCTTGTTTATATGTGAAGACAATAAAGCAAAGCTAGGAAAGAAGAAAAAGCCAGTGCTAGAGGATATCTTAATATCTACATATCTCAATTCTTTCCTTAGAAAATAAGCGATTTAAAGAGTCAGATTAAGGATAAGGACAAAGGATGGTTTGGTTCCAAAGTAGGATTTGTGAAACTGGATGGAATGACCAAGAATGTCTGAATTGGGCAAGAGATATTTTTGCTACTTAAAGGATTTTATTTCTAACTTTTTGGAGTTTTATGTTAATTCTTTTGTCTAAAAACAGTGGCAGAAGAAAGTGAATATAAGTTAGAATGATGGCAGTGCAAATTTAAGTGTCAGGGACAACTTTTTTAGAATTTATTTGAAAAAATAAAGGCTTTTGATCATCATTGAAGCTCAGTAACAGGGACACAGTGTAGGAGACAAGGTAGTTGTACAGAGGGTAATATACTATAGGAGTTTTTTAAAGAATAACATTCAGACTTTTACTTTCTTTGAAACTTTATGCAAACACTTTGTTGTATTTTTTATTATACTCTTTCATGTGTTCGACACATTGTCTGTTGTACCTGATGCACCTTCTGCTTAAATCTGTTTAAAAAAGTATTTCTGGAAAAGGTTTTAGAAACTTAGAACAATGAAATTTTGTTTGAGGGTTTATTTTCTTCATGTTCATCATACCTGAATTGCATTAAGTATAAGGTATGGCAGCCTCATAATTCCCGGAGCCTGCTGAAGAGATCCTTAGGATTTCCAGGCACCAGAAGCATGTGCAGTGTTCCAGAGGCTGGCATGCTGCCCCTGTAGGCTTTGCCTCTCCATCCTTTGAAAGGTTGAAAAATTGAGTTGTCACTGCTGCAGGCAGGATCCTGTGCTGGATGGACATGAGTCTGATCTAGTCTGGCCATTTTTGTCCCTTCAAGTTGCTTTTTGTTTCTCCTGCTGGTGTAATATACCCATCTTTTGTTGTATGCCCCCTCCCTGGAAGCATTCAAGGCCAGGTTGGATGGGGCTTTTAGCAACCTGATCTAGTGGGAGGTGTCCCTGCCCACGACAGGGGGCTTGGAACTAGATTATCTTTACGGTCCCTTCTAACCCAAATAATTGTATGATTCTTTCTGCTGGTGGATTGTGCTTGGAAAGAGTTAAGATATCATAGAATCATAGAATGGTTTGGGTTGGAAGGGACCTTGAAGATCATCTAGTGCAACCCCCCTGCCATGGACAGGGACACCTCCCACTAGATCAGGTTGCTCAAAGCCCCATCCAGCCTGGTCTTGAACACTTCCAAGGAGGGGGCTTCCACAACTTTCCTGGACAGCCTGTTCCAGTGTCTTACCACCCTCACACTAAAGAATTTCCTTCTAACATCTAACCTAACTCTCCCCTCTTCCAGTTTTGATCCACTACCTCTTGTCCTCTCACTACAAGCCCTTGAAAAAATCCCGTCCCCAGCTTTCCTGTAGGCCCCCTTCAGGTATTGGAAGGTGTCTATGAGGGTCCTCCGGAGCCTTGTCTTCTCCAGGCTGAACAGCCCCAACTCCCTCAGCCTGTCTTCATACGAGAGGTGCTCCAACCCTCTGATCAGCTTCTTGACCCTTCTCTGGACTTTCTCCGTGAGCTCCATGTCCTTCTTATGTTGGGAGCTCCAGAATGGGACACCGTACTTCAGGTGGGGTCTCACGAGAGCTGAGTAAAGGGGGAGAACCACCTCCTTTGACCTGCTGGCTGTTTGTTTTGATGCAGCCCAGGACACGGTTGGCTTTCTGCACTGCAGGTGCACATTGCTGGCTCACGTTGAGCTTCTTGTCCACCATCACCCTGAAGTCCTTCTCCTCCGGACTGTTTTCGATCCATTCTCCACCCAGCCTGCATTTGTGCTTGGGATTGCTCTGACCCAGGTGCAGAGCCTTGCACTTGGCCTTATTGAACTTCATGCAGTTTGCATGAGCCCACTTCTCAAGCCTGTCAAGGTCCCTCTGGATGGCATCTCTTCTCTCCACCATGTCAACCTCACCAATATCTTCTGTAAACTTTTATTTTGAGTCATTTGTTAAAAAAACCACCACAAACAAACATTTTTCTTCCAGTTTAGGCTCCTGTAACCTCTCTAGCCTGCAAGCAGACTGCGCCCCTGAGTATCCCACTGACTTCAGTGGATATAAAATTGTTGGGATTATTAAATATGGATTTTTAAGCTTTCACTTCTTCAGGTAGGAGAGAGCTGGCCAAGGGAAATTTTATTTACAAGTAATACATTTATTAAGTTTCCAAGTAAACATAAATAACATTCTTCAGAATGGGGGAAAGGGGGTTATATTGTATTAAAGCTGTTACAGTTAAAGCATCCACATCTCAGGGGCATTCATCAAACACTGCACTTTGTTTAACCTAGAAGACTTGAAAATTGTATTTCCTCTCTGTTACTGAGCAGCTAGAAAACAAAGATATTTGAGAATAATTTTTTTTTTCTTCTGAATGTGCTTTACTGCAGCTGTTTGCAACCTAACGTTGTGATGCTGCCATCATTCATAGTGGTCGTCACTGAAGCCTACAATTCCATTATGGCTTTCTAAGGTCTTTATATGGTTGGTATTGAGTATGTTTGAATAACTAGTTGAATTTGACACGCTTACGAAAGGTGCTAGAGGGTAAAACAAACATCACTCCCATTCTTGCATGTGGCAGTGAAGAAGTCTGTGAAGAGTGCCACCCCACCCCGTTGCCCAGCTTCCAGCCTCCCGTTCCCTGTGGAAATGAAAACCTGTGAGAGGAGCTATATGTTACTATGCTATGTCAGAGGTTTTTTTTAATGGAGCAATAATGCTTTGAAAGAGAGGTACGTGGCTTCAGATACATGTACTGTATCTCTTATAGTATTTATTGACAAGATGGCCTGATTCTGTTATTTATGTTAATAATGTTATAATTTCCATTAGTATAATTCTGGAAGCATTCCAGTTGTTAATGTTTATTCTGTATCTTAGGGGCAGAGTTGCAGCCATCTTTGGTCAACTTTTTGTTTCTTGAACAGAAAGTTGTTTCTTCTTGATTTAATCTAAAGCTTGCTTTGGATGCACACAGTTTGTAGTTATATTCAGCTGGCACCTGGGAAATGTATTACGACCTATGCAGCTTTGCAACAAATCTGGAAGCCAGGTGTTTACAATCTGAGCACTGATTGCACCCTAGTGAGAAAGGTCCTTGGGTGTTTTTGCTTTTGGAGTTCAGTGTGTAAAATCTTTCTACTGCTCTTCCAGGTAACTGCAATATTTCTTCCAAACTAGTCTTGTTGATATAGGATCTGAATCTCATGTGCCTAGTGTTCAATTTTTAATATTGAATTAATAATGGAAACTGAGAGCACACTGAGTTGTATATGAATCTTTCTTAGATTGATGTAGTGAGAGGAGGTGAACCTGACCATCTTCCTTTTCCTTCTCTTTCTCTTCCATCATTGTGCTACACAACCTAGGCTTCCTTGGGTGAGCAGGGTCGTGCATCTGTGTAAGTCGGGTTGCTGGTCACTTAGGATTTCAGCTCCAGCGTTAAAGTGGCCTAATGCTGACTTCTGTATTTGCACACATTAATTTTAAATTTTACAGCACACTTCTGTTCCACATGATAGTGTGATCCTTTTTTGAGAAGTAGATTAAAGTTTTGATGAGAGAATGAGAATGAATTATTATGCAGGAACAGAGAGATAAAAGAAAAAAAAGCACAGCAGATTTTCTTGGTTGTTTTTATGTTGGACTATGTGATGATATTTGCTTCTTGCTATTTTAGCTTTAGGCAAGCTACTTCATTCTGCTTCAGATGAACTGTCTGTAAAATGGGTATAACATCACTTCCTATACCAGAGTCTTCAGAGTTTTAATCAAAGACTGTAAAGCCCTTTGAGCTTCTGTCGTGATTGGCGCTTCAGAGTTGTAAGATGTTACTACCAATAAATGCTGGCATTTTAGTTTCCCTGTTTTTTTATGGAAAAGTTGTCCTTGTGTAATTTTCTGTATTATAATTGATGTACTTTGAAAGCTGTAGAGCTTGTAGGTAAAGCTGTTCTCATTAGACTGTATAGGCTGCAAGAAAATGACAGTAATGTTAGTTTTTCGTATATTAGAAAAAAATGAAAGACTTGAACTGTTTCCCTCCCCCCCCCCCCCAACATGTAGATTGCAACAAAACTATTTTCTGTAGTAGCAGTGATTGGATGGTGTGACCTTTACCAAATTATGACATTGATGTAGTGGAAGGGACATTTTTCCACTTGACCTTTATGCAATGTGTTGGCTTGTCATGTAGCAGCAAATGAGTTGCAATTGACAGATTTGATGGAACACTAACTTGACAGGAGCTTATTGTTTGGTTGAAGATAGGTGTTGAAATGTGGAGCATCTAGTAAATAACATGATCAAAATTATTTGCATATCTTCCATCACTAAGGAATGTCTTGCTTAGAAACAACTGCTGCCTAAATTGCAATTTGAACACTGATTAACTGAGATTCTGGCAAAGTGGTTATCAAATAGTGGTATTTCAAAGTAAAATCTATTGTTCTAACTCTTTTTCCTCTTTGTTGTTCTGTAGCCAAATAACAGTGGTTTTCTGTATTTTAACCTTGCTTCTTGTCTTAAACACCTCTGTCCGTAAAAGGAAGAGGAATAAAAGTCAGATAAACAGTTTTCAGTATATGATGAGGAAGATGTGTCCCAAGAGGATATATATAAAAATACGCACCTCTCCCAAGTTGGAGATAAGAGTAGTTTCTTTGGTTATTTATCAGTATATTAAAGAAATAATAGATATAATTCTGGGAAGAGAGAAGTTCTGATTGTGGTGAGGAATGGGGAGCTCTAAGCATGCCTTAGGGTGAGGGTGAATAGTGTAAAGGAGGGCTAGAGTGTCCTTGCCCCAGTGCTCCAGCTAGGAAGTCCAGAGGACAGCTGCTCTTCAGATCTGTCAAAATAAAGCTGGGAGAGGATTGTGCTTTTTGAGGAGAAATTAAAAAAGAAAGAACAAAAGTCAGTTATTCAGTGTGTCTTGTTATAATCCAGCATCTCTTTCTACCCTGTTTGAAGGTTCTGATACTTCCTGTAAATAAAATAATTCCATTTACAAAATAGGTAAGACAAAACTGTAGTGAAATGCAGGATCAATCTGCGACTACTCAAGTAATGAATTCTTACAGCTTTTTAGAACTATTGAGCAGCAGGCTTGATAAAAGAGCAGCAAATACCATCTGTCTGATCTATGCATTTTACCACAGTTCTCAATCTGTCCAGTTGAGGTGAAGTAAAAAGGAGCTGAATGCTTGTGAGAGAGGAAAACAACCATCTTCTATTACTTTTGCAGGAGGTATTTGGGAGGAAAAAAAAAAGGCTTATAGAGGTTGCTGTTTAAACACATTAATGTAATATTTACTCATTTTTCCAATGACATACTGCTCAAACAGTATCAATAGGAGGGGACGCTGCTGGACAGAATCAAGATGGGAGGCTGGATAGAAGTGTTTATTTTGCTGTGGTAAAACCACTTATTAAAACTATTGAGGTGTTGTGGATATACTAGCATAGAGTGAAATTAATAGCAAAATTCACTACTGTAGCAATACCATTCAATTTTAACTCAAGAAGATAGAGATTAGTTATATGTTAATAAAAACATTTATTTCAGTGTTGTCATTTGTAGGTACAGCATACTACAAAAGAGAGTAGGCTTTATTGCATTTATTTTACGTGCTTAAGGGAGCTGTGTAGAAAGCTCAGCTACAGGGCTGGAAGCAGAACTAACATCTAGTAAGCTGCAATTCTGGGACCTATAACAGGACCATACTTGAAAGATGTCCTGTCTTTTGTATGTGGGCTCATACTGAAATGGCAAATGACTTCTGCTTTCTAGAGCACCTGCTTTTCTGCACCTGTTCTGTAGAGTGTGGCAATAGTCAAACTTCCCTCCCTGAGCTTGGTTTCTAGCAGGTGCTCTCACCAAGGCCCATCAGAGTCCCACTCTGCTGCTCTGTTTTCTTCCCTCCTGGCTCCAATTCCCACCTGGCTTTCAGTCAACACAGGTACTACTCTGGCAGCTTTAACTTCCAGCCTAAGGAGGCTCTAATGAGCAGGTGGAGGGGCTGCTGGAGGCAGTGAAACTGCTCAGGCTGGAAGAAAGCAGTGTACCTGAACTTAAAATGTTAAAGTCTAGTAGCATGATGGAGAACAGTGAAGGTGCCTCAGCACTGCTGCCCACCACTCAGATTAGATAGTGAGAGGCTCTTCTGTGGATCTGCATGCTGGAGGCAGTCAGGCTTCTTTGCAGTGGCTGTTGTCAGGTGGGCTCTGCTGTTCCTATGTGTATGCAGTCCAGCCAAGCCTCCGACTGCCTTTGGTGGTTGACAGGATGTTGTCTCATTTGAAACTGATTTGCTGAATGGGGACCCAAGAGCAGTTAAAGGGCTGTGGAACTTGCCTGAAGAGCCCTTTGGTCTCTTCCCTACTGACCTCCGCTGACATCCTCCTGTACAGCTCTGCTGCTGCCCTGGGTGCTTGGGGGTTAATTCTGATGCCTGAAACACTTCCAGGAACTCTGCACTGGGGCAGTGGGGAACAGCTGCCGAGCCAGGATTAAAAGAATATCATAAACTTAAAAAAAAATAAAGCGTGTGTGTGAAAGAGAGGAAGGCAGGGGAGCAATGAGTTTAAAAAAAAACAAAAAAAAAGACACCAGAATCCCTTTTGTTCAAATAGGAAAGACAGGCTGGGCTTTATCTGCTTTTGAAATTAGAAAATTAAGAGGTAACTTCAGAAGGTAATAGTCTTTTATAGGGAACAGAGTCCTGCAAAAGAACAAAAGGGCACTAACTTTTAAGAAAAGGTCAAATTATGAAAGGTATAATACAAGGTTTCTTATGCAAGAAGCAGTTCATATTGTGTAATTACAGCAATCCTTTTATCTGAAGATCTCATACAGGTGTTAATTAAGCTTAATGAGGCCCCTATAGAGCAATTGTTACTATCTACATTTTTACAGAGGACCCAAGAAGCCTAAAGAAATGGGGTTATTCGAGATTGTATAGTGTAATGCAGCACTGTGGAATTGGTGCTCATGAGAGAAGAGGCAGAGCAAGACTTGAAGCCTCTGACACAGCCACCAGCAGAACCCTTTCCATGCAACCTTGATATATCTCTCTACCATGTTTTTTTTTTCCTGAATATTTGGGTATAGAATAAAAGAATCATCAAGGTTGGAAAAGACCTTCAAGATCATCGAGTCCAACTGTAATCCAGCTACCAAAACCAGTATCTGTAGTTGCAAAAAAAGAAACTGTGGACTAAGAAAAGTTCCTCTTTCTAGGTGGGCTGTCTTGATTATACCTTCCTCTTTGCCAGGGCAGGTAATAGTGCAGATCATCTGAAGTGTCATTATGCCTCCTTTCTCTAGGCTAAAGAACCCCAGTTCCCTCAACCACTGCTCATAAGACATATGCTCCAAACCCTTAATCAGCTTAATTGCTCTTCTTTGGACATGCTCTGGTAGCTCAATGTCCTTTCTGTACTGAGGGCCCCAAAACTGCACACAGTGCTCGAGGTGCAGCCTCACCAAGGCTGAGCAGAGGGGCAGGATCATCTTCCTGGTCCTGCTGGACATGCTATTCCTGATGCAGGCCAGGATGCCATTGGCCTTCTTGGCCACCTGGGTACACCGCTGGTTCATGTTCACCTGGCTGTCAGTCAACACCCCTAGGTCCCTCTCTGCTGGGCAAGCTCTCCAGCCACTCCTCCCCAAGCCTGTAGTGCTGGTGGGATTTGTATGCACAAGCCAAATAAACAGCATGTGTAGGTCAGATAGCTAAAAAGGTGTATTTTGTCTGTTTTCGTGTCTCTGTGCCCCACCAAAAGTTAACTTTATTGTAATTTTTCTTTACAGTCTGGAATGTTGTGGGGGAAGAGGATTTTTGGTGGAGGCCTCTGTGTAAATCTGGCAGTGTAATTCAAAGTTCAGCAGAAATGCAGGAGGAACCCACATCACTTTTAGGAAAAAAAAAGGAGACCGAAGAAGCAGATGCTAGCTGAGGTGTAAGTTGTGGGAAGGGAAGAGAATGAAGGGGCAGAGAAACAGAGTGGGGAGAAACAGAGGTGTAAGGGTGCTTGCGAGTTGTCGAAGAGAAGGAATTGGTTAGTGAGGCCAAGTTCAAAGGAAAGGCCAGGAAATAAGTCACCAGGTATTAGCAGTAGCTATTATGTGTTTAAATTATTTCCTTTGCCATTGAATTCAGATTCTTTGAGCTGGTGGAAATTATTTGATCTGACTAGGTGCTTAGAAGAAATTCTTTACAATGACAATGGTGAAACACTGGAACAGCAGGTTGCTGGTGCCCCATCACTGGAAATGTTCAAGGTCAGGTTGGACAGGCTTCTGAGCCACCTTATCTAGTTGAACCTCTCAAGGGGTGTTGGACTAGGTGGCCTTTAAAGGTCCCTTCTGCCACAAACCATTCCATGATTCTATGCAATTCTAAAATTTATGAATTGATTTTTACTTACAGCAGGCAAAATAGTCTGAGAGCCAATTACAAATGTTATAAACCGTTGTCTCTTATTGCTTACTTTCTTAGAATTTTGCTTTTTCTGGGTGAAGTAGAACAGCATAACTTCTGGATGGTAGAACAATGATGGATGGTAGAATTTGGAAACATGGCTAGGCTGAACTAAGCTGGCATCTATAGTTTTTAAACAGTTTTTGGTTTGCATCTACTGATCCATAGTGCTTTGGAAGGGTATCTGCTTAATTGGAAGGTAAAGTTTTAATTCTTGAAGAGCACTGAGGGATAAGGAAGGAACAATGAAAGAGGACATTAGATGTATATATTTTAGATTATGTAGACTGTTAAATGTGAGAGTGGAGACCTGGAATATGAGAAAACATTGAGCACTATTGTGGGAACTCATGAAGGGGAATGCAGAGAACAAGAGAGTAAGAAAAAAGATTTTCTTCAACCAAAAGTAAAATTCTGGCATCCAGGTACTTATCCATAATGAATGGATGTACTGTTTTCAGCTCAGTTACTACAAAGACTTCTTTATCTTGTCTCTCTGCTTTTGTTTCTAGGTAAAAACTTTAGGTTTCGTTGTAGAGTTCCCCAATGCAGTTTTCAGAGCAATTGGTTTGGGGTTATGTGTTTGGTGCTGATCTGTAGGAGGTGGCTTAAGCAGAACTGCAAGCCAATTTATTCACATATTACAGTCCGTGGGGAATGTTGCACAACGTGATATAATCCACATTTTAAAATCTGTGCCATTTTCTTTCAAACTTCAACTTGAAGACGCTTTATGCTCATTGGTGTTTCTACTCATTGGTGTTTCTTAGCCTAGACTTTGTGCTCCTTTGTTGTGCATTTTAATAGGATGGCTTTTAAAAGTATGAAGATAAAACTTTGTAGAACACTTCATATATTATCTATAGTAGTTCTGGACTTCTATCACACACACAAATAATCTTTCAAATGGTGTGGTTTAGGGTGGTATTGTCAATATATTCAGGTTAGGCAATAACAAAGGCTTTTGTTTGTTTGACAGCTGGAACAAAGCACTTTAGATTCACAATACGTGCTTAAGTAGAGCCTGGTACAAAAAAAATCCCAACATAATCTGACTGTGTCTCTAGTCGTAAAATCCTTGATCTAAAAGCTCAGATAAACTCTATCAGTTTTTAAATTTCTTGTTAGACTGTTAAGAACTTGCTTTCTAAAAATGACCAGTATCTGAAAATACAATGCAATTTAGTTGTAGAGTGTTGCATTGTTTCACTTTTAATTGACTGGCCTGTCTTCTGATCAACCCGTGGTATTTATTCAGAGACAGTGAAGAAAGCCAGATGCTGGCTTGGAGATCCCTGCAGCAAAAAGATGGACATAGTGAACTGGGATTGAGTTGTTCTCAGTCGACATTAATATATAGCTGACAGTTGTTCATGTATGTGAACTGTGCTGATCTGAAACCTTTACCAAAGCTCTTCCTCTACCTTATCCAATAAAAGAAGGAGCTGTATTGCACGCCAAGGAGCTTTGCATTGATTTCTGCTAGCTTCTTTGTCTTGAGGGATCTTTTCAAGAGTAGAATTTAATTCAGAATAGGGAGCTATGCCATTGTGCTGAATAGCCTTTAAAAAAAAAGCAATTCAGCCCGGAATAATCAGTACATGTTTTTCTTTATTTCTGTACAATTTCATATGTAATGACAGTACTGTCAGCACTGCTTAAAAAAAGTTGATGTCAAATAAAATGCAAATAAAAAGCAATCAGCTTGTTGGTTTTTTTTTTTCCTTTAATGTATCTTTTGATGCTATTGTAAACTATTTTTACTATAAAGTCATATTGGAAATGTAGGTATCTTAGTGGTTTAATTGGACATTTGATGTTCAAAAAAGAATATGAAAAGCAAGTAGTCAACAGGGCACTGCTTATTTTTTGTAGTGACCTGACTGAAACAGAAATGATGTCTCCAAAAATGCCTATGCGTTAAAACCCTAGTGCTGCTTCAAGGGACTTACAAATGCAGCAAATCTACAGATAAGGACTATATGAAATAGAATTGTACCTTTATTTTTGTGCAATTATGAAGCCTATATCTTTGTAGGTGATAAAGAGAGAGAAACATGGGAAACGCTGTCCAAGTGACTGAAGAGACTGATCACCTAAGTCAGTACTCTGATGTTTCTCACTGGACTCTCACCCCCATCCTTTCCCAGAGGCATGCTGGAAGAACTTTTCTGGCTTCTCCTCCTGCTGAAATGGAAAGTACCTGTACCTGCACCCTCACAAACCCCACTGAGTCCTGCAGCTTGTGCCCATAAATCACTGCTTCGTTTAACTCTTCTTACTAAGAGACCAAGAACTTGTTACTAATCTGAGCAGCAATCTGTCAGTGGTGTTGCTGCTATGGATGTTCTACAAAATGGGGGCACTGGTCCACATTTCTGCTGAAAGTCTACAAGAGGCTTGCACTAGTACCCTTTTGGGAAAAAGTTTCATATACAGTGTAGACTTTTCAGTGTCAAAATGTAAACTGTAGGTGGGAAACTTAGTGTTGTGCTTTGGGGGAAGCATCTGTGAAAACTTCTGAGAATTTAGCTTTTTGTTCAAAGCCTGAATGAATGCTCTTAAATTCAATATCAGAGGGGAAAAAATCTGTATCTGCCAGTGTGTCAAGTTTCTTCTTATAAGAAGTGTAGCAGCTGAAATGTGTCTGTTGTTGTATTTCTTTTAAAACTTTCATACTTTCCAACTCTCCTCCAACACTGACATTCGGTACATTAAATTCTGAAATGTTATATATGTTTTAAGGACACAGCAATTTCGTGGCTTGTAACTGGTGTGGGCTGATGAGGGGAGAAATGCAGAGCTTGCTGGGAGGCAGAGAGCCTGCTTGAGCAGTCCTTTATAAGATATTCTTCAGACACTGTTCTCCAGTGCTTCGCTCACAGGGACTATTTTGAGTACCAAGTTTCCTCCCCTTTCCTCCCCTACCTGATTTATGTATACTGGTGTCTCATTGCTGGGAAGGAAAGAGTGGAGAGACGGTAGACAGCTGAAGTCCTGCAGCAGGGGAAACTTGTGGCATCAAATGTGACATCAGGTTGTCACTGTGCATTTTGGCTACTCTGATGCCTTGAGTCCAGCTGGGAATACAGGAGACCTTTTCTCTTGTATACTTCAGGTTACTAGTCTTTTAGCTAGCCCCAGAATCGGAGGCAAATATCAATCTAACATCTCAGTAGGGTAAAGTGGGAATTATAATGCTTTGTCACCTGTGCTAAGAGTGCCAAATGAACGAGGAATACACACAAAACACAGTATTACGGAGTTGTAGCACTCTACAGATTTAGGCCCTCCTGCTTTGAGTGGAATTCCGTAGCAGTTGCTTCTAACTCCAAAGGGTGTTCAGCAGCCAGGAGTTTGATTTGTGCAGCTGTTCTTTAGGGTAGTCTTGAATAGTTCAGAAGCACAGCTGGAGTGCTGAATTTCATAAAGTTGCCTGTTCGGTTGGAATGGAAAAAGTAAAGTGGTGGGTGAGCAGGATAATTTAATTTGTGTTTTACTTGAGATTAGGTGTGCAAGATTTTGAAGGCAATCTCCCAGTTGTTCTGTTTCCTTTGCTTTGCTTTTCATTATAGATCAGTCTTGGAGTGCATGGACTGGTTTTCTTTTAGGTAGAACTAAATTTTGAAAATGTGCTCTAGAGGTGTGTCAGAGGGGGTCCAATTACTAACTGGTCTTTGGTCCATGGGGACTGCCCTAAACCTAATCAGAGCAGAATGGTTTTGTTCTGCAGATGTGCTCCTGTTAGTCCACATAGTCAGAAGGGTAGGCATAGGGTAGGGGTACAGCTACTGTTTCTGTCACTTCAATAGGCTCTTTCAGTGTCTGCCCTCAGCCCCATGCCTTCATGGAGCCAGCCTTGCTCTGCTGTGCCGTTTGACTCTCCACTGGGTTTATTTTGTTGGTTTCCGTATGCAGGGCTGAATGGAAAGTAGAAGAGTTTTGCTGTGTAACAGTGGCCAGACAGTGTATGGTGAGGGCTGTTTGTTCAACCATCCAAATGCAATTTGAACCTCCCTTTTTGCGCATATGCAGTGTCTTAGGACTGGCAAGGAATTGTATATCTTCTACTGTGTACCTGTTCGGTACTGACAAATGGTTAATTATTTTATCCTTAAATTAAGAGCACACACATACTCCAGTTGCTTATAATGCCTTCATTTCTGATTATATGTCTTGGCATTTCATATTTGGATATTAATTGGTCTGCATGTTCTCCTGAAAGTAATTTTGCAGGAGGCCAGCATTAGTAATTGGGCTGTAGACATCTTGCTTACTGGTCTGCTCTCCAGCTGCATTTCAGTCATGTATTCAAGCTCTGCATTAGACTCCTCACTTTTTAGCCTTTGTAGCAATGGCCTTAGCAAGTGTAAGTCTCTCTGTCCTGGAAACTGAGTGCTGCGATTTGAACATGGTGTTGCCTAAGTTACTAATGCACAGAAAAAAATGAAGAAGGAATGTTTTTTTATTTACAGTAAAAAAAAAAAGAAAGAAGGAAGTGCCTAATAAGATCATAATCAGACTTTAGGTTTAAAATTACCAAATAGGACATGTGTTTACATAATTCATAATTCCATTTTGAAATTATGTTGTAGTATATTTTGGAGACCAAAAGTATAGATAGCTCAAGAGAAGAGAAAGTTGTGGTGGATAGATGTCCACCTGTTGCTGATTTTCTTTTTTTGTTTTTATTTTTTCTTTTTTTTCTCCCCTCAGAACAGTGAAGTGGTATAGGAATAGTATCTAGCTCATGAAATCTTTCAGCTGACAAACATTAGAAGGTCAGGAGGATTACTGAGGTAAAGGAACACTTTACTCTGGTTCTTTGTCTCCTCTCTAAAAGCCTGCTGCTGTGTGTGGTTGGAGACAGGCTGCTAGAGGGGTCTTTAAATCTGAACCTGGAACTTCTTTAGGCCTTACAAAATAGGTAACAGTATCGCTGATGCTGGATATACAAAAACATTTCAGTCATCTCAGAAGCTTTAAGTTTTTAAGATGATGAATACTGGGGAGGTTACCTGGCTCTGGAAGTATCTATCAGGTAAGAAAATTATTTTATGACTTCGATACACGATTTATGTGTGTTAGTCCTGCACAAATCCTGCTTGAGATCCTCCAGATTATTGGGGGAAGTGAGGGGAAAAAAGGAGGGAGTTGGTGACAGGATTGTGGGGCAGGATCCAAATGGCCTTCTGTTGCGGTCTGAGTTCAACCTAGGCTGGAAAACTCGAGTTGAGGCACGGATCGCACCTTCTCTTCTCCTCAATTAGAGGAGGAATAGCCTCTAATTGGCTGGTTTTAATTTCCCAGTGGGTCCATCCCTAGCTTGGGACCGGCTGGCTACACCGGGTGTGTCTATAGAACACAAACCCTGCCCAGATGCGCGCGTGCACCAGCACAAACACAGAGGCTGCATGCTTAAAATACCACTTTAATAGTTTTAGAGCAGAGGGAATATGAGGGGGGGAGAGGATATGCAAATGTAGTTATAGGAGACAAGCGTGGGGTGTGTAACTTGGTAAAGAGAAAGAAAGGAACAGAATTAATAATTGGGGGTAGCGTGCCCGGCGAGTTTCCTGTATAGGGTAGATGAGGTGCGTGTGTGTATGTGGCCGATTACTTTTGCCCGGGGAAAGGTACGCAAAGAAAGGAAAGATTCTTACAGACTCAGAAGCAATGACAGGTTTGGCGGCATCTGGGTCTTTAAGAGCGGGTTTTCGGTGAGTGCAGTTTTTGGTGAGCGGGGCTCGGGCAGGCGGCTGGGGCAGGAGGCTTGGCTTTATCTGCAGCGGGACACGGTGACGAGCGGCCACACGCTGGAGCTCCAGCGCAGGCGGCTGCAGCAGGTGCTGGCGATGGCCCGTGGTGGCTGCCTCGGCCTGGGCAGGCAGTGGCTGTGGGAAACGGCTACAACCAGCTGGAGCTGCACCAACTGGCCTGGGAGCACTGATAATGGAGGCTTTTGGGGAGCGAGCAGTGATTCCAGCTCTTTTAGCTTTTTTAGTGTGCTCTAGCTCTCTTTGCTGTTTCTTCAGCTCCTTTCATGCAGCTTCTCGGCGAGCAGGCTCCATGAGAAGAGGCAGGAGTGCAAGCAAGCAGGAAGCAGGGAATAACAGCAGTCCTGGAGTGCAGGGGTGCAGGGAGTATAGCTGGAGTTCCACCCCAGCCACCAGAGGCTCTTTTTTTTTTTTTTATTATTCTATGCTACTCCTTTTCCTTCTATCTTCTTTTCTTCTCTGTCTTTTCTTCCAGCAGCAAAGAGCAATGTCCGCCAATGACCGATAACGATCCATAATGGTCATCCTATTTACATGCTCATGCAGGCTGGCCTGGCCTCTTGTCTGTTCAGTCCTCAGCTCCTACCTGTGGCTTCTGTAACAATTCTGCCATGCTCCAGCCAACGGCTGGGTCCTGGCTGCACACATAGCAAGGGGGGCAGGGGTCTCTGCTCTTCCTTGTGTAAATCCCAGCCACCCCCCACCCCCCCAGGGTTGTCACGGCTTCGGTTTTGTTTTGGTTGTTGGTTTTTTTTTTTCTTTCCTTCGACTTTTATCTCTCTATTGCAATCGATTTGTGTGAGAGACATACCTTTTGTGGAGGCCAGTCCTCCACAGTTCTCTAGTTGAACTAGCTGAAGAAACAGTTCTTGAAGTCCAGCCATTTGTAGACTAGCACGATTGATCATCTTTCCACCTATCATCAAAGAACAGGCATGAATAAACATAAATATATGCAGTATGTAGCAAATGAGGTTCTACCCTTACTATGATGATTTTCTTATTATGATAAATAGTTCTGATAAAGTGAACCTTCTTATCAAGAAAGTAAAACCAATATCAGAATATGTAAAAAGTAGACAGGTAGCCAGATGTTCTCATATGGTAAATTCAAAATTATGGAAATGGCTTTCTTTTCTGAAAGCTATTACAAAATACGATCTATGGAGACAACACAATTCTCTGACTGTTGACTGTTTAATTGTGAACAGCATTTAGTCAGTCTCTTCCAGGCCTGTACCCTGGGTTGACTTTAATTTGAGTAGGATGTTTGAAGTGCACCAGGCAGTAGCGGATTAGGATGGAGGGTAATTTAAGGGTTGACTTTTGCTGTTTGCATTGCAGTAGAAGCTTCATCTAGGGTATCCATAGGATAGAATACAGTGAAATAAAAGGCTAAGAAAAAGAATTAAGCTGTATTCCAAATGCTTGTCTATAAAAGAGTATGTATTCAGTACATTAAAGGTCCATCATTAAGAACTTCATCAAATGGGAGATTGCTTTTTGCATGTAAGCTGTGTGTTAAATGACTTATTGTGAGGTGACATATGGGACAGAGGAACAAAGTATTAAACCTTCCTGTGTGATGGATGTACGTGAGTGCATGTGGTTTCTTTTGATGTCTCAGTCCATCAGTGAGCTCTGGCATCCTGTGAAGGTCTTTTCTGTGTTGAAATAACATGCTTGAAAGGCCAAAATGGAGGTTAAAGAAAATGGTGTCCTGGGGGTCTGATGGCTTATGAAGAGCAGAGTACTGCTGTGTCGTCATCTTGGCTGGAGAATCCTACAAAATATGATGGGAAGGGATCTCAGGAGAACACATTTGGTCTTTCTGGCCTCAACCTTAGAAAGTATGCTAGAGCTGTTCCTGAGAGCTGTTCCTGAGAGCTGTTTGTCTGACCTGAAAACCAAGACTGGTGGAGTCTGGCTGTCTCAAGCAGTTAGTTATAGTGCTTTACTGTCTCAAATGTTTTCCCTCATTGCCTTTGCTATAACTCAGGTTTGTTACTGAGGACTCAAGTTCTCAGGGGAGGTGAAAAGCATTGTTTTACTGCCTTCCTATTATGTAATAATTCTGGAAGTTACTCCCCTTAGTCTTTATATCCATTAGATTGAGGAACCGTACTTGTTGCCCTCTTTTACACATGACTTCTGTAATTTCTGTTACTTCTGTTTGATCCAAATCTCTTGAGCTGCAATGCTGAAAGCTGGACTGAAATGACCCTTATTTGCATGGTTCTCTGCTCTGCAGCTGGAACTGAGCTGTCTTGGTCTCTCCATGCACTGAAGACATCAGCCAATTCAAATGGAGGGATCTCCTTTCCAGGAGAGGGGCCTAAAAGCTGAGTGCTGCAGTGTTCAGCTCAGTGGTGGTGGACTCTCTTGAGACAGAACCCCTAACCACAATGCTGAAATGGGAAATAATCATTTAGTGCTGAGAGATGATGAGCAGATATGGCCAGCAACAGTACTTATAAAATGCCAGTGAAACAAATTATTTAGAAACGTCTGTTAGTAGAAACTAATTGAATCCTGTGTAGACTGGAATATATAAAGCAAGATGCAGCCAAGAATTAATGAGAGAGAGAATGAATTGGCATGTGGATCCCCTCATCTGTTTTCCTTCCCAAAATAGCCTGTTTCTAGGGCCAGGATGGGTAGGAGTAGAATGATTAAACAACTGGGCATTCAAACACAGTGTGAGCATAATTATGTTGAAGAACAATGACAACATCATTGAATGGCTGTAGAGGGTTGCTGCAACTCCTGCTTGGGTAGGACAGAATGCCTGATTGAGTACAAGGAGGTGGTTCCACATGTTTTGGTGTTAAATGGTCATTGGTTACAGTCCAACCATACTTTTCTGTTTTTAACAGTGATATTTTTGATGGTTGTGTTTGAAGTTCCACACAAAATGCAAATGCTGGTAAGTTTTTTCTGGTTAAAGTATGGGCTCAGAAGTCTCATCTGGGCTCAAATTCCAGTTTCCTTGTGGTGATAAGGATGGGATGAATCTGTTAAGCTGTGGTCCCTGAGAAACACACTGTAGATGTGCCTCACCTCTGCTGCTGAAAAGGTGTCTCTCCTTTGCAGGAAGAGTATGCAGAGGTGTACATGTGGTTGTTGGGGCAATGCCTGGGCCATGCAGTGACCTGGGTGGTGATAATTTTGGCTAGAGCCTTGTGGCAGCATTTTGCACCATAATAATAACAACAGCATCAACATGCATTTAATTACCCTGCAAAGGTCTACTGGCTAAGGGAGAAGATCTGGTCACATTATTACTTTCTTTGTCTTTATTCCACCCTGTCAGCACAGAAGCAGAAGGGAGATCAGTACTATTGATAAATTATTGTAAAAATTGATCACTTCACTAAGCCAGCAAAAGTAAATAACCACTCTTCTTAAAAACCCTCTGAGGATGAATAAAAAAAAAAAAGCTGTAAAAAGCATGCACAGATGGATGTTATTCTAATAGTAACATGTTGTATTGAAAATGTTAGAAGGGAAGGAATGCTAATCAGTCGAAATTGCAGGCAACGAGGTCATGAGGAAAGTAGTGAACTGTAAAGGTTTTCCATTTGCGGGTTAGCTCAAAGCTCTCTGATTTGACTAATGGATCATCAAAGGTGTTTTGGCTTGGACCAGCCAGGCTTGTTATGTCATGTATGTGATTTTGCTAGTGTGCCAACACTATAGAGAATAGATGTACCAGAAATAATAATCTGTAATTGGAACTATGTTCCTTTGTTTTCTACAGCGGGGAAGAAAACAAAGTAAGAACTAATTTATACAGATAAATGTTTACTCTAAGAAATTTATAGAGCTATGGTAGTGTCAAAGCACTCTCTTAAGGACCACTCTCATTTTTATTTAAAGGAAATCTTTTTGTTGGATGATAAACTACATATAATTCAAGGGAGCCTGGAATAAGATAATTCTTTAATTGCTCTAATTGTGTGCACATTTTCTGCTGAAATATCATATGTGATTCTTCTGTTCTTGACCTAAGAATAACGCAATTTTTAAAAAGCTCTTTTAAAAGACTTTAAATGTATGACTGCCAGCTAAGATTGTTTTAAAAATGGAGCAGTGAAGAGGAAGAGTTTTCTTAGAATTTAATTCAGAGATGTTACTGTAGGAGAAGAGCAGAGATAATAACTCTGAGCCAAATTTTTGGAGCCTTACCAAATTAAACCTCTGTAAAAGTGCTGGGAAGCCTGCAGTTTTGTCCTTGTCATAGAAGAAAGTAGCTTAGTATCGTAGTTATCTCATATTTTCCATTGTAGTCTAAGTAATTGAACCTTGAGCAAAACAGACTGATGTGTTTTATCAAAAGGGGAAGAACTGCCAGTGAGGTGGATTTTACTTTTTGTTGATTGACTTTTTTCTTCTTCAGGTAAAATGGAACCTCTTTATTACTGTTAAGTAATTTATCTATTTTTTTAATTTAATTTCTAGCTGATAAATTTAGGCGGAAACTGGAAGAATTGGAGAAAGAGAAAGATTCTTTAAAATTTCAGCTTCCTTCAAGGCATCCTTCAATTAGCAGCTTTTTAGATAGGTTTGTTACCCAAGTTCAAGCAGCATTACGCTGGACTGCTGATAATCGGTAAGTTTGTTGGTTCCTTATTACATAAAAAATGCTTTTGTTTTTCTTAAAAAGTGGAATGCAGCTTATGAATAATTTTAATAAAGAGTTTTAAGGACATTCTAATATAACAATATGGAGCTTGTTTATGAACACCCAACACTCTGCCTGCTCCTCTTTTTTTTTAATTTCTACAATTCTTTCAGAATTGCCCAGAAAAACATTGATCATGATGGATTAGTGAATTAAGTGGAACTTTTCCCGCTGATGTTGAGTGGGAATGGATTTGAATCCTTGACATGGCAGCTTGGGTGTACAACAACAACAGTGCTGCTTGAGCAATGGTTCCCCGTGGAGTTAATTCTGATGCTCCTTTTCAGGCAGTGAAAGGATATTTAAATATGAAGTAAAAATATATTCTTTTTTGAAATGCCTAGACCTTTGGGAGCTTCCTTTTATGTGTCACTTGTTAAGTGGCAGTAATGTGCTCAGCACTGTAAACAGTCATAAAAATACATTCTCAGTCTTCTCTTTAAGAGATAACTTCAAAGACTGGGGGAACGTGTGAATGACCCAAGGGAGATAGATAGCTTGGGAAGAAAAAGTTGTCTCTATTTCAGGGTCCTTCTTCAGCTATCCTACTGGTTACTGTTGTTAGAAGTAAGAGGATTCTTTAGAGGTATGGGAAGCTATTCTCAAATGCAGTAGCACAAACGAAAAAAGAAAAACCTCATTTTGTGGCAGCTTATACATATAAAGGCTTCAGTGTGCTAGTCAGTACCTTTGGGTGTAATTTTTGATATGCATGAAAATTAGATAAAATGAGTACAGATAATAGGATTGTATTGCAAAATTTCAGACTTCTAAGGATATTTTTAGACTCTATAGTATTTAGTAATGAGGCAAATTTAAAGCAAACTGCACTTAAAGGTGTTTCCTTCTGCCTTCTGAGGTCTTAAGAAGCTGTTTTACTGTTCCTTGAGGACTGGGATGCAGCATTCTGTATTTTCTCATTAAGAAGTGTTCGCTCTGTGCATTAATTTGTAATAATGATTTTGGCTTTAGAGTTGGTGTTGTCTTTGATGCCATAGAAATTGAATCATTAAAGCATCCTTGAACTACATAATCTGCTTATTTTTTCCTATGTAATGTTACATTTTTTTCCTATGTAATGTTCTAAATGTTATGTTTTTATATATAAAATACATATATTTATAGAAATATACATTTATGAAAGTATTCCTGTTCTTCAGATGGTTATATCTGTAACTCTTTCCTTTGCACAGGTCTGAGGCCAGTGCCATTCTTCAGGGTCAGCTGAATATCCTTTTCACTTTTCTATCTTTTGCACACATTTTTTTGAGCTTGTATTTGACTTGTTGCGACACCCTTGCTTTATCTCACTTCATTCTTGTAGCCTTTCACACCGCTTTGTCTGTGGTCTGCCTCTCTTGTTGATGCAGCAAGTGTACCCTGTCCTCAATAGCAGTCTTTTAAATTTTTCTGTTCAACAGTAATTTTAGGTAGTATAGGATGCAAAACTTGACCGCTTCCTCAAGGAAATGTGTAGGCTTCCGTTTTTATTTTCATTTTTAATCAGAACAAAGCAAATATACCCAAGATTTCTTTTTTCACCTGGAAAATTAAAAAGGTGAGCAGACTAGCCCCAGAAGGCCAGATAATTGCAGTTTTTCTGTAGTCAAGCCAGTCTCATCTTTTTGCAAATAAACAGCTTGTAAAATGAAAAGTGTTTCTGGCAGGTAATTTTTTTAATACATGAGACTGAAATTCATTCCCTGGTTTTGTTTTACTTGTTTAAATTATAAGATGAATATTTAGGTGAAGGCATTCAGGTGACACAGGATACTGAGGGCAAGTGGTAGGGGCCAGATTTGGTTATGTTTAGCGTAGGAACAATACAGTATTTGTGCAGTGTTCTCATCAAGTTTGGTGAGATCAGAGAGATCTTGTTCCTGTTTCCTCAATATCAAGTAGGCATGAACATGGGATTTCCAAGGCGGTTCTGAGAATAACCTGTGTTTATCATGGAATGTTTCCTAAATTTTGACCAGCCACTCCAAAATTTCTATTGCATGCAGCTCTCAGAAGATGCAGCTCTAAGAGAAGGCAGCTTTGGAGCTGCTGAGAAGTGTGGTCTGCTGGAGCCACAGCAACCTGTAATGATTGTAAGGCATGTAGACAGTGGTGGCCTAGTACCTCATAATACGGTTGTCTCTTTGATCTATTTTGTTATTATAGAAATACAGTTACACTGTCATTATGTCTATTTTTTTTTAAGTATTAATGCCATTTATTTTAGTGTCAGAGTTTTATTTTGCTTTTTCGGTACATTCTTTAGCCCACAGAGAAGGAGTAAAGCATGTGTGTCTTCTGATGGCCCTGCAGAAGAGACAGGAACCTCTTGTTCTACACACTTGTTAAGCAGCTGTGCATGGAGATCATAATTGTGTGGTCAATAATGCTTAAACCAGACTTGTGATGCATGTCTTGTATGTATGTATGGCATGGATGTATTTGCTTTGCAAGATTATGATGGGAAGTCATGCTTCAAAAATCTTGTGTTTGATGCAGAGTATTTTTTAAAGCAAGATATTGAAATGCATCTGTATCCTTCATGTGGAAACGCACACACTTGTCCTTAGAGGTGGACACAGAAATGCTATTGGCTTTGCAAGCGTGCATGCCCTCATGCAGGAACACAGCAAGACAAAATAGGTTTGCACTGTTTGCAGGTGTTTTCTGAGAGGCTGATTATAGATTGCTACTTAATGTAATGCACCGATTACCTTGGGGTCCAATCATGCAAAGATTTGCAGCTGAGGGTTGTACCAACCACCGACCACTGTGAGGAATCCCACTGACTGCGATTTTGAAAGAACTCGCTGTACGTGAGAGAAGTAAAATTTGGCATCATGGAGCAAACACTCCAGATGATCTCTAATGTAGTCTCCAAAAGCTGACAGAAGCTGCAAAAATGGCTTTGGCAAGTTTCTAAACTTCTGTCTAAGAGAGATTTTTCTCTTTATTGATAGAAATTACATGCCTTAGTTTTGTCTCTTTCAAGGCAGTGATGGATAAATTTCTGAAACATGTAAAAGCTGGGGGAAGCCTTAAGCTATACAAGTTTTCTTTTTTCCTTCTTCTGCATGTTGTAAAAACAGTGTAAATGTTTGAGATGATAATAAAGGAAGATATGCCAAGGAAAAATCTCTTGTTCTCTAACTGTATCTGTTTAAGATGTAATGATTCTGGTGATGGAGTGCTATGTTGCTGAAGGCAACATGTAGCATTCTGATATATTTAATCTTTGAGTCGATACTCTGCTGTAACATTAACTTTTAGCTATTGTCATTTTTTTCAAAGGATTAGACATGAAGGAACCCAGCTTTGGCATGGAAATGAACATAGACTTTTGAGATCCACCTACCAGGAGAGGGTGCAGGTTTCGGCCACAAAACGAAATCAACTTTTTCAAGAAAAGAAATGTTTACAGGTAACAGAACTGCAAAGTTGTTTATGAGAACCAGTGCTGTGTAGGGAAGAGCTTGTAAGCTGTCACACAGAATTAAATAAATTTATTGTAATAGTGACTTTGCTTCTGTGCAGCAATTAGAGCCTTGGCTGTGGTCCAGTTGATAATCTAAGTGATGATTGGAGATGGCAGCCACAGGAGTTGTGTTAATCTCATTACAGAGGAGCAGAACTGGAAAGCTTTGTGGCTTGTGTGCGTGCTGTAGCTTTCCTCATTATCTCTTTAAGTGTGCTTTTTATGTTCTAATTTGCTATTTTAATATTTCACTGATCTTCAGAAGTTTTTATTTGAAGAAAAGAAGTTTTGAAGGAAGCAATCTTTCATACATTTCTGAATAGAATTGACTATAAATACATGGTTTACCAGCTTTTGTTCCTGAAAGATGATTGATGCATTTCATAAGGATGAAGGAATCATCATGGAGCAGTTGGCAATTGCCAACAATAACTTTACACTGACACGTGATGTCACAATGTGGTAATTTGGCAAATTAAATGTTTTTAAGATGGCTACTGTCCAATTTTAAATCTGCAAGCCTTTTAACCAAAATTTAGCTCTTTTTTTTCACCGTCCTTCAAAAATCTCCGTTTAGTGTCTAGTACAAGTCTTTGTTCCATCTCTATTGAAATCTCAGCGGTGTGACAAATAGAGAGAGCTAGTAGGTCTAGTATTCTTTTTTTTTTCTGTGGTCTTGTATTGAAATGTTATTATTTTTTAATGCTTTTCTTCCTTTAGTGAATCAGACAGTATAATCATCTGTGTGTTTGTATACACATAAATATATATCTATATAAATGAGAAAGAAATTGAGAAAAGCATCTTAGATGGCCATTGCAAAACCTTACTTAGATGAAGAAATGTCTTTTCTATCCTAGTCGTAACCCTTTTGTATTGTTTGGATTTATTTCATCAACATTTAAGAGGAGACATAATGTAGTTCAGCATTATCAGTGTTTTTATACTTGCTCCAGGTGAATCTTTGTTCTTATGTAGTTATACTAGGGAAAAATATGAGCTGCTTCGTTATACAGGCACGCTCAAAATTGTCATGAATTCAAGGTTCTGAAGAAGGCTGACTAGTGATGTTTGGTGGCTTCCAGCATCACTTAGGAACTGCTCCTGCCCAAACTATCACATGATCTCAAATAACTGTTATTTTTTTTCCTTAGCCCTACTTTACTTTCATTTTCATAGAATCATTAAGGTTGGAAAAGACCTTCAAGATCATTAAGTCCAACCGTCAGCCCTACACCCCCGTGACCACTAAACCATCTCCCAAAGCACCACGTTTACCCCTTTTTTTCAACACCTCCAGGGACGGTGCCTCCACCACCTCCCTGGGCAGCCTGTTCCAATGCCTCACCATCTTTCAGTGAATAAATTTTTCCTAATATCCAATCTGAACCTCCCCTGGCACAACTTGACCCCATTTCCTATTGTCCTATCACTAGTCACCAGGGAGAAGAGGCCAACACCCACCTCACTACAACCTCCTTTCAGGTAGTTGTAGAGAGCAATGAGGTCTCCCCTCAGCCTCCTCTTCTCCAGGCTGAACAGCCCCAGCTCCCTCAGCCTCTTCTCATAAGCCCTGTTCTCCAGACCCCTAATCAGCCTAGTTGCCCTTCTCTGCACCCTCTCCAGCACCTCAGTGTCCTTCCTATACTGCAGTACCCAAAACTGCACACAGTGCTCGAGGTGCAGCCTCACCTGATCACCTCCCTGGTCCTGCTGGTCACATTTCTGATGCTGACCAGGATGGTGTTGGCCTTCTTGGCCACCTGGGCACACTGCTGGCTCATGTTCATCCAGCTGTCAATCAACACCCCCAGGTCCCTCTCTGCTGGGCAGCTCTCCAGCCATTCCTCCCCAAGCCTGTAGTGCTGCTGGGGTTTGCTGTGGCCAAAGTGCAGGACCCAACATTTGGCCTTGTTGAAACTCATACAATTGGCTTGGCCCATTAATCAAGCCTATCTAGATCCCTCTGCAGAGCTTCCTTACCCTCAAGCAGATTGACACTCCCTCCCAGCTTAGTGTCATCTGCAAACTTACTGAGGGTGCACTCTATCCCCTCATCCAAGTCATCAATAAAGATGTTAAACAGGAGCGGCCCCAGCACTGAGCCCTGGGGAACACCACTCGTGACCGGCCGCCAACCGGATTGAACTCCATTCAGCACAACTCTTTGGGTCTGGCCATCCAACCAGTTTTTTTATCCAGCAAAGCATGTGCGCATCCAAGCCATGAGCAGCCAGCTTCTCTAGGAGAATGATGTGGGAAATGAAATCAAATGCTTTACTAAAGTCAAGGTAGACAACATCCACAGGCCTTCCCTTGTCCAATAAGCAGGTCACCCTGTCATAGAGATCAGGTTAGTCAAACAGGATCTGCCCTTCATGAACCCATGTTGTCTGTGCCTGATCATCTGGTTGTCCTGAATGTACCACATAATGGTACCCAGGGTGATCTGCTCCATCACCTTCCCCAGTACTGAAGTCAAACTAACAGGCCTGTAATTTCCCAGATCATCCTTCTGTCACTTCTTATGTGTGAGGGTAACGTGGCTGATTTCCAATCTGCCAGTACCTCTCTAGTAAGCCAGGACTGCTGATAAATCATGGAAAGTGGCTTGGTGAGCACCCCTGCCAGCTCTTTCAGCACCCTTGGGTGCATCCCATCTGGCCCCATAGATTTTTGTACATCTATATGGTGGAGCAGGTCACTGAACATCTCCTGGATTGTGGGGGGTCATTCTGTTCCTGGTCCCTGCCCCCTAGCTTAAGGAGTTGGATTTCCTCTATATAACTGGTCCTGTTACTAAAGACTGAGGCAAAGAAGTCATTAAGCACCTCAGCCTTTTCTTCATCTTTCGTCACTATGTTTCCTCCTGCATCTGATGGGATGGAGGGTGTCTCTGGTCTTTCTTTTGTTGTTAATACATTTATCAAAGCTTTTCTTGTTATCCTTTACCATAGAGGCCAGATTAATTTCTAGCTGAGCTTTGGACCTTCTAATTCTCTCCCTGCATAGCCTCACAGCATTTTTGTCATCGTGAGTGGCCTGCCCCTTTCTCCAAAGGCCATAGATTCTCTTTTTCTGCCTGAGCACCAGCCAAACCTCCCTGTTCAGCCAGGCTGCTCTTCCATGCCGCCAGCTCACCTTACAGCACATGGGGGTGGCCTGCTCCTCTGCCTTCAGGACTTCCTTCTTGAAGAAGGCCCAGCTTTCCTGTACTCCCGTACCTTTCAGAACTGATTCTCAAGGGATTCTGGCAATCAGGCTGGAAACAAGTTTCCTTCTGCCCTCTCTCCAGTCGGTTCTGCATTCATCTTCAGGGATTTAAGAGCCTTTGTCGGAATCTAAAATGTATGTATTAATGTTTCTACTGCAATCTGTACTTCATGGAGAACCGCAGCCCATAAGTGAATCTGGAGATACACAATCAGTAGTGATTAGCTGTCCTGTTAGAAATCTCAGTTTAAACTCAAATCTACAAAGTGAAAGTCCAGCTTCTGTTTAGTGAGCTGAATATCATCTACTGCTTCATGCTGAGACTTTAAATCCTTTTTATCTGTCTCTGGTGACTGACCAGGAGTACATTAAAGGCTTCTTGGCATTTCTGGAAAAGAATCTGAGAGAATTCCAATTTACTGAGTAAAATTTCCGTTCTCCCAAAAATGCCTGTGAACTATTCCTGAACAGAACAGCTTTCTTTCTGTGAATGCAGATTGTGTGTTTCTGGTATCTATTTATGTTGTAAAAACATTTCAGTGCTAAAAGCATGTTTGTAAAACCAAATTCTGTTCACCTCCCTTTCTGTTCCTGTCTAAGAGGCTTCTTGCAGTGATTGCAAAGAATATGAATGTCTTTGTATTAAGTACGGCCTATTAAGATTTTGGCAGTATTCCCAAACTGGTAACATAGACACAGAATTGTCCTTTGTGAGCTCTAAAAGCCTCGTTTGAGACTGAAAGAAACAAAGCTGGTGTTCTTGGCCCGCTGACCTTTCTGTCCTTGACAAATGCCTGTGGGTTGAAACATGGGCCACTCTGTTCTTTTGTTGCCAAATATAAAACCAAAAAAGGAGGAAAATAATTGATTAATCTAATGTGCAGCACTAATATAAGTTGAAATTTTTGAGCCAGTCAGCCTTTTAATGTGCAAGGACTGTTTATTGGTTTAAGTGATACTGCAGTGCAGCAAACCTGAAAATGTGTTTGTTGACTAAATGAGCACTGGTGAACTAAACTTCACTTAACGTTCTTTTCATGTTTTCAATGTAGTTTAAGGTTTCCAAGTGTAGAACTCAAAAGCAAAGAAATACCAAAGTCAGTTAGCTGTGCATAGTATGGATTTTTTATGAAAGTCTTTAACTATGTGAGCATGCCTTTCTTTCCTGAATCCTTGCCTCATACATTGCTGAAGATGAAAAGTGCTTGTTCAGGTATTCAGAGTACCATTTTATGTTTGTAACTGAGTGTTTGGCCCCAGAACCCTTTTATAGTATGCCACTCAAACCCTCTTTTGGATGCAGATTTATTAATTTACGAATGGGCTCTTTTTACATCATTAATCAACGTGGCATCTGAGTGATTCAAAACGACTTAATTTTATCTCTGTAGCATTGCTTTAGGTGAAGAGATGTTCTTATTGCCATTTTACAGATAGAGAATGAAGAAGTGAATTACCATAAAAAGCTATGGTTGTTTCTGCTGGCCGTTTTGTGACGCCTAGTTATTTACCTGAAAAAGGTTGTGGGATTCTTTTTTTTGTTTAATTTTTCTTCTTACCTGGATGAAATATGGTCAGCATGGAATTATGAGCTTTGATTTCTTTCAAGAATCTATAGACAGCAATTCAGAGACCCATCTTCTTGGTTGTATGGAAGATGGTGAACATTCAGTCTGTGGCTGTGTGTGAATGTAATAGTTTAAGTGGCTTGGAAAGTTTCACAGAGACTGTAAGAAATATAGAAATAGAATAAAATTCTCCAGTATGGCATTCAACTGCTTCAGTAGCAAGTCGTTCTTTGATTTTAATGTTTTTTTAAAGTCACTTTTCAAATTCAGGGAAAAAGGAGCCAACAGCCATATATTAAATAAGTTTATTAACTCAGCAACCAAGACTCCTTCATAATGTGTTTAGTTACTTGGCTACAAGGTATCTGTTGCTTTTTAAGGAAAAAGTAGAACATGCTCTTTCAAAAAAACATCAGTATCCTAACACACGGGGTTTGAACTTCGGGCAAGATGAGTGCAACTGAGGTTGAAGCTCTGGTCCTTTTAAGTCAATGGGAGGGGTTTTTTGCTTTTAATTATTTTTAATTAAAAATTAATCATTGAAAGGACTAGCCAGGCAGTTAGTGATTCACAAGCTGCATCATGTGCAGGGTTATTCTGCAGGATGACAGATAGATGGTTGATCACTTTAGCTGCCAGTCTGGAGCCAGATTCTTTTGTCATGGTTGAACTGAGATTTTGAGGTTTTTTGGAAAATTTTTAACTTGGGAAGTACATGTGTATTTTAAAAGTGGAAGGTGACTGACAGTTGGTGTTGGAAGAGAAACCTGAAATTCCATGTTGAAATGGAGGTGGGGAGTTTCAGACTGTGGAAGCACTAGAGTTTCTAAATAGAATAGGCATAAGAATTTTTGAGTGTCAACAGAACAACTTCTCATTTGTTGTTGTGCTAAATTGGACAACCTTAATTCATGCTACTTCTGAGATTTGTACTGCATTTTTCTTGAAGCAGAGGGGTTTCTTCAGCAAGCTTCATAGTAAACTCAGGTTTCTGTTTTATACAGAAAGAAATTGAAGACCTCCGAGCAAGACTGGCCATATTAGAAGCAAAAGATGAACAACTAAGAAAAGAAATTGAAGAACAAGATAGGCTTATTCACTCACAGGACTGTGAACTGACTGCTTTACTTGGCTGCGTTTCTTTGAGAGAACTACAGGAAATAAGCAAGGCTGTGGATGACATGTTAGCATCCTCCTATCAAACTCCATTCAGTCTGGAACTTCCAGGGACAATAAAGAGGTATTTAAATTTCAGTACGTTTTCAGTGATGTAGAGTTTTGTATCTTCCCAATGTACCATGGAATTGGCTGTCAGCTGTTTTCTTCGTAATTGTGCCAGCTGATTAGATGGATTCAGAGACTAAAAAATTTTCAAAGAACAGTTCTTGGAGTTCTAATATTGATATACTTTCTCAGTAAGGAAGGCTTTGTAGTTATTTGAAGGTCTTGCACTTTTTTTTGTGGTAAACACCTACCTACAGAAAACACATACATCCATCAACTGTTAGTACCCATCATAATTTTAGACTGTTTCTTGTTAACTGGTGGAATTTTCTCCTCAGCTTGGTAATGAAGTAATTACAACATATTTCTCACAGCCTGAAAGTGTGTACTAGGCACCATCCAAATAATTATTAGAGACGCTTCAGTGAACACTCCGATGGGATGAATGGGCTTGAGGTAATGGGGGAAGGGATACAGCATGAAGGCTTTTGGGACACCTTCAGCTAAATGCACAGCATATGGTTCTTTTAAATGGAAAAGTAGCTACTCTTGGTAATCTTTTGTAAATAACCTCATCTTTATTTACAAAAGCAATAGAAGAGCATCCGGGCCTAAACAGTACTGGCTGTCCATGGGACATTGGTGATGGAACTTTGAAAGTGTTACTGCTGCTGTGTCACCAGGACAAAATAAAATTCCTGTTTATCCTAACTTGCATTTTTTTCAGATAAGCAATAACTATGTTGCTTGCAATTTTTTTTTCTCCATGTTTATTGGATTTAGTTTGGTTATATTAACATTCATGAGAAATTGCTGCTCATGTGTGCTAGTTTATACAGACTTTAAGTCAGCAGAACATTTTGTAGAGGAAATATTCCTCTCTTTTGAGGTTTAAAATTTTAAATTAGGTTACGGGAAGTAGTTTCTTAACTTTAGTTTGGTTTAATGGTATCTTCTACCTGTGTTTTTCAGATTGAAGAATAAAAGGTCTCAGTCTAAGAACAAGTGCTTTGATTTGAGATGTGATTTTTGACATTTTTTTCCACTGACAGTGCTGATACATCATTTGATTTGGACTTAACTCTTTAGGAGATTATTTATAGATGAGTTAAATTTGTACTGGTGCAGGAGGCACTTGCTTAGAGTTCTTTGCTCACTGGCACCATGAATAGCACAATCGGTTGAAGGGAATACAGGCATTCGTTATTCGATGTGGGTTCAGAACTTTCATGAAGATTTAGAATTAATTTATTTCTTTTCTGTTCATTTTAAAGGATGCTTTGAATGAAACTTTTCTGTTTTAGTTCTGTTTGTTGATCAACTTTGTGTCACCAGGGCCAATGATCAGGAGCTTCTACTCTCTTTACCATAGCTGCATTTTCCCTATTGCAAATGGTGACAAATAAATGCTTGTTTGGGCTGCCCAAGTAAGCACACTTAGGCAGGCATCTGCGACAGCCTTTGGGAACAGTTTAAATCTCCTATGTCAGGTTATAGTTGTGTGCTTTTGTCAAACCCAAAAGCCTTTTCTGACCAGATCTAATGGCAAGGATGTAGATGCCCACCTATGGCATGGCCACATGGAAACTAGAGTCCTTGTTTAAGAATGTGGAAGCTTCAGAATGTAGGTCCTCTGCAGTCTGTCTGGATGTGAACCTACAGCCTCATAGCAAACTCTTACTGTCAAGAATTTCTATGCCCTGGCAGGGAGTGTGCTTCGTCATAGTTCTTAAACTGGACCTTAACGTATCCAGGAATGCAAAAGCAGAAATCTGGCAAAAGGCCAAAAGACTAACAGGCGAGGGGAGATCTTACTCTGGGAGAGTGAAAGTGGAGAGGATTAATGGTTATAGCACTTAGCTGACAGAGAGACCTAGTGGCTGAAGTTTTTGAGGGAGTTGGCAACTATCCATTGATGAAATGCTATATTTTTTTTCCCTTCGTCTTCCCAACTTAAAAGCTAAGTGAGCTGGTAGGAGTTGTTCTAGAGGTTCATAAACTGTAGTGTGTCTGTAAAATACACCTTCATCTTCCCTCCTCCACACAGACAGATGCAGTGAAGCTAAAAGCCAGGTTTTTCCCCCAGGGTAAGTGACATAACTAGAAGGTTACTAGGAGAAGGGCAGCAGATGATGCTTCTTCTTTCTTCAGCCCTGATCTATGTATGATGTGGCAATAAGACCACTTGTATTTCAAACTGTATGCGGGTGCCAGCCATTCCCAACTGCCCAGCTAGGCCTTCAGAAACAAAGTACACTGGCTCTGCTTCTGAGATCTGCTTTTCTCCTTTCAATTTAGGAGCTAGCTGGCTAATGCAGTCTTTCAAAGCAGCAAAAGGTACCACTCACTGCCTATTCAGCAGTTTCTTTCCTCTCTGCAAGAGATGATGGCTCTGAATTAAAAACACCTTGTAGGTGTTTTCTCTACATGATGTGGCTTCTTGGTCTAGTAAATATCATTCAAAATCTACCCAAATGTTGTATATGCTGTGCCTGCTGCTGTACTGACAAGTGCACAAGCTGCCTTGGGAGCACAGACTGAAATCTCCAGTCCAGCTGTGTGCCTCAACCACTTTATCATGTGGCCCCTTCTTTGCCTTTGGTTCTCAAACCTTTGCCCCAAACCACTTGCTACTTAAGGTGGCTGAAAGCATCCCAGAGCAGTGCTTGTGTGAGGGTCACCAGACACATTTCCAGCATGTGTTCTCTGCCACTTCTTGCTTTCAGGGCAGGATGTATATCCAGAAGGGCTGAGAGGAAGAATATGTTCCTACAGCAGTTACGGTTAATTAGCAGTGAGAGTTAGGCTCACTGTTAAACTAAACAAAGTGATGGGTTTCTTCCTTTTAAGACTGTGCAGTCCATCATACCTCAAGTACAGTGATCTTATGTCTGCATCCAGTCATGTTCTTTTCTCTTTCTGTAAGATGAAAAAGCACCAAGCAGATAATAAGACATCTGGTGTGGATATACTTCCCATGTGCCTATGGGCATCCCCTACATTGCCATACAATTACAGAATAATTTAGGAGGTCATCTTGTCAAACCTTTGCTCAAAGCAGGGCCATTATTTCCAAGTGAGATCAGATTGCTGAGGGCCCCATCTGTCTGAGTTTTGCGTATCACCAAGGATGGAGATTTTGCAGCCTTGCTAGGCATCCTACATTTCACCACCCTTGCTGTGAACTTTGTTGTCCTGTGTATAGCCAGAATTTCCCTCATCAGAACTTGCATTGGCTTATTGTAAATCAGTACTTCTTGTGAAAGGCAATTGCATATTAGGTAGCAGATTGAAATACTTGGCGAAGTCAGTTCAGTGTATTAGTTTTAAATTCTGATGTCTTGGAATATTTAATGTGGAAGAGATTTTTCTGGAAAAGTACACTATTTTTTGAATCATTGCGGAGAAGAAAAGATGATAATTAAAGTCGTCTAAAGTTAGGGCTATCTGTGTGAGAAATAAAGCTATTACTCATGCACATATACTAAAGATCAGTGCTGATATAGAAAGTTGTTCAGTATTGATGGGCTGTAAATGCCAAGCTCCTGGCTGTTCAGTTGCAAGAGACTATATATTTATTCTAACTGCATTGTGCCAGTCAGTAAAGTAGCATTATAAAGTGCTTTTGCATAATTGTTTGTTGGGTACATGAGTTGCATTCAGCACTGGAATAACACAGGGCTGATGTGAAGCATCATCCTGAGGCAATCTGTGCTAGAATGAATGGTACTGAGTGGCATGCAGCTCACTATAAAACAGAAATTATTTTTCTTTTCTTGGTCTAAATGCTATTAAATAGCAACTTATTAAAGCAGACTTCAGAGAACATGGGAGAACATCTTAAATGAAGAATAATTGCCCAGAGAGAAGTGTGCAGAAGCAAGATAGCAAGTTAGTGTAACATTGGGCTGAGCATTGTCTCTGAGCTTATTTTTCTTGTCAAATATTGTTATTTTCAGCAAGATTAATAATGCTTTGTTTTATCTTGTTTATCTTAGGTATGTGGTGGACGTCTAGAAAACAAAAAGCCTTTTCCAGTAACTATAGTATGCTTTTGAGTTTGAAGAATTGAGAAATGTTACACATTACCCTGGGCCCTTTCTTGAGGGCTCTTAGAAGCTGAGGTTAAAACCTGGCCAGCTAATGTGCTAACAAATACATTAACTTGTGTTTTGACAGGGATTCTCCTTGAGGTTGAGACCACAGAATGTGGTCATTTTGCTCATCCATACAGGCCTAGTTGTTTTTGGTAAATTAAAGGGTGTAATCCTTATAAAATGAGGAAATCGCAGTGCAAAAGCTCAGTTCACTTCTGTGGGGTTGTGTGGAGATTTGTTTAAAAGGTGTGAGCAGATGGTGGTGTGTGCACCACTACACAGGTCTGTTTTAATGAAATACAACATATTGAAGGCTCTGCTAAGGCAAGCAGATAACTAAGAGGCGATTAGTGACAGCCAACACAGCTTCACTAAGGGCAAGTCCTGCCTGACTAATTTGGTGGCCTTTTACAGTGGGGTCACAGCCTCAGTGGACAAAGGCAGAGGAACAGCCATCATCTACCTGGACCTGTGCAAAGCCTTTGACACTGTCCCGCATGACATTCTGGTCTCAAAACTGGAACGTTACAGTTTTGATGGATGGACCACTCGTTGGATAAGGAGCTGGCTGGCTGGTCACACCAATGGCTAGATCAATGGCTAGACGTCCAGATGGAGACATGTGACGAGTGGTGTTCCTCAAGGGTCCGTACTCGGACCAGTACTGTTTAACATCTTTGTTGGTGACATGGACAGTGGAATTGAGTGCACCCTCAGCAAGTTTGCTGATGACACCAAACTATGTGGTGAAGTCAACAAGCTGGAGGGAAGGGATGCCATCTAGAGGGACTTTGACAGGCTCGAGAAGTGGGCTCGTGCAAACTGCATGAAGTTCAATAAGGCCAAGTGCAAGGTTCTGCACCTGGGTCAGGGCAATCCCATGCACGAATACAGGTTGGGAGGAGAAAGGATGGAGGGCAGCCCTGCGGAGAAGGACTTGGGGGTGATGGTGGATAAGAAGCTCAATATGAGCTGGCAATGTGTGCTTGCAGCCCAGAAAATCAACTGTATCCTGGGCTGCACCAAAAAAATTTGGCCAGCTGGTCAAGGAAGGTGATTCTCCCCCTCTGCTCTGCTCTCATGAGACCCCACCTATAGTATTGTGTCCAGTATTGGAGTCCCCAACATAAGGAGGACAAGGAGCTGTTGGAGCGAGTACGGAGGAGGACAACAAAAATGATCAGAGGACTGGAGCACATCCCCTGTGAAGACAGGCTGAGGAAGTTGGGGCTGTTCAGCCTGGAGAAGAGGAGGCTCCGAGGTGACCTTATAGCAGCTTTCCAATACCTGAAGGGGGCCTACAAGATGGGGGGGGGGGGGGGCATTCCACTTCACCCTTTAAGGTATGGTCCCATTTACGAACCTCTCCACTCCCTGCTGAGAAGGAGGGCGGGAAAGTCGCGGAAGCATCCTGACATCCGATAGCCTTTAATATCGGTCCGTGACACTGGGGCAGGACTTTTTGCACGGGTGTGTAGTGAGAGGACAAGGGGCAATGGTTTAAAACTTGAATAAGGGAGATTTAGATTAGATATTAGGAGGAAATTCTTTACTGTGAGGGTGGTGAGGCACTGGAACATGTTGCCCAGAGAGGTCATGAAAGCCCCATCCCTGGAAGTATTCAAGGCCAGGTTGGATGGGGCTCTAAGCAACCTGATTTAGTGGGAGGTGTCCCTGCCTGCACAGGGAGGTTGGAGCTAGATGATCTTTAAGGCCCATTTGAACCCTAACCTTTCTATGGTTCTATGAAATTGGAGGAAAATACGTCTTAGTTTTTCAGTGTGAAGTACTTTCTCCTGGAGATTGCAAAGGGTAACAAAATACGTAATTTCTGTATCCTCTACTGAAGAGGATGCTGTTTCAGTAATATATGGTTTTAATTATTGTAATTTAAATATTCTAATTATAAAATGACACCAAGTTAATTAATTGACTTATTCAGTAGCTGTTGTTACCTTTTTTCTTCTTTACATTTCACAATGAAAACTGAAGAAGTCTGTTATACTTCTGTTAATATTTCATTTCACTTGGCATTTTCTCTTGTGGTTTTATCCATATCTACAGATGCATGTGACTGTACAGCATGTCATCCTTAAAATAAATTGTGCAGTTCCATCTGGACTATTGTCTGGCCACTGAATGCTGGTTGAAATAAAGAAATTCAATTAAATATCTTTCAAAATATTTGAATACTCCACCTCTTCTTCCACCCTTCCCATGGAACAACTTTTAATTAGTGGGAATTTGTTCCACAGTGGGGGTGAGTTCTCTATTCCATGTATTATTTATTATAGTACTGTCATGGCACAAGGAACTACAGTGCACAGGCCGCTAATGTTCCTGACTGCTGGTCCTGTGTGTGGGACAGAAGAGAATTAAATTGTACTTTTAATGCCAGATGCTCTTGGAGTCTTTACTTCTATATTTACTTCTTGGGTTTTTTGGGTTGTTTGGAGCCTTTTTGTTATCTGCACTTTTTCCTGACTTCACAACCTTAGCAGTGCTTAATTATAAGCAGAAATTGATGTTGGTAAGTACTTTAGAGGCAAAATAATTTAAATTTGTTTCTTTTAAAGGTTTTCCTGAATGTTTTCAGGAGACTCCATGTTATGATTTGAGGGGAATCAGGCTAATTTTACAGTATCAGTTTGAGGACCTAGAGAGAGGGCATTGTTCAGGACCCTGAAGAATCCAGGGGGCAGAAGAGAGGAGTCAGTATTCCCTCCCACCGTACCATATAAAAGCCATGAGAGTGGAAAAGTCCATCCCTTCTGCCAGCCTTCACTTGCCCAGAGGACATCTAGGAGGGGCTTGTGTTCCTTGTCTTCAGCTTGCTACATGCTCCGCAGGATCTGACTCCATCAGTTGCTGGGAAAAGCCCTGGCCCCTTTTCCTGAGTTGGCTCTGTCACCTGGGACTTTCGGACACTTACAGCAGCAACCACTGAATTTGGGTTTCGTAAACATTTGTATAGTTTTCATTATTGTCCCATATGTTATGATCCCTTCCCTATTCTAGTTAATCTGTTATAGTTTTAACTTCCAGCCTTGAAGTCTCTCTCTCTTATTCCTCTTTTATCTTCCCCTGGGAGTGGGGGGAGTAACAGAGAGCAATTCACAGAATCACCAAGGCTGGAAAAGACCTTTAAGATCATCAAGTCCAGCCTATGACCTAACACCACCACATCGGCTAGACCATGGCACTAAGTGCCACATCCAGCCTTTCCTTGAACACATCCAGGGATGGTGCCTCCACCACTTCCCTGGCAAGTCCATTCCAATGTCTAATCACCCTCTCTGTGAGGAAGTGCTTCCTAATAACCAACCTAAATCTCCCCTGGCACAGCTTCAGGCTGTGCCCTCTTGTCTTGTTGCTAGTTGCCTGGGAGAAGAGCCCAGCGCCCACCTGAGTGCAACCTCCCTTCAGGTTGTTGAAGAGAGTGATAAGGTCCCCTCTGAGTCTTCTCTTCTCCAGGCTAAACAACTGTTATCTGGGTTTTGGTTTGCATTGACCACTAAAACGGAGACACTGGTATGCTGTGTTATGAGTCAGACCACAACAACCCCAGTGGTTTAGTAGACCTCTAAGCCCATTGCATCACTATGTAAATTCTGGCCTTGTTTGGTCCTGGGGAGGTTTTAGCTGGTCCTGGGACTGGCTATATATAGAGCCATTTTCAGCAGTTACTGTTAGCTTTCGCCTTCTCATGCAACTTAATTTACCTCTGGGTTTTTTGCTTGGTGGGTGATTTCCACATGCTGCATCATCTTGTCTCTGTCCTGGGAGGATGTCAGCAATCCTGTGGTGCTCCCTTGGCAGAAAGGCTTTCTGCCATTCTGACCAGACTTTTCCCCCTTCTGGTGTCAGTTGTCAATACCTGGTAGCCACTTGCCTTCCCAGACACAGTTATATTTCACCGATGTTGGTGCAAGCATGCGTGTTTGTGAGCGTATTTGTCAGATCTGTGTCAGATTCCTGCTTCTCTGCTGTGTGAGGCAAAAAAACTTGTGGCCTTCCTTCCTCTGTACTGTTCTCTGCTTTGTATAGCAATCTTTCTTTTTTCCCTTCTTAAAAAGTCTCTCACACCTACACCACACTATCTGTCCACATGGTATTGTTGTAAAATATTGGAAGTCCAGGGAAAGGGTGATATTAAAAAGGAATGCAAATGAGTAAAGTAGATAAGCAAGAGAAGAGAGCTTCCCCCCTTTTTTCCCACTTACAAATATACCTGAAATGAACATCTTTGAGTTGTCAGATGTGCAGACAAAACAGGTAGTTTTTGTAGTGACCATCACAGGTAGGGCTTCATCACCGAGTACTAGGATTGAAGAAGAGAGAGCTCTCAGTCACCTCACTAGTTCAGTTATTTTAGCTTTGCTGATCTGCAGGAATTGAAAAACAGTGTTTGCATATGAAATACATCATGTGAAGAAGTGCTGCACAGCCCCAGAAACTTCTCTCCCTGTTGTGTGCTTCTGTCCCAGTCATAAGCTCTCAGCACAGGAATATTCAAGGCTTCTGACAGCTTCAGTTCCCCTCCCAGACCTATTTATGTTGTCTTAATTTTGGTCAGTGATAAACCATCTGTCATGACATGAGGACGATGCATAGGTCACTTCTTGTATTTGCCTTACTGACTTGACTTAGGGCCCTTTCATTCTGCTCTGATTTTTTTTCTTTTTAAAGCTTAATACAGTATTTTAGAACTGTTCTCTTTAGTAGGAAACATGTCTCTTTCTATGCTACATGAGATGAACCAAAATACAATTATGGAGTTCTTCAAATATAGCCAATAACACTGCTGCTACTGTAGTAGGATAATGAAGATGGTATGGTGCGCTGTTTTTTTAATTGTAGTTCTTTAATGATTTATTGCTCCATTTTTATTGTGTGCATCAGCTTCACAAGACCTGCAGCAGTGGGCTGGCAGCAGAGGACCAGAGCCAGAGAGGGCATTCCTTGACACCAGGGGAGGAGTTTGTCCTGGAAATTCCTTGAACCACCTGCCCTCAGAGCGAGTGGCGGCACAGCCAGCATCCTCTGCCCCAAGGGGCTTTTGGAGGGGAAACTCCAAATTTCATGTCAAATGTCATAACCCAACTCAAGCTTTGATAATAGCATTTTCTTGTTTTCAGCTAGTCCCATGGCTGGGTTTGTGTTTTGAGAAGGCCTCAAGGCCTTAATCTCGGCTTTCTCAAAGAGCTTGGCTGCAGACTTTTGTGAGAGGCTAAGACAAGTCAAAGGTGAAAGAGGAGGCCTACCTCTTCCTCTATGATCTGACTGATTAGGAGGCTCAGCATTCTTTATGTAGACAAGTAGGTGTTTTCCTCTCCATTTTGTCTACTTAGAGTTAACTTCATTCCTTTGTTCTCTGCCTAGGATTGAAGGGTAGACTACCTGGACACGTGGCTTTGTTTCTTTTTTTCTTACCTGTGGGAACAATTCTAGAAGAAACTGTGTACTCAAAGCCTGGCATGCCATAAAATGTTGGAGCTTCACCATTTGAATTTGCTTCTTGCAAAGGTGCAAACAAAAGTCATTGGACAAGAGCTGCCAGAGTTTGAAATTGTGGCAGAGGGCTTCTTGATCAAATTGCCTGTGTCTGAGCAGAATCCTTTGTTCTGTGGCTCAGCATTTCATAGTGACACTGATGCCACCAGGGCTGGTGAGGCCCCATTGCAGGGATAGGAAAGGGCTTTTGTGAAGTCTGCTCCTGCACTCTAGGCACTGGCATTTCTTGGGAAGAACAGGAAGGGTTGGAAATGTAGCAGGGAAAGGAGAGAGCAAGTCTTCCAACTTGGAGGACAGAGCCACTGCTAGCAACCTGAAGTATTTTGGCGTGATCTTAGAGGCAGTTTTTTGTCCTTCCAAGCAGCATTATAGAAGGAAGAAGTCCCAGCAGAATGATGAGTACCACCCACTTGAGTACCCATGTGTACAATGTAATAAAGAATCTGGTCTTCCCTGCTGAGCATCTGGTTCCCCCTGCTTGCCTGAACAACATCCAGTGGGATGTAGCAGCCTATAAAGTCCAGGCCACATATGTGCTGATTCCTCTGGGTGTGCATACAATAAGATTTATTTCTCTTTAGGAAAAAATGACCAGCTGTCCCAATCAATGTATTATACAGAATTTGTTTGTATACAGTAAAGAGAAACAGCTAACAACAATATCCAGGGACAGACCCTTTCAGTCAGTGAAGTACAATGGATGTTATTCTTAAGAGAATAATTGCAGCTGCTGTGGGCAAGCTCTAGTTTTTGTGCACTCCAGACAGATGTAGGAGAAAAATGGGGATCTCTTGACACATCAGAAAACCTGGGAATAGTGTTTGGATGTGATGAACTGCTGCAGATAGCTGTTTGATTGTGCCTTTGTTTTGAGTCTGATGCTCCTGTTTCAGGTAGCAGCTGGAGTAACAACTGCCACAACTGCCCTGCAGCAGCAGCTGACAGAAGAGTGGTGGGAAATACAGCACTATGAGAATGGCTGGTTGAAACACATGACTAGTTTGGCTGTCTGAATGGCATATTATAGGACCAGAAGATATCTCAATACAATGACAATTCAGTTTGGAATACTCATTAAAGATGCCAGTGGCATCTTCAAGTGACTGAACAGTTTGTTTCTGTTGGAGTGATTTTATCTAAAAAACCAGCTATCATACTATGCAGACTGAGATGCTGCCTCATTCATTCTATTGCAGGCATTTAAAAAAAAAAAAAGTCTTATTAAAAAAAAATTGTGAATTATTATCTAATGCCCTCATTTTTCTGCAAGCCTCCCACAACTGAGGAGCATGGCACTGCTGCAGCAAATAAGGATCATCTCAGTTTAGAGTTCTTGTGTAGGTAAGAGCTTCTGGGCAGGATGATGAGTTACAGTCCACTTTGTATCCCTGTAACTCTTCCAGAGTTGACAAAGACATGTGCAGTCAGCCAGCAACACATGACTCAATGGGAAGGCTTATGGGTAAGCTGGAGTTACACAAAGACATGGGGAAATCATGCTTTTAGTTCTGCCTCTTGATAAATTCTGAGTGGGGAAGCATGTGTATTGAAGCAAACCTTGACATAAAGCGACAGTGAAGAAATACTGCTCTGCAAATGATAGCTGGAGCAAAGTCAGCTCTCTGATGTTCAAAGCTAGGTGCATAATTTTTGGGTTCTCATTGATATTCCTTGGAGAACTCTGTAGATTGAAATGTGCAGAAGGTCCGATGCTCTTGTACCTTAAAGTGACTCTCTGAATAGTCTTTGTCTCAGATCAGATTCATTTTTGAGGTTGGAAGCTTTCCAAGGTGACACTTTGCATTTTACTTCTAATTCCGGTGAGTAGTCCTTGCAACTGCCACAAATTTCATTTTCAGTATGAATTAAACACAGCTTTTCTCTCCTATTTAGTGTCAAAGTCCATGCCTCAAGAGCATTGTCAAGTTTAGATAGAGAAATTGGATTTTCACCACTTAAGTTCAGGAGAAATTTTTTGGTTTTGTCATTGTTTAACCAGCTCTTGTTATCTTATAGAAGTTTTCTGTGGGCTGCATTATCTGAGGAAAAAATCCGAGTTTGTTTGGAAAATCCTGACTTACGTTTAAAGGATGATTTTGCTTCCCAACATGGAGATATGCTACTGAGAAAATCTCATTGTTTAAGGTCCCATGGATCATTGCATGAAGATGAAAAGGAACTTACATGCTTGACTGAAAAATTGCTTTCCTGGTATGATATATAGCCCAGTTAGGCTTATGAACAGATCTTATAGAATGAAAATCTTGTTATTAAATGTCTTCCTGGATTAGGTAAAATCAAGCTTTGTGGTGGAGAGTTTAAAAATAAAATAAAAAGTGCTGTTTCACCTTAGTGCATTTGATGAAATCTGTGAACGTTCATAATTGAGCAGAAGTGTAGGACCAGCAACACCCTTGTAGGTCTTGCTCTGGTACAAAACTGCACATGGAGTCTGTAATAATGAATCAGTTGATTTTACTCAAGAGAACTTTAGGTGCAAGTATGTTTTCTTATTTTTTCTTTTAGTCCTAGTTGTACACGTCTGGCTTAAAGCTGCCTCTTGTTAAGTACAGTTTTGCTCAAAAGCGCTTTTTTCCTGATGTGTCGTCAAAGTTTTCTGAGATATGCACATCAAGGGAACCACAGAAGTGCAAGAAAGTTATTTATTTATTTGATTTTGTATTGTGGATTTATTTCTTAAAGGCCCAAGGAAGTCCCTAGACTTAAGATTTTTGGTAGATTTTTTTACCTTGATGTAGACTGTAGCAGGTGTTTACACCAAATGTTCCCTGAGTAGCACTTCTGATTTCTTTTTCAAAGGACTGGACAAAGGCTTTTTTGGAAGGTCAACTTCTGTTGCTGTTAAAAGCAAGATTACAAATGTAGGGCTTGGGTTACGTATTTTCATCTACTAAGAGAGTACAGCTTCTTGTGACTTCACAACTGGAGAAGGAAAGATGTTAGAAACCTTACAGTTGGAAAAGTCATGCTTTCTGCAGGCTGTGACCGTTAGAATGAGGTTATCCTTTGCAGGCAGTTTTGACACTGTAGGCCACATTCAGACATACTGTAAACTGTTTAAATTTGCTAATACTCAAGAAAATATTCTTTAATAAGTTTATCTAGGAGGGGATATATATTCATATGAATTGAGGGTTAAGTCCATCATGCTTTCTCATATGCATAATATTTGAGTATAGGCTTCTAAGCTGTTGCTCTTGAATTAGAAATTCAAATATGGGTAATTTTAAATTGTTCTGACTTGTGCTTAGTTTTAAAGAGATGGAAGTGCTTTTTGTCTAAGCACTGTATTGTGGTTTGGAGATAGAGTGTGAATGTGTGTCATCTAGAATGATCCTTTAGGTGACAGTAAAGTAAGAAAGAATATTTGGTGTTAAAGGGCATCCTCTTGTCTTTCAGTCTCAGCACACAGAGATAAGAGATGGCTGCTTTGTTTCTGTATGAAAATAAGAATTTCTAGTATAGAATTTTTTCATTTATTTTACACTGATACAATGTGTGTGGTATGTTCTGTTGTGCAGTTATGGAAACTGCATTCTGACTACATTTTTTTGTCACTGTATAGGTATATTTTGTCATTAATACAGGAACTGTTTCTGTTTAAGCAGTATGTATATTTATATATCTTTAATGTAGAGACCAGCATGACTTGCCCGTCTTCATTCTTTGAATTTTTTCTTAGGAAGCAAAACATAAATACACAATAGCCTGGTATGCAAAGGGAAGTATACTAGCACAGTGGAAGGAAAGACATTCAGATACATTCCTTCCTTTAGTGGAAAGCCATTCTTCCCACTATTGTGCTAGTCAGCCTTCCTCTGAACAAAGCCCTTCATAGTATCTGTAATTCCTGCATGTAAATTGTAACTTTTCAGAATATTCTTTAAAAGGTTTTTTAAACATTATCTGTAATATCATAACATGTAATGTCCTCTGTGGTCATGTGGGAAGCCTGTGACAGAGTGAGGAATGTGTGAAACAGACCACTCGATTCCCATTCTTCCTTCTGTCCCCTATTGTGTTGAATTGGCTTGCTTTATTTTGCCAGCACACCATTCCTGATTACGATCATCATCATCTCAGCATGTTCCCACTGTGTTATTACAATCCAACACAGTAACTGTTTTTCTTTAAGGTCACTAAAATAAGATACTGAAAAGGCACTGACTTGCTTGAAGCATTTGAATCTTAACATTTTTTCCAAAGTATGTTATTACATGCCAGCTCAGCCTCAGCTCCTGAATATGCAGCATTCCCACATCCTCCTGCAGTTCTCCTCCTGAAGTCCCATGTTTTGCCAAAGTATTACTTCATTCATCATAAAGAAAGGGTAATTCCTTAGCTCCTGCTTTCCTGTTCTGGTCTAGCGTGTATGCAGTGAGGACCTAGGATGCAGCAAGTCTGCATTCCTTTTCTTCTCTCCTCATTAGGGATCCTTACGTGTGTAAACCCATTTGCAAGCCATTTAAAGGATAGGCCTACGTGGCCATCCGCCTGAATGAAGAAATTACGCATTATGTGTAGATTGCTGTCAGTTCTGCAAGTGTTAAAAACTTCTATTTTCCTCCATTTAGTCAGTTAAATTTGCGTTAATTGAATACTTGTCTTATTCTTGTCCTTCCATCAACTGGGTCAAGAACTTTGCTTTCTCTGTGATGGAGTTAGCTTATATTGAATTTCAGAAGCAACTTCTAAATGGTCCTTACAATAGATTGCAGAGACTTTGAGACAAGCAGTGAAATTCTTGATTAGCTGTTCTGCCAGAAAAGAATAGCGATGAATCAAAACTATGGACATATTCCCAGGGAAGAATTTAGTGTTATTCCAAAGAGCCCTTTTTTTAAAAGCCATTTTCCCTGGTATTAATAAGTAAAGCAACTTTTAAACAGATGGAATATTCCTCTTAAAATGAAATATGATGCTCCAGGTTGGTGGTAAAAGAAAATACTATTTCTGGTTCAGGTCACATGTAATAGATCATGGCTGCTAAGGCCCTTTGTCTGTAAAATGAATCGGGATTGACTGCCTGGTTTCTCTTGTGGGTCATTAGCTTGTCAGTTAATTGGAAAGCTTGTGAGGATCTTCACTAGGATCGTGTTTTGTGTTAGAAGAAAACAACCCAGGAATAAACTTAGTTAAAAGCTGTTCATAGCTGGTAACTATGGCTGGTTAATACACGATTTTGACTGCTGTGTGTGATTGTATGATGGTCTAATCTTTAAAAGGGATAAGAGATTCCTATGGTATTGCTCTGAAGGCTAACAAGGATTGAAAACAGGATGTTACTGTGAAATTCATACCGTAAATAATACAAATAGACTTGTAAGAGTCTGCATGAATGCTGGAACTGTAACAAAAGGATTCTTTAGATTCAAATCTGTGGTTAATGCAGCTATTGCTAGCCTGAGTCAAAATGATGGTTTACTAATGAGAGTCCTTATTGATGTGTGTCAGGCTAATATAAAATTATCTTAAAAGTACAGTTCTTCAAAATTCTCTTAAAACTATAGTTCTGTTGTCACTGAAACGAGTGTGCAATTCCTTATTTATGTTTCAGTGACTTGATAAAGAGGAAATGTGGGTATAAAGAGGGTTTTTTTTCCTGCTCAGCACCTGGACCTGAAAGTCTACATGTGCTCGTGCATCCTCGTTAGCAATATGGACTCTACAGCTGAGTCTTAGTTTGCAATGCTGTTTTGGATGCGTGGTTTAAAACAAAAACAAAAATTGTGATGCCTTCCTCTTGGCTGTGTGAGTTCTGCAGAGGAGTGAAACACTGTATGAATCTGGGGGAGCTTTCTGTGAGGAAAGTAAACAGATTTGTTAAATAGAGGTGCCATCTTTATACTGTTGTTCTTCTGGCTGTAACTGCACTTTACATTTTATTGTGGCCTAGGTCTTCAGGGTTGAATTTTATAAAGCAGTTTCAGAACAATTGGGTCAGTCACCCATTATTCATTCAATTACACACTGCAGCCTTGCTGCTCCCCATTGACATCTGTACACAAAGCCCAGTTCTTTTTCACATAACCTGACCAGCTCAAACAGTGATCGTGGTGAGAGATGCTGAAAATCCCTGGGAGTTCCAGAGCCTGAGGAAAAAAAAGTGGCTAAATAGTTAATTCCCTTTGGCATGTCCAGAGGCAGGCAGGAAGCTGATAATGGCATCATTAGACACGTAATATTTTGTGTTTTGCCCATATATTGCTGTCAAAAAAGGGAGAAATTGGAGAGTGCTCTGTGGGAAATGTTGTTAAACCGCTTTTATGTAGCTAGCCAGCTGTATTTCTGTTCGTTGATTTACACTGTCGGGCTATTTCTGAGGGGACTGCCTCATCTGGAGCTGGAGAGACCCCTGCATGCTGTGGTGGTAATGAGGTGACTGGACTTGCTGGGCTGTAGGTTGAAAAGGTGTGTGCTCCATGAAGCAGGGTATTAGGGAAAGCAATGCAAATAGATGTCTCATTAACACGATTAACTGATAAGCAGGACAGTTAAATTGTACCTCTGAGGCTACCTTGCTTCTCAGTGCAGCTGGGCAAGATGGTCCAGCCAGTGGGTGGTCAGTAAGTGACTGCAAGTCCAAACAGGACTCAGCAGGTGCTGTGCTTGGAAAATATGAAGGAGCAAATTCTCCAAAGAAAATTGAAATGCATAGAGGCAGGCAGCAGGGACTGTGTGCATATCAAAACGGGCACTCAGTCTTAATGTGCTTTCTGAATAAAAGTGTTTCTTCCACCTGTAAAATGAATACAATGCTTCCTTATCTTGTGAGAGTATCATTGAAATAAATCCACTGGTGTTTATGACATGTCTGGACACCTCAGTGCCAAAGATGAAAGGAAAGCTCAGAAATAAATTGATAGTTCTTTATTCAGGAAAAATACCAGTGGTAGTTCGTGAAAGGAGTACAATTGTTATAACACAGCTAAAAGAAAGAATTGAAATGCTGCTGGTGGGGAATGCTGACTGTCATGTACAATGAACTGAAGTGTCTGATGGAAAACAAAATAGCATGTGATAAAGTAATTGAATGCTGTATAAAAGTATATGCCTGCTAACTAGGAAGGAGAGAAGTCTTAAAGTTGCAAAAATAATCTCTATACTAACTCCTAATGTTTGATTTGACTAGGATTTTTGAACTTTATGTTAAAAATGTGACTTGTGATTTATTTACAAGCACCAAAGGCACAGGTTTACATATGTTGAGTAATACTAAATTTGTAAACCTATCTGTTTGTATACGTGGAAGAAAATCTTGAATTTGTTTGTATAAGCATAGACCATGCCTCCATTTCAGCCCCGTTGAATCAATGTGGTCAAAATATTTTGTAGGGTTTTAATAAACTAAACAGAGTAGGGGTATTTCATATCAAATTACCATGAAAACAAGTGACTGCTGTTGAACTCTGACAGAGTTGGAAACTTGGTTATTAGAGGGTAGTTATATGCAAACTCTTCACTTCAAACACCTTTGTGTTAGGTGTTTGGATGGTAGCCTGGCAAAGCACCAGAGACTCTGCTGGGAACTTCTAAGATACTTTGTTTATGCAAATAATCATAATTGTGTTTCAGATGATAAGTAAAATGCTTATAAAGTCATTAATTAAGAACTGCAAAGCTAGTTTACAAACTGTTTTGCAAACAAACAGGATTAAGTCGGTAGAAGTTGGGTGAAAACAAAAGGTTAGTCACTAGCAACGCTGAAACCAAATACACAGATTTTTATCTTGGTATTGGCTCTTTTGTGTTAGTTTGAGTCATCTTAAAGCCTATGTACTTACATATGAAAATGTGTCTTGTGTAGCAGACTGTGATGAGCAGAGAAGGTCAACTTTATTTTATTTTGTTTTAATCCCTTCTAGCCTTCAAGAAAAAGATCAATCGTTCAGCATGTCCATTAAAGAAACTACTGTGAAAGTAAGTACACATCAGTTTTCAGTTCTTCACAATATTTAGAGAAGCAGATAATACCTTGTGTTTTAATAAATTATCTGTGTTTTAGAAAGTTGAATCTGTTGTGTTCTTCTAAATGGATTTTGGATGTAAATATTTTTAAACATACACTCCAAACCCACTGCCACCCCTGTAATTTATATTTGCATAGGCCACAGATTATGCTTAAGGGAGCAGGTGGAATAATCTGTTGTTTCTTGGCTTATGTTTAATAGTGATCAGTCTTCTTGTTGGTCTCCATTTAGGAACAGACTCCTCAGCATCATGAAATGAATCATAGAATCATAGAATCCTAGGGGTTGGAAGGGACCTCGAAAAATCATCTAGTCCAACCCCCCCTGCCAGAGCAGGGTCACCTAGAGCACATCACACAGGAACTTGTCCAGGCGGGTTTTGAATGTCTCCAGTGAAGGAGACTCCACAACCTCCCTGGGCAGCCTGTTCCAGTGCTCTGTCACTCTCACAGTAAAAAAATTTTTTCGGATATTCACCTTGAACCTCCTATGCTCCAATTTACACCCATTACTCCTTGTCCTATCACTGGTCATCACTGAGAAGAGCCTAACTCCATCTCCCTGACACTCACCCCTTACATATTTGTAAACATTGATGAGGTCACCCCTCAACCTCCTTTTTTCCAAGCTAAAGAGACCCAGCTCCCTCAGCCTTTCCTCATAAGGGAGATGTTCCACTCCCTTAATCATCTTTGTGGCTCTGTGCTGGACTCTTTCAAGCAGTTCCCTGTCCTTCTTGAACTGAGGGGCCCAGAACTGGACACAATACTCCAGATGCGGCCTCACCAATGCAGAATAGAGGGGGAGGAGAACCTCTCTTGACCTACTAACCACACCCTTTCTAATGCACCCCAGGATGCCATTGGCCTTCTTGGCCACAAGGGCACATTGCTGGCTCATGGTAATCCTCCTGTCTACCAGGACCCCCAGGTCTCTTTCACCTACACTACTCTCCAGCAGGTCAGCCCCCAACCTATACTGGGACATCGTGTTGTTCTTCCCCAAATGCAAAACTCTACACTTCCCCTTGTTGAATTTCATCATGTTTCTCCCCGCCCAACTCTCCAGCCTGTCTAAGTCTCTCTGAATGGCAGCACAGCCTTCTGGTGTGTCAGCCACTCCTCCCAGCTTAGTGTCATCAGCAAACTTGCTGAGGGTACATTCTATACCCTCATCCAGGTCGTTGATGAAGATGTTGAACAACATCGGTCCCAGTACCGACCCCTGAGGGACTCCACTAGTCACACACTTCCAACCAGATTCTGCCCCATTGACTACAACTCTCTGACTCCTTCCCATCAACCAGTTCCTGATCCACCTCACTACCTGATCACCAAACCCATACCTGATCAACTTATCTACAAGGATGCTGTGGGAGACGGTGTCAAATGCCTTACTGAAATCCAGAGAAACCACATCTACTGCTCTACCATCATCTATCCACCTAGTAATTTCCTCATAGAAGGCTATGAGGTTAGTCAAACATGATTTACCCTTGATAAAACCATGCTGACTGCTCTTGATGACCCCCATGTCCTTGATATGCCTAGAGATAGAGACAAGAACAAGTTGTTCCATCACCTTTCCAGGGATGGAGGTGAGGCTGACCGGTCTATAGTTACCTGGGTCCTCCTTCTTGCCCTTCTTGTAGACTGGTGTGACATTTGCTGTCCTCCAGTCCTCAGGCACCTCTCCTGTTACCCATGACTTACCGAAGATGATGGAGAGTGGCCTAGCAATGACCTCTGACAGCTCCCTCAGCACCCTTGGATGCATTCCATCTGGACCCATCGATTTATGGATGTCCAGATTACTCAACTGATCCCTAACCCAATCCTCATCTACTATGTCAAACTACTCATCTATCTTGACTACTTCTGGGGCTATATGAGTCTGGAGCTCATGGGGAAATCCTGCAGGAGTAAAGACAGAGGCAAAGAAGGCGTTCAGCACCTCTGCCTTCTTTATATCCTCTGTCACCAGGGCTCCCACCTCATTCAACACTGGGCCAATATTGCCTCTAGTGTTAGTTTTGTTAGCTATGTATTTGAAAAATTAGGAAAAGCATAACTGAAGTACCTTTTTTCCCCACCTTTTCACTAATCATAAACTAGTGATCTAATTCTCATGCCCCTTTAAAACTACGAAGAAAAGGGATGTGGCATTTCTAGCATACCTTTTGTTTCTAACCAGATAGTGAATATTTTCCCCTTAGTTTTCTTATTTCTCATGGCCTCCTTCCAAGAAAGAGAATACACAAGTTTTCTTCTTATTTCAGACTGGCTCAGTGAGCAACAGAGCATCTTTGCTGGAGGAGGGCTCTAGAAAAAAAGGTCCATTTGTTGTAGCTAATTCATATAGGTCTATATGGAACAGGGAGTGGAAAATATTTCTGGGTTTTGATCAGTAAAGAATTTTATACTCTGAAATAAGATGATTTTTCATGTTCTTTCTCTAATATCACTCACCAAAATTAGTGAAAATTTTATCCTTTATAATCTATTCTTCCTAGTCACCTTGACCAACACTTTGAGCATGCACTGTTAAAGAGGTCAGTTATTTTATAATAATAGTATCTAGAGACTTTTTCAATAAAAGCTGAAACATTGGGTAAGAATTGAGAAGTCTGTGAGGTAGAATTCCACAGCCTGTTTGTTTCTTTAAAAATTCAGTAGATAAAATATTTTTATTTCATTCTATTAACTTGTGATGGCTTTTATTTATTAGGGAGAATAGATAGGAAGCACATAATGAGACTCTTCCAAATAATGTAATATTTTGTTTCTTCAGATGAACTCATTCTGTTATTTTCTTCTCAAACAGAAGAGCTGGTCTTTTAAACCTTTTCATTGTACAGGGAAAACGCTACCTTGTAAGAGGTCTTTTCTTTCCCCCTGCGGCACTAGTATATATACAGGCCTTTCTGCTTCATCTGTGTTGTTTTTAGCTGAGGCTGTGAGAGCTAAGATTAGCCCATTAATGAAGGGAACAGTCTCCCTTATCCACCATGTTCCTTTAGAAATCAGTATCTGCTTTTGCTAATAGCAAGATTGTGCTGTGTGGGAGATCCAGGTCCTGTTCTTCAAGCAGTGTAAAGAGAATTTGTCTCTCTTTTCCAAGGTGCTGTTGTAAAGAAATATGAAGGTTACTCAGAACTTTTTTCTTCAGATGGTTGGAGGAAAAGTAAATTTCAGTGCTCTAGTCAGTGTTCTTGTCCCAGTTTCTGCTGCTTTAGATTGACATTATACGCTGGCAAGATGGAAGAGGATGACAATGGGCAAATTTACTTCTGATATTTTGCTGCTTTTCATTTTGTTGCCACATATCTTTGTTAACCAACATCCTACTGGTTTCAGATAGACTGCTTTTTTGAGTAGTGTTTGTATGTCTGAGCACAGAGTTTTAAGTTATAGTCCTAAACAAGAGCCTTTTTGGGTTATATTGTTTGTTTGTTTGTTTTGAAAGTGTGCTTTAAAAAACCCTCACAAGCCACTGAAGAGGATTTTTAAATAGAAACAGTAATATTTGGCTGTGAAGAACTTTCCTAAAACTGAAAGGGAGTAATTTTTTTAGACTTGGAGCTCATTGGTCCTCAGGCTGCGGTAGAGCTGGTCACTGAGAACAGGGACGGGGCATTGCTGGGGCCACAGGCGCTTGTGATCAGGCTGGTGAGGGAGAGGATGGCACGTTCCCCGGCAGCAGAGGAGGGCACTGGCTTTGTGAATGTTCATCATTCTTAGCTAAGAAATAGCCTTTCCTCAGTGGCCGAATAAGGTACTGCAGTGAACAATGGTAGCTGGTATTAAGATAAAATAATTAGAAAAAAATGCAAAGAATTTGAGCTCGTAGGGTAGAGCTGATGTACCCCGGAAGCAGTGCTGTTAGTTTAGGGGGTGTTACATTATTTTGCCTCTCCAAGTTGCTCATTTGGTTTTGTCACACAATGCCATAAGATAGCTCTGAAGATTAACGTTGTTCATTTAATAAACAGAATACATGTGACATAGATACAAGCAGAGGATTGGTAAGGTACTTATCTCATGTTCCAGAAGAATTGACTCTGCAAGCTAGAGGAACTTCCTTTCAGCCTCTGGTTCCTGCATTTCACCCATTAATAAAGAGTGCCAGCAAGCTTAGTTCTGACAGTACTGCTTACACAGTGGACAGTGTTCACTAGGAACTGATTAAACCTCCCAGCTTATTTTGCATAATTGCCAAACAGCTGTCTACTGGTAATGACTTTAAGTTACTACCAGCATGGGGTATATTCATGCAGTTTTCCTGGAGCTGAAAGATTCCCCATCTAATTGCAATTCACTGAGCCATTCAGTACCTCTAAAGAGAGAGTGCTGCTTAGAAAGAAGTCATTAAAAACTTTCAGATTTATTTTGGAGATGTAAGACAGAAATGGCCTGTGGGTTCTTTGGGCATATCTATTCACCTCTGACAGGTTTGCGTTTTTAAAAGCATTTTAAGTGAATTAGTAGGCAAGTCACTTAGAAGGCAGTACTGAAACAAAGTGAAATATCTGGGAATTGAAAAATTATAATAGGTGCAGAAGTGATGAGATATATGTATTTTTAAATTAATAGGAAGACTCTGAAGTATTTTGATAGTAACAGTTACTGCTTGGAGGATATTTCTGTTGACTCAAGAAAAAAATATGACCCATTTATAGTTAACAGATGCTTTCAGCTGAAGCAAGACAGTATTATCCATTTTAAAGGATTTGTAGTTAGTGTCATATCTGAATTATTATACTTGAATTGTACAAACAGATAAGCTGTTAGAGCTGTAAAGCTTTTGCTCTTAAAAAGTGAAGTGATAGCTGTGCTTCTGTTACTAAGCATAGTATGTACACTTGTTTTTGAGGGCAAAAGAAAAGTCAGGGAGGGCAGGGCAACTTTCCTCTGGAGATTTCATTTCACATCTCATCTCTTCACAACTGGCCTGGGCCTCTCTTGACTATTACTCTACCCTTGGTTCTAACAAATGCAATGTTATCTCAAGTGTCAGCTACCATTTTAAGCAAGCATTTGATGTCTGCCTTCAGAACAAGAGATTTGCTTTAGTTACATGAGGAGTTTTTCTATTTGTTAATTTTGCTTTCCTTCACAAATGATGCAATATGGAGTAAGAACCAACATTTTTGAATATGTGGGAGTTGTATGAATTTAGCGTGCTGTATAGGATTCTTCTGAGGTGGTAATGTACACTTAAATGTAAAGTACAGAAACAGTTGAACTTTTTTCTTCTGTCTCTCTCCATGTTTTTAAAACCAGTCCTGATTAATTGCTGAGGGGACTTCCAGTTAAAAAGATAGAGAGAGGGAAAGTCAGAAACTTGAACCGCAGTCAGTTGTGTTCCCTGATTGTTAAACAAAGTACAGTATTGAACTGGTATAGCCTTATTTATTGCCTGTGCAGAGAATTATGATGGCTGCTTTGCCTTTTTTCAATTGAGATGTATGGCACGATATGTTTTGTATAAAAATCACCATACATTCTGTGTTATGACATCTTAAACTCCAAACATTGGCTTATTTGCACTCCAGGTATCACTGTTAATGCTGAAATTGTACAGAATTCCTAAGATGGCCTTTCTTCTACGTGCAGCCTCAGTGCACGTAGTGAAACACGTTCTCTCATATGCAGGTAGCGAATGCTAATACTGTGGCTTGTTTTTTGTAATGGAGTGTGCAGCAAAGCCTGGGAATTTTGATTCATGTTGGGTATTTCTGTAAAGACTTCACTTTTTATTAAGCTTCTTCACCTTGCTGTAGGATGTTATGTCGTGTCTGTAAACCAAGAACATTTGAAGCCCCTTCTAATTTGCCTTATACTTTTACATGAATGAATTATATATCATGGCTGTCTGCCTCAATCTAGGTTTGTACGAGTCAGAAACTCTGCAGTACTTTGAGGAGGAAAGTGAGTGATATTGAGACTCAGCTGCCAGCTCTACTTGAAGCCAAAATGCTGGCTGTTTCAGGTAAGTTTCAAGTGGCGAGGAGGACTAACATTGATGAGTGGTGTATTAGAACAATTGTTGACCTGCAGCTTCTTAGGAAAAGTCATTGGTGTGCCCTTGTTGAGATCTCTTGTTGTCACGGTAAGTCCAGCAGAACTGGGCTGTGTAAGGTACTGGCCTTTGTGTAAGGTACTTCAGGCCCCTCTCCACGGTTGGGAACTGCTGGGGAAACGGATGCTGGGTGGTAGGCAGTAAACAAGCAAAAACCATTATATTTTTCCATAGGTGAAATTGATAAATAATTATCAATAGCTGTTCCTGGGCCTTACAAGTTATGTGCCTAGAGCTCTCTAGCTAGGACCATAAACTAACAACAATGGTATAATCATTACAAATGTGGCTTTAAATGACACTTTAAAATGGAATACAATAATTGGCAGTTTCTGCTGTTCAGATCATTAAACAACTATTGTTGGCAGCAAAAGAGCAGTTTGGTCCTTGGAGCACTTGTCCATGTTATTTACAAGCAGTAAAACATTGAAATGTGATTACAGAATGTGATACCTAACAGCTTTGCATGCCACTTACTTGGGATTACTGCACTGTTCACCAAGGAGAAAAGGCAAAGCACAGTTCTGTCTCAAGCTTGAAGAGGTGGGTTTTCTAATTCAGCAAATTGCTTGCAGATGTGTAAATAGGTGTCTCTTTGTTAGACACCTGCCTCAGAGAGGAAGCTGAATAGGAGGAACTGTAGACTTTGGTAGAAGGAATTTTCCAGCTGGTAAAGAAAGGTTTAGAGAGTTTTTAGTACATGTCAAGGCAACGTGTTGGTAGCTATCTGTTGGTGATTTACCTTCTCAATTAGATACAATAATCTAGTACCAGCACACATTAATTATTTTAAAATGAAACCTTGTGCAATGTCACATGGTTTGTTTGCCAGAAGTGGATAACATCAGGCTTGAGCAAAATCCTAAAGGAAATGAAGGACCAGATCTCTTATTGATGCTGAGCATGCTCAGTTTCCTTGCTTCTCGTCATACCTTTTAGAACTGGAAACCCTTTCTTTTTTCAGTGTCCACCTGTGAAAAGGAAGCTGAGCAATCACCCTTTTCTGCCCGTAGGCTGTTTGAATGAAGGTTATTTTCTCACTTTCAGAAATGCTGTCAAAGTTTTCCTCAGCCATTTTATTACCTTCTTGAGAACAAAATAGCCCATAAACTGGAGCTGCAACTGCTTCATACTGCCAGCAGGAAGCAGTTGGCCAGAAAAGAGGTACCTCATTCTTACACTTTAAGAGAGTAAATAACTTGAGGATGATTTCCAAAACATTAATAACGATTTTTTGTACTTTTGATTTCTTAAAAGAGGTTGCTAGTTTGGGGAATGAATTAAAAAGATGATGATGTTTCTATAAAGACATCACTTTATCGAAACTACAGTTTTCACAGTACTTCAAGTGGGATTGTCTTTCTGTGCTTTTTAATAAGTATCATTGGTATTTCGTAGTACTGAAAGAAGTACTGTTTCTTTTTTTATTCTTACTTCAGGGAATTTTAATGGCTGTGAATGATACAATCCTAACTGGTTAATAAGGCAAAATTCTAGAGGGAACTGGTTTAAAATTCACGGACAAATGGTAATTTGGTGACGCTGTAATTTCTTCACCACATTTTAAGATATGGGCACATTTAGTTGTTGTGATGGAACTTGTGTTAAATGCAGAGTAGTATATGGAGGATACAGGGGAAGTACAGGAATAATAAAAAAAAAATTAACTCTCAGAAGACCTAAAACTAAAAAAAAAAAAAAATCTGAAAAAATGGAAATATTTTAGTTTGAGAGCATGAAGTGATAAATTCAGAAAAAACAGGAGGCAGAATGAAATGTAGCTAGCAGAGAAGGAAGTCAGGAAGAAAAGATTTGGTGAACACAGAACAGTAAAGAGGAAGGAAGAGGTAAAAATAGAGGGTATTGGGTTGGGTGTTTTACTTAAAGCGAAAACAGTGAGCAGTGGATAATATAGAGAAGGTTTCTGTGTATTCCTGTGTTAGGCATAAATAAATTACACCTCTTAAATAAGGCATAGTTAAGATGTATGTCTTAGCTTTCTAAATACTCATTAAGATTTGAGCAAGATAGTGTATGTACGTATCCCCTGAACTATCAGGCAGCTAACAGAATGTTAATGAACAGCCTGGATATATTAAATTGTTAGAAGGTGGGAGAATCTTCAGTTGGGTAATATACAATTATTTAAGGACAGCTTTGGAATAGCATGAAATTCAGAGGCAGTTATATATAAATATGCAGTAATAATAAAGTTTGGTGGTTATAGTTAGAGGTTTTCATTTAACATCAGGCAGCGATAAATGTTTGTTATTTCTCTTTTTTTTTTTTTAAACCGTAGAAGTAAGATCATTCGTTCAAACAGTTTCTTCAAACAACAGTACTAATGGATGCTGAGAACAACTGTTTTTCTCTAAACAGATGCTGCATCGTTTTTAACATAGCACTCTCCTTGAGGAAGCAGTCAGTTAAGTGATTTTGGAACAGTGTCAAAGCAAAAAGGTAGCAATGCAGTTGGATGAGTTAAGTTGGATGAGGTTAAGAACATAGTTATTAAGTGATACAATAGTTTTCAGAGCTTACATGAGATGACTTAATCATGCGATGACTTAGAAAGCATGATAGTATACCTCAGCCTTTAATGGCTACCTTGATAACTTCAGACAACATTCATGTTCTACATGAACTGTACTTTCTGTTCCAAATAAATCGATTTGCAGTATTGGTGTATTTGCACCAGACAATGTAAGAATACAGCCTGTCTTGTTTTCAGAGGAAAGTAACACAGTAAATGCAATGTAAGCATAAGAGTTCTACTAGTCCTGTCAATACAAAACCTTGGATTGGAAGACTGTGTAATAAAAGATACTGTAAAAACGTATGACACCATGCTACATATGTGAAGGTCTCTCCTCCCTATTTTGTCTATGGAAGAGTGTAAAATTAAATTTGGAGAAGAAAGAAAGGAGGTTTATGAATCTTTGGGTTATTGAAGGCTGTAGGATAAATACAGTAGGTTAAATATGTTGAAGTGAGATTTCATGAAGTAAAGAAAAAAAGCCCATATTTAAATGTTCAAGAGGTGTTTCTGTCAACAGTTACAGTTCAGATCCTGTATTTCAACAACTCTGTTACTTCTGATTGGCATTTGACTATTGTGATAAATAACTTGTAGTTCATACTCCTGAGATGCTAGTCCAGAAATTTCCCCCAAACATAATTGGTAGAATATTACTATATTGTTCACAATTTTTTTAAGTCAGTAGTTCTAGCTAATTATAGCTAATAAGTACTCCTGATTGCACGAGATGTTACTGTTGACATACACATTTGTAAATACTTATTGATGAAATCTTATGGTTTAGCATCTAGTAGGGTTTTTAATTAAAACAAAACACCTTCATGTCAGTGCTTAGAAACCTGCACATGGTTACTGTAACAGTTGCTTTTTACAGTAGCTCTTAACGTGCTTATAAAAACTTTATCAATTATGGGAAGAACATGGCAGTACATGATACTCTGTTCTTTCTGTTAGCATCATGTGTCTATTTAGCATGAATTATTTTTAGTGAATAAATTGCATATGAAATAATTTTCTTACTGGCTTAGGATTCAAATAGTATAATATGTAAGCAGGTGTGAATGTAACTGTAGAAATACTATCAAAATTTATTTTCCTACTCTCGGCTGTTTTGCAGGAGGGCAAACTGTATGGGAGAAATGGCATGTTTCTCATTTTTTCTTAGTGAAAAAATCATTTGGAAATAGGAGGGAGGATGTAAGCCAAAATGAATTTTTAGTCATTTTGTCTGTTTCATATATTTGAATAAGAGGTTGTTGGATATATTTATGAATGTCCTCATGAACACTGTGTGATTTTTTTTTTTTTTCTCCTCTTAATCATGCATAATAGTGTGTGTCTAGATAGCCAGAAAGTTGCTAGCAGGGAGCTAAGCAGACATGAACGAAATACTGAACTCATTATGTAGTTGTCTATGAGATGCATGTAATTAACTTATGTCTTTGCAAATATAAATTAGATTCAAACACAGATGTTAGGATGAGGTGACTTGTAAGTAGTTAAAAAAGAATTCTGATCCTAAAACTGCTTACACCAGTAAGAGATTGTAAGTCATCATCCTATAATTAAGACTGTTTCTATTTCATTAAATACCTGCAAGGGGGAGCTGCTTGGAAATACTGTTGTGGGGTGATTTCCACCAGTACAACAAAAATGTTTTTTTTCTTTATGTCAGTGTAGAAGCGTAGTTTCTAAATAACATGACATGAATACTAGATAGCATATTTTCACAAAACTTCATGCTGGGACTGTTGCCTCTCTGCCTGCTCTTTGGTGCTCATTTAGGGCCAGTATTGCATGGCTCAGAAAGCAACTGTAAGCCCCCAGCCTTCCAGCTTTGGTGCTAAGCATTCCTGTTGGGAATGAATATGTTCAGAGAGGGGCAGAGCAGTCAGGCTGGAAGATGCCAGTGTAGGCTGAAGGGCATTTTCAGCCATATATCTGAATGTTTTGGTAATGTGGATGTCTTGTTTTCATCCCCATGCTGTAGTCTGTCATTTAATGCAGAGATGTGTGGGCATAAAGTTATTAATGTAATGTTGAGATCTTCCCCAGATATGCTACATAACAGCTCTTAATTTGCCTTTTATTGGAAGGCAGTGGTGCTCCTCTTCTGTTTTTATCTTTCCTGTTTCTGAGAACTGTTGTTTGGTAGCAGTTGGAGAACTCAGGTAAAAATACCAATGTCTCTTTGTGCCTTCTCAAGAAGGTTTAGCTTTTTGAGGACTTGGAGTCTGACAGAAGTCTGTGTCTTGTCAGATGACACAGCTGGTTCCCCACTTTCCGATTCTTGCTTCCAGCAGTGGTTTGGGTTGATGGCTTAGACGCATATTGAGATTAATTCTTCTTCATGCCTATATTGCAGTGTCTGGCTCCAGCATACAGTGCTGTGTATTGGCGTGTCCTCCCACAACAGTCACTTTATGCTCCTTGAAGTAGAATTTGCCACTGTGTGTTGGTGCAAGTGATGCACTTTTCGCCAGGCTTATTAACTGATCTAAAAAAATAATGTCATTGAGCCTGTCAAATCCACTCTCAAACAGTCACGCAGACCTCAGACAGTTATGCTGTTTGTATCTCATTTCCAAATGAGACTCCTGGATGCTGCTGGCTTTCAATAAACTTCAAGAATTGTTTGTCTTAGCTGAAGTTCCAGCATGATATGTGACCAGACAGCAGAAAATGATTGCTTCTGTTGCAGCAGTTAGTCAGTCATGTAACAACTCTCTCTCTCTCCTGTTACTTAAGCTGCTATCCCTGGAGTGGGAGAGAAGGTCAAGTAATCCCTTTTGCAGTTCCTTTTCCAGGATTTTGTGCCCAAAGGAGAAAAGTTAGATGGGGAGAGCTGAGAAGGAAAGGCCCTCTTGCCCCATGGTAAGGGTGTGTTGTGGTCTGCAGGGGTCCTGAGAAAACCCCTGTGTAGTCTGTGGAAGGGCAGATGTCCCTCTTTCCACTGACTGTCCAGGGAGCCAAGGTGACAAACCTCTGAATCTCAGTGCATGCACTTTTGGTGCCTAAACCTAGGTGGCACAAATATTTATCTCCCTGATCCTTCTCTGGTTTTCTTTCGTGGCCTAGCTGGTAAAAAGGGGGTTGATTTCATGCAGTATTTATTGATTATTGCACATAGTAAATTGCTGGGGGTAACATGGTCCTGGGCTATACTTGTCAACCCCAGTGCAGGCACTTGAGAGAGCATCTGGTGGCCTGGCAGTCACCAGTAGCTATTGCTCCTTGGAACAGGTTGTGTCTTTGTATTGCTGAATTGTCATCTTCCAAATCTCTGCCTTAAAATTTTCACTTGAGCCTTTGAGTTGTTATTACTGATTTAAAATTTTATTGTTGTGTTTTGTTTTGTTTTGTTTTTTATTCGTGGGTTGCTCTGTGGTGACTGATTCAGTCCAGGTACAAGAGGCTTTAGGTGACAGAGATCTCCTCATCCAGAAGTATGTCTTTGGGGTCTCTTGCCTGCTTCTTGGTGGATTTTAATACTTTACCTTTCAGGATCAATCATTCAGTTGCATTATGCTTCATAAAAGTGTTGGCATGTGTTATTACTTAGAACAATAATTGTGATTCAAATATGCTGGAATTTCTGTAAAATGTTTAATGAGATGATAGACTGCCCCTCATTTGCTATTTGTTTTTTTCAGAGGTGTAAACACACTGGCAGTGCTTCCAAAATCTTAAATTTCTGTAATGTTTTTAATCTCATTTCTTTGTGAGCAGCTGAATGATATTTCCTTTTTTCACTATCTTTTCTGCTCTAGGAATCAGTTTGTATTCTCATGAATAACAAGGTGGAAGATTTTCAGCCTTGTGTTCAAGTGCCATTGATAAATACCATGGTGGCAAATGCCCTAAGCTAAAATGTAAATTTTCACTTTCTTATGTATTATTAAAGGTAGTGCTAGTCTATGAAGAATTAGCTTATAGATAATGGCCAGTCTATTTTTTCCTACCTTCAAGCTCTAATGTCCAGTATGTATGCTTCACTGTTGGGCAAAAATTGCTGCTTTGCTTGTACAACAATGAACATAGTTTCAGTAGGGATGGGATGTGCCTTTGTGCTTTGAGTGTGGTTAATGGAAACTATGAGCCTATGTAATTTCTGGCGTAAATATGAGAAAAAGTGGGAGTAAAAAAGGCGTGGGCCATTAACTTTGTCTTGTATTTTGAAGGGGAAATATTTAACAAAGCTTAAATAATAACACATCTGTTGGGTTTTACAAAATGGGAGAGATTTCAAACCATATTTTTAGTCAATTTGTTGCTGCAAATAGTATGAAAATAAATGAAATGTTAGTTTGAGGCTACTCAACGGGTAACAGTCTTCCCAGTATACTAAAATCTGACAATGAGCTGTTATAGTGCACATGAGTTTGTGGTGTGTAACTATGTATAGATAATATATAGTTGTATTTAGGTGTAGTATATATCCGTACAAGCAAAATTTTGGGAAGAGAGGAAAATAAGGTAAAGATACTATTTATGTTTACAGTGAGTAAAACAATTATATAACTACCTTGTGCCTGGGCAGAATTTTCTTTATTTTTTCAATTTGGGTTGTTTTGCTTGATTTGGTTGGTATTTCTGGCCTTCACATAAAGCCTTTGGGGCTTACCTGATGTCAGTATCTGTAGAGAGCAGTGGATGAAGGATATATGTGAGAAAAGAGCCCCAGAGGGCAAGATTCAGGCAGAAGTTTAAACTTGAGTTTCTGTTGCTGTCTTTTAAGATAATGGAAAGGTTCATCACCTCAAAGTTAAGTGTACCTACTCAACTCCTTATGACAGCGTACTGCAAGCATGTTGTTCAGCCTGTTTAGAGCACTGGATACTTCGAATTAGCTGGAAAGTGAAAATATTGAAGTGTTTTACTTGTAGGAGTAAAACCAGTTTGGCCAAGTTCATGTGAATGATTTCAGTTTTTATTATAATCCCAACTTTACATCATTATTCCTTCCCTCTCCCTTCACCTCATTTTATTAATGTACCATTGATTTAATATATTTATTCCAGCTGAAATGGAATAGATTTGAGATTCTGATTGAGCAAAAGACTTTCTAGCTTGGACATTTATAAACACTTTTCTGAACTTGAGAGTTTCCCTACTGGGTGTGCCAGTTTGTGCCCAGTAATGTTGAGAAGAACATACATGCAGTGGCTGGAATGGCACATTGCTTGTATGCATCGCAGTGAGATGGGGGAAAGGATGAGAAAAGTGGCATTTTACCCTTAAGTCCCCTTCATAGAATCCCTGTCTCATGTCTTATTTTAGACCACAAGCTCAACTTTGGTCATAGACTATTAATTTCTTAGTTTTGCTGTCTCTGTACAGATTTTCTGAGTGATGAGTCCTGTTAGCTTCAGTGATTTCTGGGTTTCCTGGAAGTCAGTTAGGACTGACTTTATCTAATGTCACCCAAGTAGAGCTCTCCCAGTGGTATGGCTCTATAAAACATACCTCTGAGTGGCTGACAAAGCAGCAGTTATTGTGTTCACTCAGGCAAAATAATTATTTTCTTATCAAAAGGAGGAATTTCAACATTTTCAGGGCATTAGCAGGATAAAATATTTTGACATGTCTTCAGAATGTTTCTACGGCATCCAATGTGACTTTGTCCCTTAACAAACAAAAACCCCAGGAGGGAATGTTTTTTAATGCTGACAGCTAGGGATTATATATTAATTTTTAAATCAGCCTTCTTACGGCATTTAGAAAGCAGTTATTTTGGTTGCTGTGATTGAGGTCACCAATGGCACTTGTGGTGCGTGAGCTTGTGTATGCTCTTCTGAATTTTCGTTGCAGGCTTCCACACATTTCTGCTGTCAGGGGGAGCTGCATCAGGCAGTTCCGGCTTTTGGATATATATATCTGCTGCCATTTCCTCATAGCCTCAGTTTTGATAGAAAGTTTCCCTCTGGGAATTAAGATCCATTCAATATGTATAAAACATTCATATGTATTATCATACCTTTTTTCCTTGCTGTCTTCTGAAATGTAAGAGCAGGGTCCAGATTCTAATTAAGAATCTCTTGCCTTCATGTTTTGTTAAGGCTCTTGTGCGTTGATGCTTGGGATGAGTTCAAGTGAAGTAAAGGTGCACTGTTTAATTGTAAGTCTTAGTCATAGAAGCATCTGAATATCTGCCATTTTCCTAGTGATTTTTGTCTTGCTTGTCTTGCTGCTGTGTTTTACCCTTTGGGAAACGTGACACATTAAGTTAATAAAGTTTGTACTGTAGTTTCTCAAGAAACGCACTGGTAAACCGTACAATCCTACTATTTGTAAAGCATAGTTATAGTTATTCAATTGTATAATCCTTAGTAAGATATAACTGACACACAGTTGAGAATTAGAAAGAGGGGAGTTTTGAACTCTTAAAAAAAGACAAAAAAAATCAGCTTTAAGCAAGGAAAATAGGTTGACTGAAACTACTGTAGCCTTAGGACTAAATTAAAAATACCCAAACAACAAAGCACAAGGTTACCATACTTAGCAATGTTCAATCTTTGAGCCTGATTTATTTGATACAGTCTTTTCCAAAAGTTTGGAAAGTACAATTTTCCCTTGGCACACCTGTCCTCATATGTCCACTTGATCTTGCAGCAGCATCTGTCCTCCAGGAGGATGGTTGTAATTATTTATTGGAAGTGCTTCCATTCACTCTTACGCTCTGGAGGAAAAGGGATGCCCTCAGCAGTTGTTGGTGGTTTGCTGTCTTCCAACCAGTGTAAATACTTGTGTCCCATTCTTGCCCCCCTGTCGTGAAAGAAATGAAGAGCAGCTAAACCATTCCTCTTTAAGACTCAATGACCAATACTTGAGATGCCAGGTAAAAAGGATGTAATGCCACAATTTAGGATTCTCTTATGTGGATTTGATGTTTTGGATTATGTCTTTATTTTCTAAAATAAACTTTTAAATTTATCTGTTCTGTATAAGCAACAGTTTATTATGCTCCTGAAACAAAAGCCAAGAGACATCTTTATAGCTGAATAATGCTGGTGGTATTATAAAGTTATTTCAGGAGTCTAAGGTCATTGTGCATACTTCAGAAGTTGTAAGATATATTTTTGGATGTGCTTTACGTTAATATTTGCTTCAAGGCTAAATTTTTGAAGTGCCTTTATTTAATAGATGCCTTTACTTGTTAGATCATACCACTGAAATTTTGCTAAGTTAAGATGACTCTAGAGTTTAGATTGTGTGCTAGAAACCTTTTGTCTTACATTGGGCAATTCTACCTGTAAATTATTTTTGACAAGTGTTCTATAGATTTCAGTGGGGTTTTTGTAGGTTTTTTGTGTTTGCTTCGTTGTTTTTTTTCTGGTTTTTTGTTTGGTGTTTTTTTTCCCCTCAGCCAAGTAGCTGCATTGTTGAAAAGACACCGGTACAGCATATAAATGTAGCATTGTACTCTACTGCTATTTGAAATAATAGCTCAGCATCTCACTGTCATTGTCTATTTATACTTAAGACTTCTCCAAAGTAAAAAATTGTTCCTCTCCAGCTTCTTAGAGAAATGGTTTTCAGAAAGGTTTAAATGGGCAAATGTTCCAGGCTACACTGTAAGCTGGTTGCAAATTGAACTTTTGACTCTGAATCCCTCCCCAAAACAGCCAAACATTTTAAAAAACTCCAGAGCAGAGCTAGCTGGTGATACTGAGATATTCTGCCTGTCTCAGGTTTCATGCTTCAGGGAGAGCCGGAAGTGCAGAGTTGTGAGTTTTACATATGTTCTCTCAGAAGAACATCTTCTGACGGTCTTTACATGGGTTGCATGCCATTGAGGCAATGCAACGTGTCGTTTATAAACAGTGTTCTGGTGCTTGTTATGAACAACAGCATAGTGCTGTTTTGTTCAAGCTTGAAATACTTCAGTGTCTAGCAGATTGATAGCATCTGTTTCAAAAGTATTGTGAGTTGAGGTGTCCTCCAAAACGGGAAAATTGTCTGACAGATCACACCACGATGACCAATGAACTACAGTGTGGCATTTTCTGAAGCATGGATCTTCAGAAAAGGTTTCTCCAAAAGTGTGCATTTTATCAATAGTAATTTAAAAATACTATTTCTGTGTGTATAAAATTAAATTCGCTACAATTATGTTTCTTTTTGTAGTATGTTAATGAACTGGATGCTTGCAAAGCAGTTCTTTGTTGGTTCTCTTGTCATTTTGTTTTTCACGAAATTGGTCTTTCAGTTGCTGTTGGGAAGTATAGTTGCTTAATTTCCCTTGTTTGCTGTATAACCTACTGATGTTGCAAGTGTCTGCTTCATTTCTTTCTTCTCTCTTCCCCCTGACCCCACACAATATGCAGGAAGTAATTTTGGTACTGCGAAGGATCTGACAGAAGAAATAAGATCATTAACATCTGAGAAGGCGGGACTGGAAGGACTTCTCAATGAACTGTTGGTTCTGAGTGCCAGAAATGTCAGAAAATTAGAGAGAATAAAAGATGATTACGCCAGACTGAAACAAGAACTTGAAGAAGGAGAGGCTGCTTTTGGTAAGTAGTTCAGGGGCTGTTACGGCTTTTGCTCAGTCATAAGTGTCCAGAAGTTTAATGAACCATCCTGCATTTCACAAAACATACTGATTTTTTTGAGGAAAGTTTGGCCAGGACCTAGATAAACAATATGCTGAATATGCTCTCAGCTGTTTCCACTGGAGGTGGGGAAGGTTGAGGAGGAGAAGGAATATCCCAGCAATATACAGCTTTTGGAGATCTATCTTAGTCCAGTTCTCAAAAAATTTCTTTTCTAAGCCCATTTTTTGTAGTAATGATGATGATACTTGTGCGTTTATTCACATGCAGGGAAAGATTTGTGTTTTATGTGGAAGTACTAGTAGATACTGCTGGCTGTGACATTAAAGCCATATTTAATATATATAACTAAATCGTGTATATATAACGTATTTGATGGTAAGTCTGAATATATGTGGTGCAAGGGATGCCTGATCCTGAAGGCAGGAGTTCTCTTTGTAAATTTATGCTTGGGGGGGTAAACAGCTTGCCAAACACAGCTCACATATAAACCATAAGCAGTGTGCTTGAGTTGTTACGTTATGGTGGAACTGGGGAAGTTCTGTGCAATTACTGGGAAGCTACTGACAGTAAAATAGTGAAGTCATTCGTAGACTTGGCTTGCCCTTTTGTCTGCTGTACCCTCTTCTGAAGTTAAGCACATAAAGTGGCCTTGCTGCTTGATCAAATGAAAAGGCTCAATAAAATTTAATTGACTAGAAGTGTTCAGTCACTATAGTTACTTCTAAACAGCTAAGCATAAATCGGAGAGCTACTTTAAAGCTCTAGGGGTTTGAAACATCTTTCCTTTTTCAGGATCTTATGAGCAGTAGGTTGGTGGAAGAGAGGAAAGGGCCTCTGTTTTAAAAGTATATTAAGTTTCTTCATAGGCAGGTAGATAGGCAAGAGCTATTTTAGAAACAAAGTTTTATAGGCAATGGAATACATCTAAGTATTTTAAAGATGCATAGAGAAACACATACACTCACACTCTACTAGATAAGAATGTTCTTGGAAACTAAATGGTTAAACATTTAAAAAAAATATTCCTCAAAGTAGTGCATTGTTACCTAAGCCATGTGATTCAAACTCCCATCAGGCAATACTTCCTCATTGCTTGGATTTGCAAGTGAGTCGAAGGGGGTTCTGACCTTCCAGCCTGTCCTTTTTGCTGCTCCTTTGTTTCTAGGACAATTAAACTTCCTTCCTTTGTATTTTTCTTCAGCAGGGTTTTAAACAAAATCTATGTAAGACTGTTGCTGAAGCAACAGAACTGGTTGCAGTTCATAGGTTTTAATTTTTTTCCTCTTTGCATTTATGTAGCTGTAATGAGGTGCCTTCTTGGTCTGACCTTGCTTGTCCTACAGTTTATAACAAGAAATTGCAAAACCCTGGGTGTTTACTATGTGGATTGTTCTTTTAATTTATTGTGATTCTATAGGCGTAAGGAGAAATTTATCCCTGTGTAAAATAAAGCTTACCAAGCACATCCTAGTCAGAGAGACATACACTGAAATCTGAGATCTTTCCTTTTCCTTGCGCCTGCCCCCTTGCATGTAATCTACACTATTTTCTCCTTTAACAAGTGGAAACTCATTTTGGTTTGGTAACACTAGCTGGAGTTTGCTATTAACACGTTTAATTGAATAAAAGCCTTCTGATACTCTCTGGAAAATAGTTAACAGATTGTACCTCAAAGATGACATCCACTTTTACGAACCAGCTATTTTGTACAATACTTTCCTGTTTGGGGAATAGAGCATAAACAATTAGAATATGATTTTGTTACTATTAGTTTTTGCTGCTGTTCAAAAGAACTGGGGATAACTGTATTAGTTTTGTATGTGCTGTGAAAGGTGTGATATACATTGGGGTGGCAGAGCTGATTTACTGCATGGCCTCGAGCCTCGTGGTACATTTAAGACAGTAAAATCCATGTTGCTGCTGAGATGAGTGGTTTTGCCTTTTCCTCCTGTTCCTTTCCCACCTCAGGTGCCATCTCAGTGCTGACCAGAAACCTGATGTGAGTGGGGTGTTAGGACGCCTGTGAGACCCACCAACGCATGGTGGGAGTGCTGGCATTGGCATATGGGATGCAGCAGGGGTGTGGGGCTTGTGATGGGGAATGTGTTGACCCTGACCCATTGCTGTTGGTGACACTGTGACTCTGGGAGAGTGTAGTCTGGTAGGAAAGTGGCTTCTGAATTGCTTCTTCTGCCTGAGCCTAGTAGTGGAGCATGGGCTTAGCTGCTCTGTGCTGTGGGTTAAATTAATCTGAGTGGTTGGTCCCATTGCTTGCTGCAGCCTGCTCCTGGGTAGTTCGACTTCTCTCTCCACATCTATGAGCCAGGGAGAGAAAGCCTTTCTCCATCTAACTCAACTAACTGAGGATGTTACTGTCCGCAAGCTTTTTTTACTGTCTGCCCAGAGTTCATTAGGGAGCCCTGCAGGCCAAATTAGCTGTGTGACTTTAAATAGCAAAAATTATCAGGGCTGGGCTTGCTGGTCCGTGTCCTGGTGTGCAGTAGGGGATGTACCTGTGACTGTGCTGCAAGGAGGAGTTGTGCTACGCTTCAGCTCAACTCTTTATGAAATAGCCATCCATCCATAAACTAAACTAAAGGTACCAAAAGCAACAAAGGGTTATATGTCTTTCAGTGTAGAAAGGAGATGCTTAATTTTTTCTGCAGGAAAGGTAATCAGATTGACTGGAGCTGGTCTCACCTCTCATTCTTGCTTTCATGTTTGCAGGGAAGAATCATTATCTTTCTCTGCATCAGGAGCCCTCCATCTTTTTTATAATATTGCAACTTGTACACAGGTATCCCAAACATGGCTATTTCTGTGTCATCTGGCACTTGAACTGTTATCTTTTGTGCCTGTGAACTTCCTGCAAACTTATTTTGAAATGTTGTTTTTTCTTTTTTCTGAAGATAATAGCGCTTTGTCTGGAAAACATTACACAAAAAAATGGAAATGCTAAAATGCGTTTATGTGTTTGTCTTTCTCTTGTGTATAAATTGGTCACCTATTTTTTTACTTCATTAATAATTATTGATTTCTCACAGTAACTCAGATATAAGGAAGTAGACGTCAAGGGAAGAGACTTAATCACATAATAATCAGAGCTGGAATTTTAAATAGGACAGATCATTAGCATGTTAATGAATTTTCTCACTTCATGCCAGCTGCCCGAGTATAAAAGATATTGCAGATGTAGTGCAAAAATCAGGCTTGGCTTACTGTGCTGAGAGCTGTCAGTGCTCCCTGTAAAGGAGGTTGGACAAAAATCCTTTCATATTTTTAGTGATGCTCAAAAACGTTTTTCCCATTGGATAATAGAAGCATTGACAAGTAATGCTATTTATTAGCGTTTTAGGATGAATAGTACTAATTTGTCCTCTATATAGTAACTTTCTTCTGAGGGCATCCGCGCACTTCTATAAAAGTGATCAACTGTTTTTCCTGTTTCACAGATAGGAAAGTCAGGGACACAGATGTCACATAGTTTTACCTGAAATGGTGGTGAAACAGACTTTCCTGATGGATGCTCCAGTGTCAATCATGATTGAATTAATCATTTGCAATAAACAGATCACAGAGTGATGTTTTGTGTGAGCTTCGCCTGCCCAAGACAATGATTCTGGGAAAATTGCTGAAGGTCTTGTACTTCAATGTTGAGCAGACCTGCCTTATAAAGTCTGATGGTTCTGTTATGGCAAGGAAGAGAATTGCTTTGCAGCCCAAAGCAACCAAACCCGTGTTCCAGACAAGTGATGCTTAATTACTTGCCTGTCTGCCAAACTCCTGGATTGCATTTATAGTCCTGGCTTGGTTTGATTGGCATTTCTAACCCAGGGCTGGAAATGAAACCTACTCTCTTGTCTTGGTTTCCTCATTACTAGTACTGATGGACAGGTTTTCCTGCCTCATTCGCTGAATTCCTTTTTCTGCCATTTTCTGCCACTGTTAGATTTTTGGGAAAGCTTCTCCTGGTAAATAATGTATGTATGCACAAAACTAGGAAGGGACTGTATTTCACAATACAATTGTTAGGTTGTGCTTGCCAAGTCATCTTAAGTAGAATTTCTGTACTGAATTAATTCCTAGAGGGTATATAAAATAAAGGCTATCGTGCAGATAAAAAAGCTTTTTAACCCTTTTTAAAAAACTGGTTTTGGAGGCTGATACTTGTCTCTACTGCTCAAATCTCATAGACATAACTGAGTTTTATTGTCTTACGAAGTGCTTGTGTAAGTCCTAAAGCTCTTACCAGCCTGCTTGTAGAATGGAGCTTTTTGGAATTGAACAGATGTATTTATTAAATAATGAATTAGATGTAGCAGAGAAGTTTCTTCGGAAGTTGGAATTTTCTTTTACACTCAGTTTTTCTATCTGTTATTCAATGCACATACTCTGCATGGTTGCACAGAATATTTCTTAGCTTTTTGTTCTCTAGCATAAAGCAAACCTATCCAAGTCCGTTTTTTAAAATCTGTTTTTTAAAAAAATATGTTTTGACTTAGCTACTTAAGAATGTGTTCAGAATGTACTTCAAAGAATAACAACAATTGTCCTAGTCATCTTACAGCCATTGTTCAAAAAGCTTCATGTTTAGCTGTTATGGAGGATGTAATTAATTAGCCTGAAACATAATATCATGTGGACAGCAGAAACCACTATTGGTGCTGCCTAAAGTAATACTACTGTCTTTGCATACTGAAATATTTCTGAAAAGCAGGTTCTGTGCTTCATACACAATTGTATAGGATGTGATTTACCAAACTGTTAACGACCACTTACTGCAAAGCATTTTTACTCTCTTTCAAAGACACATTTTTATTCTGACAGATTGAATGCTGAAAGTCCTATGATGGAATCACATGCAATGTGCTTCCCACTAGGAAACCTTTAACTTTTTTTTTCAGTTTAAATATATTTTTTTAATAATAGTTGTTTTACAAAAGCTTCTCTATATCTTTTTGAAAAAGTCTAAAGATTATTAAAAACTTTATACTGCTTTTAATTATTTAAAAAATACCAATTCAGTATCTGCCTATGACATGACAGAAATTATTCCATGTTTTGCTTTACTGATTTTTCAGGTTGTATGTTTGTTTTTCCCTCGGTGCTGGTTTTTCTCCAGCTAATAGGCTTTCCATATTGTTTCCACAGTTCATCCTGTGTCTGAGTGATTATCAGATTCTAAACTGAAAAGCTGAACCTTTTGATTGCTTCTGTTTAAATAAATTGTTAAAGGCGAACCTTTGTAGCATGTGTCAGATGGGCTTCGATGAGGAAGAAGCTGTTCTGAGTCTCATTGTGTGTCCACTTCTAATTTGTGTGGGGTCATTATATTCTGCATGTCATACCTACATGAAATCCTTGTTGTCACTCGAGTGATGAAATGGAACAGCTTATTGCATATGTCTATGGCCATCTCTATTTAAACAGTGATCTGATCAGATTTAGCCAGTGTTCACTCTATTCAGAGTTCAGAGAAAGTATAAAACCTTCAGTGGTGATGCAGGAGTGGGTCTGGTGCTGGTACCTTTATTCTGAGCTGACATTCAGTTGATGCTCTAGAGTTGCACTCTGCAGCCTTCTGTCAGGCAGCACATAAAAGCCAGGTCAAGGTAACAAAAGAAAAGGAAAAAACCAAAAACAACCCAAGAAACCCAACCTTGTGGAGCTCCTGTTGTGTTGTCATGGCCAAACACAGCCTAACGGCACTCTGCTCATCATTACTCTCTCTGCTGTTTCATGTGAAAAATTGGTATTTCTGCATTTGCTTGGACTTGCACTGTTAGGCATATTGTGTGCTTGTTGCATTTCATTGATTGTGAGCATGATTCTCATTTTCCTGGGTCATTTTAAAGCACAAGTTAAATACACTGTTATACATCTTTTGGCCTTAAAATTCTATAATGGTAGTCACTGCATTTTTAATTTTTATAAACAATTGAGGATCAAATTCAGACTGATGGTGTTCATGCCATGTCACATTTCCACAAAATCTATATAAAATAAGTAAAACCATTTTTTTCATAACACCTCTGTTAAATAATATTTAACTGTAAGTAATTGAGAGGTTTTTGTATTATGGAATTGTCTTTTTGAGAAATGTTATCTGTAGAATTTAGTAAAATATAAAAACTAAGTTCTGGTGAGCATTTCCTATAACTAAAACATGTAATACATTTTTATTTTAGACATAATTTTTTGTTAGTATTGAAAAGATTGGAAACCAGTCTGTTTTAGCACAATTAAATTTTCCATATGTTTTGAGTCACTTGTAATTGTGTTTCTTACAATGATGATTATAAAGGTCATCTTGTCTGGTGTTGTTCATTTAAGAATGTAGAGTACTTTATGATTTTCACTTGAAGGATAGAAGTTTAATTTATATAAATACAATGAAGATACTAAATTTAATCTGGACATTCTGTATAATTAGATGCAAATATCTGTAATTCAGGAAATATGAAATATGTGTTTAGGCAACTTGAACTGACACAGCAGCTTGGTTCAAAGCCCACTGATACCTACAGGGGTCTTTTGATCGGACTGTTTATCTTTTGATGCTCAAAGGTGAGCTTCTCTCTCTTCGAGATCTGATGGTATGAACTTTACTCAAATGTTTTATATAGCTGTGTACTACTCTTTCTTTGTAGACAGCAGTATGACCTAATTACAGAATAGCAACTCCTGAAATCACTGATTTTACAGTCACAGAGGTGGTTATGTATGAGATGCAAAACTTGGGCCGAAGTTTTAGGCTGCCTCTCTTCAGGGAAAATGTTGATCTCCTTTTTGACTAGGATAAGTAGTAAAAACAGAAAGGTTTCCTAAGTTGTAGTGCAACAGAAATAGAGGCTCTGTTGGAATAATGGAAGTGCAATCTTATGGTGAAGAATGTTACTGAAGACCCTCCTGTTGCAATGAGAGATGGGCATCCTCAAACCTGTCATGAAACACACATACTTTAATGTGCTGGTGTACATACAAAGGAAAAAGCAAACAGAAAGTTGCTGTCTTCTCTGGGTAAAAAAAATGTCTGGATGGCCCAGCCCTGAGAGTTGTGATGAATGGAGTTAAATCCAGCTGGCAGCTGATCACAAGTGGTATTCCCCATGGCTCAGTTTTGGGGCCAGTTCTGTTCAATATCTTTATCAATGATCTGGATAAGGGGATTAGTGCTCATTCAGTAAGTTTGTAGATGACACCAAATTGGGCAGGCGTGTTGATCTGCTGGAGGGTAGGAGGGCAGAGGGACCTGGACAGGCTGGATCGATGGGCCAAGGTTGGTCAGTTGTATGAGGTTTAACAAGGCCAAGTGTTAGATCTCGCACTTGCGTCACAACAACCTCATGCAATGCTACAGGGCTGGGGAGAAGTGGCTGGAAAGTTGCCCAGCAGACAGGGACCTGCAGGTGCTGTTTGGCAGCCAGCTGAACATGAGCCAACAGTGTGCCCAGGTGGCCAAGAAGGCCAATAGCATCCTGGCCTGCGTCAGGAATAGCATGGCCAGCAGGACTAGGGGAGTGATTGTCCCCCTGTACTCTGCACTGGTGAGGCCACACCTCGAGTGTGGGTCACTCGCTACAAGAAGGTCACTGAGGTGCTGGAGGACATCCAAAGAAGAGCAACGAAGCTGATGAAGGGTATGGAGAACAATTCTTATGAGGAGCGGCTGAGAGAACTGGGATTGCTTAGTCTGGAGAAAGGGCGACTGAGGGGAGACCTTATCAGTCTCTACAACTACCTGAAAGGAGGTTGTAGTGAGGTGGGTTGGTCTCTTCTCCCATGTAACAAGTGATAGGACAAGAGGAAATGGCCTCAATTCGCACCAGGGAAGGTTTAGATTGGCTATTAGGAAAAATTTCTTTACTGAAAGAGTGGTCAAACAATGTAATGGGCTGCCGAGGGAAGTAGTGGAGTCACCACCCCTGGAGTTGTTAAAAAAACATTGTAGACGTGGCACTTCAGGACATGGTGTAGTCTGCATGTTGGTGTTGGGTTGATAGTTGGACGTGACAATCTTAGAGGTCTTTTCCAACCTTAATAATGCTATGATTCTAAGTTCCGATGATATGCCAGGCAACCTCTTCCTTTACATCTGAAATGCTATTGCCAGCTGTACACACAGTGCATTAAACTTTTGGTGTGTGTGTGTAATGTCAACTTATTCTCCATTTGCCATCTTTGCTCTAGGTTTCTGCATGACTCCACATTTTAGTTCAGCTGCTTCAACTGATTGAGTTGCAACAGGATAAATACGAAACAACACAAATGAGTGAATTTGAAATACATTTGGAAGTGTATGCCACCAATTTTAATCATTCTTCATCAGATTCGAATTCTGCAGCTGCATCTTCCGTGATGCTGGGTTCAGACTGAACTTTCACAGTTGTTTTTTTTTAATGACTATCGCTAGTTTCCAAAGGAATGAGATGCTAAGATGCCAGAAAGCTAGGATTAAAAAAGAAAGAAAAATAAAGTGCTGTCTTCTCATGAGACAGATGGAACACATTCCCACATGCAATTCTAACTACTTTAGCCCAAGACTAGCCTCCTTATGGTTTGCCACTTCTTGTGGAGTTTGAGCAGATAGTATGCACTGTCATGCTGCTGTACTTTCTGTTTTATTTCATTGTGAAGGTTTTTTTTCACGATGGTGTACAGCTGCCATTTCTAGCTCTTGTGTTAAAGAGAATTCTAGTTTTGGCCAGAAGATAAAGTTGTGTCTCTCTGGAGCGGCTTAGAGGCAGGTAGAAAGGTGGAACCTGTCTGAGGGTGGCAGGGTTCTCAGAAGAGGACCAAGAAAACTGCTGACCTATGTAATTACACTTAACAGATGGGATCGAATTACTTTTCAAAAACAGATAAATACTGCTTTCCTTGTGTCACAGATGAAGTAACTGAGATGCTCAGGTGATTGGTTTTGTGGTTCTGTTAATTTTGCCATTTCTCACAGATACTGCCTGTATGTATTTGGTCAGGACCTGTTGGATGGGATTAAGCGTGTATTTGACAACTTGATTCTGAAACTTTAACGGGCTGGAAGTATGAAAACAGTGTTTGGCCTCTTAAAAACCTGAGGTTTTATTGAAAAAGTCAGTAAACAGTTTGCCTAGCATTCACAGATTTCTTTAATTTATATTAATTTCAGTTTTGATTCTGTCATACAGCAGGGTTTTTCTTTGTTTTCTCTTTTTCTTTTGTATATTGTTCAAGTTATGTTTACATGGCATGATATTTTCACATCCCAAAGCACTCAAAGGGCCCTCTAGGATGCTTTGCCTAATTTGCTTTCTTTAGAGGATGAGTACAGCAATGGATAGGATATTTAAAGAATGGTGTCAGTTTGTTTTCAAGCAGCACTTAAGTGAAAACAGGCAGTTAACCTTCCAAAGATTCCGACTTTCTGCAGACTGAAGATAAAAATAGCACAGCATTTTTTACATTCAGTTAATGTTTTGGATTTAATTTAATGTTTTAGCTGTAAGCAAGAAAATGTTGGTTTGGGTCATCAGTGATCACTGATGTAAAATCAATGTCCTAGAAAAGGATTATACTGCAGCACAATCAGAGAGCAAATATACTAACTTTTAGTTACAGGTATTTTTGCGGATGTATGTATTTTGATTAAAAATCGTATCACATTAATACATTTCCACCCAAAAGGTTTAATTCAAGAGTTTGGGCAGGATTCTTGGGTTACAGTGTGCAAGTTTCATTCTATGCTTGCATAAATGCATGCAATTTGTGAAGAATTGTACCTCCTTACATTGATGGTAAATTTACCTCAGTGACTGAACGAAAAGTCATAATTTTCTGAGATGTAACACTTTGCTTTGATACCGACTGGCAATATACAGATGCAGCATCTAGGAGTACAAACATCTAAGCATAAGAAACCCCTGGGATACCATTCCGTTTGGAATGCAAGATGTCCTTCATGAAATAAGGGTGGGTTTTTTTCCCAGTTCTTGTTCCTGTTGATCGTCAGATACAGAGTAGTTAGACCTTTCTGCCTTGTTCTTTCATGTTGTTATTGGTTTGAAGTTTTCTTTGAGGTATTTGCAAATACAGTAGTAAAGATACAAGCTAAGTGAAGGTTTCTGTAATTAAGATATTGTAAAATAGGGGTGTTATCATCCCCGACTTTCTGATTAATTTTATGTACTTAAAATGAATGAAATTGCTGTGGTTTGCTCTGTAGTTTGTTACTTGAATCACTGCAGGGTTCCAAGCATGCTGCCGACTTTACAGCCACAGATACAAGTGGTATAACCAAACCTGAAATAATGGAAAATATTTATTGAAAGATGAGGGAGGTATAATATCTAATGACAAAAACAGAATAAAAACACTGAAATTGTAATCCTCTCTGGAACAGCTGGTTTTGTCCCCAAAATTATTTTTATGCTCCATGCAGTATTCCAAAGAAGGCTTTACAATGGAAAACCTCTTCCAATTCACACTTTTAACCAAGATACAAAAGGGGAAATGCAGAGAATTTGAATGGAAGAGAGGGAGAGATTATTTGTTCCAACAATGCTTCCCCAGAGAAAATGTATTTACAATTCTTGTGTTTTTTCTCTAAGCTTTTTGTCTTTTTCTGTACTCCCATTAAATGCTAACTTGATTACTCGGAGGCAATGGAAACCTTGTTATTTAGAGCAGTGCTTAGTACTTTGCATCTCCTCTTCAGGAACTGAAAGTTTTCATCCAAGAATTTTCTTTCTCTCTGTCCTTGGAGACATAAACTGGAATAAAAGGTACAAAACCAAGGAATTGCTAATGCCTGGGGTCAGGAGCTGGAGCTCTGTATCTTTCAGTTTGATTTATCTTTTCACTGGAACAGGAACTGAGAGAGTTTGCCCATGTTTCAGTTGATTTGTAGCATTGTCTCCTTGTATGAGGAGTGGAGGTAACAACTGCACAATTATGTTGTGAGGTCTGTAGATTCAATACTTATGCACAGGATATGGTAGTAGCAGGCTATAGTATAAAACCAGAGATTTTGTCACCTATAGTTGCACAGAATCTGTGGTCCATGTGCAGCAGTTGCTAGTGGTTAGTATTGTTTCTGATTTCTTGCCTAGTTTAAACTGATAGACTGAGATCACGTAAGAAATGTATCAAACTGGATATTCAAAAGACTACTCTTTTTTTGTTGTGTTTGAACCCTGGTTTATTTCTTTATGCAGAAATCTTGTAGTAGAATATAATTAAAACCTTGAATGATGCTAACTGAAAAGATTCAGATAGGTTTGGTTTGGTGTACATATTGTGGGCTTGGGTAAAGATAAACAGGCAGTGTTTGCCAAGCTGCATAAGATTAAACAGTTCATTACCTGTTGGAATTATCAGCTGGGAGACACATTGCTTAATTTGGACTACAACCTTTATATGCTTTTGGCTGGATTATACCTCTTACCTACTGAGGTGCATTGAAATATAATTAACAATGTGAACTGGAAATTTACAGGCTGAAACTATGCGTATTTTTGTGCAGATAAACAATCCTATATCTAGATCAGAAGTCACAGTAGCATTTTATCTACTATTTTTTTTCCAGTTCCTGTATTCTAAAACACTGTGCTGAGAAAAATTATCAGTGCTCCATGCCAGAGAAAAGCAAATAGGCACCAGTCATGTCTCCTGAGGGCTTGACTTTAAGAACCTTTAGAAAACGTTACATCCTGCAGAAAACCGTAGGATTTGCAGATCTCTTGTATTCTTGATTTTGAATGTTTTGTGTGAGAGACTATTTTGAAAATACATGGAGGCAAAAAATCTGATCCATTGGTGTGAGTAATAGGTTCCCCTCCAGTTTCAGCAGAGTTCAGGGGTTCACCCCTATATTGAAACTACAGTGACCATTTCTGATCTGAGCTGCTTGGATGCAGGTTCTCTTACTTTGATGGAAACGCTGTCCACATAAGGAAGAGTAGAACTTGATCAGAAGTTCTTTTAACTAGAAAATCCTTCAGTTTTATCACCAGATGATCCATTTCACAGTTGGTAGACCTCTCCTGTTAAGGAAGAAACAGATATTTATTTTGTAGTTTTTAAGCTAAAAGCTAATTACTTTGATTTTAGTTTAGAGAACTTATAGCCCTTTGACTTTTGCAATGAATTTTTTATTTTAGGGCAGTGTTTCTCTGTAGTTAGGAGAAAAATAGTTTTCTTTACAAGTCAGAGCATTTGCAATGTGGCATTTCCAACAGAATTACCTGTGGCATTCATTCTTTTTACTTTAATGAAAGAATGACCTGAACGAAGTGTATTGCCTTCATATTTTCAGGTTTCCAATTTACAATCTTGTGGGTATGTAAATGTTCTTGTTAATCCTCATCTAGTGATCAAAATAAAAAATTGTGTATCCCAGCAGAAAAATGTTAAAACCTTGGTACAAAGTTTATTCCTTCTATTCAGTACCTGTGAAAAAAGCTGTTTAAGTACCAGTGTAAAGTACCATCATTCCTCAGCTCTTGAAGTGGTCACCAGGTGCTCAGATGGCAGGATATGGCTGCAGTGGGAGAGATGTCATTTAAATAAGCCTTAGACACTGACTGAACTATCCAAAGTTGGAGTGACCTTTTTAGCACTGAGATGAAGTTACAAAGGCATAGGTGTGAAAAGTTGTTAGCTTTGCTCTTTTTTTTTTCCCCTCCGTGTGTGTTCTCTTTCTGTGGTAAGTAATGACAGTCTTGGGAAAAGTTAAAACTGACAAAATTTGAGAGAGAGACAACTAGTCCTGAAGCTTTCTCTCAAGGAACATAGTTTTGGACAGTTCCTGTGAGTACTTTGCTTAGTCTTTTGCAAGCCCAAAAATGCATGGATGGTGTGTCAGTGAAGCCTGAAGATTCTTCATGAGCAAATTGGCCAATAGTAAAAAGATTTCACATACAACCTGTCTGCAGTATGGGTTATAGACCAGAGGAAAAAAAACAAAGCCTGTATCTGAATAGTTTTTGCTAATGAGGCTGATTAAAACCACTTGCAGGTGTGACCTCTCTTTGTTCTGCCATCACAGGCAGCATGAAATAGTTTTGTATCTTTGCTCAGGTAGTTAAGAGTATTCTTTATTGCTTGGACTTTGTCTTGAGTGAAATGTGAGCATATTTGCACAGTCAAAGAGTTGGTTTGCACAGCAGATGGAAGAAAAAAGGAAGTTTTACATTGTCATTTGAACCAGGTTTTTTTTATTTTGTTTTTTGGTTTTGGTTTTTTTTTTCATTGTGAGTAGCTGTTTCCCTAATGTTAACAAAACATAGAACCTGTAATTTTTTTTAATATTTCTGTTTCATATCTTTCTGAATGCTATAGATGTTGCTCAGTGATGAAATGAAGTCAGTGCTTTCAAAAATGGAAGAAAATGTGTAGACCAGTCATGGGAGATTAAAGGATTGGAAGACAGGCCTAGTCAAGGCTCAAGGTGCTTAGTGCATCTGCTCAGCTTAATGAGCAGAAGTCTGAGATCATTTGATGGCAGTCTGCAACTGCCTGCTCAGAGACCAGAACTTGATACTGGAGAGATCTTTATGATGATAGGCAAAGGGCGAATGAGCTCTTCTAATGGCTAACAATTGAAGCTTGACAACTTTAGATTAAAAAATGAGTCATTCCACCTTTTAACTGACAGGACAATTAGCTTTTGCCAGGGTTCAGCAAAGATTGCTGCAAATTCCTAGTAACTATTTGGGTTTTTAGATGAAGTTCTAGCTGGAATGAATTCAGAGAAATCTTACTGCCTGTGTTTTGCAGATGGCCAGGATCAGCAAATGCAATAATCTCTGTTAGACTTGTGTTCTGGAACTATTGTTTGATCAATATAATGATAACTAGAGAAGCTATTTCTGTGTGGTTTTTTGTTTGTTTGTTTACTACTATTATTTATTTATTTTAAATTTTTAATCAATGAAGCCCAGTGCAGAATGTTACTAACATCTTCTCTTAGGTTTTACAATTCACTGGGTTCTGCAGTAACTCTTGTTCTCTTCCTCCCCTCTTTCTCTTAATTTTTTAGTTTACTAGATCTTGATACTTTTTTTCAGTCTCTGCATGGTCTGTTTTCTTGCCCATCTTGTGCTATATCAGATTGCTTTCTTATAATTCAATAATTCACTGAAGTTCTGCTCATTTGAGCTCCTAATCACATGGAATACAATTTCACACCTTTTCCAGGGCAGTACACAATTCACCAAGACTCACTCTCTCTACCCAATTTATTTATTCTTAAAAGCAGCTGCCGTGTCCGAGTCTTCTCTGACTTGTTTAATTCCTCAAAGGCAGGGTATGTAGGTGTTGTCTCATTATTATGCTACTTGCATTTTGCCTCTCATGGTGACCCCTGCTGAGGTTACTTATGTAGTGTAGGAGTGGGTTGGTTAGAGAAATGCATTGAGATTGCAGGAAAACAAAGAGCACTCTAAAACTGTGGAACATTTTACAAGCTGTCTGCTTGACTTTGAAAACCGATATTCACTGGTCTAAATGGAAGATGTGTTCACAGTTTTGAAGGATAAAGTAGCATTAAGAGTTCTGTGAAGTATGTAGTTTAATATTCCCCATCTCTGATAAATGCCATGCATCTCTGCAGCAGAAAAAAAGTTTTACTCTCTAAAATCTGGACATTAAGTTGTTTACAACTTTTCCGTTTTTTTTCCCCTGCTTAATTGTTCTTCCTACTTTCATTATGTGTTTACTTTCATTGTAAGCCTTCATCTTCCTAAATCCAGTCAACATGTATATTTCTTAATTTATCTTTTATCTTTCCTCACCTCTTTTCAAACCTTTTGCATTCTCTAGCCTTTTTATTTGTATCTCTGTACATGTAAAATACATGCAAAATCATGTAATCTAATTTATTACACTATTCTCTCATTTCTAATAGCTTTTCTGATGCAAATGGTTCCTGAAATATAAGCTGTATGGACAGACTTTGCTTTTAATTAATTTTTTTATCTTTATTTTTTGTAGTTTAACTGAGCTTTCTGCATTACTTCTTTTTAAAAAAACATGGTAGGCCGGTGCCTTCTTTCAATCCACATGTAGCAAACCTGAGTTACAGAAAGATTCTTGATTCTCCCTTCTTAATTCTGTTTGCATGATTTGTGGACTTCGTAGTTAGATGGTTGCTCTAAAAATTGCCAGTATTTGCTGACAAGTATTTTTTCCACCAGCAAGTTTGGTAGAGAATAAGCCAAATGGGAAGCTATTCCTGCTTCTTTCTCCTGTGTACATGCTGCCTTCTCGCTATCCCAAGAAATTTCTTCAGGCTGTATTTTACTATTTGTGCAGTGTAAAACAGCAGGATGAACTGACAGTGTTTCACTGCCCCCACCCAGCAGCAACGTTTCTGAAATTCTCAAAGCAGAAGGAAGCCCATCTCTGTTAAGTAGTGCTCTATGCTGCCAGATCTCTTTCCCAGAAGAGGCTGTGATGAAGTGCCTTCATGCAAAATACTGCTCTCCCCTGCTATAAGGTGGTGTGCTCTTCTTAATGATCACGAGGACAGCAACAACACTGTGCAGCTCTCAGGTGGACATGGAGCATTGTACAGTTTCCTTATCATAGACCTGCTATTTTTCTTACCCTGCCCATTTTCCCTGTTTGCTGTGGTGCTTAAAGGGTTTGTGGCTGGGTAGCCCTGGCTTAGTTGGGCCCTTGCATATCACAAATGTGTTCACTTTAGCAGTGTTTTCCAGGTTACCATATGTTCTTTCAGTTCCCTGTGAGAAAAAGGACCATGTTGAGCTGTGATGAAGTACTAAGTTCTCAAGGCAGAAAATGATGATCTGACAGAGGTATATTTCTCTTGTGTTAAGCATTGGGGAGCCCAAGATGACTTGCCTTCGGAATTATACTTCCTTTCTGTCTTTATTTCCTTCAGTAGAACTGGTGATAAACTTGTATATCCAAGATATTTCTGGAAATTGCATTAGCTGTAAAGTTTAGGAAGGTAAAAAGATATATTTCTAGAAGCAGGCTACCTAAAATTATTGTTTAATGAAGAATTCAGTACAGCTCTGGAGCCCTCAGCACAGGAAAGATATAGACCTGTTTGAGTGAGTCCAGAGAAGGGCCACAAAGATGATCAAAGGGCTGGAGCACCTCTGCTATGAAGACAGGCTGAGAGAGTTGGGGTTGCTCAGCCTGGAGAAGAGAAGGCTCTGGGGAGACCTTCCAGTACCTGAAGAGGCCTACAGGAAAGCTGGGGAGGGGCTTTTCATCAGAGAAGGTAGCAGTAGGACAAGGGGTAATGGTTTTAAAGTGAAAAACGGGATATTTAGTTTAGATATTAGGAAGAAGTTCTTCACTGTAAGGGTGGTGAGGTACTAGAACAGGTTGCCCAGGGAGGTTGTTGATGCCTCATCCTTGGAGGTTTTTAAGGCCAGGTTGGTTGAGGTTTTGTGCAACCTGATCTAGTGCTACAGGTCCCTGCTCATAGCAGGGGGGTTGGAATTAGATTATCTTTAAGGTCTGTTCCAACCTTAACAGTTGCATGATTCTATGAATTCTGCTGCAGCACATAGGGTATTCTTCAGGAAATAGTTTTAAGTCTGAGTATTGTGAGCATTTAATGTTAGAAAATAGGTAAAAAGAATAGTAATTGAAAGAGTTGCTGTCCAAGAATAACTGCATTAAGAGGTTAGGTTGGAAAAGTTATCTGACTGTCTAGCAGTCAAAGGTTGGTAGCAGAGGAAAAACTCATTTAGCTTTTGTTCCCGATTCCTACTGTAGGTGATGGCTTTCTTCACACCTTATTTTTGTTATTTTGGCACACTATGTGTGAGTGACAGCAAACTCTAACTCTTCCCAGCGTTGGCAACCACCCCCCACACCTCTGTGAAATGGCAGTCTCTCTGTAGGTTTTGATAAGGCATTCCTTAAAAGAGAGATTAATCTGCCATCGCTTTTTTTATTAGATTGAAATATGTTCTTGCTGCCCCCTTTGCTGAGAGTTATTGCTTCAACAATCACAGGCAAATCTGATTTGCTGTAAGCAGTTATAACAACAGAGTAGGTATGTGGACTGTAAATTGGTTGGAAAATGGGAGCAATTTGCTTGCGGAGAGAAAGTAACATTAAGTTAAACCGTTGTAGTGTTCACTGGAGCCTTGTATCATCGGCTATGCCAGCTTAACTAAGTATCACGAGAAGCTTTGTGCCAGTTCTTGTTTTGCCACTTAGTTTGTGCCTGTGTTATCAGACAGCACCGAGAGGCACTTCCCTGCCTGGCAGGGTATGGTGCTGGCTCAGCCCAGTTGTAGCTGGTCATAAATCAGCTGCAATGAAGAAGAAAGAGGGAAGGGGCTATTCCTTCCATTGTCCAGAGGAGGCAGCTCTGATTCGGGTACTGCAAATAATTAATTCTTCATTTTATCTAATGAACTGGAAAATTGAGGGAGGGGGGAAAAAAAGCTTCAGAGTTGAAGTGGGGGCAGGGCGGAGGCATGAAAACCGAGGATACATTTGAAAAGAAGATACTGTAGGTTGGAAGAATGCATGAAACATTTTCTTTAGCCAAAAGCAAACCTTAAGTCTCCTCCCCTTGCAAACCTCCAGAATCAGGTGAATTCAGTTTTTTTCACCTTAAAGAAGTGGGAGATCAGTGGCCTGATGTTTCGGGCACTATCTCAGTTTGCAGTGTCTGGATTCAGTTTCTTCTGATTTCAGTCCACCTCTCTGGCTCCCCTGACCTGCAGGACAAGGGCAAGACTGGAGAGGGGCTGTGGGTCCCCAGGAGTTGGATGTGCTCTGGAGGAGGGACTGTGCCATCACCTCTGTGCCGTGACTACCATACTAGAGCATTCTCCTATTGAGGGTTATGAAACTCAGCCTGCTTTATCATTCATTGCTTTTCCTGGTGCAAACTGTCTCTGGAGCCATGGGAAGTTGTAGTTATGCAATTTGTAGGCTTTATTGTTTGTACTCAACAGCCATACTCTGCACTGGTGTTTCCATTACTTCTGAACTAGGTCCATTTAAAAGTTTGATGTTCTTAAAAATAGCACGTAAACCTAATTACAGGTAGGTTTCATTATTTGCCAGTCTCATTTGGGGAATAATATCCATATAAGGTATTTTTAAGAATTATTAAATTAAGAGAAAAGCCTCATGTTCACTGTATTTAGTTTGGTGTGCAGGTTAGAGCGTTGCTCTTTCTGTGCACAGGAGAGATGCCTCACTGCAGGGTTTTACACGGCCAGAGGCGAGCTCTGTGCTCATTAAGGCAGCAAATGTCAAATTTTGCATTTAACAAAAAAGAAGCTCTTTATAACATTATGCGTTTTCTTCATAATGCCACTTATGCTGCCTCCAAATGTTCCTTTTGACCTTGGTGAAAGGCTGCAATTAATCTGCAATGTAAGCAGCAGCCGCCCGGCGGCAGCAGGGGGCGCTGTTGCGGCGGGAGCCGGGCGGGGCGCCCCGCAGCCCCCCCTGCTCCACCCTTCCCGCCCCCCCGCGGGGTCCCGGCCCCGCCTGGGGACACCGGCCTCGCCTACGGATGCGTGCGGGCCGGGGCGAAGGGAGGCGGCAGGGTCGCGGTGCTTCTGGGTAGCCAGGCGTCCTCTTAAAACCTGATTTAAGGTTGTTGCTTTGGGTGTTGAATTGCGTCTCGCTCTGTCTGGGCTCCTCTTGAATGCACACCTTGCTGTAATATTCCAGATGGCTGTCGTCTTAACAATAGATAAGAATTAAGAATGGTAATAGGGGATATTTTATTTAAATCCACTTCTTTATCTTTCATTGCTTATTCACATTCTATTATACCCTGGTGCTGTATTCAAAACACTTGAGGATTTAACAAGGGGGAAAATAACCATTTAAATTAGGATACGGTGTCGGCGCCTTTCCTGATGGTAAATTTTCAAAGCAACAGTGCAGTATGGAAGAGCTGGAGCTGTTTCACATGGAGGAGGATCCCTCACACACTCAAAATTTTGTTCAAGTTGCACTTACAGGCAAAGAGTTAATTCTGAAGGAGGGAAAGACTGACTTACATTATTGGGTGGGTGGGATGCTCACGAACAGGTATGCTCACAGACCTCATGTGTGCTGCTAAAGTGACACGACTGAGCTGAACCTTGTGATCACACTAATAACAGACTCTTAAAATTATCATAGAAGGACAGAGGGAGGATACCAGGTGTCTTTTGTGCTACTTCTACCGCTGTGTAATGGAATAGTGACATTCTATGTTTTCTATATACCTATTCAAAAATTGAGTGTGAAGAAGTGTGAGGCATTTTTTCTTTTAGATGCTGAATGGAAAAGCACATTGTACAGGCTGTATAATAGGTAGAGCTGGTGAGATGATGTTTTGTAAAAGTTTTGCTAAGTTTTTTATTTGCTGGAGCATCACAGAATATGTTGCTGAGACTTCTGACTAAAACTTCTTCAAGTAAAGGAGGCAAAACAGCAAATACAGTGGTCTGAGAAATGGGATATCCATGTATAGGTCCATGCATAGCTTGATTCAGAGGAATCATAGATACAGATTTCTTCACAGAATGAGGTATTGGGGAATTAGGGGGTCATGCTGAGCCTCTAACCCTCCTTGTGTGTGCACCAGATTTCCTGGGGTGGATGGATTCGCCTTCTCACTTGTAAACAGGCACTTTGAGAGAATTAATTTTTCTTAAGGCAGTGACCAGATGAGTCAGGGCAATGTCTGACCTAACTTCAAAATGTCAGAATGCTGCTTTGAAATTGAATTATTCTCCCTGGTCAGTGCTGATGATTCTGTGACATGTAATGAAGTCAAATTTTAAAATGTCTGTATAGTAATGAGCAATGGAGCTGCATAAAGTGCTTTTTCATAGAGGGCGAAACTCCTCAAATGTCAGTACTGGGAGGAAACAAGTGGGTGCATTGACATTGCTGTAGATTTTTTTCTGTGTAGCCACTGTATGCATAAAATTAGCCTTCTGTCTGTGATAATTTTCACTGACAGAGGTGGAAGCATCATTTTCCTTTGTTTGTGGGATTTGAGCTTGCTAAGAGAGTTTATTTTGTTCATAACAACCATGCTTAGTTTCAGAAGGACAGATGAATGCTTCAAGTAATTGTGAATGAAATGCAGGCCCTTCTCTGTTTCCATGTTCAGGAGGGATCCACTTACAGCAGATTTCTGAGTTGTTGGTAAGCTAGATAAAATGAGTTGTTGGTTACTGCCCACTTTCCTCCAGGTACAGCTCAACCCATTGTGGTATTTTACACCTTGAAGGGAATTGCAAATGGGAACTAGTGTTGGGTTATAAGAGTGGTACTTGACCTCCCTTTTAGGCTTGTTCCCTGAAAGTCAGGAATTGGAATGGTGAAATGGAATTGGGGGATGCTCTAACTGTGAGTGCTAACGCTCATATTGTGGTGTGTATGTGCACTGGGTTTAGAGTGTCAGATTTAACATTTTTGTAGTCCCGCAAGATGATATACGTTGTTAATGATTTTAACAGCCCTCGAGTATCTGTCTTTTGGCTACCTTAATGCAAACTTTGGATTTAGGATCTCTGCTATAAATGCAATTCCAGTTTTCATTAGTGTTATTGCTCATGTTTATCTTGGTAAGTATATGCAACATGCCATGCTGATACAGTGTCAGACTTACTGTGTGTCTAAGGGTTAATGTATTATCAGTGTGTGCAAAATGGATGTGGATGAAAAAATACCTGGACCTGTATCAACTGGGATCCTAAAAATATCAGTAATTTGCCAAATACAAAATATGTGTAGGGAAAAACCTTCCTTTTTGATACAATTACTCTCTTGTAGAAGACACAAACACCTGATTGTTGTTGTTCAATTTAGTGTAGGGCATCCTTAGCAAGGTAGTGGATATATAGAAGCAAACAGTCCATTACAAAAATATTAATTATTTTTACTTAGAAAGCACTACCTGCATGCTTTTGGAGCTCAACAAAACTGCAGGATATGTATGTGTTGCTAAAAGCCTCATCAGATTGAAACATTTGTTAAATACTCTTGGTCAATGGAGTGTGGACAACTTGAAATATGTTTTAGGTTATTATTATCTGTAAGAATCAATACAAATGTTGCAGGCAAATTACTGTTTCAGGTTATGATTTTTTTATGTTGAGGTATGCAGCCATTTTCCTTTCAGTACTAGTGTTTAGCCATTTGTTTAGCAATAAGAGGAAAATGTGAATTTCATAGTTGAGCTTACTGAGAATTTTTTTTTCCTTTTATTTTTCCTTTTTTTTTTTATGAGTTCACTTGATTAGGTCTATTGTCAGTAAGATGCAAAAACCTGCACCTGGTCTTGCAGTTGGATTGCATTGCTCTCTGGAATTCTTTTTCATTTGGTTTTTTTTTTTTAAAAGAAAACCTGGTACAAGGTGAAATGTGGACTTCTAATTAACACAGGTTTCTGAACCTCTTTTATGTACATTTAAAATGTCAACTAAGGAAAGAATGAGAACAGCTCTTGAAAGTTATCCTCACCCAACTATCCTGGAAGTGTAACGTAAGACAATTTCAAAATGGTGGGCAGGACCTAAAGCCTCTGCTTTTTGAACCCAAAGCCTTGCAGTCAGACATTTCTCTCCCCATGGGTTTGTGTGACACCTCGTGAGTTATTTAAGTCTTTTTGCTAAAGGGCTTCTCACAAAGCCTTTTTTCAGTTGCATTTTGAGCACAGCTTCTTTTTGCTCAGTACAAATTTTTTGGTGTGAGCATGCTTTGACACATTTTTGTCTTCCATCCAGAAAGGTTATCCAGGTGGAAAGAAATTAATTTAGGCGACTGTCCTTAAAAGACCACTGTAAGTGTACTCATTTGATGTGTGTGCATGCATACTATTAATCTAGCGTGTCCAAAATGCCCCCACTGGGGTGCCCTATTGTCTCCAGTTCACTCTACGACTGCAGAAGGGTAGGAATGTGAAGCCAAGTTTGTGTTGTTGTGTGTGGCTGCTGGAAAGCCTACATCCATGTCTGTGCCTGTATACATGTAAGTAGTTTTGTCTGTTCAGAGTGCAACTAATGATGCAGCAATACTATGGAAAGCCTTTCTTTTTTTTTTTTTTTTCTTCAGGACCTAATTCTACACATTTGGCTGTTTCTAACTTGCCTTTCCCAAGGGAAATGGGCACTTCATCAGGGGTTTCTGTTGGAGTGCTTATGGACCTGTGACAAACAGTAAAATTTCTACCAGGATCATAGAAACCAGGATTTGTCTTTCTGTATCTTAATTTTGAATGCTTGCTGTGAGCACAACTCAACTCCCCTGAAACTCTTGGGTATGGATTTGTGTGGAGATGATGGGGACTTCTAGTGTCAGGTAGTTGAGTACAAATGGGATGGAAGCATTAGAGGGTGATACAGGAAGAGGTTGGTAGTCCCTTGTGAAAACCCTTGGTGAGCAGGTTACAGTCCCTGTTTCAGCTGAGTTTCATTCCTCAGGACTGTGGTGCAAAGCAGTTCCCATGGAAGCTGCTGTGAAGACAGCACTCTCACAGTTTTCCCAGATGGTTAGTTTTGTGTAAAGATTTATAAAAGTAATTCCAAGAGTTGTGTTATTGCTTTTGCTGTCAGATACAGAAGAGATTAAAGCTGTGAAACTATTTACAGAGATCTTTGAAATTCAGAATATAATTAAACTTCCCCTCTTGAAAGATTTTATGACAAAAATGCTTTTGGGGAAAAGTTCATGGAATATCCAGTGCTTATTCCCATTAACTAATGTGTTTTATAAACTATCTTAGCATTTAATGCCATGCATTCACATATTACATTAAATTGTAAAGTGATATTCTAGCTAAAATCTGTGGTTTGATCTTCACAGTAAGTTTGAAGGGCTGCAAAATCTTGTGGAAAATGCTTATTAGGACCCATTGTTTTTAGCCAGAGGACTCTATTGAAACCTTAAGCAGTTTTTGGCTTTTTGTTGTGTTAATCATGAAGGTGGTGTGATGGCTCAGAACTTGGAAGTACTAAATTGTGTGGAGGGTCTCCAGGGCTGTGAAAACAGTAGTGTTAGTTAGTGGGAGTTTTGTAGGTGTTGAGTGAGGCTCATTGATTTTCCTCTGTCTTTGAATGGTCTTCTGGTTTTTTCAAGAACATGTACATACTAACAGCAGAACAAATAGCATCTCATTTTCCCCTGGAGCTGGTCATTGCATCCTTCTATGGCAAGCAGGTTTTGGTTTAGACTGCCTCATGATAAAATTGAGCTCATGTTAAATACAGCTATTGGGATGCTAGTTTTCAGATAGTAACACCCTGGTGAAAGCCATGCTTTCCTTTGAGTTCCAAACCAGGGAGGCCTGAGCGATGTTCAGTTTCCTTGTTTAATTCTAAAACATGATGAATAATTGAAAGCAACAAAATAGTATTGACCTTTACAGGGAGAATGTTTTCAGTTGTATGTTGCCTGTAGTATCAAATGCCTTATGCAATTGCCACCACCTCTATTTTCGCTTGCCTGTCTTCCCTCCCTGCATTTTATTTGTCCCTTCTTTCCCCAATAATCAACTCATTCAGACAGTAATGTTCTTCTTTGGGTCTTTAACTGATTTCTAAAGAAAAAAAACAAAAAAAACCCAAAAAAATCCCAACATGGGAATCTTGCAAGAATAGACTTTCCAATGCAATCCCTACCTCAGATTTGTTAAATGGGATTTGTTGCAGTTATGGCCTTACTCATCACTGTGGTAGCAATATGTTGAAAGATTTTTGTTTCAGTGCAATTGGCAAATATTGAAGGCATCCTAAAAAAGTATTTTAAAAAGCTAGGAAATAAATCAAACAAACAACTTAAAAAATTATAACAGTTGTGTGGGTAAATATTTAAATAATGTTGGAAGTGTAGCTTTCAATTATCTTTTTAAAAGTCTAAACTATTTAGAAAATCAGCTACTGTGTAGCTCTCTGAATGTTTTTTACCACAAATGTCTAAGTCAGTTGCAGAGTGACATAAAGGGTTCAATTAGGTTTGGCAAAACTGAATGTATGGTTAGAAGTTGTTCAATTTCAGCTGGGTTTCTATTTTTTTCTGGCAGCTCCATAACCACTTTAGATGGGATTTGTAGCTAATACTGGACAAATACTATTAAACATTTTTGCCATCTCAAGTGATTTTACTATCCTCCTTTATCTAGAGCTAACTTCTTACCAGTGTTACAAAATTTATCTGCCGTGGTGGTTGTCTTTGCCCTTGACTTGTATGAGTTCCAGAAATTGTATTTGCCTGCAAGTGTACCTTGATCTCTGTGGTGGTGAATCTGGGAGCAAGGTAGCTTGGGATGCTATTGTGTGTCTCAAGAGTCTGTCTTTGCTTGGCTTGTCCAGTAGAGTAATTATCACAAGTGCTGAAGTCCCATTAACTTGGACTAGAATTTAGGCTGTTTAATGATGTGATTATAAAAATAAGATGTAAACCTTTTTTTTATATATTGCTTCCAATATATTTTCAGACTTTTTTTTTTAATCTCAAATCATTAATTTTTTTAATGAAAAGTGAATAAAAATTAATTTTCCCATCATAGTAAAGGCTTGAAAAATTTTTTATAAAAGTTCAGTTCTCAAACTATATGAAAATTTGTCAGGAGAAATAAACTATGAACAGAAGAAGTCCCAAGTTTTCCATCAAAACCTGGGATTCATTTGATTGAGTATTAAGAATTACTAAATTGAGCCAGAGAAATGCAATTTTCTGCATATGTATTTTAAATTATTCTAACAAATATTACCTTTGTAAAGAGAAGCTACAGTGCAAATGTTTCTGAAGTCAGCAACTCTGTAAATGCACATGGCATTTAAAGGCTGTGGCAAATGAGGTAGGAGTGTTCATCTCCCTCACTGTACTACTGTAATGTAAATTACTTTCCTGGATATCTGTTTTGCATACAGAGAGCAGTAGACAACGGTGCTTCATACACTTAACTAGGATTTGGCACTGGTATTGCCTCTCAGAGAGAAGTTCATCTAAGAGCAGCACAGGCAGCATCTCTGCCCAAAACCAAACAGTCAAGATGGTAGAGAGTAGTTAGTGGTACATGATTCCAAGCTGGCTCAAACCAGGACAAGTTTATAACCAAGAGGAGTCTGTAATACATTAATATGCAAATGAAATATTAAAAAGAGTTGTCAGAGGAGTATCCAGGTGTGACATAAAGGCGGCCAGCGATAACTTGCTCCCACTGATCTTATAGTCTATGGCTTGTTGAGTTTTCATTCAGAACACCTTAAAGGGCAACATGTCAAAATATAATGATACATGTCCCTATATGCTCTTTCAAAAATTAACTTTGGCAGACACTAAAACAGAGAGCAGACTCATTGGCTCCTCATACAGGACCTGTTTCTACAAGAGTTTTGCTTGAGCCAAAGTAGTGTCAATAAATGGAGATCTGGATGACGCATTTGCTTAGGAAATAGGGAAGCGCACTGATACAGGTGGTTTTAAATGTACTCTTAGTGAAGAGGTGGTGTTATTTGAAAAGTAGTGCCTGACTATGCTTTTAAATATGGTATCATGATGCATACAAATTGTCTATATCTTTAAAGAGATTCCTTCCTCATGAGTGCTAAATTTCAGTCTCAATACTTAATTTACTTTCTTCCTTTTCTAACTTATTTGTATCCTCTTTGTCACTGCTTCCTGCCAATTTCTGTGCCTATCCACATGATGGATTTTTTTGAGTGTTCTGATGCATTTTCTGTGTTTGTAAAGTTCTTTTTCTTCCTGAGAGAATTAGGAGTTACTTTTCTACTGGAATATATGTGAAGCCTCTGAGCTCCATTACTAATGTAAGAGTTCATCCCTTGAAAAGAACACTGCACGGCGTGTACTAGCACAGACTTCTTCCCTTCCTTGGAATTGGCTATTATTTGTTGAGTGCTGTCAACACACTCAATGCTGTGTAATATAAAGAAAGAGGAGGATGGGATTTCTGCCCCAAAGGGTTTGCAGGCTGTTAGATGCAGAAAACAGATTAGATAATGCTAAATGTGGCACCGGTCAGATGCACAGATTAGTCTGAAAATGCCACAGATCTTTTTAATATAACTTCCTCCTTTGATGGATGTAGTCTGTGTTTTAATGAAAGTATAAAAATACTCTTGGCTTCCCCAAAGACTTTACAAAAAGCTACATCTGAATAACTGACAGGTAGGATCTATCATGCCAAGCTTAAGCTTATTGCTAAGCCAAAATATCTGATAAAGGTGGTTTGCCTACTGGCAAAGAATTAATTGGATTTCATACTTTGAGTCCTTTCTTTCACTCCATCATTATTATCATAGAGTTACAGGAGGCAGAGATACAAAAGACCTATTAAGACATCCAGGCGATAGACTTCTCAAGGCCTGCCTTCTATTACCCTTCTTTTTTTCTTGAGAGTTAGACCTTTCTCTAATTTCATCTCGTTATTCCTAATTGTATCTAGTTTTTGCCAGCCTAAATAATTCCTTTTCCTTGTTGGCATATGTATCCTTCAAATATTTACAGGCTGTTACTGTGTCCCCCAGAAAGTTGCTTCGTAACTTTGTACAGTTAACTTTTAATGTCTTGATGTAATAAGTCTCCTCAATCTCCACTTACAATTTCTGTTGCTCCTCTAATAACTCACTCTAATGTGTTATCTTTCTGGTAATGAGGTGTCCAGAGTTGAATGTAATATTTCATATGTGCCTGTGCCAGAGCTCAGTGGAAGGGGATTTTCGCTCTCTGCTCAGGGAATGGATGCATCTGCAAATGCAGACAAAATCCCTTGAGCTTTATTGTGCTATATTGTGCTGGAAACAGGAGACCAATTGATTCAGATGACAATGGCTTTGTATAATTTCAGGTGATAAAGTGATATTATGTTTTTCTATGCAAGTGTGAATGGGATAGTCTAGACTTTTATCTCTGTAGGAGGGAACTATATTCACAGAAAATATTAGTTTCTTTTATCCTCTCTTTATAATGTAGACAGTTAAAAGCTGAACAGACAAGTTAAAATAACACCAAGGTGATTGGCAGTGCCCTGCTGCTGATCTCTCCTTTGAACATCTGCTGGCACCCTCAGGGGGAGAATGCTTGGGATAGGAGTGATTTCTGCTGACTCATTATGGTTTATTAGCACCAAATTGAATATATTGGCAGTGGAGATGTCCCTGGGGAAGTGGCAACTAGGAGAACCAGTGCTCTGTAGATGTTCCATATTTGTTTGTTGTTAAAAAATAAATCCTCACACTGGAAAGAGTGGGGGGTTGGAATCAGGGTACGAGGCCTTAGGAAGGATAAAGGAGCAGTGCTCCTGCTGTAAGCTCTCATTATCTTGAGATACATTGAGAGAATAATTGTGGTTCATAACATCTGTGTAGCAGAGGATACAGGGCGACGGGGAGGGAGAAGAGGTCAGAGCAGTGCAGCCTGTCGTCCTGGCGTGCCCCAGGCCCAGCCACCAGGTACAGACCCCCCCCAGCACATACATTGAGGATTAGAGTCAAAGATGAAAACAAATGGTCTGAAATGAGGTTTGAAATTCTTATGAAGCAGGTAAGAACTAAGTTTGCTGTGACATGTTATATAAGTTTTTCATATTTTGCTTCTGGTGCACGCAGTTAAAATTTTAACAGGAAAGTGCAGCTGCTGATCTCAAAGGGGGTTTGGACTCCTAGCACCTGGGATCCCAGTTTGTTTGAAAAAGTGAATTTTTGACAGCATCTTATCTTTCTTGTGTCTCCTGCAGGAGCTGCAAGATAGTCTTCTCTTTCATTTTATTTGAGTGATTCAGTTTAATGGCTGATTTATTGAACATTGAGGAACTAAGTTAAACTATTAGCAAACTTGTTTTCCTTCTTCCAGTCTGGAAAGCAAATCTAGGTGTGGACACACAGGGCTGAAATCCTGGAAGGATTTGTGACCCAGAACTGGTTGTATCTACTCCCTAATTTGAGGCAGTGTTTCCTTTTGATCAATTTTAAATACAGTTTTGGATTCCATGTGTACACAAGTCACTGAAAATAATTTATTTAGTGAATTAATGCAATTCTACATTGTTCTTTTCTGCCTTTTAAAAAGGACTCCCTTTTCGAGCTGATTTTGGTATAAAATATATTAAAATCACAATGGAAACTTAGCTTACTGTTTGCTAATAAAACAAATATTAAGATAATAAATATAAAGGGACAACTCTGGTGTGTTATAACTGTTTAGATAATGTTTATGTTGTGTGCTCTCAGAACATACAGTATGTATTCTCACATACAGCATGATTTGATTGCAAATGATCATGTTTTATTGATTGCTATGCAAAGAGAATCACATCTTTTGCAGATTACCTAAAGCATGGATTAACAGTGATTTAAATCCCGGCTTTGTTCTTGTTGTAATTCAAGAATAAAACTATCCCAGGAAAAACATGGTAGTTTTGCTTGCTCTCTAATCGTGTATGTGATGCAGTAGGATTTGTAGCTTTGCTCCCTGCATTCCTGTGCAAGGCCTGTTGTCTTGGATAACTGACAGGATAAATTGTTCTTGTAGCGTTTGCTTCAGCATGTAAGTGTTGGTGGAGAATGGCTGACCAGTCCCCATGCTGGTAAGCCATGGTCTTTGTCAGCACTGTTTTGGGATAGTTCATTCCCAGTGCCTGGGTTAGTATCCCAGTATCTGGGATAGTTGTTCTTCAGTGTTTAGTACTCTCCCTTGGGTACCTAGTTGGAGGTAGTTCCTGGTTTTGAGCGGGAGGCATGGCAGGAGGCTCTCAATGTTTTATTTTCTCCAAATTTGGAGCAAGCCTGGATCTCCTGATAATACAGAAGGAAATTAAGCCTCCCAGCTGTACCTTTTTTTTTTTTTTGGAGGTGATCATAATCTGCCTTAGATGAGTAGGCATGTATTGTTACCAACCTTCTGGCATGCTGAGGATAACGGAGAGGAACAAAGGCCTTTCCTCATCACAGTCTAAAGTTTTAATTTATTTCTTAGGTTTTCAGTCAGCCTAGCATATACAGATTATAAAAACAATATGTTGAAGCAATCATTAGCCTTGAACTGCAAAGCATCTTCTACTTTGTGCTTTATTCAGTGTATTTACTGAGGGATATACTAATAGATGCTAAGGGAAAAGGAGTCTAAATTAAATTAACCAAAGAAGAATGAATTATTCACAAGCAGAATAGCATTGTTCTTCCAAGTTTCTGAAGTTGTTTTTTAAACCCACAAATTAATTAGTCTCTAAGCCCCTCGGAGATAAAGTTCCTTTTACACAGAGCTGAGGCCAGGAGAGATAGTTACATTGTTTAGTCTGACTTTCCGCTTAATGTGTGCTGTGCAAATGCTCTCTTAATGTCTCTCACAGACAACCTGGTGCAGCTTTTTCTGCTGGTCTTTAATAAGTTATTGAGGACTTGATCTGAAAGAACTGGATGCTGCAGGACAGATCGCTGACTTCTAGTTGCTAGATCCTCCAGTCTGTGGTACAGCACATTGTCATATGGGCATCCTATACAGTGCTTGGGGAGGATTAGTGCCTAGGATGGGGATCTGAAGCAACTGCTTGGAGCCTAGCTAGTAATAAAGGATTCTCAGGCACTGGAACAGGCTGCCCAGGGAAGTGGTTGAGTCACCATCCCTACAGGTATTTAAAAGACATGTAGATGTGGTGCTTAGCAACATAGTTTAGTGGTGGAGTTCGCAGTGGTAGGTGAACAGTTGGACTTGATGATCATAAAGGTCTTTTCCAGCCCAAATGATTCTATGGTTCTATGATAAACTGTGGCAAAAAAACCTTAACTATAATGGTGGAGGTAGAGAGAGAAAGAGGGAGAGGTGGAGGTTTGTTTTAACCACAATGACATCTCTGGTCCTGAACAGAGTTTTGTTCAGTTAGTGATGTCTTATAAAAGCATGTCTTAGTGATTGAGCAAAGAGGTAATAGCTTTCAAAAGGTCCAGTATGATTGGGAAGCTGAAGTCATATATGTTGAACAATTACTTCTGAGTATCTCTTTGGATATTAATGAATGATAGACTCCTAGTACCTATGTCACTTAAAATGAGAATAACATCCTGTGGAAAATCTTAACCTTGGTTTTCATTCCTTTAATTGCTACAATTGACTCCTGTCCCTTTGAATAACTTTTTTAAACACACTGTTGTTTGGAATGACTTTGAAAGTCCCTTCCAGTGCCAGCTTCTTCTCTTCTTGATTTCCTGTTTGTTTCTCTGGGCAAGTGGGTGGTTCTTATAATTAAGAAATGGGAACTTTTGGGATTTGGGATAATTACAACATCACTTTTTGGGGTGATGACAACCAATATTTCAGAAGCTTTCCAAGTCTGAAAAGGTTGTTAGCATGGTATAAAAAATCAGCATTTAATTATTTTTTTCCTTCCTCCTACATTATTGTACCATTAGGTCCTGCCTGACTAATCTAGGTCTTGCCTGACTAATCTCATCTCCTTCTATGACTGGGTGACCCGCCTAGTGGATGAGGGGAAGGCTGTGGATGTGGTCTACCTTGACTTCAGCAAGGCCTTTGACACAGTCTCCCACAGCATCCTCCTGGAGAAGCTAGCAATCCATGGCTTTGACAGGTGCACCCTTCGCTGGGTCAAAAACTGGTTGGATGACTGGGCACAGAGAGTGATGGTGAATGGAGCTGCATCCAGCTGGCGTCCAGTGACCAGCAGTGTCCCCCAAGGATCAGTACTGGGCCCAGTCCTATTAAATATCTTTATTGAGGACCTGGATGTGGGGATTGAGTCCACCCTCAGTAAATTCACAGATGACACCAAGCTGGGGGGGAGTGTTGATCTGCCAGAGGGTAGGAAGAGGCTGCAGGAGGACCTGGACAGGCTGAATCAATGGGCCGAGGCCAACGGCATGAAATTCAACAAGACCAAGTGCAGGGTCCTGCACTTTGGCCACAATAACCCCAGGCAGCACTACAGGCTGGGGGAAGAGTGGCTGGAGAGCGGCCTGGCAGAGAGGACGTTGAGGTGCTGGAGCAGGTCCAGAGGAGAGCAACAAGGCTGGTGAAAGGATTAGAGGGAAAGTCTTACAGGGAGAGGTTGAGGATGTTGGGGTTGTTTAGCCTGGAGAAGAGGAGACTCAGGGGGGACCTCATCACTCTCTTCAACTACCTGAAGGGAGGTTGTAGTCAGGTGGGGGCTGGGCTCTTCTCCCAGGCAACTAGTGACAGGACAAGAGGGCACAGCCTGAAGTTGCTCCAAGGGAGGTTTAGGTTGGATATTAGGAAGCACTTCCTCACGGAGAGGGTGGTTAGACATTGGAATAGACTTCCCAGGGAAGTGGTGGAGGCACCGTCCCTGGATGTGTTCAAGGCAAGGCTGGATGTGGCACTTAGTGCCATAGTCTAGATGGTGTGGTGGTGTTGGTCATAGGCTGGACTTGATGATCTTAAAGGTCTTTTCCAGCCTTGGTGATTCTGTGAATTGTCACATAATGATTTTGTAGTGTTCCAGAAACAGCAATGTGTGTAATTCTTTTATTTTTGACAAATAAGATTCGTGGCAAAATGGATCTTATGGTTCTATTGAAGCTTGCTGCTTATTCCTTTGCTGAATTTCAGTCCATGACACTGAAGAGTGATGTGGTAGAAATATAAGTACCGTTATAAGTGAAGGATGGTGACTTCAGAAGTCAGCTGATTGCGTAAGAAATTAAAAATCAGGACTTGCAAAGAAGCCTCTTAAAAGCTTCATAATCTGTAGGAGGCTGTTTCTAAACAGCTCAACCTTCCTGTTCAACATTGGAGTCTAACATTAGATTTTTATGGAAGAGGTATTCATACTTGAATTTTTTCCCACACTTTTTTCCCCACAACTATAACTTGAAGACTTGTGCCACCAGTTTTAACTAATCAATATGTGGCTTAGGGAAATGTGTGCAGATCAGTCACTCCTGAAGAGAAACAATGTCCAGGAGATCTCAATGAAACACTTTTTTCACATCTGATAGGTCTTTTACGGTAGTCAGACAATCAGGTGACTTCCTATACACTGGTGGCTGCTTTGCTATCTCTTCAAAATAGATGTATCAATTATCTTCTCATGCTTTACACTTAATGGTCAGATCAGCCTCTGCACTGCAATTTTAGTTTAGTTATAGTGTACCTTTTTTAGACGTTGTTCTACATCGCGTATTTCAGATGAAGTTGCTTTTTTTAATCTCTGTGGCGAAATTAGAGGAGGAGGAGATTCAAATTGAATTGTTTATGCAAAAATATGCTTTGCTAAGTTACTAAGAGAACTGCTTTTGGGATGCTTGTTGCTGCAGCATGTATGGATATGAACGTATTGATCATGCACCAAGCAATTTTTTACAGAACCTCTGTCCTTTTTCCACAAAAGAAAAAAAGAATATCCATTTGTACGTATGTATAGTTTTTTTGATTGCTTAATTTTCATCCTTAATTCTGTCCTCTTAGCAGTGGTAGGGTTTGTTTTGCTTTCATTCCCTCATTGCACAGCTTGGTATAGGTGCATTTTGAGTTATCCTTCAGTGAAGGAGTACAAGCTGTTTATTTCACGCAAAAAGTACTGAACGAATCATCCTGTTTTCCTCCCTCTTCCTTTTTTCCTCAGTCTTCCGCATATCTGTAGTGCCTGAACAACAGCCTTGCTGTGAAGTTTTGCAGAAGTTCATTATATGATCCCCAAGCTTAGGTTGCTGTCAGCATTCTGCAGTGAACTTGTCATGCTTGCTTTTATTCTTCTCCAGTTTGCTGTGATAATGGTTTTCAGTACCTTTTGTGATATCGTCTTCATTTATCTGGAACTACAAAAGAGATCGTAACAGCTAAAGCTGTTGCGGGGGTTCAAACTTTGTGGTGGGTGAAGCCCATCATCCTGTTTGCCTTCCCTGGGGACAGTAAGGTAAAGAATAGTAACACACTTTTTTTTAAAAAAAAAAACACCTTTTGGTGTTTCACTCATATGAAATGAAAATTTCTCTGCAACTCTCCTGCGAAATTGCTGTCCGCAGCTCCAGTGTGAAGGCTTTTTATGCATTTGATTACATTGATTAGTTAAGCAGAATTCATGTCCACAGCAGGAATCTCTTTTCTATTTTTGTTATTTATTGCTGTCAATTTTGCCTAATTAAAATCCCCTTCATTTTTAAAGACTGTATCAAGTCACTATGAACATCTGTTTGAATCACCCCCTCCTTATTTACCTTTGAGGTTTAACTATTGCTCCATGCAATAATGTTAATAGTCAGTAATAACCTAAAAATAATGAAACTTGGAATTTCTCCAGGTTTAAACAGCATCAAAGCACCCCAATTAGAAATCTTTTACTTCCGAGATGTCTTCGCAGTTTACTTCTGTGCTTAAATATGTTGGAGGTACTTCCAGTTTGTTTAGGCTAGTACATAATTCTTACCTTTGTAAATCAAGGCACGGGGTTTTACTGTTGTATTTTGTATTGTCATTTCTGCATCCTGGTTGCTGCCCTCACCTCAGCATCTGTGCCTCTGAGCGAAGTAACTACCACAATTGCTCATGTTTCCCCCTTTCAAGCTGTCTGCCCCCTACCCCCATCCCTCAGTTGACTTACTGTCATCTGAACTTTTCCCATTAAAAAAACCATAAAATAGTAGTTTAAGCTGCCAACGTCCGTGAAGAGAAATTAATTTTTACACGTCTCTCTTAATATTTTTGGTAAAATGTGTGAGCAGAGTGGGAATTACCTGGATGATGATGCAGGCTGTTTTTTCAGATAAGGAATTTTTTCAGTGTTTTTTTAAAAACCACAACAGTGACTATAATCTAAAGGATGAGTAGTAACAAATTGAGCATGAAAGAATATGGTGTACCGGCACAAAAGCTTTGTGGTGAATATAATGCTCATATTGCAACATTTTCCCCTAGTTCATGGTAGTTATTAAATTCAAAGTATCTGAAAGAGAAGATGGAGGAACTCTGTTTCTAATGAATTTGTAATGAGTTCTAAGGCTGGGTAACCATGCGAAGTTGAGGGATTTGCATAATAGTTTTTATAACTGGACTAAAACTATAGAGCTAGAGAGCTCTTTTTCAAAAGAAATTAGAATTATCTTAGAATTTAATGAGAATTCAGTTTTTGTATCTTGGCCAGCAATACCACAACTATAACTAAGGAAAAAGAACTATAAGAAAGATGAAGTGGTGGCATTTTACTTGTGTAAAAGTGTGCCTGAAAGCAATGGATTTTATGGACTGTATAATTACAAAGAAATAAATTTGAATTTTATACTAATTAGATCTCTTTTAGCTGATACTAGGATGCAGAAGAACTGAGTAACCGAGACGTGTAGAGTGTAGGTAAAACCTCTCATTACACACTGATGAATTTAGACAATTATTTTTTTTTAGTAGACAGATCACTAATAAAGGAGAGAGATTCTTTCAGTTGCAGGAGGAAGGTCTTTACTTAACTCAGGTGCTGCATGGTAACGTTGGTGGGTTTCTTTGTTTTGTTCAGTTTTACCTTTCTACTTAGATTTGTTTTAGTATACAGTGAATGGTTCAAAACTACATTTATTGATTTTCTGCAACGTAGCAAGAAGGAGCTCACAATTTGTGTCTTGAGTAGGACTAGAGGATTCTGAGGGCTCTAACACAGTGAACTGGAAATTCTGATTTTCTTACGATACTGACTTTGAATTTATATTTCAAAAATACAGTTGTACAATTTTCCAGACAGACAATGTTTTATAACAAAATTACTTCATCTGTATGCTGACTCTCTTGGTTTATTCCATCTTTTAATCTGTCAGGACACATTTTTCACTTTGTAGAAGTGTAGCATTTTCTTGCATGTATTAAAAGGCAGAATTAAAATGAACCCTGTTTCGTCCTCAAATGATTGGAGAACAATTGGTATGCCATACTGTGTATGTGATTCAAAGCACTGTGCTGGCCTAACCGTTTGTAATCACAACTGTAAATGCAAAAATAAAGCTCTTGTTATTCTTCTCTTTGGTTTTCTTCCTCCTTCTGCTCCATCATGTGGTCAGTTCATGCTGCTTGGCCTCATCTCACAGCTGGGTTGGTTCTCTTTCTGTCAAGATCCTTTCTGCTCTGGTTTTCCCCTAACATTTGCTACTATTAAACTCACAAAACTTACTACCACGTAATTTACCTGATTACATTTCTCCAGACCCGTGTTCTCTAGAACATTTTCTGCTACACTCTGCCTCCTGATGTTGCACCACTTGCATGTGTCTGCATTTTTCTGTTCTAACTCTGGCTTGACTTTGTTGAAAGTGAGGTGCACTGACAGTGCAGTTGATTCCTTGGAAAAGTTGGTAGACAACGAGGGAAAGTTTGCTGAGGTTTACCTCCACCCCAGAAATCCCCACTGGTCTACAAGGATGGATAGGATTCTCTTCACAATTCAGTTGTAGGCCTCTTACAGAGTGAGCTCCTTGTGAAGTGGTGGTTGGACAAATAGTAGGAGTAGGTCAATCACTACCCAGAAGTCCCAGAAAGCATTATTGTGTCTTAGGTTTGTTTTAATTACCAGTGTTGGCTTTGAAAAAAAAAATACGAAAAAATGTGAGGGTGAGGGATGTGGAGAAAAATCTGAAGAGATCCAGCTCTGGTATGGTGGATGTTGTCCAGTAGTGCAGAGTGATCATTGACAGGTTGTGAAAGCTTATGTGAAATCAGGTGGTTCCCCACAAGGCAAAGCAGGTATTGTCACATTTCATTCACTTTCTTTGCCTTCCAGAGGCACGTAAGTCAGGCCTCTGCTTTTCTTTTTCCTGTGCCCTAGATGTGAATGTACCATGGGGATCCATGAGTCTTGCACTGGTGAAGGATTGAGGACAGCAGCTGCCTACTGTGCTCAGAGCAATTTGTGTCTGTGGTCAGCAAAACCAGGTGGCTCACCTCAGCCTCTGATTGCAGGCTAATGAGATAGTTCATCTTTGTGAGAGATCTGTGCTCTCTTTCACCCGGTCTTGTTGTCATGGTCAGTCTGCTACAAAGATGCAAATTCTGTTTTCTGACCCACCATCTTCAGCCAGATATTTTGAGGTCGAATGGGGTCAACATTACAGACGGAGTCAGAAAGCATATGGGTTACTCCATGCTTATCCCAATGTTATGGCTCTAGGACTATGTAGAGGCAGTTGTTGTTTCCTTAAAACTTGGAATTCCTGAAATAATGTCTTTGAATTGATGAAGTTTATTTTTGGAAGCTCTTTCCTGTGTTCTGAGTCTGGAGCAGCCAGAGTACAAACGACATGATTTGAACTCACAAAAATATGTAACTCAAATTGATGTACCTCTACTGCTCAGCTGAATTTCTCTTGTTAGTAGTATCCAGAACAGTGAAAGACTTGATTAGGAAGAGAAAATCTGACTTACAAACTTCTTCTTTTCTTGAAGAATAATCTGTCTTCTTTGAAGCAGCCTTGCTTTTTTATTATTAATCTGTGATATTATTTTTGTGTGTCTCTATACTCTAAAAACATTTTTCTTTTCTTTGAAATGTGGTCTCTAACAAGCTTTATCAAATAACCCATGCTTAAGTGCAACTTTAGGAATATTTTGAGGTGGAAATGGATATGTTTTCTGCAAGTAAGTGGTAGTGTTTTGAAAATGCCTATCACAGTTTTTGGTTTATCTCAACTGAAAAAAATCAACGGATTAGCAAGCAATAATTTTTGTCCCTAATTCCCATATCAGAGCTGTTTGTGTTAACTAGATAAAACGCTTTCTGAGGCAGTATGTGCAAAGGCTTGTTTATTAGCAAGAAGGATAAAGTTATCCTCACTTGACCTTAAATTTCTTCTTTGTTTTGTGCTTTTCCTGGATGCTTCTAAAGCATTGAAAATGAAAAATAATTTATATTTGAACTGCACTAACATAATTTTATCTTCATGTTTTGTGTTTTATTGCCTAATTTAAACTAAATCTGTAAGAAGTAAACATAGTATCAATAAAACAGTGCTGTTCTTTCAAAAGAAAACGTTAATGCTACTGAGATTCATACATTTTGAAGTTTCATCAGATAGTGTAATTCAGTAAAGAAAATTTTGACTTTATTTCTTAAAATTATTATAAACCTAAATCAATCTATGATTACTTGTACAAGTGTAGCATTAAGGGTGTTATACAAGAAGACTGTTGTCATAGCTTTGCTGCCTCATTTGTGCCAAATCTGTGTATCCCAGTTGAGGCCCAGAACTTCCCCTTCCATACGGTTGTCATTCAGAGGAGTCCAACTCTCTGACCCCTTGCTCTATCCTTGTTACATCTTCTTGTGCCAGTTACCTACTGTGACCCCTGAATGCCCATCAGGAGTTGAACCAGTAGGCATCCAGACTCCGTCTGGGAGTTTTATGCAGGTGAACAAAGGAGCTGTGATTGAGGGAAAGAGAATTTTGCTGCTTTTTTTCCCCAGTGGCAGTACTGTGAGCACTATCTATTTGAACTCCCTGATTCAATCTGCAATGCCTCACCCCATCAGTAATTTGTTCTGGTGTTCTCTATGTCAAATCTGATACAACCTTCATGGAAGGGATGAGAGTCCTTTATCCTAGAATGAGAAGATTTTGTTTCTTCAGAAATTCAGAGGTTTGCTTCTTGTTCCTGACAACAAGTTTAAATGGATGCTGTCTTTAATTGGCATTATACTTAGGCATTTTGAAACAGAGCTTTAATAACATAACTGAATGCTAGGAAAGGTTGTTGAAATAAAAATCCATTATTATTGGAGAAAAGGTTTGATTGCTCAGAAAGAGCAATTAAAGGGAGGTCTTGGAGTTGTAGTTTTGCTCCCCAAGAGCTGGAAGTGCTGAGAGGTGCCTGATCTGAGCAGATGACAAGGAAAAAAGGATACAAAGCAGAACAGCATCAGTGAGATAATTTAGTAACTGAACTTAGTAAAAATGAAGGTCAGGGTGAGTAATAGGATAAGTGATTTCTTCTTCTCCAAGCATGCACATGCCTTTTCAGGAAGGAGGGGGCTTTCTGTCTCTTATGAGTAATATCACACCTAGATAACATAGAAGTGCTTGAAAGTTGTATCTCAGACTTTGTGGTTTTGTTTTTTGTGTTTGGGGTTTTTTTGTGGTGTTGTTTTTTTTTTTTGGGAGGGGGGTTGAAAGAGTTTTTATTTTAAGATAAGCCAGTTGTGAGGATGTTTGCTTTTGCTAAGGTGGGTCACCCCCGCTCTTTGTGTTTTGTGTTGTATTGATTCTTGAGGACATTCTTTTTTTTCTTTTTATCTCTTCATTCCACCAATAAATCAAAAGTATTTCAACCTAGTTAAAACTCATCAGAACTGAAATAAATTTTTCAAAGGCCATTTTTTTATTCTACTAGAACATCTGAAAACATTGTTCTTGGAGATGGAATAATTTCCATTAAAACTAAAAAGGGCGTGTGAAAAATGATAGCAATAGGCAGAAATCTGAACAAAACCATTGAATTGAAATATCATTTGATTTGTGCTTGAATCGGGTGTTCCTTATTATGCCTCATGGAAAGTAACTTGCCTGTGATGAGTTGTGCTGATACAGCACTGGAAACAGCTGTTCACACTGAGATTGACCTTTGTGTGTGTTGGCCATTTATGTGAGGGGATAGTAGTGTTGAGCTAAACCAGGATTCTGTTGAAATTATTTATATTGACTATTCTTTCAAAAATGCAGGTATCTTTATGTCCAGGGGAACATCTCAATTCTGTTTTGCTGTCTTCCCCCTTCTCTTCCAACAGCTATCAGAGCCAAAATGCAGCATCTAGTAGCCCCTCTCTCTGCAGCAGTTCCTTTGCTATGAGACACGTTGATGTGCCTCCTTCCCCAAAGGCTGCCTTCCCTACCAGCCCACCTTAGCTGCAAATGTTCTCCATGTGGTTTCTGGGTGAAGGTCAATACTGACATTAACACTAGAGGAACATAGACAGTTGCAGATATTTAAAGCTGTGACTGCAGATAGATGAAATACCTTTGTTAACAGTCTTTTGAAGCAGGGTGAATTGAAGTGGGGAAAAAAAAAAAGATAAAAAAACAGGTCAGAAGCAGAGCCCTGCTGAGAAGATGAGAGGAGTGAGAGTTTGTTTCAGTGGTACCAGCCGATTAACTTTTTGCTTTGAGCTCTGCAAGTTACAATGTTCCTCTGAGAAGAGTTTGCAGAACCCCTTGGTAAGCACTGTCAGTCGCCATCGGTCAGCAGATCTGTCACCTTGGGTTCCCTGCCCTCCATGAACTGTTGGTATATCTCCTTTGGTGTGGGGTGGGTGTATCCCTGTGCGGGAGACTGGAAAGAAATCTCCCAGAACACTGACTATTTGGCCAGACTCTTTTCAGTGGTGCTCAGTGACAGGACAAGGGACAACCACTACACAGGAAGTTCCATCTGAATATGAGGAAAAACATATTTATTGTGAGGGTGACAAAGCACTGGAACAGGCTGCCCAGAGGGTTTGTGGAGTCTTCTTCTCTGGAGACTTTCAAAACCTGCCTGGACACAATGCTGTGCAACCTACTTTAGGTAAACCTGCTTTAGCAGGGGGTTAGATCTAGATGATCTCCAGAGGTCCTTTCCAATCCCTAAAATTCTGTGATTTTTTATTTCTGGTATCAAAGATATCCCTGCTGAGTTTCTGAATAATTCTGTTCCTTAAGGTGACACGATCCAGTCCATCACCTGTGGTGAAAAATGCGTTGACAAGATGCAGTGTATACTCTTTTACAGCTGAGGGGTGTGATTTAGTGTCACCTCAGTAATGCTTTTTAGAAATGAAACACCAGGCATAACCTTAATTTTGGTTATGTGTTTAATAGACTTGGTCTGTGAGTCTGTTGAATCAGCGTGCAGTTTGGAGCAATAAACTGAGCAGCTGGACACTTGGATTTAACTCCTGTCTCTCTGCCTCATATTCTCTCAGTTGATGCTGACACAGTACATATGTCATTCTGGATCTGTTTGTGTAACTGTTAAATTGTGAGGCTCTCTGTGAGGAGCATCACTTAGGTTTTGGGATCCAGCAGTGAATGGTGCTCATTTAAAGGCAGGATGCTGAGCAGTTCCTTAATACAGGAACATCCTCATGGAGAAGGTAACATGCAGCCATCATCTGGAGGCTGCTGGGTAGGGATCATTTGATCCTGGGCAGAAGCCTGAGTAGCCTGAGAGCTGCTCTTTGCCAGGAGATAATGCACAAAGGGATCTTCTCTTAACTGTTCTGGCCAGTCCAGAGGACATTTCATCCACTCACTGTTTTATGCAAAAATGAGAATCCTCGCTTTGTTTCAGGAGTTGCAGTGAACAAAACATTTTACAAGAGGCTGAGATTTGCCCTTAAATACAGTCTAGATATACAAGCTGTCACTTTTCTTTGAAGCTCCTTGATCTGAAATAGTTGTGGTTCCCATCAGCTAGAATTCCCATCGTGGTAGCCAAAGTACATTGCTGCCTCTGTGCTTTTTGTAGGAAGATTTTTCCTGAAATAGAATATTTGAGCAGTGAAGGATCTTTTTGCTCTGTTGTCCATCTGGTCCCTTCCTCCACATCTGGAATGCCATGATTACCCAATCCACAGTACCAGAGATAATTTAAGAGTCTTAAAAAACCAGCAGAAGTTTGTGGAAAGGGTTTATAGCCTATTAGGGTGCCTGTATATTTTTCCTCTGTCCAAAGAACCTTTGCATTATTATGTTGTTTCTAAGAATGAAATTGCCCTCAGCAAAAACTGAAGTCCGTCGTAAAAATGTACTTGAGAGTAGCATTCCTTTCCTAGAAATCACTGTAAATAAAAAATGCACTATAGATAAACACTGAAGCCACAGTGTCTGTTTCCTGAATAGTTCGTCATCAAAACAACAAATATTCTTCAAATAATTGACAAAGTAGCAATATTACTTTTATTTATGTTATAAATGGGATTACTTATATCTGTGTTGTATTCTCCATGCAGATTAAATTAACACCTTTCAGAACTGATGAAGTCTCAAAACAGTAGAAATCAAATACGAGAAATCCAGTGTCACTTAATGCTGCTTTTCTTGCTAATTTATTAGCGAAGGAGGCTAGGAGATAAAAGGTTAATCAAAGATGATCCTTACTAGACTGCAAGATGATTTTTATGCCAGGGTGACAGAAGCCGTTATGCAAGGGTGTTGTTTTTTTTTTCCATTCTTCTTCCTTTTGTCTTCCTCTCTGCTCCTTCTTGCACCGTGCAAGCTCGGCAGGTCTGTCCTGCCATCTGAATCTGGATAAGTTATGACATGCCTGGGAGACTACAGAAGGCTGGCATGTCCCAGGAGCGCAGGGCAGTGGGTCAGAAGGTGGCACTGTTCACTGTCTGTAGGGCTCAAGTCTTGCTAGGGTGCTCTCAGCAGAGGAGATCGTTCCCCCAGTGTGTCTGCTGTCTGCGATAGTCTTGGTCCTGAACCTTCATGAACGAGAAATACCTGTTTTCCAAGTAGGAACTGGATTGACTACGCTGGTAACTGAAGGCAGGATGGAAAAACGTTTGAGGAGAGCTCCTCAAACCGTACAGAGTGAATTTTAAGAAACTTGCTAAAAAGCACAGAGGTGGTGACTTCAGGCAGTAGGAGTTGAAGTGTTGGTTTTCTGAAATGACCATACCTGACCCCCTGTTGTCTATTTGATGAGTTCAGCTGGCCAATAACTTTTACAGGTGGTCCAATTTAGAGGGAGAACAAGCATTCAAAACTCTGTTTAAAAACTTGATTAGAATGTCAGTGTCTTAATGCTTTCCAAAGAATTGTAGCTGTCCAAATGTCACAGAACTTCCCAGAATAATATATTTTGAGCAAAGATGCAATGCCAGAAATCAAAGTTAGGCAGCTATATTTTCCTTTGCTGACATAGTCCACTTTTAGTGAAGCAGTGCTCACTTTCTGCTGCTGGTTGCAATGTTGTGCCCAGCTTAAATATCTGCTGCGGAAGACCAAGGAGAATGAAACTATTAAAAAAGAAAGAAGTCTGAGGTTTCCTGGGATCATTTGAAATGAATCATTATTGAGCAATTCTGCCTCACAGCTTTTTAGAAAGCGAGTATTTAACTGCTTTACTCGTATGCATTTTCTTAGGGAATGGTTCCCCTTTGGACATCTCATGTCTCTTTGGGTAATTTAGTTTTAAAAATGCTGAAAATTGGAATAATGCACAATTAAGAATAACAGTTACAGTACTCATTAGGGAAGTGATAGCAGACTGACAGTCTCATGTAAAACATTAAGAAAGGAGAAAGAAGCTTTTTTCTCCCCCTCTGTGCTTGCCCTGACCCTGAGTGGATGCATCTTGAAGAAAAGTCTGACACGAATTCCTATACAATTCTGTGTCTGTATATGTTAAAGAGAAACTCCTAATTGATGTTTCTGTGGGCATATAGAAGTGCAGAATGACCAAACATTTTTTTTCCCCAGAATGAAATCTTTGTCAGTTTCTCTGCGTCTTTAATGGATATAAAACATGATGGAAGAAACATTTGCCATCAAGAACCCGATGGCAAAGAACAGCAAATTGAAATGAACAGCTGTAATTGAAATAGGGAAAGAAAATAACTCATGAGTGGATTTTACAAAATTTTGAGAATTCAAATTAAGCTGAATAGTCATTTAAAGACAGAATTTTGTTCACAGTAAATCCTATTGAATCTTGCAGTAATATGTTGCTTCCCTGCCTCTGAAAATTCATTTCTGCTTGTAATATAATCTGTCTACAGCTAATCTAAGCCTTCCTGTGTTACTAAGTAGGTAGATATAATAAGCAGTCTATTGATGTGTTTTACTCTACCTGGTTTCAGAAGCACTTATTATACCAAATAGCTTTTACTTTGTTGGGCACTCTAGCTCATCTGTATTTGGTGCTGAGTTTTCATGCAATAGCAAGTATCTTACAGAGCTTACTTTCTGAAATATGCCTTTTGTTTGTTTGTATTCTGACAATATGTTAGTTTTTTTTCAGTTTACATATGGTTTCTGATCTTTCATGTGTTACTGTCTTCCATGTAAAGCATTTTTTCCCAGCCGAGTATTCCTAAGTTCTTGCCAGCTATTTATAATTCACTGAAAGCCTATTTTCTGTTTCACGCATCAGTTTGCATTGCAGGTAGAGTGGAATCTGTTACATATTTGTGAGCTGATTTCTCCCAAAAAGCATGCCCAGAGTCTCATACAAGCAAATCCTTTCATTCTCACCACTTCATCCACCAGGAAGTTACAGCTGTTTATCTGGTCATGTTCATGGACCTGGAAGCATGTCACAGAGATACTTCACTCAAACATCCAAATTAGTTTTCCACTGTCTCTTTTTTTTATACCTTTCTACCCAGTTCTGCATGTATCACAGTCATTTCCTCAAGAGCTTGTCACCTCTGGTGCATTCAGCCCCTATAAACCCGTTAGGCAGTTGCCAAACACTTGTATATGTGGTACAAATAAAGGAATGATTAATAATTATTAAATTCTCCTCTGTGTTGCAGCCGTATCTTAGCATATGAGAAGTGACCATTTTATGCGGTTGACTGTGGAACCTGTGCATTGAATTTCTTTTGCGTAATCTGAAATACCATAATTTGGTTTAAGATTACATAATTTTTGAAGTCACCTAGCTGTTATTTCAAGTATGTTTCTACAGAGAATATTGATGTATTATGAGGTAGCATTTACAGAATAAGGAGCTTTATAAGGTGGTTGTTTAGCTAACATTTCAGAAATTTCAGAAGCTAACCATGAAATGATCCATCTTTGGCTGGGCAGAGGTATAGCACATGTACTGTGCTGACTTGATGGCTTTATATGACTGACCTGAACCAACTAGAGGGTTTAGACTGATCAACTGACATGACCAAAACAATATCCTTTGGTCCTTTATTTTATTTTTGTGACCTACTTTGGCTTCATCAGAGTTGTAGGATACCCTTTCTCCTGTTGTGTCCATATGCTTCTGTTCCAGAAGCTGGATCCAGAGATACTGTAAGTGGTCTCTGGAGTTCCCTGAGTTCATTAACTACTTCCATAGTTGTGTGTGTACTTTTTTGGTCTGTGGTCATGGGCTTGGTTGTGCTAGGTTTATCTCAGTGGTAGGAACTAAACAGCTTTTCTGTGTTAGTTGTGTTTTCGTGTAAGCAACGTATTCTATTTTAAATTCCCAAATCCTTCAAGTCTTCCTCATACTTGGCTTTTTTTTTTAATTTGGATGGGGAAGAAAGTGTCTCTATGGGATTCTGAGGATTTCCACCCCTCCTGCAAGTTAGTTTTGCCCCCTCTTTAGAACAGGCCAGTATTGCTTATCAGACATTCAGGTCACTGGGATCAGATCATACTGCTGTGAGCTGAGGCATTCTGGTTTCTCCCAGAAGTGAAACCAGACTTATTTTGAGAGGTACTTAGCCCAGAAGGGAGAGGATTTCCTAGAATTTTAATCATACCCCTTATGTTTTCACCCAAACTAATGTACTTTAGAGTTTTGCTAATTGACCTGATGTTCTGGTTTTAGATTTGTGGTCGTAACCCTCAGAGCTAATTTACACAACGTTCTTTGAACTGAACTTAGTAATGCAAATATAATGTCCTATTAGCAAACTATGAATGGTTCCTACTGGGATTTGTACAATGATTCTGAGCTCATTATTACTGTCATTCAATACTGTGGATGAGTAGAGGAAAAATAATTAAACAAAATAGTACTTTAAACCCCAAAAGGAATGTAAAATCAACAAAGTTGAAAACCCAGAAGTCTTAACTTGTGTTTAATATATACACTCTGTGGAAAGGAAGGGGGAAGCATGGGTACATGTTAAGCATTCAGCACAGCTGCCCAACGTAATTGGATGGAGAAATTGATACCCAGTGAATCATGCATTTCCCCCAAATTATTCCATGTTTATCCGATTTTTAAGACTGATAATATTACATGGAAAATGGTGTAAGAAGTATTTTCTTCTAATCCTCCTTTAAATATAAGTCATCTTCCGTAAGTGTTGCTTGGGGATTTAGCTGTGTGACTCCTACTGATACCACTGGAAGTTTCACAGCTAAAATGCACCAACAGCTCCTTGAAAAAGCCTCTTGTGGTCCAGCACTGTGGAAGCATTGCTGTCTGAGCATTTCTCACTCCTACGGCTTGACCTTGTGTGAGCAGCAAAATCTATGGGAGAGCTTAAAGTTCAGAAATCTGTTGAATGTTCCTGAGCTTTGTATGAAAATACAGACTGGTACAAGTCCACTTCTGATAGACTATGGGCATTTTGGCCCAACCTTTAAAATTCAATTGGGGGAGGGATGGGGGGAAGACTGGCAAACCACTCTAACTGTTCAACTGCCATATCAGTTAGTCAGCCAAGCGAAGAGGCAGCATCTCAGTTGAAAAAAATACCGTCCAATCTAGTGCTCTTGTAGCACTTGTCTCTACTTAGACTTGAACAGAGTGCCCTAGAAAGTGGACTGTCACGTGCTTATTAGGTGCAGACCAGCTCAGACCAACAGTGTACCCCTTGGGCTCTGTTCTTCCAGCAGCAGTTTCCAACCTGCTCTTCATTATGACTTTTTTCTTCCTATTTGACTCCATCCACTTCTATTTCTGGCACTACTCCGGCGTGTTCCTGGGCAGACCCTCTCTCTTATACTGTTAACTACTGAATAATAAGACCTAATACCGAAGCAAGAAACCCAAGTCATCCTCTCTGTGTTCAGGCTGTGGGACTGGTGGAAAATTTCATTCCCTAGGGATTGCAGCTGGTCCAGCTGGTGGCTTGCAGACAATTCCATCTACCTGGCCACCTTTTCCATGAAGGAGTGATGAGAAACAGGTGGATGTTGTCTGAAGAGCTGATTAGTTTTTCCTGAGAGTGGCCAGAAGAAATGAGACTTACTGCTGCTCTTGCACCTTATTGAGAAGAGAAGGTTGAGCGAGGAGGCAAAAAATCCTGATTTTGTACATTTTGGAGGAGCCTCATAATACTGCTGGTGCTGTTGCTATGGATTTTGGGATGTTCTGGAGATTTGGACCTAGACTTTTAGCTGAGTTGGCCTTCTAGCTCACGTCTTCAAAACTTATGAAATTAAAATTTTCCAGGTGCCACTCAAAAATAATTTGTGTCATGAAGATTAGATCAACCAAAGAATGTTTGGTATTAGAAAATGTTGAATTTGTAGCTACTGTAGAAAAAGTCTAATCAGCCATTGGGAAGTTATTTCAACACCATCAGAATGACCAGTAAAGTGTCCACAAACTACCAACTGGGGAGTCCTTATTAGATTGTGCTAGAAGTTTTCTTTTCTGGCAGTAACTAAAGTTTGGTATGGAGAGCACAACCAGAAGCAAAATTCCCAGTGGTAGTGAACGATTTACAGCTTAAGTAAAAGATCAGAGCTGACAAGAACTGAAAAAGAGGAATTTGAAAGGCAGAGGAGTGGGAAAAACAAAAAGAATTGAGGAGAAAATGAAACACAAACAATGTAGACCTAGGAGTCAGGAAGGGAGACAGCTAGGGTAATACAGCAGACAAAATGTAAGAAAAAAAAAAAGTAATCAAAAGTAAAGAAAAAGTGTCCACTCGACCAGAAATATATATTTTCAGGGAAAAAAATAAAAAAATTAAAGGAAGCCACTGCATTAAACCATTGTGCTGCTTTGAAGAATGAATCCACTCATCCTACTTACAATATAGTAATGCTGAGCTCAATGTGAAGGGCAAGGTCTTTAATTCCCTTATTTTATGGACATTACTCAAATGGAGGTCTTAGGGTTTAATTCAAATAAAAGATTTTCTATTGATGCTGAAACTGTCTGCTTCAATCTTGAAAGAGTTTTTGAACTAGAAATAAGGCTGCTTTTTTCATCATCTCTCTAAGCAAGGATGAATTAAGTCTTTTTATTTTTTGCCAAGAAAGGTTACAGGGAGCTCAAATATTTTGTAGTTTATACAGATAAGGGGAAGATGCAAATTTATGTCTGGTTCTGGTGACAGAAGAGGTTATAAAGGAAAAAAAATATATGAAATTTAGAGTAGCATAGGTGGAAATTACATGGTCGTCAGCACTGTAGTAGGTTTTGTCTTCTGTTGGAATGTCATTGGAATCCTTTGTTTATTGTGCAGATGGAAGTGGTGTGTGCAACTCACTCATAAAATGCACTTCATCTTATGGGAAGTTATGCCTTGATTGGGATCACCTTAACTTAGAGATATTAAAGCTGTTGCTTTCAAGAGCTCTAGTGTAGTGGAGTTTTGCACTTGAAAGTGTAAGCAGTATTTTTAAGTAGGCTGATTAAATTCATGATCCTGTCTAGAAAGCAGTTAAAAAAGGGTCTGCCCACTCAACAGCGTGCACTTGTGTCTGTGACTCTGCCCTTTCAGGGGCTCAGGATTAGTACGAGCACTTAGCGCACATACATTCTTGTAGCTACATCTGTTTTGCTCAGCTGCTGTAATTTTCCCCATTACCTTTTGTAAATTTCTGCTCCAGCTTTGTATGTTAGTAGTAGAGAGGCTTTTAAGGTGTCACTGCATGTTGGTAGTCGAAAGCATCATGTTTACATTGATATGTCAAGTACAGCCAAATATTACTCATGGGTTTAATGAAACTCGTAAGCGGTTGAGTGCAGGTTGCGTAATGCCAGGAGGAGGCCAAGATTATTGGGGATTAAGGAAAGTGATATATTAAGACTGTCTGTCTGCTTTACTCCTTGTGCCTGGTATGGTTACAGACAGATTCTGTTTGGCCTCTCTGCTGGGAAGCTTCACATTTTTTTCTTTTTTAGAAGCCCTGTAATTGCATTGCAGAAAAGATGCCTGGTCTAGCCAAAAGCGGCCAAGTGGTTTACAGAGAGTTTCTGAAAACTGCAGTGTACTGGCTTATGTGGGACACTTCGCTTTTCTGTGTCGCTGCTCATTGTCAGCTATTTTTCAAAAAAGAAAGTGCTGCTTTTCTGTAGTTTGAAGACCTGTTCTAGATCCTTGGAGAGAACAGCAGTGTAAAAACGCAAGTTAGTGCTATTTGTAGTTATAATTTGTAAGCGTTGGTACAGGAAGTCACTGCTTTATTTCATGTCATTTCAAGGTTGTTAAAAAATAGCTTGCAATGCTGAATATTCCACTTCTCATCGCTACTGCAATTTTTATTACTTTTAACCTTCAGCATATACCTTTGAGCTCTGCTTTGCTTCCTTTAAAATAAGCTGAAGGACTGATGTTTTAACAGCCATTTGTTCTACCATAGTGAAGTGTTGGTAATTTTCCGTTGTCACTGGTAACAATGACCATTTTTAGACATTTCTTTTCCTTTTTTTTGTTGTTTTCAAAGCTCTGATGCTTGTATTCTGCTCTCTCTTTCATCTCTCTTAGTAGCCAGAATCTATGGCAGCATTTGGGAGCCAATTCCTATTTGTTTTTTGTTTTGTTTTGTTTTTTCTGTGCTGCATTGCTGTGGTTTTGTTCCATAAAGAAGTTTTGAGCACAAACATATTCTCCATTAAATATTTGTATTTGTTGAAGTACAAAAGATATTTTATCCTCTGGCTGAGGGCTGTCTCTCTGTAAGTGCCTGGGTTCTTTCTAATTAATACAGCTTGACTAGCCAACGTATTGAGCTGGAGAAAACATAATTAGCAATATTAAGACCTTTTGGAAGAAAATTTCTGGAGGGGTTAGAGTGATTCAAAGCAATCTTTGACCGTCTTCAGGTAAAAAGACAAAGTGGGTTACTCATTTAATATAATTTTTTGTTGCAATTGAGGGACTAAAACAATAGGTATAATACTGAATACTTGAAAGTTCAGCCGAACAGCCACCGTGGGAGAACTTAAACAGCTACTGTGTATTTCAGAAGCCTTGATGTTGAACGGCTGTGACATATGTCTGATGGTCTGTGGATCATCCCTATTAACCATAAGGTATCCTGTTAAGCCAAAAATGGAAATGCAATTTCACTTGTCTTATAGTGTGTCTCCTCAAACAAAAAAGTTTGAATTCTTCCTCCTTTTCATAGTATAGGCATTAGGTGTTGTCAGTTATTGTCATGGAGCTTAGCCCCTGCATAAAACCTAATTGTTCACTGTTGTTTGTCTTGGGTAGCTGTATAAACGGCTCATTTTGGGTCTTTTTGTTTTATCTAACAGTGACAAAATAAATCCTGCTTTCAGGAAAAACTTGCGGCATTTCCAGTAACAAGTTTGAACCCTATTGGTGCCTATGAACATGTTGAGTCTGGTTGCCTCGTTAGCTTATGTAATGGTTTCCAGATGATCTTTTGTGATTGCTGAAAATCCACAGAGGGCAAGCTGGACACATGGCTCTCCTTGATGTTCAAGCTTTGCTTTGTGAGGAGAAATGAGAAAAAAGAAACTGTTTTTTTTTTGAGGGGGTCTGAACAGATGGTCGGGAGAGAATTAAAGGTTGTGAACAGGCAGAGGAGAAAACCAGGTAAGAGAGAACATGAAGCAAATGTAGGCAGATTGCTCTCTCTCCCTCTGCTTTCCCCTTAATTTCTTCCAAGTTTCTCAGTGAAGAATGGGAGGGAAATAGGAATGGAAAGTGAAAGGAAACTTTCCCTATTTTTTTGGAAAGGAGATGATACATTTAATGCTAAGGTACATTGGTAAATTTTTGTATAATACTCTGTGTGAACACTGAATTGGATGGCTGCAGAGCAGCTTAGCAAAACAGGAGAGTCCTGTCTGTGTGATGGGGTGGGAAAGTAAAACTCAACCCTCACCTTAGTTGTAGGAGAGTCCAGGAGCCTCCATGCCCTGAGGATGTTCTCAGTGCAGATCTCCAGCATCCTTACAGAAGTGGTGCTGTGCAGTCACTCTGGAGCTAAAAATTGGGAAAGGTTCCACGTCTTAACTTGCTTTAGATAAAGTAAAGCCTATCTGGAATGAAGAAAACCTTTCTGGGCAAAATTGGCTTATTTATGTCAGCAGTGTAAAGCAGAGGATAGTGTGGGGTTGAGTTCTCGTTTCTCTACAGTGAGAACCTTGTCATCCAGCACCAAGTACAAGAAGAAGTGGGTGTGGTTTTCTCCGGTTTTGCAGCCAATTTAAAGCTCCATTTTGTGCACCCCAAACATTTGTAGCTTTTGAATAATTTGTGGAGGGGTAACCCAACCTGTGGTAGGGCATCCCACCTGGCCTGTGGTTACTGCAGAGGTGGTATGTGCAGGACAGAAGTTTAAGTTGGAAGGCCTGGGGGCTACTCACAGACCCGTGTCCTGGGTGGTCTTGTACTCATCACTTTACAACCCACCCTACATTGGCTTTGATATTGCCTAATAAAACAATTTGGAAAATTCAGCTGAATTTTTTTAAAGGTAGATTATTTACTGAAAGTATTTAGAAATAAATTTGCCTCCTTCCCCCCCTCCCGGGTGTCTCCCACACGTAGCACAGGAGGAACCTGTGTGTCAGGCTTGCCAGATTTTACAGAAATCTGAAAGAAGCTAAGAAACCCTATAAAGGTATGGTAATTTCCTTCAATTTAGTCAATTTAATAATCACAGAACTTGAAGGGTCACTTGTTTCTTTGCATGAAAAAGTACCATATGTTTATGTACCTATGTACATAAACATAGGTTTATGAGGTAAATTCTGTGACTGCCTGTTTTTCAAATGTGCCTTTTTTATGCAGGGTGTTTCCCCCCCCAGCCTTTTCTGCTCTGCAAACCTTTTATGCTGTGCCCAGAGAGACAGAATTGTAAGTTGTTATAGGCAGAGCTGCTGGCAACTCCTGTCATTTGTCTTTATATCATCTACATTTCTGGGTTTTGTTTCTTTGTCAAACTTCTGTTCATGCTGAGATTTTTCTATACCTTATATGTGCCCTGACATCTAACCTGAGAGCACAATGTGACTTCTCTTGTAAAATCAGTTTTTTCTATATACTATATATGTTTAGCTGTAATTTTTTTATGTCAAAGGCAAAATATTACTTGGCTTGTTGCAGGCTCAAACTCTTTGTTGCACCAAGGCCTACAAATTAAGCCAGTAAATATGTTGAGGACCTTGTAGGTAGAGAGATAAGCAGGTGGAGCATGTTAATTGACTGTTTCTGCTGTATGTGAAACACTGCCATCTCTCCAAATGAGCTGGTACTTGGCCTTCCTGGGATCTCCTAAAGAGAGAAAGCTGGTTGTCATGGGTATTACATTGTCTATGCACTCTCAGCATGTCTAGAGGTTAGACTGTGTTCTTCCTTCTGTTCAGGATGTAACAGTAGAAAGTTTGAAAGTTAACAGTAGACCCTCTGTATCAGCAACCCCAAAGGGAACTTCCTGAGGAAAACTAATTGCTCACTCTGTACTTTTCCTCTTTTCCTGTTTCAGTGCAGCATACGTGGGAAAATGTCATGCTGTCCTGCATCCTGCCAATCTTGTATTTCTTTATTACTCTTAATATATTTTTATTACTTCTCATATTTTTACAAAGGTTGAGTGTACAAAGTGCCAGTATACTGTAAGATTTTAAATGTAAGAGTGAGCGAAGTATGTTAAGAAAGTGATGCTCAAGCTAGAACCTTTAATTGTTTCTTTCTGTATATTGCCCTACGGTATCAAAGCAGCTGACCATCTAGTGCTGGAGAGGCAACCGAAACTGATGGCAGAAATATTAATACAAAAAAGGTGCAACATGGTGCATCCCTCTGAAAGCTGTGAAAGCAGTGGAGTGGCATCACTGAATTGTCAGAGTTGGAAGAGACCTCTAGAGATCATCTAGTCCAACTCCCCTGCTAAAGCAGGATTGCCTAGACCACATTACTCAGGACTGCATCCAGGCAGGTCTTGAATATCTCCAGAGAAGGGGACTCCACAACCCCCCTGGGAAGCCTGTTCCAGTGCTCTGTCACCCTCACTGTAAAGAAGTTTTTCTTCATATTTAAATGGAACTTCATGTGTTCCAGCTTGTGCCCATTGCCCCTCGTCCTGTCTGGGAACTACTGAAAAGAGTCTGGCTCCATCCTCCTTGCACCTACCCTTTGGATACAGGCATTAATAAGGTCTCCCCTCAATCTTCTGTTCTCCCAGCAGTTGCTGCAATCACCCAGTAGTTGCTGCAGACTCTTCCATACAGAGGGATTGAGGCTGCCTGGTAGCCCCGTATAGTGCAGTCATCCTGTGTTTACACAGAATCACAGAATCAACCTGGTTGGAAAAGACCTTGAAGATCATCAAGTCCAACCACAACCTAAATCCACCCACCATAACCTTTATCTACCAGTTCAATGCTTAAATCATGTCCGTAAGCACCACATCTATATTTCTTTTAAACGCTTCCAGGGCTGGCAACCTCCCTGGGCAGCCTGTTCCACTGTCCAGCCACTCTTTTGGTAAAGAAATTCTTTCTAATATCTAGCCTAAACTGCCCCTGGCGCAACTTCAGGCCATTCCCTCTCGTCCTGTCATTATTCACTGGAGAGAAGAGACCAACTCCCACCTCCCTACAACCTCCTTTCAGGTAGTTGTAGAGAGCAATGAGGTCACCCCTCAGCTTCCTCTTCTTCAGTCTAAACAACCCCAGTTCCCTCAGCCTCTCCTTGTAGGACTTGACCTCCAGGCCTTTCACCAGCCTGGTAGCTCTTCTCTGGACACGCTCCAACAATTCGACATCCTTCTTGTAGTGAGGGGCCCAGAACTGAACACAGTATTCAAGGTGTGGCCTCACCAAGGACGAGTCCCAGCAGAAGAATGGTGCATGAGCTACCTGCTGGTGGCATGTCGCTGCAAAGTGCAGTTTTGCATTTATGTGGCAGGATAGTATCCTATTCTCCAGGTCACCTGTTTTATGGTTGAGTTATGGAATCATCTCCTATTAGGCAGATAGTATCTTCAATTCCATCAAGTAAGATTGGGTTATGTCTTTATATGTGGGGCTGTAATTTCATAGATGTTCAGTACCAATTTTTGTCTTTACAGTTCACCTTTGTGTAGTCTTCCTATTCACAGAACAGCCAATCCATACAGACTCCTAAATTTTGGCCACCTCATCTGTGGTGGCAGTAATTTCCTCAGGCTAATTTCATGCTGTTCTGCAATGGTATTTAGAGGATCAGCGCATTCCTTAGAACAAACCACAACTGCTGGAAGAGACAGGTAGAAACTACATGTCTCTGTATTTACTGCACTACTGGAAGACAATTAGTGAGCCAGAATAGAACTTGGTTGCTTGACTTGACCCAGAATGTTAGCTTTTTTGGAGTATTTGCATGTCTTTATTGAGCCATCTATTCTACTATCTTTAATCCTGGCCTTTTCTATTCTTTTTGCTTGAGTTCCCTGGGAATGAAACATTGGAGAGATGTGGTTGTTCTTTACACAGAGCTTGTTCTTTGTTTCTTTCCACTGTCTGACTGCAAGGTGCAAAATTCCTTACTATTCTATAATCCAAAATCTTGTTACTGGGGCTTGATAAATCATCTTGACATGTAGTTGCGCAGCTGAGCTGTCGTCTCTGAAGTTGACTGGCTTTTCAAGTTAATGTTCAAATATATTGAAGCCTTTTCTCAATTTTTCAGACCACAGCTTCACACATTAATGCCACACATCTTCCATGACAGAAAAGATTAGGTATTTTTACTGTGAGGGTGGTGAGACACTCTTAACAAGTTGCCCAGAGAAGCTGTGAGTGTCCCTGCCCTGGAAGTGTTCAAGGCCAGGTTAGGTGGGGCTTGGAGCAACCCGGTGTAGTGGAACGTGTCCCTGCCCGTGGCAGGAGACTTGGAATTAGATGATCTTTAAGGTCCCTTCTGACCCAAACTATTCTATGATTGTCAACTAATAATGTTCTGCTTTCGCTTTTCTCTTAGGATTAATAATAATTTCTACATGTAAAAAATAGCATAATGACAGGACAAACAGTCTGTCAGCCTTGCTCACAGCTAATTCTGCCCTCAGTGTTTACCCCAGGTGGATCAATGCATGTCCGTGTAGTTACTTCTATTTTTATATTGTTCTTAGGAACCAAATCTCATGGTAGATCCAGATCAGGCAAAAATCCCATTGAAGCCAAGGGGAGTTTTGCTCTTCTCTGGACACACTCCAGCAATGAAGGAGAAGGAATGTAATGCTTGTGGATCATAGAGGCTAATTTTATAGACTTCAGGTTTGTTGTGCAGGCTGGTAATGTCTGGCTGTTCTTTTCATGCTGGATCTAGATCTATTGGAAGCCATTGCAGCTTCCCAACCTTTAATTTTGTGTAAAAATGTGTTGGTATTCTCTCCCACCCCACCCCACTACCCTCCCTCAAGGAAAAAATAAAATAATTTAAAAAATGAAGAAATAATGTGTTTTAGAATAGAAGGCAAAAAATTAACTTCGGACTTTGTATCTCTGGGACTCCAGATGTGGATCACTTGTCTTGTACAGAACTACAGACCTGTAGACTAGCACTTAAAAATATCACTGCTGTGATATTGGCTACCAGTTTTTTGATGCACCTAATTAAATTTTAAAGACTTATTCTTCTGAAGTACCAAGCTCCCACATCTGGAGCTTCCATATGGACACTGGGTGTAGGGTATATCCAGTCAGATACTCAGTTTTAGAAAGTTTTTAAAAATACTGATGATAGAGTACAAAGCATATGTCATGGTCCGTAGGTCTTTGTAAGCTCAATTTGTGAGGACCAAGACTGAAGGGTAAGAATTATTATACACTTTCATGTGCAGGCTGAAATAATATTTGTAAATAACAGAAATGGCATTACTGCAGTGGGGCCACTGTTAGATTAGAAATTACACATGTTTTTTTAAAAGAAGAATATGTAGGTTAACTATTGGAAGATCTTTCTGCAGCTTCTAAAAAGGCAGATATAAGCTCTGTAACAACTAAAAGGCCACCACAGGAACTCAGTGCTGCTCTTCAGCTCCGTCTGACCAGGACTGATTCCAAGACTGGACTTCGCTGCTGTGAAGAGGAAGAAAAATATATGTTAAAATAAGGGAAAGAAATGATAAATCACTTTTCTCCAATTAAAGCTTCACAAGAAAAGTCTATTTTTAATCTTAGCAAATACCCTGGTGTCTGATCTTCTGTATTTATACTTCTTTATTTTAATAACTCCCCTCAAGGCCAACAAGAGCTAAGCAGAGAACAGATGAAAAAAGCAATCCCATTCACTTAAATATAAAAATAAACCATTTGGCATGTTTATACAGAAAATAATTTAATAAATTAATACTCTTTTTTTTTTTTCTAGTGTTTTCTTAGCTAGATAGAAGGCGCACACAGCTTCCTGTTTGCATTTTTCTGCTTTGAAGTGGTGGTGAATAGATTCATTAAATTAGAACAAAAAATCTGGTAATTTGCGGCTTGTCTTTTCTTTCAAATGGATTATCTGAAAGGCTGAAAATATTTGTGTATTTGTTGTGGTGCTGCTTGCAGTTTGTTATGAGGGAAGTAACCTCCATCAGATTTTTAAGCAGTATTTTCCTTCCAGCAAAATCTCCAGGTCACAGGTCTTCCAGTTCCACACAAAAGGTGCCAAGGAGAAAAAACTGGTCTGTGTAGCCTTCTCTTTCAGCAGCATATTTGCATTTCTTTTAATGTAGTTAAAAACATTCAACAGGAGAGAGTAGGGTTTAGTGATGTGAGGGGATTTCCAGATGAGTGTTAGCTTTTTAACTGAACTACTTTTGACTAGTGGTGTATTCTTGTCCATTATTTTTTGTCGTTGAATAATGCTAATATATTAAGCAATTTGCTTCAAGGACATTGTAAAATTGCATGTAGGGGCAGGACTGAACTGTGAAAGTGTGAATTACTCTATCAGATCATACCCAATTAAAAAGTGACAAGCACAGCAGAAGAAATTGAAAGCAAGGTTTGTCTTTCACGTAACGTAAGAAGTCACTATATTGGTTAGAAACAAAGTGAGTGTGAAACAAATTCTCCACCCCTTCTTATCCCTCTCAAAAAATTAATAATATTTGCTGACTTCATTATCCAAAAATATAAGCCCCTGAGTTGTAACAACTCACACTGAAGAATGTTACAATGTCAAGAGAAGGGGAAGTACGGCAGCCATACACCTATACATGTCATCAAAGCATTCACCAGACCTCAAGGCAGTGCACTGGGAACCGACGGATTGAGAGTTTGGAAAAAGTGGTGGTAGTTTGTGTAAAACTGTAGTGGGTCATTAAAGGGAGACTTGAAGTCTTGCAGGCTCTCTGCAGTTCCACAGGAAGCATAGGAATAAAAGCATGGTAAGGAAGCCAGGAACTTCTACCGAGTCCTGTAGTTATTGAACTGCTACAGACTAAGGAAATTTATTTAGTCTCCAGTGCCATTGCAAAAATCCTTATATAAGCTTTTTGCATAACATCCACCAGTGGTGAGATGGGGCTGTGAATGTATAAATGACTGCAGTTGTCCGTGTATGATACAATCTTCCAGTAATCTTGCAGGGTCAAGTTGTTGTGTTGCAGAACCCGTTCTGATGGTGAACTTGGATTAAAGGTGTTATAGACAGAATTGTGCTGCTTTCCAGAGTGCCAGGGTTGTGGTGGAGTCTGGGGTTTTTTTTTGGGGGGGTGGTTTGTTGCGGTGTTTTTGCTGTTTTGTTTGTTTTTTCCTATTCTGATAAACTCTCTTGTAAAACAAACTGAAACAAAACAAAAAAAACAACAACAAATCATTTGCAAAACGTGTCCCATATTTGCTGTTAGGATATAGCCTGCTTCAGTGAGGTGTGACTGCTCTCTCACCGGGTGAACGCCACCTTCTGCAGACATTTGATGTTACGGTGACCCTGATGCTTGCTGCTAATGATAGTACCTAACTGGTTTCAGTTAGGGAACTCCTGTGTCTGTGTGTGTGAACACAACTTCAGCACAGCTGCTTTGGTTAACGCCAAGGTTTCAGATTAGGCTTTAGTGTGAAGAAAAAAAAATAATAAAAAAAATAAATAGGGAAAGTGAGAAATATGTGAAGCCCTCATTATGTGTCAGCTGTGCTTTGGAGGCATTGTATTGTAGGGAAGAGGGGGGAGATGGATGGGCAAATTCACAGGGTCCCTGGTCCATGTAGCAAGCTTTGCCCATAAAAATAGTGATACTCTATAGAATGAATTTTCGTATAAAATATATATATTTAATTGACGTGCAACAAGTTAAGAGTTTGAAAGTGAGCAACTGATTAACAGTCCTAATAGACTTGGAGTTGGCAAGTAGTTGTCAGGGGGAAAGGAAAAAAGTTGTTATAATGTGAAAGTTATTATTCTCTAAAAGCCTCAGTTTTCCTGGAGGGGATTTAACTTTTCCCCCATTTGTACTGATGACTGAGTTCCAAGGCTCATCCAAAAGAACGGCTTTGTTATGGAGTGTTATGATGAGTCGTTTATTTCAGGGTCTTCTGAGTGAAGAAGTTGTAGAGACTCATATCCAGGCAACATCTAGGTGTCAAGTTGGAAAACAAACAAAAAACCCTCAGAAAACCAAACCACAAAAAACCCCCTCAAATCTCATAACAGTCTTGAGTAGTAATTCTTTCCAATCCATAGTGTTTCAGTTCTATCAGAAGTTTTATACAAAATTCATGTTTTAAAGGACTCCTATGCATGGACTGGTGAATTAGTTAGGCTTGTTTGCATCTCCTGAAGGTAAAGGGGAAGACCTAGCAGTGTGGGGTTTTGTGGGGTTTTTTTGAGGGGAGGGTGGGGTGTTGGGGGTGTTTTTGGCATGTTTTTTCGTTGTTGCTGGTTGGGGTTTTTTTTGTTTTGTTTTGTTTGGGTTTTTGTTGTTTTTTTTCTATTTTTCCAAGAGGAGACTTCTACAAACTGTGCCTTTGTTAGTGCAAAAATATGTAAAATTTGTGAGTAAGAGACGTTAAAAAGAGTTGGTTAAAAAAAAATACATAACTGTACAATTATACCATTACCTAATTTTGACTTTTATTTTCCAGTGACCAGTGTAAAAGAAAATGCTGAAAAATACATGGAGATGCTGGAGGATAAACTACATAGGTAAGTGTGACATAATGACAACCTTTGAGAGCTTAAAAGTACTTGTTAATGCAGCATTGACATGCATAAAAACGTTAGGGAAAGTTTTGGAACTTGAAGTAGGACAATACCAAAAATAGTTCAAAGATGGAAATCCTGTAAGTGTTATTGTGAAGACCTCTGCTTACGGCTATTTTCATAGAATCATAGAATGATTAAAGGTTGGAAGGGACCTTGAAGATCATCAGGTTCCAACCTCCCTGCTATGAGCAGGGACACCTCACACTAGAGCAGCCTGCATAAAGCCTCATCCAACATGGCCTTAAACATCTCCAGGGAGGGGGTTTCCACAGTATCCCTGGGCAACCTATTCCAGCACCTTACTACCCTCATGGTGAAGAATTTCTTGCTGATGTCTAACCTAAATCTCCCCTCTTTCAGTTTAAAACTGTTACCCCTTGTCCTATCACTACCCTCTCTGGTGAAAAGTCCCTCCCCGGCTTTCCTGTAGCCCCTTCAGGTACTGGAAGGCTGCTATTTTCAGCAGCTTTGCCTCCAACCTGCCAAGGGATGGAGGTAGAAGAAAGCATTGGCATGCATGGAGTCCTCCAGTGTGTAGTACTGCTCTGGAGCAGGGTTGTTATGGCCAGAGAAAAGGGACCCTGTGTGCTGTTGGTGTGCATCACCCCAGTTCCACCTGCAAGTGCTGTAAGCCAGGGTGTGAGCTCTTGAACATTCAGAAGTATTGGGGATGTGACACCTGTCTGAAAAATCACCCCTGTGTTCCTATGCAAAACCCAACTCTGAGCAGAGCTGAGGGATCCCCCACCGGAATTGTTGGCATCTTTAACAAGGAATGACTGTTTATATAACAGCTTTGAAAGAATGCCATTTTGGAGGATTATGGAAAGCAAATAGAAACCAAGACAACAATAGAGATATTTTAAGAACTGAATCCTAATGCAGAATATACTTATTTTTATGCTTTTTTTTTTTTTTTTAATCAAATGCTAGCATTTATATTTCCTTCTCTTGCTGTGTGAAGGGGCCTGTAGATCACCCTCAAGTTTTAGGCTGTTCCTTGAAATAGGGTTAGTAAATGTTGCTCTGTTGTTGTAATGGAATATTCTATTTTAGTGGACTTTGCCTTGCACAAGTATCTTTATGTTGGAAAAAGATTTCATAGGAAGTAATTAGAGTTTGTATCGTAATTAAAATGCAATGCACCAAATTAGTGCCACTTACATTTATTTTACTGGGCCGATAATTAATAAACTTGTTGCCTTCGTGGGTTTTTTTTGTTGTATTGCTAAAGAGAGGGTTCTAGATCTTTAGATTTTTTCACTCATACTGTTGAATACAGAAGTATTTATTTTGTATAACTCTCTAAAGTAATTTAGAGAGATGAGTTAAAAATTATAGAAACAGACCTCGAAGATCAAGCTGTGTCTGTGTCCTGCCTGAGCCTTTAATAGCATTTATACTCCATATCCTCCCATCCATAAGTGTAACACAGTCTTAAGAACGTTTTGTGGGTTATCTTTTTTAAAACAATGCTCTTTATTACAAAAACAAAAATGTATAGCTTCTAGGCTGTTTGGATTCAACTGAAGTAAATTTCTCTCTAACAGTTAAATCCTTGGAGAATCTCTTTATACCTTATTCTTCTTCCAAGAATTTATCAGATGGAATTTGCAATTTTTGCTTATTTTAATTTATTTCTGCCTTTTTGTGTAATTTTTTGGTTGTCTACCTGGACTTCTCTGCATCATTACCTTAAATTGCAACACATTTCTGTGTGTCTTGATAGGTGTTGTTAATGAGCTTGCACATGCTTTTTTCTCACTTTGTGCTAATTGTGGGAGAAATTTCCATGCTGAAATGCTGGTATTTTATCCTGCTTCTGTGGAAAGTATCATTTCAAGGGAGGGATTAAAAGTTAAATCCTATTTTTGGCACTGCTTTATATTTTGGAAGCATTTTTTTAATGAACTATAGTTGACCATTTCAAATTTCCCTTAGGACATGTAAAAATCATCGAATGGCTAGGGTTGGAAGGGACCTTAAAGATCACCTAGTTCCAACCCCCCTGCATGGGCAGGGACACCTCCCACTAGACCAGGTTGCTTAAGGCCTCATTCAATCTGGCCTTGAACACTCCAGGGAGGGGAAATCCACAAACTCCCGGGGCAACCTGTTCCAGCATCTCACCACTTTCACAGGAAAGAACTTCTTCCTAATGTCTAGCCTGAACCTCCCCTCTTTAAGTTTTAAACCATTGCCCCTTGTTCTCTCACTACACATCCATGTAAAAAGCCCTACCCCAGCTTTCTTGTAGGCCCCCTTCAGATACTGGAAAGCTGATAGAAGCTCACCCTGGAGCCTCCTCTTCTCTAGGCTAAACAACCCCAACTTCCTCAGCCTATCTTCATAGGGGAGGTTCTTCAGTCCTCTGATCATCTTTGTGGCTCTCCTCTGGACATGCTCGAGGAGTTCTGTGTCCTTCTTATGCTGGGAACTCCAGAATTGGACGCAGTACTCCAGGTGGGGTTTCACCAGAGCAGGTTAGAGGGGGAGAATCACCTCTCTCAACCAGCTGGCTGTGCTTCTTTTGTTGCAGCCCAGGACACGGTTGGCTCTCTGGGCTGCAAGTGTACATTGATGGCTCATGTTAAACTTCTGGTCGATCACTACCCCCAGGTCCTTCTCCTCTGGGCTGTCCTCAATCCTTACTCCTCCTAACCTGTATCTGCACATGGGATTGCCTTGACCCAGGTGCAGAACCTTGCACTTGGCCTTATTGAACTTCATGCAGTTTGCACGAGCCCACTTCTCAAGCCTGTCAAGGTCTCTCTGGATGGCATCCCTTCCCTCCAGCTTGTTGACTTCACCACGTAGTCTGGTGTCATCAGCAAACTTGCTGAGGGTGCACTCAATTCCACTGTCCATGTCGCAGACAAAGATGTTAAATAACACTGGTCCAAGTACCGACCCTTGAGGAACACCACTCATCACACGCTTCCATTTGGACACTAAGCCATTGATCACAACTCTTTGGGTGTGACCAGTCAGCCGGTTCCTTATCCAATGAGTGGTCTATCCATCAAAACTGTAACGTTCCAGTTTCAAGACTAGAATGCCGTGCGGAACAGTGTCAAAATCTTTGGACAGGTCCAGGTAGATGATGTCTGTTGCTCTGCCATTGTCCACCGAGGCTGTGACCCTATTGTAAAAGGCCACCAAATTAGTCAGGCAGGACTTGCCTTTAGTGAAGCCATATTGGCTGTCATCAATCACCCCTTCGATGTTCTCGTGTCTTAGCAGGGTCTTCAGGAGGATCTGTTCCAAGATCTTGCCACGCACAGAGGTGAGACTGACTGGCCTGTAGTTCTCTGGGTCTTCTTTTTTCCCTTATTGAAAATGGGGGTTATGTTTCCCCTTTTCCAGTCAGCAGGAACTTCATCAGACTGCCATGACTTTTCAAATATGATGGACAGTGGCTTTGCAACTTCATCCACCAGTTCTTTCAGGAGCCGCGGGTGAATCCCATCAGGTCCCATGGACTTGTTCACCTTTAGGTTCTTTAGGTGGTCTTGAACCTCCTCTTCATCTACAGTGGGGGGATCCTTCTTTTCCCAGTCCCTGTCTTTGGTTTCTGTTACATGGGGGGCGTGACCGGACCCCTTGCTGGTGAAGACTGAGGTAAAGTAGTCATTCAGTACCTCACAGTACCTCAGCCTTCTCTACATCTTGGATGATCAGCTCTCCTGTTTCCTTCTGAAGTGGGCCCACATTTTCCCTAGTCTTCCTCTTATCATTAATATACCTATAGAAACTTTTCTTATTGCCCTTAACTTCCCTTGCCAGATCAAATTCTCTCTGTGCTTTTGCTTTCCTAACCTGATCTCTTGCTTCTCTAACTACCTCTCTGTACTTCTCCCAGGGTATCTGGCCTTGCTTCCACCCTCTGTAAATTTTGTTTTTCACCTAGGTGTGTCCAGAAGTTCCTTGCTCATCCACGCAGGCCTCCTGGCACTCCTGCCTGCCTTTTTCTTTTTAGGGACACATTGGTCCTGGGCAAGGAGGAAGTGTTCCTTGAATACGGACCAGCTTTCCTGGGCTCCCTTCCCATCCAGGGCTTTGTCCCATTCTACCGTAGCAGGCAGATCCTTGAAGAGATCAAAGTCTGCCCTTTTAAAATCATGTGTGCTCAGCTTACTTCATGCTTTTCTCGGTGCCCTAAGGATCTTGAATTCTACAGTGTCATGGTCACTGCAGCCTAGTCTCCCAGTGAGTTTCACATCACTCACCAGCCCATCTCTGTTGGAGAGAACAAGGCCTAGCAAAGCTCCTTTTCTGGTTGGTTCCTCTACCATTTGGAAGAGGAAGTTGTCATCAATGCACTTGAGGAACTTCCTGGAATGCTGGTGCTTTGCTGTGTTGTCCCTCCAGCAGATGTCGGGGTGCTTAAAGTCCCCCATGAGGACCATGGCTTGCGAGTGCAAAGCAGCTCCTGTCTTATCTAAAGAGGGCCTCATCCACTTGGTCATCCTGGTTGGGTGGCCTGTAGCAGATCCCCACTATGATATCTCCTGCCCCTGTCTTCCCTTTAATCCTGACCCAGAGGGTTTCTGTCAGCTCCTCATCCATCCCCAGGCAGAGCTCCATGAACTCCAGCTCATCATTAATGTAGAAGGCAACACCCCCTCCTCTTCTGCCCTTCCTGTCCTTCCTAAACAGTTTATACCCAGCCATCCCCACACTCCAGTCATAGGAGCCATCCCACCATGTCTCAGTGATCCCAATAACATCATAGCCCTGCAGGCATGCCAACGTGTGCAGCTCCTCTTGTTTAAACACCATGCTTCTTGTGTTTGCATAGAGGCATTTGAGATGTGCACCCTTCAAAGCAATCTCACATTTCCCTGTTGGCCCATAATTCTTTTTCAGACCCAGGGCATCTGTTAGTAGCTCTGTCTTCACCATGGCGGGCATGGAATGACCTGAGGATCCCCTCCCCCAGCATCCCTAGTTTAAAGCCCTCCTAACTAAATTGGCCAGCCTTTGGCCAAAGGCTCTTTCCCCTTTCCCTGACAGGTGGACCCCATCGGCCCCCATCACACCAGGTTTAGCCAAAAGAGCCTTATGGTTTAGGTAGCCAAAGCCCTGACTATGACACCACTCCTTCAACCATTCGTTCACTTTTCCAATTCTGTCAGCCCTTTCCTGCCCTTGTCCTTTGACTGGAAGGAGTGATGAGAACACCACCTCCGCTCCCGAGTACTTTGCTGCTGCTCCTAGTGCTCTGTAATCCTTCCATATAGTTTTAAGGTTACTTTTAACAGTATCATTGCTACCCACATGAAATAGTAAGAGAGGGTAGTAATCAGCTGAGTGTACAAGTTTGGGTAATCTTTTGGTAATATCCCTAATTTGAGCCCTTGGTAAGCTGAAGACCTCTCCATTAAGCAGGTCAGGTCTGCAAATGGGTCCCTCAGTTCCCCTGAGAACAGAGTCTCCCCCTACCATTACCTGGGCACTGGTTGTTACACAGTGAGTAGAGTGGACTTCCTTCCTCTGCTCTGGCAACTTATGTTGCATGGGTAGTTTCTCCACCTCAGTCAAGGGGCACCTTGGGTTTGGAGGGTTGAAGAGTTGTTGAATATTGTAATTTAATTGGTTGCTTTTGTTTGCAAGAGCTGCCTTCCTCAGTACCACATAGACCTGGGTCTCTTTCGGTCTAGGTTCTCTATTGCAACCAGGATACAGGCTTCAGAATTTTGCTGTTAAGTGTTCTTCCCAGCCTGTGCTGAGGACACCAATGCATGAAGTCCAAGTATATTGCTGCAGTCAAACTGGTGCATTTGACATGCACTTCAGAGCTTGCCATCAGCTTCTCTGTCTCTAGCAGACTGTTGTGGTATTGCTAACCGTCTAAAATCCCCAACAAAAACAAAATCCCCTAGAACTCACCAAATAAACTCCAAAAATCCTCCCCAAAAATCCTACCTCAGTGCTGGCCAAGCCCCCAGATGTTGAAGATTCATTCCTGAACCAGTGACAGTTTTAGAAAATGTCCAAATGGTATTATTCTAAAAATAGTTTATCCCAAGTAATTAAGGGCTAAGAATCGCTTTCACTATTGGTGGGAAGAGACAATCTCTAATGGTTTTATTAGAAAGAAGTCCACAAGATACTACATCTTCAAAATCTTTTTATATCTATGCTAATAAAGTGGTTATAGATACTTAATTTTAAAGGTTCTTTGGACTTTAAGTAATTAACTCTGCCTGCTTTACAACGTGAGTAATTAAAAAAAGTAAGCAGGAGCCCAAGAGGCGCTTTTTTTTGTTTCCTCTTAAGGAAGTAACTTGAGAGACTGTTTCTCTTTTTTTTCCATCTTCATGTAGATCCTCCAATTACTCCTTATACATCATAACCTAAAGAAAGGCTCTCTAAGGGAAGTTTAAAGACTGTTTTAAGTTTGTGTTGTAGACAGAGGTAAAATTTGGATCTGGTTCACGGATGAACTTTTTGGATGCCTTTGAAACGAATAGAAGACAGAGTGTGCAGCATGAATTCAACTAAGCTTCTAAAGTTTTTCTTCATATGCAACATATAATTTTGCTGGGTAATGTTTCCAATAGTAACAACCAAGTTTCAGACATATTAAATTTAAGATAAAGCTTCAAAGTAAGGTAGAACTGTTAGAAATGTAATTTTTGACCTCTTATAGAATTAATGAAGAAAACTCGGATCAAAAGAGCTTTAATGAATTTTAAAGAAGTACCAGTTTCATAAATTAAAATGTTTCTCCTTTTGTTTATTTTCTTAAGAAAAGTTTGGAATATATTCCTCTTGTAATTTTTGGTGGATGTTCTTTTTGGGGAGGAAAGGGAAGGAACCTAGCTTATTCACTGGAGTGTCTTTCTTTTTGGTTTTGATATTTATTCTTTTTTTTCAGCAAATGCAGCTCTTTTGACTGCAGCCTACAAAATGTATATGTTCTCAAGTAGCTTAATAGAATGTTAATCTGTTTGATTAAGAACAGTACTCTTTTGATAGCCTTGCACCTAGAGGAAAAAAAGGGGAAAATATGCGTTAGCCAAAAAGGAAGTAGGTTCAGTAATAATTTAACCCCAAAGAAGGCTAACCACCCATTAAACATACAGTTTGCTTGACACAGTTTTTTTCCTTTTTTTCCTTTTCCTTGTATTTGGAACAGTGGATTGACAGTTGTTGAGGACAGGATCATTCAAGAAAAGAATAAATAAATAAATAGCATGTTTAATAATCCTACAGACTGTTTTCCAGTCACCAGTATACACCAAACCACTCCTAGAGTTTATACATTAAATCCCTAGCTGGTCTTTTGAGAGTCTAAGTACCATTGCTATTGCTTCCATGATAGACCTTGCAAATCGCTTGCCTTTTGTTAGTAAACAGGAGATGTGCAGAAGTGGTCAGAGTTAGGAAAATGAAGCTGTGTTCAGTGAACACGTGTCTGTATGAACATCTGAAGTGCAAGAAGTTTTCCTTAGATAACTTCCAGCTCGTCACTTGAGCTATTTAAAAAAATTGTACAGGATAAGTTTACTGTAGTTATCTGATCTAGCTTGTTGAAAGTCAGCTGAGCATCTTCCTATGGGACCCTTGTTCTTCCACAGAAAGTGCTTCTCTTCATCTCACTTATTTTCACCCAAGTGAAGGCTCTGCTGGGTCTTTATATCGTTACCATGACTAAAGTGGGCTTCAACAATCCAACTCTTTCAAGAACCACCAAGTTTTGCCATAAGAGATCTTAAGTCATGTAAATGGTTGAGGGTCATTAATGGAGCCCAGGAAAGAGTGCTATAAAGCCATAAGAACAGAAGATTGGAGTTGGGATTTCATGTTTAAATGCTGTCTCCTAAATCTGTACTCAAATAAAAGTGGCCAGATTTTGCAAAGTATGAGGGGTACCAGTAAGCACCTTTGAAACCGATGGAGATGGAAAGTACCGAGTTACTTTTGTTCAGATACTTAGATGTGGAAATCCAAGCCTAGGCTTGGGGCTTATAAGTATTCACTTATTTTTGAACATATAAAAAAAAAAATCACTTGCCTTTTAGATGGGTAAGAAGCCTTGGATATGTATTTCTGCATGAAAAGTCATTGTTTTCTGAATTATTTGCTAGCTCTTACAAATCTCAGTGAAAGTCATGACATGAGCAATTGTGTGTCTGTCACATTTTACGTGCGCCCTGTATCTCATTAAATCTCTGTCCTAGCTTCAGTCTATTTCCCTTCCATTGCAGAGGGGGGGTTGTGAGAATGCATGTGCATAGAAAGATTGATCTGTGTGAAAATTTTATTTGATAGTTGGAGAAACAAAAACAAATGTAGGGAACAAGGTAACATTAAAAATAAATAAAAAAATCTTTCAAACCAGAGCCCTTGCAGAAGGTAGTAAATGTACCACAGCAAATACAGTTATCTTATAAAGTCCTATGCAAAAACAGGAATTAGGTTACATCACTGAAGCATACAGCAAAAGACTTTGATTCTTTCAGCTCAGTCTTACCTTTGGTGACACTGCAGTGCTATTCTTGCACTAGTAGAGGGAAATAAGCCATTTTATTAAAAAAAAAATCTACTTCTCTTTCTATGCATTTTCTTTTATTATATTTCTTTATACTGAAGAAAACTAAGATTAAATTAACAGTGCAAATCAGCTTAATGAGATTTAGGATGAAATAAAGATGCTTTTCTTTTTCAAGCATTCATCTACTAGATACCCATAGAAACATTATTGGAATACATTGCCCTTGTGAAACTTACTAGAAACTGATAATCTATGAAAGTTTGCACTCTTAAGCAGACAGAGTAAATGCAGTGGAATTCTTAGAAAAGGGTGTCATCTGAAGATTTCTTTTTTGTATGCTATGAATGATTTGATATTTGCCCTAAGAACTGGGGTTTTGGGCATATGAAGTATTTCCTGCATGGCGTTGCATGTTAACATGAAAGGTATGCCTGAACCATAGCCTGAGCAATTCATGGTAGATACGATATTCAGTGAAGCAGCTTATCACAAGTGAAAATACATCTCGAGGGGGAAGAAGGCAGAGGGCATAAAAGACATCAGGAGAAACCAAAGATCTTGGGACATTCATCTTTCTGCACACACTTAGAATGTAAGAGCCAGACCAATCATGGAGAATTGAACCCTGAGGCAGGAGAAACCCCAGAAGGAGCTGTCTTCATCTCTAATTAAATTTAGGTGTTTAAACACTTTTCTAGGCTGCAGTGATTTTCTGTAGTGAGGTGAGGTCCCTTTTACCAACTGGAGCGTTTTAGCCTCCTGCACCCAGAGTCCTGTTTGAAGTCTGACACTGTGCTGTTGAAGAGCCACATGTGTTATCTAAGCCGACAAGTATGAGCTTGCAGACATCAAGCATTTTAGTGACAAAGCCCCTCTGTGGCTCTCTACAGACTCTTATCTTCTGTAAGGGTAAGATTTCATCTTGGGCTGTTGGTGTCTTGTGTGTCATTGTGTAGAAAGCCTGGTGTCTGTGAGAGGAGAACTGCTGTGCTATGGCTGCTGAGTAAAGCTTTCCAAAAGCTTTTCCCTCTCCTATACGCAGCAGTGCAGGCGTGCTTGGGAGTGCCAGATGGCCTGCGGTCATTTTCTGTAACCTGTGACCCACCTCACTTGCATTGAGGGCTGTTTCAGCTGCTGGTAGTATCTTAAGTGTGCACAGATAGGACGGAAATGCCATCTTTGCCTACGTCCCCCCAAGACTGTGTGTTTTCTGCTGCGTTTCCAAGAGAGCTCACAGCCCTGTCCCTTGCTGGATAATGGTCTGATCTTATTTTGCTTACCACCAGTAAGAAGTGTTAAGGAGTGCTGCAGGAGTGTTAAATGTAGGTCTGATGAAATACTAGATTCTTCTAGTGACTCATTTAATCCCTTTCTTCTTCCCAGCTGGTCAAAGTCACACACAGCTGTGAGAACATTAGCTCTGAAATTGTGAGCAGCGGACACTTTCTGTGTGCTGATGCATTCCTTTATATCTCATGGCCCACATGGTGATGGCTTCTAAATCCCTTATCATAACTGCCTCAGGCTGGAAACAATTTTTTTGTACTAGCTGATCTAAAGATGACATTTCTTGAGCCGAGGGAATTTAATGTGATTCTAATGTTTTCCAGACCTCAAAAGATCATGCTGTGACTTCCAGTCATCACAAAACTGGGGCTTTTTAGTTACTTTTTCTAATTCCCAAGTAGGATTAATGAAATTATTTTTGGGAAATACTATCATTCAAGAATAACTGGTGACAATTACACAAAGGTGTTTTATTGAGCTGTTTTCTGTGTTAATCTGCAAGAATGGGGAAATGAATAAATATACCTGCTAGTAAGATGTTATATTGTGATGAGTGTGTTTTGGCATTGTTGAATGATACAGCCCCTGGTAGCTTTGGAAATATGTGCAAATTTGTCTTGGTCCATTTTCTTTTCAATAATGTTTGTCTTCATTATAATAGTGGCTTTTTTTCAACTCACGGATGCACTGCTCTCAAAGGAGGGTTTCAAAGCTGATGTAAGATGGTCTTAGAGCACATCAAAAGGCCTGAGTGTGCTTGTGGATGCATAGATCCCTTTCTTACCTGGTTATTACTTCAGTTCCTATCTGTATGGGATATTTCTCTTTTTTTTTTAATTGATTCTATAGGGCTAGTTTTCCAAAATGTGTTGTTTGCCTGTGACTTCAAGGTGTTGCTTATGAGTGATGTCCCTGAAAAACTGCCCTTGGGTTCAGTGCAGTCACTTGTGTTGCCTGCCCTTGCAACAAAGGGCTGTAGGACTAGGCCCCATGTGTTTTTGTCTTAAATACTGAAAATTTGGAACATGGTTAGATGCTGATGCCACTGAAAGTCAATATGGTAAATACCTTCCACATTCACAAAACTGGAAGAATTTTTTGCACACTTCTGTGACATCTGAAGGCATTCATTGGTATTCTGTGGCATAAACCATTCTCTTTTAAACATAGTGTGTAATTTTACCATCCTGATGGGTTCCCAAAAAGCTTTCAACCATCACCATCAACAAAAAACTTGTCTTCATTCAGTAATGATGAAAAAGAATTGCAGTGTCACCAAACCTACATGGGGATGATCAAAGACTTTACTTTGGAGAATCAATTCTCCTTGTTGTGAACAAAAATTTCACTTTGTTGCAGTTAGCTTGTTCTTTACATGAGAGAAACTGTAATGAAAACAGGATTATTGTTTCTTAAAGGCTCATGTTTTCCTGATACTCTTTTCTAGCCTGAAAACAGCAACCTGTGTCCACTTTGCTGTGGAAAGGTTATGATACCATGAATTGAAGGACTATCACTTCAGCTGTGTAACTGGTAATGAGAACATAGGAACCTGCAAACAAAAGTAGCATTTTAAATAGATTTCTTTAGGGGAGGGGAAAAGTGGCAAACCCAGCATGTATATGCAGAGCTGCTCCCACGCGATATTCAGAAACAGTATTCAAGCTTTTTTACTATCCCAGTGATCTTTTGTTTTGCTACTATTGTAGTGAGGGAAAGTTCACTTACCAAAAATATTAATGAATAAAAGGAGCTGTGAATAATCAAAAGCAAACCGCTAAGTGTGCTAGTTAAGAAATTACAGGTGATTTTTTTTTTTAGTTGCTGTATTGGCCCAGCCTTATTCAGGAGACATGTCCTCTCTTTTTAATAGTTTTGGGAACTTAATTTTCACAATGGTGAATCCAATTAACAAAGAAGAAGAACTTAAGTGTCCTTACTCTGCTGTTTTTCCTCTGCTTTAAATGTTTGTGTGCTTTCTTATTTGCTGTTCTTCTTTAGTTGCTCTATCTTGTGGTTAGCATTCTTAGAGAGGGGTATTTCTGATTCTCTTCCTGGTCCTTCCTGTATTGTTGCTTCTCTGACCCCCATCCTTCCACTTGTCTCATTTTCACTTTGTAAATTTTATTCTTCTTTCTTTCGTTTCCAACTTCATTGCTTAGCACACCTATTTTTGTGTATCTCTTCTCTGTATGTCATGGGTGGGGGAAAGTTGGATAGTAGGAGTATAAGAAATCACTTGATTCACAGAAAGCCTGTTCTCACCTTGAAAACACAGCAGATATCTTAGATTGCATGACCACAGTACAGATTCTTGTTAAATGTTCTTATTTTCTTCACAACCACTTGCAATATATTTGACAATGTCTACAGTGTCCTGGCAGAGTATACTATCTTGGAAGCTCTCAGTAAATTTAAACGTAAATAATCTCACAAGAAATTTGATGGTATTACTTAATGAAAATGTATTAGCCTAGATTAACTGGATCTGGAGTAAAGGGGAGAATCTTTGCTGTTCCTTTGGTTTCTGGCTGTGGAAAGTGTAGCTAATGCCCACCAAGAGGAGGAAACTGAGAAAAGTGAGAAAATATTAAAAAAACAACCAAAAAGGCCCTCTCTTTCATCTGTTTGAGGCCTCCCAAGACAGGAAATAATTGCATTGGTGGAACTCTCTCTGTCTTGTGTGGCAATAGCAAGGATCTTCTGAGTCTGCAAGGGAAGGAGGACTTCATTTTAATTCCTGAGGAACCGTCTGCTGGCTGAAGTTGTGGAGGGAGATTTTTGCAGAAAGAAAGGGATGTGATGGGAAGGCTTTTAGGTCCAGCAGTTGTCTGGCTGAAGTGGACATACTATTTTTCAGTTTAAGTTTTAGTAGAGAGTTAGTGTGGCACCAATGTATATTTGGTATATATTGTGCCCTGAATGTTTTTCAAAGACTGTTTGGCTTCTGTATGAGACTGTAAGAAGTGAAGAAGGGCACAAGAATAACAAGCTTAGCAATTTTTATTGTCTTTTTCTTTTTTTGGCATTTTGCCTGTTCGGGGATGCTGGGTCACAAATATTGATTATTTTTTTTTTTAATTTTTTTTTTTTCCCCGTTTGATTGGGAAGTGGGGGAACTGTGACACATGACTGTACTATTTTATGAGAAGTGGGGGAAAGCTCTGTTCTTTTAAAATCTGATCTCAGCATTGAAACTAGATATTTGTAGGAGAAAAAAAAAAAAAGAGGTCAGGTTTGGGGCTAGGTTTCCGTGTCTCTTAAAGCTTTAGAAAAAGCAAAGCACACAGTCACACAGCCCTTAGTAACTCTGTCCATATTAATTCAGGTTTCATCCAGGCTAGGGCTTTTTTTTAATTACTGAATTAGCTTCAGTAGTGTGCAAGTATTGGCAAAGACAAGGTGACAGGGGATTTTGCTGCTTATTCATGGAAAAGCTTGCCCACCTCCCCCTTCCCTCCAGGCTCTTTGTGTTCCATTCATTTTAGCATAGCAAAAATCATCAGAGGGCAAAGCTGGGTCTCCCCTTCTAAAAACAGAAAGTATTGCCCTTGCTTGAAAAGAAAATGCACTGAAAGTTCACAGCCTCTCGAGCTGGTTAGTAATTGTGTATTTTGTTAGGATCTTTTCTTTATTCTGCATACCTTTGTCTTACACTGCATTGTTCTAGTGCTGGTCAGTCATGCCTGCAAAGCTGGAGTTCAGCGCTGCTGAAACTCATTAGTGTCATGGTAGTCCTCTCCACTGCAAACTCTTGCCTCATCAAGAATATGTAATTCTACATCACTTTGCTGCATTGATGTGCTGAGATTTCCCTATTTAGGAGCAGAAGTAATGTTTTCCTTATTATTTTTTCAATCACTTGTGCTCTTCTTTTTTTTTTCTCATCTCTATTTGATTGAATTACATGAATTTTATTAAGAGTTTGAAATTCATATTAATTTTTGTTTGTTAATCAGTGATACATGTGAGTGCAAAGAGGATCCCATTTTGTGAACGGTGAATGTCTAACATGACTGACATCAGTCATACTGGCTCCCTGTTCCCTGAGAGTAGGTTGCGTGGCTTTTTGACCTGGAAGTCTAGATATTTTTTCTGATAGATACCTATGCTAATATATGTTTGTATTATTGAAGGGAAGGTCGATAAAATGAGATTTGTTTATTTGCTTTTAACAGTTTTCCATTTCCTGTGCAAAAATGTTTCGGATGCTCCATTGTGCTTCAGATAGAGTGTTCAGCCCCGACCTCATCCTAGGATTTTCAGAGCATGTTTGAAGATAAGGTCCAAGACCATCAACTGGAGGATGCGTTGCAGTGTGTTACAGCTTCTGAGGAATTACCTTTGGATACTCTGTCAAGCTAAAGGACAGTGGTTTCATCATCCCATCCAGATAATAGAGAAAATGTGCAACGGGTGGTGCTAACATTATTTGCAGATGTTTAGTAAGAGCATAGTGTCAGGTGAGAGGCTCTCTAGGAACTAGGGACTGAGTTTGAAAAACTGATAAAAAGAGATCCACCTAAGCAGAACACTGTTCTTAGGACTTTTCCGAGTCTTGTATTTTTACTGAGAAAAAGGTGAGTGCTTCGTGGCTGTAAATTCTTCGAAGTTCTTCTCTTTATCCATCAGCATCATCTGTTCCTTTGCCCAGCTCTGCCCTGCTGTTGTCTTCTCAGTGGGCTGATTTCAAGCAAACTTCAACTTACCTTAGTTGTGGAGATAGGGGAGAGAGGGATGTGCAAAGCTGTTTGTCACCTCTGTATCCATGGCATTAGGCTTTTGTGTCTTACTAGTTCCCCTGGGTGGCTGCATGTAGGTGAATGTATGTAGTGAGGAAGATCTGATCCCTTCTGAACTTGGCAAGAAAATTGTTCAGAGGTGATGTGTATTCTCCTGCTGCTGCTGTTTTGGAGTGCATCCCTGAAGACAGTTTGTGCGTTTCTCAGAAGCTTTGTCATCTCTCTTGAGCAGGATTGCTATCAGCAGTAGTAATGGGTGCAGAGCAATCAAGGAAGATGCGGAGTGGTGTTTGATGTCATTTGCCTGCTGTCTGGCAGTGCTGCTAAATCCTCCTGTCCTGTGTTTGGATGATACTTTGCACAAAGTCCTGACTGGCCAATTAGTTGCAAGCATCACGATAATTAAACAAGCAGAAAATTAAGTATCACCACCTGCAAAGCTTGGGTATGAAACTGTAGGGTAGCTCTCTCCTGCATGCAACTGGGACAGTCTCTTCCCACTAGCATTTGGAAGCATTCATTATTTAATGTAATTACTGCTGGGAATGTACTCTGCCAGTTTGGGAAGACACACAGGCCTCAGCAATTTAAAGTGTGCTGTCAGCACCAGCATAGAGTTCATTGTAGGCAACAGGGCCCAACCAGGGAGCATCTGTAGACCTTGCCCTTTCTTCCTTGCTCTTTTTGAGCCAAAACAGGGTTTGGCTTCTGACCTTGTCTGACGCTGCAGCTACAGCAGGTCATATCATGCCCTCAGATGTTTCAGAGGAACTCCGTAAACACGCGACTTGACATCAGTATTTGGCCAACACTCTCCTTTTTCCAGGTGTGTCTTCCTGGTTACAAAGCTTCAATTTCAAGGTACATTCCCACATGATGACAATACAAAGGGCATTTCTTTGTCCTGTTGTTTTTAATAATTATGTAGGCTTAATTCTTGCTCAACCAGTAGTATCCAGGATGATTCACATTTCCAAATTCACTTGACACTGGAAGTCTAAATCTGTTATCTTTTCAGAGAGGGGAATGTATTGTAAACTGTTGGATTTTTTTATTTGAGAACAGAGGTGAAAAAATGACAGGAGAATTGTAAATTATTTCTATATGCTTCCTAGCACTTGTGGTCAGAGCCTGTAATAAACAATAAGAAATCAGGCTCGTTATTTCAGTTGCAGTAAGAATGCATTCTTCTCTTGATATAAATAGCCATTGCTGCTATTGCAGCAGTGGGGATTTGTGGCAGCTGAGAATGTGGCCTCAGTGCAAATGCTGTGCTTTTCTTCCTGTGACATACTTTTGAAAAACAAATGTATTTTCTCGGATTAGAACTGGTTGTATCTTTGAAAGCCATTGAATTGCTTCATTTTCAGTGGAAGTCACTAAAAGGTGACTCCTTTGTGGGGTTCAAGCTCATGAAAGGTACTTAGCCTTGTGCAGCAGCTCAACTGTTTGAACAGAGCTTAGATGAATATGTAAATCCTGATATTCAGGCTTTCCAAAATCAGGGCCTAATTCATGCCCCTCCTTTAAGTCTGATTTGGGATCAACTGTTAAAAAGTGCAGAAAAAATATCTCATTCCAGCAATTCCCATCCAGTAAAAAAAACCCACAACCCAACTGTTTAATGACATTGTGGGGCTCTGCTGTTATTGCAGGAGCCAAAGGCAAGCAGAACACAGACTGAGTTATCAGAGTTAGAACCAAACTTGAAGGTGCTTTATCAGATTATGAATGAGGTGAATGATAAACTAGGGTTGAGATGCTGGCTTTATGTGGACTGCCTAATAAGAAGAATACCCTGGTGGTATTCTCCTCATCTATCAAAGTTAAGCCTTTTGCTCGTAGAATAGATTATTTATAATAGGTGTTTCAGTGGAGGGTAGGGGCAGGGGATCATTACTCCTTTTGTTAAAGAGGAATAAATAGCCCTGAAAGCAGGTAGTAAATTTTACATTATAGATTAGATAATGTAGTAAAAATAAACTGTAAAGTACATGTACGGACAAAATTGAGTAGTAAATTCTTCCTACAAGGCACCTTCCTTCTTCCCTTGTAAATTACTTAATTTCCTGCATTTGACGTGTCGGTCCCATTTCCGCATCCACCTTGCATTAGGAATCAAAGTGAAAATCATCAGCTGCAGCAGTCTATCATTTAGTGTTTCCAGTGGAGATAATTTAAGTGTAACAGTGACATTGAATATTGATAGAAGGAAGACAGGCCATGATTAAAGTTTTGTGCTGGGGAAAATAAATAGCTGGAGGATTGAAGAAAAAATTACAAAAATATTATCTGGTATTGTGTGGTATCTTGTTTCTTAATAACATTAATCAAATGTCCATCATTGTTTTAAAGGACTAGAAAAAATGTTCTTCCTCCTTATTTTGTACAGGCCTTTCAGGAAGGAAAAAGCAGACATAAAATATGTACGTTTCATGTAAAATAAAAGGTAGTAGTTCTGTCCATATGGTGCTGATACCAGGGTTTTTTTCTGTGGGCAAGAGAAAGATGATTCTTAGCAGATTGTTTTTAGATTTCAGCTTAGATTCTAATCCTTCAGCATCCTGGATACAGTAGGTAATATTTTACTGAGTGAAAGGATTTGTGGTTAATGAGTGTAGCTGCTAGGCTTAATTTTTTTTAAACATTTGGCAGAAAATACTGTCAGATATTTATGTTTTTCTGTTTACTGACATCAATATGAGGGGTCATGTATTTTTACATTAATATTATTTCTTATTTGTTGTTATTAACCTCTTTCTTTGAAAATTTTTGAATGTCTTACTGGGAAGGAATTTTTTAAGAAATGAAGTCAGTTCAAGTTAATATCATTTTAAAGGTCTGAGAAAATTCCTTGGGAATCTTGGAATCCATCCATCATAATAGAATGGATTTATCTATTTTTGCTTAATTATACAATTTATATATTGGTGATGTAACCTCATTATGCGTACATACAAAATGCCCCATAACTGATTTAAAATATTAATGTGAGACTTTAATGACTCGTAATATGATAAATGTTTTGATGCTTTACATATAATTTTGGTTTTCTTGGGGGAGAGGAGGAGAGTAGAATATATGGGAGGGGATACAACTTATGTCTGATTCATCACTTTGTTAACATCCAGTTATTGCAGTAAAACATAACACTTCTTAAATCAAAATCTATGGAACTAGAGAGAAAAATGGAATTCTGTAAGGAGATCTGATATGGCAGTCCCACTTTCAGTTTGTCCTGGGCTGTGGTTTGCTTCTAGCCCTCCCTCCTAATGCATGGTTTATCTTGCCTTCTGCACTGTATTCTCAATAATGTAACTCAGCTGCTGATAGGAATTATTCAGCTACAAATCCAAAGTAGGAAACTGCCTACATCCACAGCTCCCCTTTGTTTTCCCTGCTTTGTCAATTTGTTGTGCACATTTGAAAACTCTGTCCTTCATTTTATAGCACTGTGAAATATGTAATAGTTACATGGTACCTTGCTTTTGCTTCAATGTCACTACCATTATGTTAGAAGGAATGTATTTATACAAGTTAAAAAGGTGGCAGGCTGAGAGTTGGGGTTGTTCAGACTACAGAAGAGAAGGCTCTGGGGAGACCTTACAGCGGCCTTCCTGTACCTGAAGGGGCCTGCAGGAAACCTGGGGAGGGACTTTTTACAAGGGCATGTAGAGACAGGACAAGGGGTAATGACTTTGAACTGGAAGAAGGTAGATTTAGATTGGATATTAGGAAGAAATTCTTTATTGGGACGGTGGTGAGAAACTGAAACAGGTTGCCCAGGGAAGCTGTGGAAGTCCCATCCCTGGAAGTGTTCAAAGAGAGGTTAGGTGGGGCTTGGGTCAACTTGGTGCCCATGGCAGGGGATTGGGAATTAGATGATTTTTAAGGTCCCTTCCAACCCAGACCATTCTAAGATTCTGTGATCTTCACATCCATCCATCTTCACATACTGTGAAGTCTTTCACAAAAGGATAAAACAATACAATTTTATTGTTTACAAATAGAACATAATACAAATATGTGTAATTTAAATATTCTTAGCTAGTTTATTCTATATTTATTTTATAGTTCATTCTGTAGTGCAGCATATGATTATTCTGTGCATGAACTTTCATAGGGTCTTCATCTAAAGACACTATCTGGACCTACCACAAGTAATAAAATGGCATTGTTACCTGCTAGGTAACAGCAAAGAGAGGGGGAGAAAATAGGGGCATGGAAGGGAAGAGCTCAGTTTTCAACTGAAAGGAGTATAAAGACCTGTGGATGTTGTCCCTGTGGCCAGACCTGCAGAAATACACTAATCTTGGAGTGAAAGTTCAGACAGGGGCAAGAGGAGATGTGAAAGAAGCAAGGTGTGTGCAGTAGGCAGCAGCAGTCTGAAGGAGATTGCGCAGCATTTGAGTGGTTGCATTCCAGCGTGGCTTTTTCCTTCCAAAGTGTTTTTTTTTACACTTCAGGTCCATGTCGTAAGTGTTTTTTATACTGGTCCTAGAGTGTCTACAGTGTTAAATCTCTCAGACGAGCAGGTGTCTGCTCATATTTGGTGTTCTTCACTAGGAATCATCTGAAATTTGGTGGATATGCACAAGGAGGGAATTTACCTGTTGCTTTTCTTTTTCCTCACAAAGGCAAGAATTGTTAACTCCTAATCCCAACATAACTTAAAAGACTGTGGTTGTTGTTCCCTAGCAATACTGTAGAGGTTAGATCACTCAAAGTCGCAGGAGGCCTGGCTCCAGGTACTATACCTACTGCACCCCCAGATATACTCTGTCCTGCTACATCCCTGAGTAGAGGAGAGTAGGATGCCACAGCCACCACATTGAGAACTGGGCTGGTCTAGGGGTTCTGCTCACCTGTTTCCTGAAATCTGTCCATGTCTGTGTGTGCTTCTGCTCCTGGGGTGCTGTAGAAAGCAGAGCAACTGCTATCACCCATTCGTCCACCTACATCAAAGTAGTGTCCACATCTCTGTGCTGCACTATTGTGTCCTGTCTGGGTATGCTGGATGTCTTTTGGATAGCACTGTTGTGCAGAGGACCTGTCTGTGGCTTGTAAGCTTTAGATATTTAAAAAGTCAACTCAGAGCAAAATTTTTAGGCATTGAAGATCTACAGATTGCAAGGGTTGCTTTCTTGGATTATTGTGGTTCTCATCCAGAGTATTCTTCAGTAGATCAGATGTGACATTTAAAGAGGGTCAGCTACCTTCTCTTTTCTAGATACTATTGTATGTTTTATAAGGGAGAAAGCAAGGTCAGAGAAGCAAATTGCTTGTGCCAGAGAAAAGTGCTCTGAGCTTCAGACTTTGCCTAGGAGTTCTAGCTGGTCTTCAAGACAGGTGTTTGAGCGGATTGTCACCTGACAGGGAAGTGTGGGGTGTCCTGACCTTCTGGGAGTGAGTCTTGGTTTTGCATGGAGAAGTTTAACAATAATGCTGAACTGAATAGTGCAAACAAGTGTTGTCAGTGAGCTTTGAATTAAGAGAGTAGGAAGAATGTCTCCTACACTGAGGGACAACAACATGATCGGAACAATGTGAAGTCAATTTATGAATTTTTTGGCTCCTGGGGTGATTGAAGAGAAGAGATGCAATGCAAGGAATTAAATTGTGAAATTGAGGTTGTTTAAGGGGTTTATAGGATTAGGAAGACTTGCAAGAAATAAAAATAAAAGGTTTTTATTTCAGATGTTTAGAAAAGATGACTTTCTAGTATGCAGATTGAGGGGGAAAAAAAAAAGAAAGGTTTTGATATTTGGGAAGAGTCCAAGTTTTCTTTGTCCCTTTTCCTGACGTTCATTCTTCTCTCTTTCATGTTCATCCACCGAGAGCTGTGATCTGATGAGCCCTAGCTGTGCCTTCCCCCTCATCACTCTGCCCTTACACACCAGCCAGATGGGGAAAACAGGGTTATGTACCTCCCTTAGAGATTCATGTGACCCCACTGATAGGAATGCTGTAGTCCTTTGTTCAGCTGATTGGTTGTAGGCATCTTAAAATATAACAACTAAGGTTAAAGATCAAGAACTGATCAGGCTGAAAACATTTTATTTTATTTTATGAAGGAAAGAAGCAAAACATTTTCCTGAAATAGTAAATACTTGTTAAAGATAAGATGGGCTATTAATGCATGACTGTGAATTTGATGAACAAAATCTCTGCTAACAGTAAAGGAATGTTGTTGCCTTCCTTCCTCTAAGTGTTATTACTCCATACTTTTTTTAATTGTCTCCTTTGTTCACTGCATGGCTGTTGCCTTAAGAAAAGGCAATAAAGATGTAACTAAGTATAGAGTGAAAAGAGCTAGTTCCTTCCCTGTGGTGCAAAATATAAATAGAAGTGAGTGACCAAAATATAGAAAAACTTTCCCTAGTTTGTACAATGGATCAACAAAGAATGGGGGTTTAGAGCAAAGTCTTTTGATTCACATTGCCATTTTCTGCAAGCCTCAAAATTTTCCAAGCATTTAATTGTCATAATGAAAATCCTCTTGTTTCTGCTAGACTATTTTTGTTGCATTGCAATTGCTTTCTTGTCAGAGAAAACTGCCTTTATGGTCGGGGAGTGCAGTGCTAACATGTGTGCCAGGTACTGGAAAAAGCTGAGTACATGGTTTCCTGAATCTGCACTGTAGTGTGGCTCACCAGGTAGGAGCTGTCTAGAGTATTTCTTCTTTTAGTGATGGTTCATCTCCCTTCATAAATTAGCTTTTGTTTATTCAGTTTCTAAACAGATGTCTTGCTATGTAGCCTTTTAGCTTCAGTCTCACTCTCCTGGCTTTCAAGATGTGGGTTCTTACAGAGATTTCCTTTAAACTAAGCAGCATCTTCTATCACACACAGTGTTGACCTCAGGGTGTTATAAGCCACTTTTAACAATTCAGTCACCAAGGGGCATTCCTAAAAACTAGAGATTATGAGATTTACGAGTAGTGACATCTTCCTGTGATGATTCTGACTTACTTTTGAGGAGATTTTGGGGGACTTAATTTTGTGCTGTGTTTTTTGGTTTGTTTTTTTTTTTTTAATAGAGTTTAATATAAAATCTCTTGGTTATTTTTACACAGGCATGTTTTCATTTAGGCTATAGTGTTCGGGAACTGAATGTGCCTTTTGTATGTATTCAATGCCCTCAATAGGAAAGTGGTGTTCTTATAGTTCCAGTTAACACTATAAATAGGTTTAGAATAATGTTGTGCTGAGAGCCGCATAGAGAGCTCTCATTGACATCTCTGGGAATCTTGTGAAAAGACAGAGGAGCAATGTTCTTTAGACTTCAAGTAGGAGAGAGAGAATCCTTACTGGATATGACTCTTGACATGAATATTACCCAACGTTATGTGTAGACTGAAGATATTCTCTAGTCCCCTTGTACCCTCTGGTCTCTGGTGTAGTTTCCTAGAAAACTGTTTGAGACTTGGTAAAAGTATCTGCAATTACAATTTCAATTGCCACTTTATGAAGCGAACTCAAGGATAAATATCTCTGTTCCACATTCATTTCCTCCTGTCCATAAGCAGCTCTTTCTTTGACAGCTCTTTTATCATCATCAACTTGACCTAATCCAGAATTCTCCCTGCTGCATTCTTTTGTGTTGCTGTGGATGTCCCAGCCATTCTTCAAGTCAACTTAGGCCTGGTCTTGTAGAACCTTTCTGCATAGTATCCTTGAGATAAGACCTGTCCCATCTATCTATCCAGCTAAAAAATTAGTCAGGGTTGAGTCTTACATCTCACTTCAACATCCATTTCCCTCACCATGACCCGGGCAAAAGCAGTCTTGCCCTGTTCTTATCCAATCAAAGTGCTGTTGCCACTGCTGTTCTTTCTCTTGCTCTCTTTTTCTTTTTCTTTTTTTTTCTTTATTCTGTTTCTGATAATTTGACTTCGCTTTTATCCATTGGTTCCCTCTGTCTTGTCATATCATGCATAAGTACTAACCTTCAGTGTTAAGGCTGTTCTTAATCTTTTACTACCAACCCAGTCCTCAGTCTTTTTTTTTTTTTTTTAAAAAAAAAAAGGATGACTTCCATCTACTAGTGTTAAACCACATTGGTATCAATCACTTGCCCATTATGTTTTTATTCTAGCATCTTTTGCCTTTCCTTTCTTCCGTGATTCCTTTATGGAAGAATGGAGATCTTAGGGAGCCACTGATGTGTTTCATCAGCCTCCTTCAAGTCCTTAAAATGCTTATTCACTGTGATACTTCAGTGTGCTTGACAGTGATTAGACTAATTAGTTACTAATGTGACTAATTAAACTGTTGTACTGCAACTAACCTGCATGTTCGGTCCACTGTTGTCTCAGTGTTTCTTTGAACATTCTGGTCTGTATCCTAGCTCTTGTTGCTTGCTCTAAACTTAAAAGTCTTTCTTTTAACAGCCATCATTGTAAATCTGTTTAGTGTTTGTACAAAGCCTGGCACTTGGGACTCTGGCAACTGGAAGTTCACAATTAGTAGGTGGTTAAGGTATGCATTGTTGCTGGGTCTATAAAAATGGTTGATGGATTGTGATTTGTTGTGAATTCTGGCAGATTGTTCCTGGTATCTCTGTGGGACTTGCCACATACACCACTTTGACAGGAAAGTACAGACAGGCGTATAATACCTAAAGGTTGATGTATCATAAAATATTTATAAGTATAGGAGCAATATAAAATCTGATCCAGTCTTGATCCATCATTTTGAAAAGTTACGTACCTGAAAAAACACACTGTGCTCAGTACAGGCATCCCCATACTTCTGGGTTCATGGAGACTGCAAATGCACTTTTAGTGTGGATTAAACATGAATAAACCGAACTGAAATTCAGTTGAGCTTGATTTTACACCTGATGTAAAAACTAAAGATTATTGCGTGCCGAGGATAACATAATTTTAAAAAATGATTTGGTATACATTTCTTTGTAGGCTATTTACAGCTTTCAACTAATTTTAATTTGAAATATTTGAAAAATGTGTCCAGGCACTGAATTTCAAAGCACAGACTAAAAAGATGCAGAGTCCTTGGGCTTAGGTATGTTCAGAATATCCAAGTATATGTACATTCATTGACTTCAGTGTAACATCTTAGTATCTGAGTTGAAGATGTATCAGAGTTTTACAGATACAATGATAAAATAAAGATTTTCTTAAAAGCAATCTATTATCGGTGTTCAGTAATTGATTACTAACTTGAGTGTAAAACTTGGATGTAATCAAAAGCATGTTGACCAATGAGCTGAGTCATGGCCAAATAACAGCAGCCTGGGCACTGTTATGCTGTGCTTTTATATCTGCTATTCATCTTCTGCACTGTGAATACTACATACACATCACTATCTCTGCCCTAGTTTTGTCAATAGAGCTCTTCATTAAATTGAATGGCCAAAACAAGCTCTCCACTGGAAATTATGATTTAGGTCTGTAGTGCATTTTCTGAGCCTTTAATAATAAGGCACATGTAGCTGCAAACAAACTTTTTCAAGAAGTGAGTAAGTGGGCTTATGGATGTCTGCAGGTAAATGTTTTGACTGTGTAACCATGATGATGTGACTGACAAGTAGAGAAACAGTGGGGGTTATTTTCTTTCTCTGGCTCGGTAAGTGAACTGCTACCACAGAAGTGTAATCCAGTGAAGATTTTTTCCCTTTCTAATTAGTGATACTCTGAACTCCTTGGGGGAGACCAATTTGTGGACCTCATGCTGCATTCTGCCTTCAATAAACATGTATAGTGACTCTAAGCACAGATCAAATAGCTCAGCTTCTAGAGCTTAATTTTGCTCTGAGTCTCAAAATATTGCTATGTAAATTTTACAGCTTGGCATCTTGTAGAGTTTGTACCTTTGTTAGAATAATGAGTTCATTGTGAGCAGTGTAGCTCCTTTATCCTTCATTTAGAATAAAAGATAAGCTGATATTTAATATATTCAGAAAAGTTAAAAGAGTTATTTTTCTTATTTTAGTCATTTATAATTGCTTACAATTATATGGTAAATTATAGAATTTGAAAAGCATGGTGAAAAAATATTGCAGTTATTGGATATTAGCCTTCGAATCTGTCTGGAAGTGTGTATTGCCATGGGAGTTGGTGCTTCTGAGTCCCATCCCAGGCTCTGCCACTGATCCTCTATATTTTAGCAGGCAACTGAATCTTTTGGTTCCTTAGAGACAACATCTCTTATGAGCAGTCTGATCTTAGTATTCAGTGTCTTGTTCTGAAAAACTGTGCCTAGAAATTCCCATTTATTTTGGGCAAAAATATAGTACAGATCTCAGGAGAAGTATTTGTAACATGCATGGACATTGCTGAGAGTTGATAAATGGATTAAAAATATGAAGAAGTTTGGTATTTTGAATTTTCTAATAATTTTTGCCTTTTTCTTTGGTGGGATATCAAAGTATTAAAAAAAACCAAGCACATTGGGATGAGATAACAATAACAGTCAAAAGTGTAAGGAACAAGGTCTTGTGTCTAAAAGAGGTCTAGTGTACCTATTTTCCAAAAACTAGAGCTGATTTAATGCAGTAAATAGTGTGATTGTTAACACATGATCTTATACATCAAATTCAGGAAAACATGTGACTGCTTTTAGGATGACAGGCCTGTATATCACCTGTATATCACTGGTCACATGTGGCCAGTGTACGCCATACAATTGGAAGCAACACCTTAGTACACAAGGGGTTTTATGGCATTTGCTTTGTAATAGGACCATGATTTTACTGCTTTTCAGTTTAAAATAGCTTGTGTTATCTCTGTGAAAGTATTTGCACTGCTATTGAGGTTTTTCTTGTTTTTATTTTCCTATCTAAATATAAGCAGTCACCCCAAAAGTTACTTGAAATAGCAACTATTCTCTCTGAACTGCAGTTTCCTTTTCTTTTGGCTTTTATTTTAGCTGCGGGAGCCAGCTGCTCCAAAGAGTGTGGGAAGCTGACTTGGAGGCCTGTCAGCTGTTGATCCGAGGCTTTCAACTGAAAGAAAGCAGTTGCTGTGTTTTTGAGGAAGAGGAGAACCAAATGGATGGGATGGAGATGACTGCTGATGGCCCATCTGATTCTGAGAAAAGAAAAGAAGGTCGCTTTCCAAAGGGCACAGAGTGGGGCACTGCTTCCTGCCCCAAACACAGCGAGCTAAAAGAGGTATCTGAAATATTCTACAGCTGCATTTCAAGTGATACTGCTGGGCTTTCCTTTTGAGTGACGAAGTTGAATCTGGGTGACAGGTCAGCAGGGCAGGTTAAGTATGAACTTAACATCTGGCCTCCAAACTGGAACATGAATGAAACAGCTTATTAGTTTCTCAGAAGCCCTTAAGCCCTTTTTCCTTTCACCATCAGTCTTTTTAAAATGTGAACGTTATTCAGGCAAGAAATATGGAATGTACATCAGAATTTAAAGGAAAAAATTAAAGTATTTAACACATTATCAGCTGTTCCTCATCTCAGTGATGAGTTGCACTCTGAATTGGTTCTGCTGACTTGTTAGCCTGGGTGTAAGTTAGCTGAAGTGGGCAGGTTTCCTCCCTAGTAAATGGTCAAAGGTTTCCTAGTTCAGATGCTGGTAGGATTCCAGCATTCAACAAATATTAAAAGGAGGAAAAAAATAATGAGGCTTAAAAATGTTAACTATTTTCTTACAAGTTTTCATGTTCTGCTCTGGAATGCCATCCTTGCTTGCAAAAGCATACATCCACCTAATAATCATTTAACTGCACTGCCAAGGAACAAGCTGTTAAAAAGCTTCCTCATCTAACAGCACCACTGCAACACAAAGACCAGTTTTATTAACTTGGAATTTGGTTGACAAAAATTAAAAGTGTGCTTAATTGTACCTGATATTAAGAGCCGTTGAACTGGGTATTATGTTGAAAGCTGATGCCTAATTTTGCATTTGTACTGGCTGAGACTCAGTGGAAAACAGGCCCTTACCTCACTGTAAAATCTCCTCTTGTTAATAGAATTCTATTTTTAAATTGAGCACCAATAGTACTTGCAGCCTTTTCCTAGGGAAAACAATTTACGAACTGACTCTGCATAAAGAGCTTTTTTATTGCAAATGGTCAGCTGTGGCCTTGGATTTTTTTTTTCCCCTTTTCTTTTTTTTCCCCTTTTCTTTTTTTTCCCCCTTCTTATTTTATTGCTGACGAGTCCACTGAAGTAATATGAGGAGTTCTGTTGATTATGGAAAGCTGTGCTTCCCTTTCAAAAGTGCAGCTGAGAAGCTCTGGAGGGTTCAGGGTTTTGTGACTGTTTCTGTAGCACTCTTGAGAAATGTGCTGTATATCATCGTCTGTTTCACCCTGCAAGTCGAGGTAATTTCCTTGGAAATCAGCACGGCTATCCCAGAATGACATCTAGGCAGCTGAATTGAGATGACTTCTGGTTCTGGATAAAGATGCAGGACTCAAGAGGGACTGGTTCCCCATTTGCTCCTCCTTTTGAACTTGCTTTTGATAATTTCCTCCCTGTCTTTATCAACCATAGAGGGAATTTAGGGAGACTATCCCCCTAACTTAATCTGCTTTTCATCTAGGTGCCTAAACTTTGTGATACAAACGCCTTTTTGCCTGGGATCTAGCCTGGTATCCTACATAAACTTCATTTGAGAAACGTGCCAAAATCCATTCAGAAGCTGATCTGTAAATACAAGCATGAAAATGCCTGTCAGTGCAGGACCTGTGGAGGTATTCCTGCATCTATTCCCACAGCGCTCCTAGGACTGACAAACTTAAAAGCAAAAAAGAAGCAATTTTGTCAGTATAAGAACATTCATTCATTTTCCAGCTTTTAGAAGGAGCTGAGCAACGCAGCTAAGTTTTATCACAGCTCACTCAACTAGCCACCTTCTGCTTCGGTGCTGCCTGCAGCTTTGACCATTGAGGCAAAGCTATGCAACCCATTGCAACCATAAAAAACCCCAATGTATAGACTGTATTCTGGTTCTGGAATTAGGGTTGGTCCACTTGATTTTATACTTAAGGAGCTGGGATTTTTTCCTTGTTGTGGGGTATAGAAGTTTTACCTGAACAAGTACACCTTACGTAGTAAAGCTGGTAGGTTATCAGTGGGAGTGACAGGCAGTATCTAAACTTTTAGAGAAGAGCTATAGCATAACATTCCCTAACATCTCCTAGTAGTTAATCACAAAACAGAGTATTAAAACAAACAAAAAACCTAACAATTGCTTACAAATCATGCTAACTTCCAGTTTTGAACGTGTTGAAGTGAAAAAGAGAATATGTCTTGATATGTAGATGGACTTAGTTGAAAAAAAAGCCACTTCTGGAGCATTTAAGTGCTCTGTTATCTGGTATTCCATTTTTTAATTTAAAAATAACTGAATGTTTGTGTCAAAGAAAAAAAGTGGTGTGGCTTTTGGTCTCTAAATTCAGCCATTCATATGACTTTCATGGAAAAACCGATAGGTTCCATTAGTAGTGAACCTTTTTGTAGTCTTTTATCAATAAGTGGGGATACCTAATCGGAAAACAAGTATTTGTCAAAATACTTGGTTTGATGTTATGCAACGAGGCTGTGGTGTCCCCAGTGAGAGGAGTAGCTTGATGTGGTTGCCGTGTTTCTAAAATGACTATTTTCTTTGACTCTTGTCACCTCTGTTCCTTATTGGGGAGTTTCAACAGAGCCCTGTTGGTCGCTGAAGCAAAAGAATAGTGTTCTTTGTATTTAGAGGTTACTGAATTACTTGCTTCAAAACAGTATAACAAATGCATATGTGCATTTATGCCTTGGAAGGTACATTTCATTCTCATGTGATTGTTTTACTTTACAGTGAAATGCTATAAATTAAGCTCTCTGGTTATTTATCATGTCGTATCTGGCTAAGTATTACTGTTGGAGTGGATACTGGTTTTGTTGATATATATTATAAATGCAGTTTTCTTCATATCACTGTATCTTACTGTAAAGGTTTCATTAGAAAACAAAGAAACAAGAATTATAACAATAATAAGAAAAGCAAAATAGACAAATGGAAAGAACCCTTCACTTAGATCGTCATACTGCTTTGCAGAGGGGCTGTTTTTCATTTTTAATTAAATATCCTCACTAGATCATATGACATATTCTGGTATAAAATACGTAAGGTATAAATTCTTTGAAAGGTCAGATATTTTACTGTCATGTGTGAGCACAAGTTTTTATTAACTGTCGACAGTTATTTTATAGTTTTCATAACAGTGTTTTCTAAGATAGTACAATTTTTTTTTCCCCCAATTTATTTATGTGGTAGACCATGGCATCCCAAAATAATCTGGTAAATTCGTTTTCCTTTATAACACTGACTGTTAACTAGGAAATATAATGGCATGCTTTGGCAGGTCAACTTGTTGAAACAACATCACTAATTTTTTGGTCAAAAATAAAAAAAGTGACACCAAGAAAAATAATCCTGTGGAACACTTTGAGTTACTTAAAAATTAAGATGTACTCCTCTCAGTTACAGAAAACTCATTAGATTATATTGTTTTTAAAAAATGTTGAAAAAAGTTATAGACACTGTTACTAGCCTCAGTCAGGTGAAAGTCAGCTTGTTGTCTAATATACTTGATATAGATGTTTGACTTTGCATATAAACGTGTACCAATGGGGCTTGATTTTCTCCCAGTTCTCTGAGAAATTAACAATGGGTTCTAGTTTTCATCCCAGAAATGTTCTATACTTTTAAACTGACTGCAAATTATTTTGACCAGGTGACATATGAGTGAGGTGGAAGTTGCTATGATCATTACTACATAGTTAGATTTGTATCTGGGAGATTTCTTAAAAATATACAGTAACATTTCACTTCTCTTCAGACATTAATGCCTGCATGTTCCACTGCTTATGATATCTTGCTTTTTTTTTTTCTTGTTGGTAATGTATGTGTAAGCAATACTTTTCATAACACCAGAAACACCAATGATAACTAATAAACAGAGAGATGTGTGTGTGCTGGGACCTCCCTAACACCGAGTTTCTTGATGAACATGAGTATGTGTGCACCTGCAGGCTTGAGTTCCTGACCTATCCTTTTTTCTTCTTCTTCTGCTATCTGGCATGCTGTGCAGTGCTCCCTCTTAATCACTATGAAGGAAAGGAACACCTACTAGATTTCAAGAAAATTGAGGTGATTAAAGTTACAAGGTAAAAACCGAGATTCAGTAGTGTTACCTTTTGTAAGTCAGCATTATGGTAGTTATCCCATCAGAATTCTTTTTAGATCATTTCTCACTTTTTCATTATAAAAGAGGCAGAGAGCAGGGGTAAGAGTAAGGGCTGATGTCTTTCCCTCACCTCTGTATACTTCAATTTTGCCATCTGGGATGATGTTTCAGAATCTTTTATAGAGCACTCTGGTCTTGGGAAGATGTTGTATAATTGCAATGGCTTCATGTGAATCAATTAAGATACTGAATGTTTTAAGTGGTACTAAGCGGACAATCATGAAAAAATAATAATTAATATTTAATGTGGTGTCTGTCATTAGAAAGAAGTCATCACAGGATATGGCACAACATTTTTCAGAGTTTAGCAATAGCAAGCACCAGGAAAACCTCTGTCAGCAGGCTGCAACTCATCACTGTGCGTTAAGATAGCCTGTGATCCAGGGGGCAAATGTGCAATGTGGAAAGGACAAAGCCTTTAGAAAGGTAGATAAACTGTGCATTCATTGAATTTTATTTAAACATTTTCTTTGTAGAGCTTGAAAATAATTTGGAAACTTTAAATTCAATCTTTGTTGTAAACATCAGCATTAAGAATCAATGAAAGTCAGCATTTGAGTATTTTTTGTATTCATCCAAGCTGGGAAAGATTTCTGTAGCAACAGGCAGCTGGCTTGTACGAGTGGTCAGCTCATTGCTGTACAGTCCCCTGTGTTGCTGTGCAGCACGATGCCCCTTAGCTACGTGTGATACTGTTGTACAGTATCTACTGGTAAAGATGCTAACTTGGTAGCTAGAGACCATAGCACCTCAGTAAGCTGAATGCTTATGTGTATTTTGCGGTACAGAGATATAATAAGAAGATGAACCTTGCAGGTTAAAGAAAGTTGAGCAACCTCTTTTCAGACAGATTACTGAAAAATAGTACTCAGTAATAATAATGATCTTATGGCAGAGTGATGATTTTGCACTTTATTTTATATGTGTATATATATACACGCACACACATACCGGTGATACTAAGTATTGCCCTACCAAAGCAATATCCCTACCTCAGTTACTTAAAGATTATCAATACTGTTATGTGTGATATTAATGATTTTCCAATAATGTTAACATCAGTTGTTTTTGCTACTCTGCCAATCAGTGAAATGTTGGGTAATTTCTTACAGACTTTACAAATGAACCAAGTTTTGAAAGAAGAACTGCCTACACTTAGCATGTTACCAACTCAAAACATCAGCGAGGTGTCTTATTTCTCCTGCCCAAAATCACTTACAGGGTTTGTGCCAAAAATTTTTCTGTAGACTCTTGAATGGTGTATAGATCTATAAGAGCTTGATAGAAAAGTTTGTTTCAATCTGTACTTGATCCTTCAGTTTTAGAGGCAGTATTCCTTGTGGGTTTTAACTGAGAAGCCAAAGGCAGGCTTTAATAGAATGTATTTAAATTTAGCTTTAAATATGGAGTGGCTGCCACTGCACCATTATAATTGAAATGTTTCACGCATGTGAAGCAACATGATGTAATTGTTCAGCTTATACAACTTTTTAATGTGCTATGTTGTTTTTTTAAGGTCCACTGAAATGTTACTGTTTATGTGGTATGTATCTACTGCATACTTAATCATTTATCTCTACCAGGTTATGGAAGGCATTTCATTTGGAGCAGAGGGCCATTTATCTGAGGTAAGTGTTTTTAGGCGGTATAACGTGGTGATTTTGTACAGACTTTTGAAGTATAAAAGTGTATTGCAGCAGAATTACAGGGTAATAGGAATTTCATCTGGATAAAGATACTGGATTTTTGTCATTTTACACTATTTTCATTAATACGACAAAAGATGGTAGATCCTAGTCTGTGTATTTAATAAAGTCTAGGATCATTGGGTAGTAACTTGAGATGCATTTCCTATGAGAGTAAGTGATGAGAAAAATCTGCTTACATACAAAAACCTATCTACATACAAACTAACGGTTTGGGTCATATATGTGTAAGGAGAGTTATACTGGTTCTAAGAGCTGTACTGGTTCAGTATGGTCATTTTATATCCGTATGCCTTGGGTTGTAACTTGCATATTAAGGAAATTTAGTATCCAAGCATTGTGTCCAGCCAGCAATTTAATTACACGGGAAAGTAACCCCCAGTTCACTTTCCATAATATCATACAATACCACCTGTCAAGTACAAGTGACAAGTGCTCAGCCAAGCAAATACTAAATAAAAAAAAAATCGCAGTTTGGGATAACTATTCAGATGAGGCATTTCTTTGGATTCCCACCAATAAATTCAAAGACTGTGGAGCAGCTGGAATGCTCCAGGAAAGATAATGTAAGTGCAAGAGCAATCTCAGATTGTTGACCTTGTGTACAAGGAGACTGTGACATGAGAGGATGCCTAGGATGGACTGCTTGGCTGTGTGTGAGTTCAGCATAAATAAAAACAGGAAGCCTTTAGAGTGAAGGTGAACTTTGCAGAAAATGCAAATAGCCTTTCTTATCAATCAACCTGGCTGTGAATTAAAGCAAAACTGTGCAGGTGCTTGTGTCCATAGTTGATATGAAATAGGGGCAGGTGGTCCCATAGGATAAAGGTACGAAAAAACCCTACTGCCAGCAGTGCAAAATACTGAGGGTATGTTGGAAGCAATAGCTGCCAAGGCAGCAGAATACTTGCTGGCAAGTAAAAATTGTGTCTGGACTAAAGCAAATGAGAGTGCAAGTGCATGCGTGTGTCCAGCAGTGACCTGCACTGAAAGCTATAGTACAGCCCAGCCCTTGACTTGAAGAAGTTGTTCACTTGCTTAGCGGATGTGCCCAGAGCATGTGAGTGTGCTGTGTGTGCTGGGTTTACAAATGCACCAGAGCTCACAGGCACAGAGGGCTGACACTGTAGAAGTATTCATGGAGAGTATTCATCTTAGAGTCCTCACAAGCAGAGGAACTTTGCCCTTTTGAAGTTTTGAGGAAAAAAAATGCATGATGAGAGTAGAGAGCAATGACACAAATGACGGAAATGGAAATTTGCTAGAAAGCCGGACTCTATCCCTCTGACACAGCTGCATTGATGTTGACTCGTAGACAGCTCAGTAGGAGCTCTATGAAACTGTCAGCACTCTGTACCATGTCAAGGCTTTGCCTAAATGTTCCCTTGACGTTCTGGTCCCCTCATCCACTCTTGTCAGTCTTGAAGCAGAGAACTCTCTTAGTCATTCCAGATTGTTGCATCTTAGAGACTCAGGAAAAGAGATGGGAGTGAAAAATACTAGAAACCACCTATAAATGTTACCCAGCTATGCTGCCTCCTAGCACAGCAGTGTATGGACCCAGGAAAATGGTTTGGTGCTTCTGGTTTTTTTCCCATTCCTGGCCCACTGTGAATTTGTATTGGTAGGTCAGTAAATAGCCTCATCCTTCCACAGCAGGAACTGGAATTGTCCCCATTTTATTACATGAGCCAGAGAAGTAGTCTGCACTGGTTTTAGGAAGTCTGCACTCAGGGAAGATCTTCAGTCTACTAAAGCTGAGAATGGGAAGACTGCTTTCACTGAGGCCACAGCAGGGTGCTGGAAGGCAGTGGAAAGCTCTATTCCTGTGTAGATGCTTTTTCCAAGGACACTTCTCCATAGCTGTAATGGAAGATACATGAGGGGAAGAATTGCCAACATCCCGGCTGTAGTTCTGATGAGTCATTTAACGCTCCCGTGTGTTGTAATCCCAATGGAAGAGGGAAGGGAATCAGTGCAAGCAAAGGGAACGTGGAAAAAGTGTGTGATGGTG